>JAZHEH010003301.1:1200000-2400000 GCA_036589455.1 Ateles fusciceps
AAATTAAACAAATAACCCTATTAAAAAGTACACAAAATAGCTGGGCACGGTGGCTCACACCTGTAATTTCAGCACTTTGGGAGGCCAAAGCGGGCGGATCATGAGGTCAAGAGATAAAGACCATCCTGGCCAACATGGTGAAATCCCGTCTCTATTAAAAATACAAAAAAATTAGCCAAGCATGGTGGCACGCACCTGTGGTCCCAGCTACTCGGGAGGCTGAGAAGGAAGAATAGCTTGAACACAGGAGGCAGAGGTTGCAGTGAGCTGAGATTGTGCCACTCCACTCCAGCCTGACAACAGAGCAAGACTCCATCTCAAAAAAAAAAAAAAAAAAAAAAAAAAAGTACACAAAATACATGAACAGATACTTTTTAGAAGAACACATTTATGCAGCCAACAAACATGAAAAAATATTCAACATCACTGATCATTAGAGAAATGCAAATCAAAACCACAATGATACGCCATCTTATATCAGTCAGAATGACAATTATTAAATAGTCAAAAAAAAAAAAAATACAGCTGCTGGCAAAGTTGTGGAGAAAAAGGAATGCTTTTACACTGTTAGGAATGTGAATTAGTTCAAACATTATGGAAGACAGTGTGATGATTTCCCAAATATGTAGAGGCAGAAATAACATTTGACCCAGTAATTCCATTACTGGGTATATATCCAAAGAAATATAGATCATTTTATTATAAAGATACATGCATGTATATGTTCATTGCAGAACTATTCACAATAGCAAAGATACAGAATCAACCTAAATGCCCATCAATGATAGACTGTGAAAAGAAAATGTGGTACTTATAAACCATGGAATATTATGCAGTCATAAAAAGGAATGAGATTGTGTTCTTTGCAGGAACATGGATGGAGTTGGAAGCCATTATTATCAGCAAACTAATGTAGAAACAGAAAACCAAATACTGCATATTATAAATAGGAGCTTCATGATGAGGACACATGGAGGGAATGACAAACACTGGAGACTTTTGTGGGTGGAGGGAGAGAGAGCATCAGGAAGACTAGCTAACCAATGCTGGGCTTAAAAGTCAGACGACAGCATGATCTGTGCACCAAACCACCATGGCTCACATTTACCCATACAACAAATCTGCACATCCTGCACATGTACTTCTGAACTTAAAAGAAAAGTTGAAGGAAAAAAAAAGCCAAATACAATTGATGATTAGGGATATTTTCATTGCTCAAAATATTATTTTATTTAGCATTTTATTCATCTGATTGATTTCAGAATTCCAATTTTGTTTTTTCACATAATTTTTTGTCTGTAAATTTGTCCTTATAATTACAAAAATCTGAGAATAATATCACATTTAGTAGCTGTGCACTTTGATGGACTATTATGTCTACTTTTATACTTCTGCTATTATTTTAATGATATATCTCTTAGTTTAAATATTAGAATTGTATGCACTTGCATTTGTTCAAATATAAAAACTGATTTTTTTCTTGTTTTAGCATTTTACTTACTAGTTACAAAACTATTAAGTACTGTACCTGGATTCTTTAACATTGTTTAATAGAGTTTTAAATTTGACAAAATATAACACAAATGAATATTAAAATATATTACAAAATATAATATTAAAATAAAATTTTATTTTAACGTAAATGTCTCTTACTTTTACATAATCATAGCATGTGGGATATTATGCTTATAGGTTTAAATATAAATATGCATTAAATGAAGTTATTTTTTTCACAAGTCCTGCTTTATTCTAGACTGACCAGAGTAAACTCCCTAAACTCCACAATTTGGTTTAGAATCATTCTATGAAATTTCTTTTTATAAAAATTTGAGCCATATTATTTAATTGGGATAATAACTAGCTATAATTGAAATGTAGATAATTAGAGAAAATAAGAACCTGACAAAGAGTTAAGAATTCTATTAGTGCTTCTGACACATTATAAATAATCAACTAAAGAAAATGCTAAAAAAATACCAACCTTAGTAGAGTATTGATTTTTTCAATGCACTTCAGCCTCTATAAGTAGTTTTCTTAAACATACAAATTAAGTGCATTAGAAAAGAAAAGCAATCCTTTGTTTACTTTTTAGAAAGAGTTGTATAATCATTTTCTTCCTCATCTTTAACAGATACCAGAAAAATTTATTTGTGATGACCAGGATAACTCTGACACTGCTTTACAGTTCATTAACTTCAATATTTCATTTCTAGGAATTAACCAAAAAATCAACTTTATGTCAATTGTTTCCAAAATTTTTAAAGCGATTAAGACAATATAGTTATTTGGATGTCTTCAGACTGTTTCTTTAATTAAATTAATTCAATTAAATTAACTAAATTTTTAGAAGAAAGAAATTCTTACATAAAATATGAAGTGGCCAGATAGTAGAATTTACATTTTTCAGTAAGTGTTGAATTAAAGAAGCTACTGTAATAATTATCAATATTAATCTTAACATTTTGAAGTGTTATGTTACATTTTATGTGGTGATTAGCAATTCAAATAATTCACTGTCTTCATCAAGACTTGAAAAGGATCAGACAAAACAAACTGAACACATATCCTTTCAATTCTCATAAGCTGCAGAAAACATTAATGTTGATTACAGATGTAAATGTCTCTTACTTTTGTACGGTTTATATTGAAACTAAGAATTCTTACATTTTATTTATTAGTTATATCTATTCTTAAAGGCTAGAGGACTTTTGAAGAAGTCTTGATGTATATTTAGTTCTCAATGTAATCTAAATGTTTTTAAAAATTGGTATGTTCAATAGAAATGTGATAAAACCAGATGTCTTTGATTTATATGCCTGCTTAGCAATCAAATGGTGAGCCTGATTAGAGACTTGACCTCTCTATTTCTCCATTTTCTCATCTGTAGAGTTAAAAAGAATATGCTTCTGGTTTGATTGTTGTGTTAAATTAGACCAAGTATATGAAGTCTTTGAACAATGCAAAAGGCATAGTGTGTGTTGAACAGGTGTTTACTACCTTTGCAATTGCAGTAGATAATTTTCCAGGTCATTCTAGCCAATAGTGCAGTCACAACTCCAGATAACAAAAAACCTGTATCATCCCACGACCATGCTCACAAAAAGATTTATTAGAAAGACTGGGCTGGTTCTTTTTGCTTAGAATTGACTTGGCTATGCGGGCTCTCTTTTGGTTCCATATGAACTTTAAGGTGGTTTTTTCCAGTTCTTCAAAGAAGGTCATTGGTAGCTTGATAGGGATAGCATTGAATCTGTAAATTACTTTGGGCAGTATGGCCATTTTGACAATATTGATTCTTCCTAGCCATGAACATGGAATATTTCTCCATCTGTTTGTGTCCTCTCTTATTTCATTGAGCAGTGGTTTGTAGTTCTCCTTGAAGAGGTCCTTTACGTTCCTTGTTAGTTGTATTCCTAGGTATTTTATTCTCTTTGTAGTGATTGTGAATGGCAGTTGGTTCTTGATTTGGCTGTCTTTAAGTCTGTTATTGGTGTATAGGAATGCTTGTGATTTTTGCACATTGATTTTATATCCTGAGACTTTGCTGAAGTTGCTTATCAGTTTCAGGAGATTTTGGGCTGAGACGATGGGGTCTTCTAGATATACAATCATATCGTCTGCAAATAGAGACAATTTGACTTCCTCCTTTCCTATTTGAATACCCTTTATTTCTTTTTCTTGCCTGATTGCTCTGGCTAGAACTTCCAGTACTTATATTGAATAGGAGTGGTGAGAGAAGCTGGAGGCATCACACTCCCGGACTTCAAATTATACTACAAAGCTACAGTAATCAAAACAGCATGGTACTGGTACCAAAACAGAGATATAGACCAATGGAACAGGACAGAGACCTCCGACGCAACACAACACATCTACAACCACCTGATCTTTGACAAACCTGACAAAAACAAACAATGTGGAAGCGAGTCCCTGTTTAATAAATGGTGTTGGGAAAACTGGCTAGTCATGTGCAGAAAGCAGAAGCTGGACCCCTTCCTGACACCTTACACTAAAATTAACTCCAGATGGATTAAAGACTTAAACATAAGACCTAACACCATAAAAACCCTAGAAGAAAATCTAGGCAAAACCATTCAGGACATAGGTGTAGGCAAGGACTTCATGACCAAAACACCAAAAGCAGTGGCAACAAAAGCCAAAATAGACAAATGGGACCTAATCAAACTCCACAGCTTCTGCACAGCAAAAGAAACAGTCATTAGAGTGAATCGGCAACCAACAGAATGGGAAAAAATTTTTGCAGTCTACCCATCTGACAAAGGGCTGATAACCAGAATCTACAAAGAACTGAAACAGATTTACAAGAAAAAAACAAACAAGCCCATTCAAAAGTGGGCGAAGGATATGAACAGACACTTTACAAAAGAAGACATACATGAAGCCAACAAACATATGAAAAAATGCTCATCATCACTGGTCATTAGAGAAATGCAAATCAAAACTACATTGAGATACCATCTCACGCCAGTTAGAATGGCGATCATTAAAAAATCTGGAGACAACAGATGCTGGAGAGGATGTGGAGAAATAGGAACGCTTTTACACTGTTGGTGGGAGTGTAAATTAGTTCAACCATTGTGGAAGACGGTGTGGCGATTCCTCAAGGACCTAGAAATAGAAATTCCATTTGATCCAGCAATCCCATTACTGGGTATATATCCAAAAGACTATAAATCGTTCTACTATAAGGACACATGCACACGAATGTTCATTGCAGCACAGTTTACAATAGCAAAGACCTGGAACCAACCCAAATGCCCATCGATGATAGACTGGACAGGGAAAATGTGGCACATATACACCATGGAATATTATGCAGCCATCAAAAACGATGAGTTCGTGTCCTTTGTAGGGACATGGATCAACCTGGAAACCATCATTCTCAGCAAACTGACACAGGAACAGAAAATCAAACACCGCATGTTCTCACTCATAGGCGGGTGTTGAACAATGGGAACACATGGACACAAGGAGGGGGAGTATCACACACTGGGGTCTGTCGGGGGAAAAAGGGGAGGGATAGTGGGGGGGGTGGGGAGTTGGGGGAGGGATAGCATGGGGAGAAATGCCAGATATAGGTGATGGGGAGGAAGGCAGCAAATCACACTGCCATGTGTGTACCTATGCAACAATCTTCCATGTTCTTCACATGTACCCCCAAACCTAAAATGCAATTAAAAAAAAAAAAAAAAAGAAAGACTGGGCTGGGTGCAGTGGCTCACACCTGTAATCCCAGTACTTTGGGAGACCAAAGTGGATGGAACACTTGAGGTCAGGAGTTCAAGACCAGCCTGGCCAACATGGTGAAACCCCATCTCCACTAAAAATACAAAAATTAGCCAGATGTGGTGGCACATTCCTGTAATCCCAGCTACTCTGGAGCCTGAGACAGGAGAATCGCTTGAACCAGGGAGGTGGAGGTTGCAGTTGAACCAAGATTGTGCCACTGCTCTCCAGCCGGGGCACAGAGTGAGTAAGACTCCTTCTAAAAGACAAAAAAACAAACTAAGATTGTCAGGTAAGACTTTATTTCTTCAAGGTCAAGATAATTTTTAATGCATTTCATTAAAAGCCATTTTTTTTTTTTGTACATTTGTGACTTGATTTCTTTGTCTTGTGGCAGCCACTGCCTACTATCTATTCAGAAGTAAGTGTTACAGCCTTGAACCGAGACGGGGTTGAGATCACTACCACGTAATCTATGTTCAGAGATGGGGCATGGTTGACATTTGCTCTTTAATTTCTCCTCATACAGCTAAAACCTTTACCAGATGTCTCCTATTTGGTTCAGGAACCAGGCAAAATAACATCCAGGTGTTCTTTTGCATCCATTCTGTCTGCAAGCTTCAACCCAGGTAAGGAAGTCAGTTCATTTTGTGCCTCTTTTCTTCTGACTTCAATGTACCCTAATTTTCTCCATATTTTCTAACTTCTCCTATGAGACCTCAGCAACTCATAAGTTGTTATTGTCTCATAATTTGATAAACTGTATGTCCTCAAGTTCAGTAGGTTTTGTTAACCTAAGTCAAGACTTACATTTGAAATTTCTGTTTCTTTATATTTCACAGTGACCTAGATATTAGAGCCATCAATTGCTAATGTAAAAGTATTTTGTATGGCCTAGTCTTGGCTAGCTTCGCTTGGTCCAAGTGGAGTAAGTGCCAGTCAAGGAGAATCAAATTTCATGTGAAACACCTGAATTTTCACAAACTATACAACTATTTTTGGTCCATGGCATAGCAATTTAAATCAGGGTCACACAAAAGAATGACAGGGATGTTGTTGGGTTCTTGTCATGTGTTCTCAACAAATAAGATAATTTTTATTATAATTTTATTTATTTATAATGTTATACAAAGCAGAAATGTAATTTTGACTGGCAGTGTATCTACACTGCTATGCGGAGGGGAATTATCTCTGTCTTTATCAAGAAAAAAAAATGCATCATCATAAGTTGGTTAGTATTTTATCCAGGTGGAATATTATCTAGGTCTTAAATGACAATTGTAAAGTGACAAAAGCAATTTTCTTGAAAATGTGCTATACAATGATAATTATTGAGGTAAACATGAAAAAATACAGTATACTAACCGAATATTTTAAAATACGAATTCAACCACATTTGGAATAATTGTTGGATTTTTTGTTTTCATGTAAATTAGTTGGAATTATCTGGACATAGATTTTGTCTACATTGCAACACAGCATTATATCAATGGTAATTTTAAACATTTTTAGGGGTTAGATCATAGCTCTAGAGTATATTTAGTTCCAGCAAACCTAAATCATATCTATTAGCAGTTAACAGTTAATAACTGTTTTTTGGGGACACCACCAAAAAGGTGCACAGAACCCTCTTCATTTTCATTCATGAAAACAGTATTAAATTGTTTCAAAGCATATTGTGTAGTAAATTGAATAATAAAAGATAGTCATGAGGACATTCTTGTTTCAAAAACATTTGTTTCTTATTCCAAAAACCCACTCTTGCATTCTACATCAATCAAGCACCTTAAACGATTTCCCATTTACACTTTATTTTACTGCATTTTGCATGCACTTCTAAAATTCAATTTAACGTTAATGTCATTTTGTGTACTGTGTTATTTATATTAGATGTTTATATTGATCTCGCTCACTTGATATTTGATAAAGTTCTAATTTGCTGTGCTACTCAAATATAGGGTTGATGAAATTCCTTCCCCATTAACAGTTCTTCAAACATGTGAGGAAAACTTTAGAATATACAAACCTACCATAATACATTTCCCTTAAAACAGAGTTGTGATAAAACGGAGCAATCAGAAGGTATCCTGAGCTTTGAACAAGCATGAACTGTCAGTGTATTTAGTATCTCAAGAGAAAAAGCGCTCATCTAGAGGTAACATAATAGTCAAAACATTCAAGAAAATGGTTCATAAATGATGCATCTTAAGAGGTGACAGAGAAAAGCCTGAATAGAGAGCATGCGAATAATGTGTGAATATAGCGAGGAGATATAAATAGTCAATCACAAGGGAATAGCAAGCAGAAACTGACTGTCAAACAGGATTACTTTTTCTAACTCTCAAGGATGCTAAAATTAGTATTGAAAGATAGAGGGTAGAAAGTAACGAGAGAAAAAAATGCAGTAAATAAAAATCAGATCAAAGTTTCAAAAAATCAATTTAAAAATACTTAATGCCATGATAGGAAGAGACAGGAGGAAGGGGGGGAGAGAGGGAGAGAGAGAGAGAGAGAGAGAGAGAGAGAGACAGAAAGAGAGAGAGAAAGAAATGGAATCATTTTGTTATAGCATTATTTTAAACTTTTTTTTTTTTTTGAGATAGGGTCTCACTCTGTCACCCAAGCTGGAATGCAATGTTGTGATCATGGCTCACTGCAGCCTCAAAATCCTGGGCTCAAACAATCCTCCCACCTCAGCCTCCCAGGTAGTTGGGACTACAGGCATGTGCCACCACACCTGGCTAATTTTTGTATTTTTTGTAGAGACAGGGTCTTGCCATGTTGCCCAGGCTAGTCTCAAACTCCTGGACTCAAGTGATCCTCTTGCCTTGGCCTCTCAACATGCTGGGATTACAGACACGAGTCACCATGACTGGCCTATGTTAAACATGTGCATATGTTCTCTCTCTCTCTCTTTATTTTTAAGAGTTTCTCCTTATTCTTGGTAGTATTTCTTTTCTTTTCTTTTTGTTTTTTTTTCAATTATACTTTAAGTTCTGGGATACATGTGCAGAATGTGCAGGTTTGTTACGTAGTTACACATGTGCCATGGTGATTTGCTGCACCTATCAACTTGTCATTTACATTAGGTATTTCTCCTAATGCTATACCTTCCGTAGCCCCCCACCCCATGACAGACCCTGGTGTGTGATGCTCCCCTTCCTGTGTCCATGTGTTCTCATTGTTCAACTTGCACTTATGAGTGAGAACAGGCAGTGTTCGGTTTTCTGTTCCTGTGTTAGTTTGCTGAGAATGATGGTTTCCAGCTTCATCCATGTCCCTACAAAGGACATGAACTCATCCTTTTTTTTATGGTTGCCTAGTATTCCATGGTGTATATGTGCCACATTTTTCTTATCCAGTCTATCACTAATGGACATTTGGGTTGGTTCCAAGTCTTTGCTATTGTGAACAGTGCTGCAATAAACACACAGCTGCAGGTCTTTATAGTAAAATGATTTCTATCATTGATGGACATGTGGGTTGGTTCCAAGTCTTCGCTATTGTGAACAGTGCTGCAATAAACACACATGTGCAAGTGTCTTTATAGTAAAATGATTTATAATCCTTTTCGTATATAACCAGTAATGGGATTGCTGGCTCAAATGGCATTTCTGGTTCTAAGATCCTTGAGGAATTACCATACTGTCTTCCACAATGGCTGAACTAATTTACACTCCTACCAACAGTGTGAAAGTATTCCTACTTCTCCACATTCTCTCCAGCATCTGTTGTTTCCTGACTTTTTAATGATTGCTATTCTAACTGGCATGAGATGGCATCTCATTACGGTTTTGATTTGCATTTCTCTGATGACCAGTGATGATGATATTTTTTTTCATATGTTTGTTGGCCACGTAAGTGTCTTCTTTTGAGAAGTGTCTGTTCATATCCTTTGCCCACTTATTGAGATAGTTGTTTGTTTTTTCCCTGTAAAATTTGTTTAAGTTCCTTGCAGATTCTGGATATTAGCCTTTTGTGAGATGCATAGATTGCAAAATTTTTCTCCCATTCTGTAGGTTGCCTGTTCACTCTGATGACTGTTTCCTCTGCTTTGCATAAGGAGTTTGGTTTAATTAGATCTCATTTGTCAATTTTAGCTTTTGTTGCCAACGCTTTTGGTGTTTCAGTCATGAAGTTTTTGCCCATGCCTATGTCCTGAGTGGTATTGCCTAGGTTTTCTTCCAGGGTTTTTATGGTGTTAGTCTTACATTTAAGTCTTTTATCTATCTTGAGTTAATTTTCGTATAAGGTGTAAGGAAAGGGATGCAGTTTCAGTTTTCTGCATATGGCTAGCCAGTTTCCTTTCCCCATTGCTTGTTTTTGTCAGGTTTGTCAAAGATCAGATGGTTGTAGGTGTGTGGCATTATTTCTGGGGCCTCTGTTCTGTTCCATTGGTCTATATCTCTGTTTCCCTACCAGTGTCATGCTGTTTTGATTACTGTAGCCTTGTACTATAATTTGAAGTCAGGTAGCATACCTCCAGCTTTGTTCTTTTTGCTGGATTGTCTTGGGCATAGAGACTAGTTTTTAGTCCCATATGAAATTTAAAGTAGCTTTTTGCAATTTTGTGAAGAAAGTTAATGGTAGCTTGATGGGAATAGCGTTGAATCTATGAACTACTTTGGGCAGTATGGCCATTTTCATGATATTGATTCTTCCTATCCATGAGTGTGAAATGTTTTTTCATTTGTTTGTGTCCTCTCTTATTTCCTTGAGAGGTGGTTTGTAGTTCTCCTTCAAGAGGTCCTTCAAATCCCTTGTAAATTGTATTCCTAGGTATTTTATTCTCTTTGTAGCAATTGTGAATGGAAGTTCACTCATGATTTGCCTCTCTTTGTCTATTATTGGTATATGGGAATGCTTATGATTTTTGCACAGTGATTTTTTATTTTGAGATGTTGCTGACATTGCTAATCAGCTTAAGAGGATTTGGGGCTGAGATGATGGGGTTTTCTAAATACAATCATGTTATCTGCAAACAGAAACAATTTGACTTCCTCTCTTCTTATTTGAATATGTTTTATTTCTTTCCCTTGACTGATTGTCCTGGCCAGAACTTCCAATAATATGTTGAATAGGAGTGGTGAGAGAAGGCATTCTTGTCCCGTGCCGATTTTCAAAGGCAATGCTTCCAGCATTTGCCCATTCAGTATGATATTGGCTGTGGGTTTGTCGTAAATAGCTCTTATTATTTTAAGCTATGTTCTATCAATACCTAGTTTATTGAGAGGTTTTAGCATGAAGGGGTGTTGAATTTTATCAAATGCCTTTTCTGCATCTAATGAAATAATCATTTGGGTTTTTGTCATTGGTTCTGTTTACGTGATGGATTATGTTTATTAATTTGCATATGTTGAACCAGGCCTGCATCCCAGGGATGAAGCTGACTTGATCGTGGTGGATAAGCTTTTTGATGTGCTGCTGGATTCTGTTTGCCAATATTTTATTGAGGATATTTGCATTGATGTTCATCAGGGAAATTGACATGAAATTTTCTTTTTTTTGGTTGTGCCTCTGGCAGGATTTAGTATCAGGATGATGCTGGCCTCATAAAATGAATTAGGGAGGAGTCCCTCTTTTTCTACTATTTGGAATTGTTTCAGAAGGAATGGTACCAGCTCCTCTTTGTACCTGTGGTAGAATTTGGCTGTGAATCCAACCAATGGCTTTTTTTTTTTTTTTGGTTGATAGGCTATTAATTACTTCCTCAATTTCAGGATTTGTTATTGGTCTATTCAGGGATATGACTTCTTCCTGGTTTAGTCTTGGGAGGGTGTATGTGTCCAGGAATTTATCAATTTCTTCTAGATTTTCTAGTTTATTTGCGTAGAGGTGTTTATAGTATTCTCTGATGGTAGTTTGTATTTCTGTGGGATCAGTGGTGATATCCTTTTTATCATTTTTTATTGTGTCTATTTGATTCTTCTCCCTTTTCTTATTTATTAGTCTGGCTAGAGGTCAATCTATTTTGTTAATCTTTTCAAAAAACCAGCTTCTGGATTCACTGATTTTCTGAAGGGATTTTCATGTCTCTATCTCTGTCATTTCTGCTTTCATCTTATTTATTTCTTGTCTTCTGCTAGCTTTTGAATTTGTCTACTCTTGCTTCTCTAGTTCTTCTAATTGTGATGTTAAGGTGTTGATTTTAGATCATTCCTGTTTTCTACTGTGGACATTTAGTGCTATAAATTTTCCTCCAAATACTGCTTTAGTTTTGTCCCAGAGATTCTGGTGCATTGCGTCTTTGTTCTCATTGGTTTCAAAGACTTTATTTATTTCTGCCTTATTTCATTATTTACCCAGGAGTAATTCAGGAGCAGGTTTTTCAGTTAGTTTTGAGTGAGTTTCTTAATCCTGAGTTCTAATTTGAATCCACTGTGGTCTGAGAAACTGTTATGATTTTTTTTCTTTCTTTCTTTTTTTTTTTTTTTTTGCATTTTCTGAGAACTGTTTTACTTCCAAATATGTGGTCAGTTTTAGAATAAGTGTGATGTGGTGCTGAGAAGAATGTATATTCTGTGGATTTGGGGTGGAGAGTTCTGTAGATATCTATTAGGTCTGCTTGGTGCAGCGCTGAGTTCAAATCCTGAATATCCTTGTTAATTTTCTGTGTTGTTGATCTGTCTAATATTGACAGTGGGATGTTAAAGTCTTCCTTTATTATTTTGTGGGAGTCTAAGTCTCTTTGTAGATCTCTAAGAAGTTGCTTTATGAATCTGGGGTGCTGCTGTATTGGATGCATATATATTTAGGATAGTTAGCTCCTCTTGTTGCATTGAGCCCTTTACCATTACGTAATGCCCCCTTTTGTCTGGTTTGATCTTTGTTGGTTTAAAGTATGTTTTATCAGAGACTAGGATTGCAACCCCCTGCTTTTTTTGCTATCTGCTTGGTAAGTCTTCCTCCATCCCTTTATTTTGAGCCTATGTGTGTCTTTGCATGTGAGATAGGTCTCCTGAATACAGCACACTGATGGATTTTGACTCTTTATCCAATTTGCCAGTCTGTGTCTTCTAATTGGGGCATTTAGCCCCTTTACATTTAAGGTTAATATTGTTATGTGTGAATTTCATCCTGTCTTTATGATGATAGCTGGTTATTTTGCCCATTGATGCAGTTTCTTCATTGTGTTGATGGTCTTTACAATTTGGTATGTTTGTGCAGTGGCTGGTACTGGTTTTTTCTTTCCATATTTAGTGCTTCCTTCAGGAGCTCTTGTAAGGCAGGCCTGGTGATGGCAAAAATCTCTCAGCATTTGCTTGTATGTAAAGGATTTTATTCTCCTTCACTTATGAAGCTTAGTTTGGCTGAATATGAAATTCTGGGTTGAAAATTCTTTTCTTAAAGAATATTGAATATTGGCCCTCCACTCTCTTCTGGTTTATAAAAATTCTATAGAGAGATCTTCTGTTAGTCTGAAGGGCTTCTTTTGTGGGTAACCCGACCTTTCTCTCTGGCTGTACTTAACATTTTCTCCTTCATTTCAACCTTGGTGAATCTGAATATTATGTGCTTGGGGTTGCTCTTCTCGAGGATTATCTTTGTGGTGTTCTCTGTGTTTCGTGAATTTGAATGTTCGTCTGCCTTGCTAGGTTGGGGGAAGTTCTCCTGAATAATATCCTGAAGAATGTTTTCCAACTTGGTTCCATTCTCCCTGTCACTTTCAGGTACACCAACCAAACGTAGGTGTGGTCTTTTCACATAGTCCTATATTTCTTGGAGGCTTTGTTTGTTCCTTTTCATTCTTTTTTCTCTAATCTTGTCTTCACACTTTATTTAATTAAGTTGATCTTCAATCTCTGTTATTCTTTCCTCTGTTTGATACCTGTGTATGCTTCATGAAGTCACCATGCTGTGTTTTTTTTAGCTCCATTGAAGTCATTTATGTTCTTATCTAAACAGGTTATTCTAGTTAGCAATTCCTCTAACCTCTTTTCAAAGTTCTTAGCTTACTTTCATTGGATTAGAACATGTTCCTTGAGCTTGGAGGAGTTTGTTATTACCCTTCCTCTGAAGCCTACTCTGTTAATTCATCAAACTCATTCTCCATCAGTTTTGTTCCCCTGGATGGTGAGGAGTTGTGATCCTTTGAAGAAGAAGAGATGTTCTGGTTTTTGAAATTTTCAGCCTTTTTGTGCTGGTTTTTCCTCATCTTCATGGATTTATCTACCTTTGGTTTTTGATGATGGTGACCAGATGGAGTTTTGTGTGAATGTCCTTTTTGTTGATGTTGGTGCTATTCCTTTCTGTTTGTTAGTTTTCCTTCTAACAGTCATGCCCCTCTGCTGTAGGTCTGCTGGAGTTTTGCTGGAGGTCCACTCTAGACCCTCTTTTTCTGGGTAGCTCTAGCAGAGGCTGCAGAACAGCCAAGATTGCTCCCTTTTCACTTTTCTGGAAGCTTCATCCAAGGGGGGCACCTGCCAAATGCCAGCTGGATCTCTTCTGCTGAGGTGTCTGTCCACCCCTGTTGAGAGGTGTCTCTCTGTCAGGAGGCATGTGGGTCAGGGACCCACTTGAGGAGGCAGTCTTTCCCTTAGGAGAGCTCAAGCACTGTGCTGAGAGATCTGCTGCTCTCTTCTGAGCTGGCAGGCAGAAACGTTTAAGTCTGCTGAAGTTGCACTCACAGCCACCCTTTCCCCCCAGGTGTTCTGTCCCAGGGAGATGGGAGTTTTATCTATAAGCCCCTGACTGGGGCTGCTGCCTTTCTTTCAAAGATGCCCTTCCCAGAGATGAGGAATCTAGAGAGGCAGTCTGGCTACAGTGGCTTTGCCAAGCTGTAGTGGGCTCTGCCTAGTTCCAACTTCCTGGTGGCTTTGTTTATACTGTGAGGGGGAAAACTGCCTACTCAAGCCTCAGTAATGGTGGATGCCCCTCCCCCCACCAAGCTTGAGCATCCCAGGTTGACTTCAGACTGCTGTGCTGGCAGCAAGAATTTCAGGGCAGTAGATCTTAGCTTGTTGGTCTCTGTGGGGGGTGGGATCCGCTGAACTAGACCACTTGACTCCCTGGCTTCAGCCCACTTTCCAGGGGGAGTGAATGGTTCTGTCTTTCTGGGATTCCAGGCACCACTGGAATACGAAGAAAAATTTCTTCAGCTATCTCAGTGTGTGCTCAAATGGCTGCCCAGTTTTGTGCTTGAAACCCTGAGCCCTGGTGGCATAGGCAGTTGAGGGAATCTCCTGGTCTGTGGGTTGTGAAGACCATGGGAAAAGCATAGTATCTGGGCCAGAATCTACCATTCCTCACAGCACAGTCTCTCATGGCTTCTCTTGGCTAGGGGGAGGCAGTTCCCTGACCCCTTGTGCTTCCTGGTGAGATGATGCTCCACCCTGCTTCTGCTTGCCTTCTGTGGGCTGCACCCACTGTTTAACCAGTCTCAATAAGATGAGCTGGGTACCTCAGTTGGAAATGCAGAAATCACCAGCCTTCTGCCTTGATCTTGCTGGGAGCTGCAGACTGGAGCTGCTCATCTTTGGCCGTCTTACCAGCCACCACTGCATATGTTCTCTTATAAGCTGTTCAACAATACTTTAGTAGGCAGAATGATGACCCAGAGAAACATCCAAATCCTAATTTCTGAAATGTTTGAATATGTTAGATGACATGCCACAAGGGAATTTTGCAAATATGATTGAGTTAAGGTTCTTGCAATAGGGAGAGTGTGCTGGATTATTTGGGTGGTCTCAATGTAATCTCAGGGGTGAGAATGAAAGACGGAAGCAGGAGACAGGGTGTCAGAGTGATTCAGCATGGGAAAGTCTTGGCCAAGTCATTGCTAATGTTGAGATGGAGGAAGGAGACAAGAGACAAAGGATGTGGTCCAAGAATTGCAGGCAGCCTCTAGAACTAGAAAGGTAGGAAATATGTTCTCCCTGGAGCCTCCAGAATGAAGGTAGCCCTGCTGACACCTTGAATTTTAGCTGATTGAAACTCATTTTAAACTTGTGACCTTCAAAACTATAATATAGTACATTTGTCTTGCTTTAAGTCACTAAGTTTATGGCAATTTGTTACAGCAGCCAGAGAAATCTAGTAATAAAAAAAATGTTAAGACAGCATTGAATCTTCATTAGAAATGGGAAAAGTGACTTCTAAACATGTTATGCTATTAAATATTTAACCAATGTTTCAACGCAGAGCCAGGACTGAAATGCAGACCTTTGTTACTCTCAAACCTATCTCCTGGCACTCTCTCTAACTGCCACATCACTGTAGATGTAGAAATATATAATTAAGAAATCATTTTTAAAAGCAAGTGTCTTGATATAACCGATAACAGTAGAATAACTTTCTTGCAAAATATGAGTATGTACGTGTTTGCATGCAATTAAAATGATAGGTTTCAGTCTCTCAGTGATCTTGCGACCCCAGGCTATGACTTTTACAAGTGCTTCTCTGGTTTTATAGTCTCTAGGTGAGACAATAAATCCTGGTGCCTGATGTCAGATATTTTTCTCCACCCACATCAAGGAATAGAGGTGGTTTAACTTGAATGTTTCCTTTTTCTTACATCAGTTATGCTCTGGTAAATTACTTTCTTTTGAGGGCAGTACTTTGTTGACAGAACTGAGAGCTCAGGCATATTTTAAAATGGCGACTTTTCTGCTCTCCTGATGAAATCGAAGGGGGATATTTTTTCTGTATGTGTGTGTGTGTTTTTTTACCCTGAGAACCCGGTGGTGCTGCTAGAGGTAAAAATCTCAAAAATTTGAGGCCCCCTAAAACTTCTCCTCCAAACCCCAGAGTTTTTAACTGTCAGACTTGTCCATATTGAGCCATCAGTAATTCTTCAATAATACTTCATGTGTTTTTGTCAGTACAGCCATAGTAGTGGCCTTCTGCCTCTAAACTTGTTCTTCCTAAGCTGTGATTCTCAGTCCCTGCTTGTCTCTCCAGTTTTCAGGTCAGTGGTTTGCCCATTGACTTTAATTCTTTGCTGTATATAAAGAAAGTTGTTGATTTTCAGCTTGCTCAGCTTTTTTCCTTGTTGGAGGATGAGAATGATGACTTCCAAGCTTTTTCTGTGTTAGGTCAGAAAATGGGATTCTGCTGTGTCTTTTTGCATGACTGCATTTGACCATCTCGTTGCTTTCTCATGGTCTTCTTGTTCATTTCTTGCTCTTTCTTAGAATCACACAATTTTCTGAAGTTGTGTTTTAGTGAAATTGCATATCTGAAGATCACACTTAGAGTATTAGGGATATTTACTGCTACTGGGTTATCTTTGCTTCTCATTCTTTTGGGGAAAGAGAGCTGGATAATTGTATGATTTTGGAAAGGAATAAATTTTGAACTTGTATTAGTGTTCTGAATTTGTTCCTAATGACATGAAAACATTTCTTATTTATTTTATTTCCACCATATACATTTACTAGTTTCAAAATGGCAAATGAAATGTTACCACTAGCAACAATATTATTGAATGCCAGTTAGGATCTCTTTCCATTCTTTCTTATCTTTATTTTAGCAGTAATTTTTGAAGTCACTTTTGGTGGGGTACAGGGGCAGGCCGGCTCTCACTAATTCGAGCCTCCATAACAGTTGTTTCAGTACTGAGTGGTTAAGTTAAACAGTAAGAGCCAGTGCCCTTATACAAAGGCTGGGCTGTAACAAAAGCCAACCAAGAGTTTTGACTAGGCCTTTCCTGGGCCTTCAAGCATGACAAAATAATGTAGGAATTATCTATAGGACCCATTTGGAATTAAACAAGTTTTATTGCGGGTTTGAAGAACTCCCCCAGGCCTCCATAAACATGTTTACTGGGGATCTGAAGGAGCTCCCCAAACCTTCATGGTTTAGCAAGAGACAAGATACGGCTGATCACCCCAGCACCTGGACTCATTTAGATTAAGTAAATTTACTGAGGCTCCAGAGGAAGTTCTTCAGTACTCATAACTTAGTTATAGATTAGAAGAAGTTAGTCACGTATATCTGTAGATGAACATGTAGTCGTATAGCTTAGAAGGTATATAAGCTCTGGAAACCTTTGTAATTTTGAGTTGGTCTGGTGTTAATTTCCAGGCCTTTTCACTGTAACCTGTTACAGAAATAAAAACTCTCTTCCTTGCCAGTTCATCTGCATCTTGTTATTGGGCCATGAGTAATAGCACCCCAACCCTCAGTTTGGTCTAGGAACAAAATTTGTCATGCCAGCCAGGAGAGACTTGGGATGGTGCTGTGTTCAGTGGCTAGTAGCTTGCAATGAGACAGTCTTCAGGAGGATCCCATCAGCTGCCAGTGAGATTTTCCTGGGGACTCTCCTGAGGGGTGTTCTGTGCACAAAATTGCATGTCCCTTTCACTGCTGGGGAAGAACACAGATCAGGAGCAGATGCGCTCAAAGGGTGTGGTAACCAATCATGTGCCAGGAACCTATTGTTTTCCTATTTGTTCAGTACTGCCAAAGGAAGCAATAGGGTTTGCTAATACACCTGTTTTGCATTTTGGTCGAAATCAGGTTTTGAGTTGGTTTTGAGTCTGATTTGCCTGAGTGCATTCCCCATTGTGTTGTCCAAAATTTGTCTCCACTTATTTGTGTATCTGTCTTATTCCTTTTGATACCATGTAAACTTGAAAATGGAGGTATTGGGTCCATTCCTGCTGAGAGGCCTCTGGGAAGGAAAAATATTTCTTTAGTATCTCAATAATTAAAAGTCAGCTTCATTAAAAGCTAACATCCAAGATGTGTATATTTATGTGTGCATGTGTGCATTTGTGCATGTTTGTATTTAAAAGGCCTTCACGTTTTTGTTTCCATTTTGTTTATTTCTCTCCTAGGACCTTGTCTTTTTGAGCAAAAGTTTTTTTCTTGTCAGTTGACTGAACTCTGCTTTCTTCATCAATAGCTATTACAACAGAAACTCCTCTGGGATTTCAAAGAAAAAGTATAATTTAGACACTTGGAAATGTTTTTGTTTGGAAAAAAAATGTTTTAAGTGCACTGTAGAAGCATCACATGGTCTAGCCTCATAGTAATTCTCCCTTTCAAAAACCCAGGATTCAGTGTGGGCTCATGGATCCAGTTAAAGGGTAGGTGGTCAATATCTAAATAAAGTTAGACTTCTTACAGATTCCTATAATAAATTTCTATAATTTTATGTTTGATTTCGGTATTCATCTTTAATCTCCCTCTAGCATCACCCCAGACTTTTTCTCTGTGTACCATCAGATGTAAATCTTGTGATTTGATTTTTCACCTAAGAGTTGTTTCTGTTAATATGCAGATTTAGAGCTATTTAGCTGACAACTTCCAGAGTAATAAACCAGGTTATCAAGAGTTTGCAAGCCTAAGACAGGAAAAAGGAAGTCTTATGAATCTGTAAAATGTACTGCTATTGTCATGCCTAATAGATCTATGTATTTATGTCTTGTGTACACAATGTTTCATTACTGAAAATATATGAAAGAGTTCTAATGAATTGGCTCAAAGCAAAATAAAGGCACTTAAATGCTTTAACCAAAAAAAAAAAAAAAAAAAAAAAACTAGTCAAATGCTTTTTCAAGTTTATGTGACTTAAGTAAAATCTTCAATAAATAAGCAAGCTTTAAAATCATTGATCAAGTAATATTAGAAATGTCTTAAAATTACCAGCATACAGTACTGTTTGCATGTATTGATCAGGCAATTTCATACTTATCCCTGCCAAATTATAAGGTGTCAAAATTTGGCACAGAGGCTACAAAACTACAACTCAGCTCAAAACAGAATGATCTTTGCTCATGTAATTTTTAATAAAGAAACCATTAATATTGGTTTAATGAAGATAACTACATCTCGAAATATTTAATAAAATACTCTAACTTCTAATCTTGTGGCCTTAGGCAGTCTAGTTCACAGATATGAAGAAAGTTTTCCTGAGAAAGGACTGTTATCATTTTTGTTTCACAGCTAAACTGTAAGCAAAATAAATGAACAAGAATAGCTTGGAGGTTAGAAACAAGATGGAGTCAGTTGGGTCGGATCATTTTCACTGTCTCAGTTGTAATATTGCAATGGTGGTTTTGTGACTTTAAATGATGACTATCACAGTTTTTATAAATAATCTAGGTAAGTGTTTAAAATAAATAATTAGATAAATGTAGTGGAATAAATACTCATAAATTTGTCATAATTTAGAATCTAAACTTATATTAAACAACAGATATTTCATTATTTGGGTATTTTCTAATAAAAATATATTTTAGAAAAATACTCTTTCTAAAAATTATATCCTTTTGAAAGAGTAACTAATTTTTGTCTAATTCAAAACTTACTTAAAGGTTATATATAAAACAAGGTAAAAGAAAGTTATAAAGATAATGAGAGTTTCAAAGATTATTGGTAAAATAAAAATATCTTCAAAAATGTAAACATTTAGTCTAAATTATGCAGGTCAAATATTAGGTTTGCTCATGTTTTTGGTCATAAATTGCTTCTTTGACTTAAAAATTGTTCAATCTATTTTGGAGTGTTAAAATCTAGATAAGACCTAGGGACATATGAAATTAGCCATGCCCCTAGCTATGCAAAAAGCTATTAAAGAAAAGAGATTTAATATAAGAACAGATCTTGTATGGTAAATTCTTGCCCTAAAGTAAAATAACTGGTTGTTTAAAAAGAGGCATGTTTAGGACAAGTCAGAAAGTCAAGGCATGTCATAGCTTGTCTGTGTAGTCATAAAAGAATTTATGAAAGGAAATTTTTGCAAGAAATATTGTACAATTTAAAGGTAATTAGACCTCCTAAATACTTTATAAAGTATAGCTATGTCTCTTAGCTGTACAACTTGCCTGCTTTACAGCTAGGTAAGGCTTAGAACATATGAAATTAAATGCTGGAATAAATGAGATCTTACCTGCACGTCTGTCTGGGTCCTATGCTCCATTCCTAGTACATAATTAAAATCCCAAACTTACCAAGGTTTTCACCAAAAGTAAATGTTGCTAAGAGTTAACACTGTAACATGTATTTAAGAACTACTGGGCCATGTGCGGTGGCTCATGCCTGTAAACCCAGCACTTTGGGAGGCCGAGGTGGGTGGATCACCTGAGTCAGGAGTTTGAGACCAGCCTGACCAATAGGGCAATATCCCATCTCTCCTAAAAATCCAAAAAAAAAAAAAAAAAAAAAATTGCCAGGCATTGTGGTGGGTGCCTGTAATCTCAACTACTTTGGAGGCTGAGACAGGAAAATTGGTTAAACCCGGGAAGTGGAGGTTGCAGTGAGCTGAGATCACACAACTGGGAAACAGAGTGAGACTCCATCTCAAAAAAAAAAAAAAAAAAAAAAAAAAGGTAAAAAGAAAGGAAAGAAAAAGAAAAAGAAATGTTGAAGAAACAGTTTACATGCAAGGTACATAAAGAAAGTAAAATATACTTTTGGTAAAAAGATTTTAAGGAGGTATGAGAATGTGAACTTCTGCCTAGATTAAAAGATTAAATGATTATTATAAGTTGGATAAAATAAAGCTGAAGGTTTTAGCAAATTGATTTTAAGGGAAGTTCTGTGTGTAAACATATTGGCTAAGTTAAAGGGTTATCATCCATTTTTTTTCCTGCAAATCAAACATTAAAATAAAAATAAAAATTCAACAGATTTCTTTTAGAGCACTAAAATGCTCTTTAACAAAAATTGTAAAGGGTTATAAAAGGTCTATGAAAATCTTACCTATTGTCAAACATTCAAATTGGGTAAATATGTCTGTAAGATTTTGTTAAGAATTGGATTTAGCATTAATAGTACACTAAAGTAAAGGTGAAATTTGGCTTATTTGGTATAAAAAATTATACAGGAAGTTTGTCAAATATAAAATGGTGTTTGGCTTTCTTTGGGATTTGTTTTTATAAATATGTTATCGGTATGTGTTCCAAAATCATGTGAAACTCCTATAATTCTGATATATCTTAGTGTACGTTACCAGTAATAATTATAATTGTTATGCTAAATTATTGTGTGCCACAGAAGTAGCAGATATTCTTGTCAGTTGTGTCTTTAATTATGGCTACCCTAAAACTTTTTGTCATTCATAAACAGTTGTTGTCTTGTTTTGGTCATCTTTAGAAGGTGGTTTGATAATAAGCTATAAAGCTCTCACAGGTGCTCTTGAATGCAGATTTCTGATAAATTTGGAGATTGTGATATTAGAATAGAGGAAAAACATTCACAACTCTCGAAGAGCTAAAACGTTCATTAATATCAAGCAGGAAAAGAATTAAATGCATGAACTGAACGAATAGGAGACTGAAGTGATTGTTTTGACCTTTTGCTTAAATGTTGCTAAGCCTTTGTTTTGCTTTTCAGAGTCAAAGAAATTTTTCTTTTAGGCTGTTAACTACTTTTAACAAGTATAATCCCATGACCAAAATTTGGAGCATATTTGTTTCTCTCTACCTAATTTCTCTAGAATTTGGAAACATTTGTGAGTATTCTTAATTTGCAGCAATACAGTTATTTTTGTAAGTGCCATAAGAATCTGTTTTCTTTGTACCAGAAAACAATTGGAAAAACTGTTTATTTTACCAAGGTGTTGATGGGTATGGTATGCTCTCCTTTAATGAATCAAAGTAGACTTATGAAACCAATAAAGTCCTTGGACAACTGGCCTCATATTTTGTGTACACAGTCCCTGTAACAAGGTTTCTGATCTGTGGTAAGTAAAGAACGTCACTTTTTGACAGGTCAGGAACCCCAAGAGGAGAGGAATTCACCCAACTCATTGCTATTGATGGTACAAATCCATGGCTGAGCTTGGCATTAAAAGTTCTTATCTCAGACTCCATCTAGGGAGCAAAACTCCATCAAAGCCAATTTAAAATGCCTATGTGAAAAATAATTACTCTTGCTGCACTATATACAAATAATGAGGCCAAGTATAACAAAGGAAACTAGTCCTACCATGATTTGTTTTTTAATAAACATGGGAAACTGGAGAGAAAAAAATTATGTTTCAAAAACTGTAGTACACCTGTTATTAAATTCTAGTCTTGCCTGATGTTTTTCACTTTTTGTTATTTTCTAGAGTTTGTATTAAATTCTAATTTTTCTGGCTACAAATCTCCAAAATAATGTTTTCATTTCCTTTTTCTCCATCTGTCCTAATTTGAAATCACTGAAATCTAAGCTCTGCTTTCTTAAATCCCTGTGAACTGAAGACTAGAGAACTTAAACTTCAGAAGAAAACAGCAACAACAACCTATTTATATGTGTTGCTATTGCATACTATTATGTTTCAGCAGATGCTGCCTCTAAGCCCCAAAAATAGAGAGTTCTACCAGGAACAAATTGACCTGTCCCACTCCAGTGCTGTGTTTGGTGCCCCATAACAAAACCTCCTCTCAGCAGGAAGTAGCCAGAAAGATTATGATGCTGCAACTCCCTACAATTCTCATGATAAATAAATATACAAACATGAAAGAAATCATGGGCAAACTGACAATGGGGATTGTGGCAGGCCAGGTCTCACTAATGGAAGCCTCCATAACAACTGTTTCAGTACTGACTGAGTGGTTAAGTTAAACATTAAAAGCCAGTGCCTTTATACAAAGGCTGGGATGTAACAAAAGTCCATCAGGAATTTTGCCTAGACCTTTCCTGGGCCTTAAAGCATGGCAAAATCATGAAGGAATTCTTAACAGGACCCACTTAGGATTAAACAAGTTTTATTGTGGGTCTGAAGAAACTCCCCAGACCTTCGCAAATATGTTTATTGGGAGTCTGAGGAACTCCCCAAACCTTCATGATTTAGCAGAGACAAGATAAGAGTGATCTCCCCAGCACCTGGACTTTAGATTAAATAAATTTACTGAGGTTCCAGAGGAAGTTCTTTAGGACTCAGAACTTAGTTATAGATTAAAAGAAGCTAATAATTTTTGTCTTTAGATGAGTACTTTGTAATTTTGAGTTGGTCTGGTGACAATTTCCAGGCCTTATTCCTGTAATCAGTTGCAGAAATAAAAACTCTCTTCCTTCCCAGTTCATCTGCGTCTCATTATTGGGCCACGAGAAATAGCAGCCCAACCTCAGTTTGGTCTCATTTTGGTATGACACTCATTTGACATAGTCAGGCTCTTTTACATGGCATCATATGCTTAATTTTTTGTTTGACTATCTCTTACAGGGAACCCCGTTTCTCCTTGCTTCTTTTAGTCACATTAACTAAGTCATAGAAAGTAAGAATCAATGTCTTACCCTGCTGTTAAATACTGAGGAAAAATCAGTTAAGCAGCAGGAATAGCAAGCTAATATCTGATTATTTGAACTTAGATTATGATTTGATATTAGGAATACACTTCATTAGAATAGGTGATTTACGTAGGACTGTCCCTTACATCTTTTCACAGATCAACACTGTAATCTAGAATTTCAACTACATTGAAATCACATGTTATTCTCTCTAGTGCCTTTTCAAGGCAAGTTTACAGAAAGAGGTATAAAGAATACAATCAATGTCTAGTCATTACAACTTCAATTTAGCATTAGTTAAGTCTCACAGATTGCAGTTGGGAATTGAAAAGCAAGTCATTTTTTTACACATCCATCACTTCACAGACATTATAAGCCTTGAACCTATTTTTCAATGGCCATTCCATCTGCCCTACTTTTAACATTCTAGAGCATGTGCTCTCAGTTTCTTGTTTGCTAGGTGTTCACTCTGTTATATTGTACTCCTTGTTTGTTTTTGCAATCAACTGTGTGGTCTAATTTTTTACTTATGTTGAAGCTTTATTAACATTTAGTACACAATTTTAAAGAAACTTGGCAAACTGATCTTTCACAAAGGAGCAAGAACAATGTAATTAAAGAAGGATAGTTTTTTCAACAAATGATGCTGGCAGAGTGTGATGGCTCACACCATTAATCCCAATACTTTGGGAGGCCGAGGCAGGAGGATCACTTGACGTCAGTAGTTTGAGACTAGCCTGATCAACATGGTGAAACACTATCTCTACTAAAAATGCAAAAATTAGCAGGACGTGGTGGCATGTGCCTGTAATCCCAACTACTCGGGAGGCTGAGGCAGGAGAATTGTTTGAACTTGCAGGGTGGAGGTTGCAGTGAGCTGAGATCATGCCATTGCACTCCAGCATTGGTGACAGAATGAGACTTCATCTCAAAAAAAAAAAAAAAAAAAAAAAAAGGTGCTGGAACAACTAGATATCCACGATCCAAAGAAAGACAAAAAACTCAAAAGAATCTAGACGCAGACCTTATACCCTCCCCCCCAAATTATCTGGAAATAAATGATAAACCTAAAAGTAAAACAGAAAACTATAAAACACCTTTAGAAAATAACACAGGAGAAAATCTAGATGACCTGAGGGTTCACAGGATAACTTTTTAGATACAACACCAGAGTCAAGATCCATAAAAGAAATACTTGATAAGCTGGATTTTATTGAAATTAACAACTTCTGCTCCATGAAAGATAGTATCAAGAGAATGAAAAGACAAGGAACAGACTGGGAAAAATATTTTCAAAAGACAGCTCTAGTAAGGGACTGTTATCTGAAATGTACAAAGAACTCTTAAACCTCAACAATAAGAAAATAAACAGCAGAGCTTTAAAAAGTGGGCAAAATACTAAACAAACAGCTCACCAAAGAAGATACCCAGATGGCAAATGAGCATATGAAGAGATGCTCAAATTCATATGTCATCAGACAAATTCAAATCAAAACTACCATGGGATCCCACTACACACCTATCAGAATGGCCCCCATCCAAAACACTGACAATACCAAATGCTGACAAAGATGTAGAACAACAGGGACTCTCATTCAGGGCTGGCGGGGATGCGAATGGTACAGCCATTTTTGAAAATAGTTCAGCTATTTTCGAAAACTTAAACATACTCTTACCATATGATGCTGCAGTTGGGCTTCTTTGTGTTTGCCAAAATGAATTGAACATCTATGTCCACACAAAAACCTGCACACAGACGTTTATAGCAGCTTTATTCATAATTGTCAAAATTTGGAAGCAACAAAGAAGCAAACTTCAGTAGGTGAAAAGATAAATAAACGGTGTAACATCCAGACAACTGAATACTATTCAGCACTAAAAAGTCATTAGCTACCAGGCCATGAAAAGACATGGAGAAAACTTAAATGCCTGTTGCTAAGTGTAAGAAGCCATTCCAAAAGGCTACATACCATATGATTCTAACTACATGGAACTGTGGAAAAGGCAAAACAATGGAGACAGTAAAAAGATCAGTTGTTGCCAGAGGCTAGGGAAGATAGAGGGATAAATAGATAGGTCACATTGGATTTTAGGGCAGTAGAACTATTCTGTATGATACTATTATGGTGGATTTATGTCGTTATACATTTGTCCAAAGCTATAGAATGCACAATGCCATTATTGAACCTTATGAAGTATGTACTTTAGGTGATAATGATATATCAACATAAGATTGTTGATTGTGACAAATGCACCACGTCCATCCAGGATGTGGTCAGTGGGGAGCCTAGACATGTTTTGAAGCAAGGGGCATATGGAAATTTTCTAGACTTGTTGTTCAATTGTGCTGTAAACCTAAAACTGCTCTAAAAAACAGAAAGTTTGTTTTATAAAAGAAAACAATTTAAAATAACAAAAATACAGGAAGTAAAAACTGGAGCAACACATTTTTAACATCTCTGTTATTTTTTCCTTGTTTGTTTTCCCCCAAAGTGAGAAATTGATGGTTTTCTTGAAATAACTTGGAATAGGACATTTCTACATCTCTTTATTTTTGTAGATTGATGAACGTTTTAAAATTAGTTATACATAGGCATAGTCCCACATCCCAATTTATAGAAGAATAAACTGTGGGACCAAGTAATTAAATGTTTCAATGATAACACTGATGTTCACCACAGTAAAAGACACTAGCGGAATATCAGAACTTATATGAACAGAAATCTGAAGTAAAGAGATAAAATTGTGTCTATATTATGGTAATTATCTAGACAAAATACAAAATCATAGGCAATATTTCAAGGTATCCTCAAGAAAACATTTTTGAGGTAAATGACAATGTGAGGACCGTTGTCTTACATGGAATCATCCCATTGCTTATAAAAATAGGGCAAAAACAAGTCAATCTTTGTTATCTCTATTGACTAGGGAGGCTTATCATCCACCACTTTGATGAACTTTTGAACTGCTGCCATCACCAGATAGAAGCGTGACAGGGTGACTTGCAAACCACTCCTCCTGAGAACATGAGCATCTATGGTAAAAAGTGGAAGCAAATTCAATAGCATCTCTTAATTTACTAAGATTAAGTAAGATTCGGGGCACACGGTCCACAGACCCGATTTTGGATTGAGAAAACAGCGCAACTCTTCTTTCAAGTTATTTTAGGTTCATGGCGTACATATGCAAGTTTGTTATATGGGTATACTGCATAGTGCTGGGGTTTGGGCTTCTACTGAACCCACTATCCAAACAGTGAACCTAGTACCCCATAGGTAGTTTTTCAGCCTTCCCCCCCCTTTCTCCCTCCCCTCTTTTGGAGTCTCCACTGTCTATTATTTCCATTCTTTTTTCTTGATATGGAGATTTGCTGTTGTTGCCCAGGCTGGAGTGCAATGGTGCAATCTCAGTTCACTGCAGCCACTGCCTCCTGGGTTCAAGCAATTCTCCCACCTCAGCCTCCAGAGTAGCTAGGATTATAGGCACCCACCACCATGCCCAGATAATTTTTGTATTTTTAGTAGCAATGGGGTTTCACTGTGTTGGTCAGGCTGGTCTCAAACTGCTGACCTCAGGTGATCCACTTGCCTCAGCCTCGCAAAGTGTTGGGATTATAGGCGTGAGCCACCACGCCTGGCCTATTATTTCCATTTTTATGTTCCTATGTACCAATTGTTCAGCTCCCACGTGTAAGTAAAAACATACTGCATTTGATTTTCTGTTTCTGCATTAATTCACTTGGAAAAATAGCCTCCAGCTGCATGCATGTTGCTGCAAAGAACGTGATTTCATCCCTTCTTACAATTGTATAGTATTCTAATGTGTATATGCACCATTTTCTTTATCCAATCCAAAATTGTTGGGAACTTGAGTTGATTTCATGACTTGGTTATTGTGAATAGTGCTGAGATAAACATACAAGTGCAGGTGTCTTTTTGATAGAAGAATTCCTTTTCTTTTGGGACGATATCTAGTAATGAGATTGCTGGCTCAAATAGTAGTTCTAGTTTTAGTTCTTTGGGAAATCTCCATTCTGTTTTTCAGAGGGGTTGAACTTATTTACCCTCACACCAACAGTGTATAAGTGTCCCTTTTTCCCGGCATCCTCACTAACATCTGTTATTTTTTGACTTTTTAGTAATGGCCATTCTGACTGATATGAGATGCTATCTCATTTGGTTTTAACTTGCATTTCTCTGATGATTAGTGATAGTGAGCATTTTTTTTTCATATATTTGTTGTCCTAAAGCAACACAACTCCTATGACATTTGAGCTTTGTTATATTTAAAATAATGAATTAACTAGTAATAAAACACTGGACTTAATTCAAAGGACTTGAATATTTAAGATTGTCAAATTGCCCTCAAACTGGCTGTTCTCGTTTCTGTTTGTCAACAATATATGAGATGTTTTCATTTTCCATTTCATATAGCATTCCCTTTTGTCTAATGTATATAAATACAAAGATTATTTCTGTTCATCATTTGCTTTTGACACATTTTTGTAATCTGAAAAGTCCTTAAGTTATTGCTTTGCAATGTATGTTATACCTAGAATATTTGCATTTTGCTATTTTATATCGTATGTAGTGACATCATATTCCCATTTTTAATATGTATACATGTTATCCCCTTTTATGTTTTAGTTACCTCAGAGATTAGTATTTTCAATTTTGTAACAAATTTTATTATTTATCTTCTAAAACACAATATTTTTGTGTTATTAATTATTTTCTCTATTCAGATTTTTTCCCCATTCTATGGTGCTATTAGTTAAATTATCATATTATGTGCTTGTTAATGTTTATTACATTGAAAAATTAAAATTATTAATTGTCCTCTTTGTTTCTACCACTATATAATTAAATAATATGATCAACATAATTCTGGATCTTTGAAATTTTATGGGGTTTACTTTATACTCTATTGTTTTGCAAATACTTGAAACCCATATATATGTGTATAATATCCCATGAAGTCTATATATATTTATCAGATCATGATTGTTGATTTTAGCTTTCATATTTTTGTACCCTTATTTATATTTTCTAGCTTCATTTTGTAATTTCTGATGAAACTAGATATTTTATAATATATTAATTTGATTTTAGATTTATCAAAATCAAATTATTTTAGTTTTTGCTGTAGTTTTGAATTGGTTACTAGGTACACACAAAATCACTATTTTATATATTTTCAGCAGATTGCTTTTTCAAAAATTTGAATACCTTATCTAGTAAGAGTTCTGACCTAAATTTTGTCTGATATTAACATTGCCACATTATCTTTATTGTTGTTTTGTATTTGAATGTAAGTCTTCTTCCATCCACTTATTTTCAGTATTTTTATGTGGCATTATTGTATGATGTTTTTATAAACAGTTTATGACTTGATTTTTAACCCAATCAATATCTCTACCTCTTACTTTTAATGTATAAGTAAATTTGGTAGGGTAAATGCTAATATGCTGTAACAAAGAGAATCAAATTTCATTGGATTATACAAGATAGGAGATTACTTCTTTCACTTAACATTCTAAGGCCAGGTAGGCTTCACTCCACAAGGTCACCCAGGGATTCAGTAATATCATGGCTCTTCTATCCTCAGCACATAGCTTCATAGGTTCCTCCAGTCATTACTATTTCCAGCCAGCAGACAGGAGTGAATCCTCTATGACAAGAGTTTTAAAAAGATGACACGAGTGGAACAAACAGCATTTACTTTTGTATATCACTGATATACAATGATATACAAAATTGATATACATTGATATACCAGAGCCTGGTTTCATGACTACACTTAGCTGCATGCTTTTAAATGAATGGTAAAAACTCAGAAAGATGTAAAAATCTGTGGAAGACAACTAGATTTAAGCCAGAGTGAACATAACACATATTTATTTGTTGTGAGTTTTAAAATATATATGTGTTACCATTTTGCATCCTTTTATGTCTACCATTATTTTTCATTACTTTCTTTTCTTTTTAAAAATATTTATGCCTTTTGTTCAGTTCATTTTTTTTCCATTTTGTTAATTTGCTGCTTGCTTTAAAGCTAAATATTTTATGTTCATTCTTTTAATATTTTTAAACATTTTCAAACATGCATACTTAACTATACTTAAAATGTTTATAGCAAAGGTGAGAGTTTGTTTTAGCATTCTTTTCCATTCTCTAGAATATTTTGACTCCCACTAAACATGTCCATCCCATTTTAAAGTTTTACCTTTGCTTTTTTTAAAAAAATTAGAATTTATACTCAATAATTAAATTTACTGCCACTTAAAAACACAATATTTTCTTGAATCCCATAGTTTTTCTTCTTCGGGGGATAGTTTATTACTTGTTGAAGTAGTTTCCTTACTTGTTCTCTCAGTAAGGATTTCTGTTGTGTTAAATTATATTTGTTTCTCTGTGCTGGAAAATTTATTTTTACCTTACTCTTTAATGCTAGTGCAACAGAGTTTAAAATTTAGGTAATAGTTGTTTTTGTTCAGTGTTACGTAGATATTTACTAACTCATCTTTTGGCTTTATTGTTGCTAGTGTGAACTGTGCTATAATTCCAATTGACATATGTCTGAAGGTTGTCAATTCTTTGTGATAATTTTTACAACTGCCTCTTCATGTAGTTTCTGTTCAGTGCTGCTAGTATATAGTTAAATTTATAGACTTATGACTGTTTTCACTAAAGTTCTGATTTTTTATTTCTTCAAGTATTGCCTCTCCACCTTTCTTTTCATTCTCTCTCTCTTCTCTTTTAGAACTGCTCTGAGAGGTATATTGGGGACTGCTGGTCAGTGCAACAGAGTTTAAAATTTAGGTAATAGTTGTTTTTGTTCAGTGTTATGTAGATATTTACTAACTCATCTTTTGGCTTTATTGTTGCTAGTGTGAACTGTGCTATAATTCCAATTGACATATCTCTGAAGGTTGTCAATTCTTTGTGATAATTTTTACAACTGCCTCTTTATGTAGTTTCATGTTCAGTGCTGCTAATATATATTTAAATTTATAGACTTATGACTGTTTTCACTAAAGTTCTGATTTTTTATTTCTTCAAGTATTGCCTCTCCACCTTTCTTTTCATTCTCTCTCTCTTCTCTTTTTAGAACTGCTCTGAGAGGTATATTGGGACTGCTGGTCATCTTCCATGTCTCTTAATTGCTCTTTCACATATTTTCAACTTTTACATATCAATTGTATTCTCAGTGAACTCTTCTATCTTCTTTTGTTCATTACCACCTATGCTTATTTCTTTTAGCTAATGTTTTCACAGCTGCTTCCATGTGGTGTATCAAGTCCCAGTCTAACTGTGTCTTCACAAGGCAAATTAAGAGTTTTACCCTGTGCAGAGACAGTTATAGAGCTATCTGTAGCTTCCTTGACTTCCTGGTGAAAGAGCTACCCTTTTCCTGGGCTTGCTTTCTAAAACCTTTTAGCTCTGTCTGAAATGGACATGACATTATTTTCTTTCTCTTTTTGAGATCAGCCAGGTAGATAGTGGAAGGGTGCACCCCAGCCCCTAGTTACAAGTCTTGAAGTTAGTCCTTTCCTTCATGCTAAGTGATAGTTTTATTTCCCTGGGTTTGGGACTCATCAGGCTCACAATCTTAGCCCTGATGTTTGCATTTCTGTTCTTTTCTTGTTTCTTGTATTCCTTTTCAGTTTTATTATTATTTTTCTTTTATTTTTATTATTTTAAACTTAATCTGTCATATCTATGTGTTTGAAGCACAGGACATGTACAGTGTGTGACCACACTCTGCCATCTCGACTCTCGCCATTTCAATCTGGCTTTTTAAATTATTATTATTGTATTTGGGCTCTGGGGTACATGTGCACATCCTGCATCCTGCAGAATTGTTGCATAGGTACATACATGCCATGGTAGTTTGCTGTCTCCATCCTACCAATCTGGGTTTTTTATGCCATCAAAACTACCCTGGCTGAGAGCATTGTGGATTTTTTGTTTGTTTTTGTTTGTTTGTTTGTTTTGAGACAGAGTCTTGCATTTTCACCAGGTGCCAGGCTGGAGTGCAGTGGCACGATCTCGGTTCACTGCAACCTCTGCCTCCCGCCTTCAAGCAATTCTCCTCAGTGGACCTTTTATTACCAGGTTCATAGACACTTTCAGTTCTCATCTTACCACACACCTAACATCCATAGAAAGAGCTAACCAGTCACTTCCTTCTTGAAGTTTCTTTTTCTTAGTTTACATGACTACTCTTCTGATCAGGAATTCCTGGCTGCCTTTACTTATTATTTTTATTCACCTGTATTCTAAATGCCAAGTTGCTTAGCATTAAGTCTTGTGCCCTATTTTCTTCCTTCTCCTGCTGTACTGAGTGAAATGTAGTGGTTTTTGCCTGCAGAGCTTTTAGTCAGAGTGGAAGATTTTGAATCCTGACAGTCATTTAGGTGCTGTACAATCTTTGTGTCTCAGATTTATCATCTGTAAAATGAAGTTGATGTTAATATTTAGGTTAAAGGGTATTTTGAGTATTAATTGAGATAATACATGTAAAGCACCTAGCACAGTGCCTTGGCACTCAGCAGATCTGAGCAATGGCATTCATTATTTCTATCATCTATATACCAATAACTTCCAGATTCATAACTCCAACCTGAATTTCTCTGGAAATCTTGAATGTTCCTTCTCACTCTCAATTTGAGATTTCCTCTTGATTGTGCAACCTGTGCCTCACACATAAGGTGTTCAGAATTAATCTCCTGATATTTTGTTTACCTGCTCCCCTTTTATTTTCTACATTTTAGGGAAGGACAACTTTCTCAACCTAGTGTGAAAATTCAAACACACACAGACATTCTTCATGTTGCTTTCTTTTTTTCAGTCATAGTTCAATCCATCACTAAGTCTTAACAGTTCTATTTACATTATTCAAACGAGGTCATTTCTATTGCTACTCCCATCTCTACAGCCTAAATCAGCATTCTTTTCCACTTTAATAATTTTAACAACTGGCTCAGTTGCCTCCAACCTCCGGGTCTGCCTCCTCCAGTTCATTCTCCTTGCAGAAGCCAGAGTGATCATTTTACAAGTTAATGAGCAGAAATGAAAGATGACATATACATTGGTTTAACATATACTATTCCAGAAATTATTTTCTATTGATTGTTTTTGAGACTTTTATGCAAATAAATAGTATTTTTAACGTACAGAACATTCCCCAATTATCATATACAAGTAGACTTTTCATTAGTGTAGAGAACAAACTGAGATTAAAAAATATTACCTCCAAAAAATAAGTGCAATGATGGCATATAGAAACACACTGAATACAATGAAAAACAAGTCCAGGAGCGATTAAGCTGGAAAACTTACATGTTAAGAATAAAAAAATAAATGTCATGAGCAAACAGGAAGGAGTCACTGGAAAAATAAGTAAGAGCTTCACAATAGCTGTGATAGATATTACAGGGCTAATATTAGGTGTAGAATAATCAGTACCTGTACTAGTCTGTTCTCACACTACTATAAGGACATACATGAGGCTGGGTAATTTATAAGGGAAAGAGGTTTAATTGACTTACAGTTCCACAGGAATGGGGAAGCCTCGGGAAACTTACCATCATGGCCGAAGAGGAGGCAAACATGTCCTTCTTCACAAGGCGGCAGGAGAGAGAAGAATGAGAGCTGAGAGAAGGGGAAGTCCCTTAGAAAACCATCAGATCTTGTGAGAATTTACTCACTATCACAGGAGTAGTAGGTGGAAAACTGCCCTTATTATTCAATTACCTCTCACTGGGTCCCTCCCATGACAGGTGGGGATTATGGAAACTGCAATTCAAGATGAAATTTGGGTGGGGACACAGCCAAATTGTATTAGTACATAACAAAAGAAAACAGCACAAAGTCAAAAAAAGGTTAAGATTCCAAAATTAAAAACAAATAACAACAATAAAAAAAAACCAAACAACTTTACCAATGGCTACATTGTGTGTATAAAGAAATATACACCTAGGTAGATCTTGAAACTTTAGGGGAAAGATGGTAGTAAGGAAAGTATTAATATCCTTCAAGGTGCTAAAATTTATATATTATAAGGTAAATGCAAATGAAAGCAACAGTGAGATCCCACTACACACCTGTGGGAATGGCTGATATCCAGAACACTGATAATAAAACTGCAGAGGAGGATGTTGAACAGGAACTCTCATTCATTGCTTGTGGGAATGCAAAGGGTTACAGCCAGCCTAGAAAACATTTTGGCCATTTCCTACTGATAAATATGAGAGAAACATATGTGATAATCTATTTTTAAAAAACATTGTGATTATAAGAAAAATAATTTTCTGAAGAGGAGCATTTATGAAAAAATACGTTTGATCTGATTTGGAATCTTAGCAATGATATCAAAGATTTGACTACAAAATAAGTTGGAGGCATTCATGCAGCACTGTAGCACTACTAACTGGATTAAACACAGATAATATAATCAGCTATGTAGAATACACAAATTAAAAAAAAACTCCTGAAACTAATAAACCACTATTACACTGTTATAGGATACAAAGTTAATATTAAGATGCAAGGTGTTTTCCTATATACTAGCAATAAACAGTAAAATTTGAAATTCAGAATATAGTATCACTTCTACTAGCAACACAAAAATAATGGGATACTTAAGTATAATTCTAACAAAATATTTGCAAGGTCTATATGAGGAGAACTACAAAACTTACAAAGGAAATTTAAGAAGAGCTAAATAAATGGAGATTTATGCTATATCCATCAATAGGAAAACTCAGTATTGTCAAGATGTCAGTTCTTCCCAACTTTGTCTACAGATTCAATGCAATCCTAATCAAAATCTCGCAAAATATTTTGTGGATATTGACAAACTATTCTGAAGTTTATATGGAGAGGCAAAGGACCCAGAAAAGCCAACACAATATTGAATGAGAAAAACAAAGTTTCAGAACTGACACTACCTGACTTCAAAATTCACTATACGGTTATAGGAATCAAGACAGCATAATACAGATGAAAGAATAGACAAATAGATCAATAGAAAAGAATAGAGAACCCAGAAATGGACTGATATAAATACAGTTAACTCATTTTTAACAAGGGAGCAAAGACATCATGATGGAGACAACAAATGGTGCTGAGACAACTAGATATCCATATGCAAAAATATGAATCGAGACACAATTTACACCTTTCACAAAAATTAACTAAAATAGATGACATATCTTAATGTAAAATGCAAAACAATAAATTCACATAGAATAACATAGAAGAAAATCTAGACGATCATGGGTTTGGTGATGACTTTTTAGTTATGACACCAGAGGCACAATCCATTAAAAAAATGATTGATAATATGAATTGCATTGAAGTTAGAAATTTCTCCTCTTCCAAAGATACTCTCAGGAGAATGAGAAGACAAGCCACAAACTGGAAGAAAGTATTTGCAAATGATATATCTGATAAAGGATTGTTATCAAAAATCTATACAATGAACTCTTATAACTCAACAATAAGAAAATCAGTAACACAAAAGGTGACCCAAAGAATGTAACAGATGCCTCATTAAAGAAGATAAGTAAATGGGAAATAAATATATGCAAATATGCTCTAATTTGTATGTGATAAGGTAAATGCAAATGAAAGCAACAGTGAGATCCCAATACCCACCTGTGGGAATGGCTGATATCCAGAACACTAATTATAAAATACAGAGAAGGATGTGGAACAGGAACTCTCATTCATTGCTGGCGGGAATGCAAAGGGTTACAGCCACCCTAGAAAACATTTTGGCAGTTTCTTACAAAACTAAACCTACTTACTATATAGTCTAGCAATTACGCTCCCCAATATTTACTGAAAGGAGTCCATGCAAAACCTACATATGGATGTTTATAGCAGCTCTACTCAAAATTGCCAAAACTTGAGAGTAATGAAGATGTCTTTAAGTAAGTGAATGGGGACATAAACTGTGGTACATCAGACAATGGAATGTTATTCAGTGCTAAAAAGTAATAAGCTATTAAACCATGAAAAGACATGCAGGAAACGTAAATGTGTATTACTAGGAAGCCAATCTGAATAGGTTACTTATCATCATTTACCGTATGATTTAACCTATATGACATAGTGGAAAAAATGTAGCTATGGAAGCAATAAAAGATCAATGATTTCCAGAGTAGAGGGGCAGGGAGGAATTCACTGGCTCGACACAGAGGATGCTTAGGGCAGTGAAAACATCCTGTATGATACTGTAATCACTGTGTATGATACCATCATGATGGATACGTGTCTTTATACATGTTTTGAAACCCACAGAATACACAACACCAAGAAGGAACCCCAGTATAAAGTATGAATCTAGGTAATAATGATGTGTGAATGCAGGTGAATCAATTGTAACAAATGTTACACTCCGGTGAGGGATGCTAATATTGAGCAAGGCGAGGCAGGAGTGGGCATAGGAAGTATTTGGTATGTATCCTTACCTTCTTTTTATTTTTTCTGTGATCCTAAAATTGCTCTTAAAAATGAAATCTTCTGAATATATTTATAACATATTGTTCCAGTATGATAAGTATGAATGTACAGTAATGGAGAAAACATAATACAATGTAATATGTAAATAGTTTTGGAAGGCTAAATTTAAGAATGTGAACTTTAAAAAATATTAGAAATTTATCTTTAATTTTGCACAATACAGTTCTGAACAACACTATTAAAAGTGAAACTTTTTTATGTTTTCACTCTATTTCCAGAGTCCTCAGTCATTTTTATGACTACATCTAAAGGTTAAACATATGTATGTGTGTTTATTGAAGTGTGTAAAATTAAAATAGCACTTTTCTCTGTGTAAGTGTGTTCAGTTCTGCAATAAATCAAAAGTATAGGCTAGAACTCATTTCCTTTCCTTGTATGGTCTAATGGGAAAATAGGAACTAAAGGGCAAAGGATTACATTTTCTTCCCACCATAACAGATGGATGCTCATTTGCAGAACATTCAGAACATGGTGTGTTCCAAATAGAAAGAAGAAAATTTCAGTAAATGCAAAAAAGATTGGTGTGTGTTTTCAGTTTTCTCCATATCTAATTAGAAGTGCATTTATCTGCTGGACTACCAATTGGTATCTGGATATAATTATAGACTATACATAAACACTTGATTTAGTCTTCTTGTGAAAATTTTGAACCAGAAAAGTATATAATGTAATTTTAACTGTATGGAATAATATAGTCATCCTTCTCTATTTTCAAAAGAATGGGGCTGACCTATAATAACAGTATCAGGAAAATCAAGTCTAAGAATAAATTAAGTCTTGAGAAAATAAATCCAGGGGAATAAAAATCTCCTTTTAGTTTTAATCTGAGTATGAATTGACAATTTCCTACAAAAATAGAAAGCATGATATTCACCTTGTATTTTGCTCCCTTCCCTGTAGAGTAAGCTTAAAATTAAAAAGGGTAGATGGACTATAACTATAATGAAATTGAACCTGAAGATAGATAAGAAAACACTTAGATCTGTTTTTTTAAATGACATTTACTTATATTTCTCAATTACCTGTCTTTAAGAAATCTAAGTATGAGCTATAATTAATTACTAATTATCATAGATAAAATGTAAAGATACAGATAAAATTCATACTGGAATTTTTTTAAAGATTGATTTTGGGGAACAACATTGAAGTTTCTTTTGATTCTAGGGAAAAATTAAGAGGGCAATTTTGCTATTTAAAAATATTAAATACATATTTATTTATTTCACTGATTATAATACATACTACTATTTACACGCAATAGGAAATTTGATACATTCTGAAGCTATTAAATAAGAGAATAAAAATAATCTCCAACAACCCATCACTCAGACGTAAACACTATATTGGAGTTTTCTTCTACTTGTAATGATATAGCCAGATAGATAAGATATTTACAGCTGTATTTTGTGTGACCATAGCGGGAGAGCTAGTCCATGCCAGTATTTCCTAACCCACAGACAAGGGCTTATACAGTTAGACTCTCAGAAGCTCTGCTCTGGAATGTTTCTCTGTGTCACAGTACACAAAGTGTAGTAAGACCAATTCCTGGTCTCCATCACCTCCTCATCTCTAGGACCTCTTGGACTCTTGGTAGGACTCCGTCAGGTTCTCAGTGTCCTCCTACTGTTTGGACCACGATGGTTTGGACTTGCCCAGGGTCTGCTACAGTCACTTGCTCAGGTCAAAGTGGAGCACACAGACCCAGAGCCTGTGGCATGGCACCCTGCCCTCTGCCCAGGGCTTGGAGCTCCTGTCTGGCTTTGCCTCTGCTCCTACCAGCAGGAACATTTCAGCAACAAGCAGTCATTTTTCACAAGCATATTTATTCCTTATATTAATACTACAGATTTAGGGGTTGAGTTCTCTGAGACAGCATCAAATTGCGTCGATCTTTCTTAATGCAGCAAATATAAACTCTGCAGAAGAAGTCTGTTGAAAAGTCTTATTTTATTATTTTATTTTATTTTATTTTGCTTTCTTAAAATAGTATCTTCAGAAACTTGTTTATGGCTGGGCACAGTGGCTCATGCCTGTAATCCCAGCACTTTGGGAGGCTAAGGTAGGCAGATCATTTGAGTTCAGGAGTTCAGTACCAACCTGGCCAACGTGGTGAAAGCCCATCTCTGCTAAAAATACAACATTAGCCAAGCATAGTAGTGCACAACTGTAATCCCAGTTACTCAGGAGGCTGAGGCACAAGAATCGCTTGAACCTGGGAGGCCGAGGTTGCAGTAAGCAGAGATCAGACCAGTGCACTCCAGCCTGAGCAACAAAGAGAACTTGGTCTAAAAAAAAAAAAAAACACCTCATTTGCATTTAATTTAATAAGTATACTTAATTAATTATCCATTATTTCTTGCCTGCAATTTATATTTTATTATTAATTTTATAAGTAATTATTTATATAACTTGAAAATAAATTTTGGCCTAGAATGTAAATTTCAAGAAGGTGAGAGTTTTTGTCTCTTCTTTCTACTGCTGTATTTCTGATGAATAGAACAGAATCTGCTTGAAGAATCTGTCACTGACTCCAAGTTCTTGCTCATGAGTGTTAACTGCCATACCCCTAATCAACACAGCAACACATCTCCACCAGCACCCCACATCTCACTGCAGTCCTCCCGATTCTAATCCTTTTTGTTCACAGCAGTTATAATTTTGCAACAGAAATATTTGGTTTGGAATGTCTATAAAACCTGCAAAAACTTGTTTATGGCTGGGCACAGTGGCTCATGCCTGTAATCCCAGCACTTTGGAAGGTCAAGGTAGGCAGATCACTTGAGGTTCAGGAGTTCGATACCAACCTGGCCAACATGGTGAAACCCCATCTCTACTAAAAATACATTAGCCAGTTGAGTAGATGTTGAATATATCTGGAATTAGCTGTATAAAGTCCTGAGGCTTGAAGAGACTGCCAAGGATGTGTGTGTAGACTGATGCAGGACTGTAGATGTGAATTTGGGGTTGTTGGTACAGCGAAGCTGTATAAAGTCCTGAGGCTTGAAGAGACTGCCAAGGATGTGTGTGTAGACTGCCAAGACTGAGCCCGGGGTGAAGCAACATGAAGAGTTCAGGGTAAAGAGGAAGGGACTGTGAAAGAAAGTGCGTGAGACAAGAACCTGGGAGGTAAGAAAAACTGGATGAGTGTGGGATCTTGGAGAACAAGTGAAGAAAATGTCTTAAGGAGGAGGAAGAAAAAATTGTTGAATGCCGTTGATAGATCAAGTTCAATGACATCTGTGAATTGACAGTAGATTTAGCAACATAGAAGTCATTTATAAACTAGACTAAAGAAGGTTTGGTGAAGTGATGGGTTAAAGGGCATGTAAGAGTGTGTTTAAGAGGACAGAAGGGAGAGGAAAACTGGTTTGGAAATGAAGAGAAGTGGTTGTTTTTTGTTTTTTGTTTTTTTTTTTGGAGACATAAAATCATGTGTGTACTGACAGAATGATTCGATAAAGACTTTTTTTTTAATTGATGAAGACGGAACCTCATGGGCACTGGGAGGGATTAGCTTTAGACAGAAACATGGGTCCTTCTGTAGTAACAGAGAGAAAGGCATCGTATGTAGGTGAAGGTACCAGTAGGCCACAGATGTGAAAATGAAGCTTGTGGAAATTCTTTTAAGATTCCTTAAATTTTCTCAATAGGAAATATTAGAGTGAGAAAGGTGGTGAAGCTATTGGAAATTTCAGATGAGAGAAGAAAGTGTAAAATAGATATATAAGAGAGAGAAGACATAGAAGATGTTTGAAAGTTGAGGCTGATGGACATCAGCTAGTGCACACCAGCTTAGTTTTGCTTGTCTCTCCTCCAGCCTCATTCAGCACAAAGGCTTAGGTGAGGGGTGGTCACAGAAACAGAGCAAGCTGGGGTTGTAGTTTTGTCAGGGATTATGAAAAAGAGTGGTGTTAACAATTGCCTATAGAACAGCAATTTCCAACCTCTTTGGCACCAGGGGCCAGTTCTGTGGAAGATAATTTTTCCACAAACCAAGGGGTCAGGGATGGTTTCGAGATGAAACTGTTCCACCTGAGATCATCAGGCATTAGTTAAATTCCCATAAGGGGCCCACGATCTAGGTCCCTTGCCTGTGCAATTCACAATAGGGTTCATGCTCCTATGAGAATTTAATGCCCACTGATCTAACAGGAGGCGACGCTCAGACAGTAATGCTCTCTGGCAACTTCTCACCTCCTGCCGTGTGGTCTGGTTCAATAGGCCACAGACAAGTCCCAATCAGCGTCCTCAGGGTTGGGGACCTCTACTATAGAATTTAAGTTGGGTATAAAGGGGAATGAGATCATTAAAGAGTAATTTCCTGAGAAAAATGTTGGTAGAATTAGTAGAATAAAAGTTCCCATGAGGTTGAAAGATTGTTGAGTTCAAAGTACTGGAAGAACTATTTTAAAAATAGGAGGTGGGGTGCATAGAGTGGGATGCATGAAATTAAAGCTAAGGAGGGTTACAGTGATGGAAAGGGCTAGGGGTAAAATCACAGGGGGAGGGCTGAGGCAGCCAGGGGGAGCAAACTCACCGGAGGAGAGAAGGACGACGAGGACAAGGAGCTGAGTCCTGGGCATTGGGTACTGACATCACCAAGAGTTAAATAGATCTAGTGATCCAGGGAAATGAAAGGAGTGCCATTGGAACCAGCAGGGAAAAGCCACAGTGAAGAGGCAGAGGTGATTTAATCTGATAACATTATATCCGAAAGTGTGTTTTGTTTTGATTTGGTTTGTTACGTCCTGTTTTTGGAGCACAAAGGAAAAGTAGTCTGGAATGAAAGAAAAAAAAAGACAGGCACTTATTCTACCTACAGGTTTAGAACATGGAGGTCATAGAAAGAAAAAAAACACAGCCAATGTCTGAAAGGTAAAGCAGGGAAGATATAAGATTGTATTAGATGAAGAAGGTGAATGGAATATTGAGAAAATAAGATGACCATATGGGGCAGTGTGCTGATAGCAAACTGAATTACACAGGGGATATTTGAAGAGTTTTAGGGATGGGAGAGAGGGAAGAATAGGCTAAAGATGGGGACTTATGTATCCCATGGAGTTTAGACTGCAGCACGTGAGGAGAGAAATGTGGCATCTTACTTGATTTTTGACATTTCTTTGTATATTCTAAGCACATGTCTTTTCTGATTTATATGTTTATGCATACATATGTATTTTTTTTTTTTTTTTGAGTTGGTGTCTTGCTCTGTCACCCAGTCTGGAGTGCATTGGTATGATCTTGGCTCACAGAAACATCCACCTCCCAGGTTCAAGGGATTCTCCTGCTTCAGCCTCCCTAGTAGCTGGGATTACAGGCATACGCCACCATGCTGGGCTAATTTTTGTACTTTTTTTTTTTTTTATAGACACAAGGTTTCACCATGTTGGCCAGGCTGGTCTCAAACCCCTGACCTCAAGTGATCCACCTGCTTTGTCCTCCCAAAGTGCTGGGATTACAGACATGAGCCATTACTCCTGGCCTCCAGTCTATTTCTTGTATTTTACTTTGTAGATGGTATCTTTTTGTGTTACTAAGTTTAATTACTTTAAAAAATGTTTAATACTTTGGCTTTTGGAATCATATTTAAGGAAAGCTTCCCCTTTTCAAATGGATGAACCAATTATCTTAACACATTTTATATGCCTCCTCCCACCTCTCGCCTTTAATTCATCCAGAATTCTTATTCTGTTTGATTCTTCTACTTGCCTGTACTTGTGCCACAGCTATACTGTTTTTATTACAATAAACTTTTTAACATGTTTTGCTTTATACTAGTCCAAGTTTTCTTTCCCAGCATTCACACATATTTCGATTTGCTTTTTTCAAAACTGCTTTGGCTATTCTTAAATATTTACTGTTCTGTTTGAATTCTGAGTCGTAATGTATATAAAACAGTCATGAAGCATAATTACCACAAGATATATATTTTAAAAATAAAGATATTTCAAATGACATTAAATCTTTTACTTGATAAAAAAAGATTGAAAATCACTTTATCAAAATAAAGGTTAAGAAGAGAAAAATAGAAAAGTTGTAAAGTACATATGAGAGCCAATGGAAAACTATAACAGAGAAGAATTTTTGAAAAGTATAAATCAAATGCAAAGAAATTAATTATGAAGCCCAAAGGAACCAAAGAACCTGTAATCCCAGGTAGACAAAAACAGATCTTCAAGAAGAAGGTGGATTTCTAAGAAAGCGTACTTCTACAGAAAAACCCAACATTCAGAGGAGGGGGTGCTGGGCAGGTGATTGGGTAACTGTGAGCAGCTCCCTGAATTCCCCACATTCTGACATTTGTCTAGGAGACTACTTTAAATTTTGATTTAATTAAAACGGACTCCAAAAAGTCCACAAACTGAGTGTGGATCTCATTGAATTTCCAAGTAGGAAACATACCCATGTAAGCATCTTCAGATGGAAGATCAGGGCATTTCACTTCAGAGGCTGCACTACACCTCCTCCCAGCCAGGATTCATCCACACAGCTAGCCATTGTTACAACCGTCTGCTCTCCTAAATTAGTCTCTCCTGCTTTTGAAACACATGTAAATGGAGTACATAGTATAGTATGTAACTTTGCTGTTAGTTTCTTTCCTCAGTATGAAGTCTGTGAGATTCATTTAGATTACAGTATACAGCAATATTTCATTCAATGTCAGTGCTGTGTAGGGGTTGACAAACCCCTATAAAGTGCCAGGTAGCAAATCTTCTAGACTTTTCAGGCCATGAGCAGTCTTTGTCAAATGTCTTATTAAAATGTATTTTTTTAAACAAATCTTTAAAAATGTTGAAAACACATTCTTAGCTTGTGGCCTGTACCAAAATAGGCTGTGGGCCAGATATGGCCTACAGGACTTAGACGGTCTATTGCAGTATTCCTGTTATAGGATTCTATTGAATGAACATTCCAATACTCATTTATTCATTCCGTTGCCATTGAACATTTAGGATATTTCAAATTTGGGTCTTTTGTAAATGGTGACACTATGAACATTCTTGTGCAGGCTTTTTAAAGAAGTGCTACCTCACATTTTGTTGAGAACACGGCTGGAAGAGAAACCACTGGATAATGGGATTTGCACACACTCCATATAAAGGCTGTGATCAAATTGCTGTTCAAAGAGGTTGCATCGATACACACTCCTATAAGGAGTGCATAAGCATGCTAGTGACTGTACATCCTTGCTAGTACTTGGTGTTTCTGAATTTTTTCGTTTTAACCATTCTAATGGGTGTCTAGTAGCTATTAATGACTACTAATGAAGTCAAACAATTTTTTTAGGTTTATAATCCATATGGAGATCCAATTTTTGTGAAGATTGTTCAAATGTTCAAATCTTTTGCCATTTTTCTATTAGACTTCCTTTCCTTATTCTTTTCTAGATATTTTGTGCAGATGATGCATATGAGTCCTTTGTTAGATACCTGTATTACAAAGATCTTGTCCACTCTGATTTGCTCTCTTAATGGTGCTTTTTGATAAATGAGTGCTCTTAAATTTAGTCTAATATAATTTGTCAACATTTTCATCTCTGGTAAGTGCTTTTTGTGTATTGTTTGAAAAATGTATGTCTACTCCAATCACATGAAAATATCATCTTCTTTCCTTGTAAAACTTTATATTTTTTAATCTTTCACCTGAAGATCTAAATTTTATTTGTTGTTTTTAGTATGCATATGATATGAAGGGTCAAGATTGATTTCTTTCATATTAATATCTAGTAGACCTAGTTACATTTTAAAAAATATCATTTCCCATTATGCTGAAGGGTCACTTTGCTATAAATCTAGTAAGGATGTATATACAAGTTCTGTTCTTGCCGTCCTAATTCTGTTTCATTGGTCTTTTTGTCTATACTTGCACCAATAGTACAATGTATAATTTAGTATGAATTTGGCAATTCTAGTTACGTTAGGATGTTTCAGTATATGGCCTTGGAAAACAGCCAGTTTTATTCTTCTTCCACACATTGGCCTTGGAAGAAGAATAAAGATGGTCTTGGCTCTTTTTCATTTTTTAAATATAGGTTTAAGAATCTGCTTGCCAACTTCAACAAAAACTACCTGCTGGGATTGATATTAAAATTAAGTTGAATTAATTGATAAGTTTGGGGCAAAGCATACGTTGACAATATTCTTGTTGCATTCCAGCTCAGGCCACTCTTACCACCCCCCTTTCAAACATGAATCTGGCATATTCTTCCATTTATTTAGGTTTTTTAAAGTTTCTTTTAATACTGTTTTGTAATTGTAAAGTAGCAGTCTTAGACTTTAAAAATAATATTGGCATTAGATATTTCTGATATTTTCCTATTACTAAAATTATATGTAGAAGAAAACTTTTCCTTAGGTTTGTCACTAATATATATAAATAAATTGATTTATTGATTAATTTTTTTGTGTTAATCAATCTGTCCAGCCACCTAGCTACATTCAATTATTAATTCTAATTGCTTATTTTCAGTGTCTTTTGGATTGTGTATCTGTACCATCACAATCTCTACAAATAGTGATAGCTTATTTTCTTCTTTCTAAGCAATATCTGCTATTTCGTTGTCTTATATTATTGCACTGGCTACAATCTTTTGCAGAATAGAATAGAAGCAGTCATAGTGAGCCTCCTTGAATTGTTCCTAATTCCAAGGGGAAGATTTCAATATTTCACCATTTAGTATATTTGTGCAGATGTTTTATAAATATTTTTATCACACTAAGGGATAACTTTTTGTTTGCTAAGAATTTTTGTTTTAGCCATAAATGAATGTTAAAAATATTTCTACATATATTGAAATAATTATATATTTTTGTATTTTTTTTAATTTTACTTTTCATGTGGAAATTAACTAAATTTCAGCTATTGGCTGACTTTGTATTCCTGAAATAAACTCAACTTGGTCATGATGTATTATCTTATATTTATATTGCTGAATTTGGTTTCCAATATTATATACATATATTTTTCCTTCTATGTTCATAACAAAATTGACCTATAATTTTTCTGTTATGTCCTTGATAATCTCTTATGTCAAGTTTGTTCCACCTCACAGAATGCTGATGTGCCCCTCATTTTCATTGTCATTAGGTTTTGTGTTTTATTTTATTTTACTGTAATCTGGGCCTATAGATTTCTTCATGAGATAAATAGGTCTTTAATTACAAATTTAATTACTTTACAAAAAAGATGTCTATTTAAATTTTCATTCCTTCCAATTTTAGTTTTGGTAAATCGTGTTTGCTCAAATAATGTTCATAATAGTCTCATTAACTGTGTAATGTCTATGGATCTCTAATGATGTTTTGTTTTTTATTCTTGCTATTGGTAATTTATGCTTTTAAGTAACTCGGTTTTATTATAAGCCTATATATTTTATTAGTATTATGAAAAAACAGATTTGGTTTTGTGGATTTTTCTATATTATGTGTTTTCTTTTTTTTTTATTGCATTTTAGGTTTTGGGGTACATGTGAAGAACATGCAAGATTGTTGCATAGGTACACACATGGCAGTGTGATTTGCTGCCTTCCTCTCCATCACCTATATCTGACATTTCTCCCCATGCTGTCTCTCCCCCAACTCCCCACCCCCTGCTGTCCCTCTCCTATTTCCCTGCGACAGACCCCAGTGTGTGATTCTCCCCCTCCCTGGGTCCATGTGTTCTCATTGTTCAACACTCACCTATAAGTGAGAACATGCGGTGTTTGATTTTCTGTTCTTGTGTCAGTTTGCTGAGAATGATGGTTTCCAGGTTCATCCACAGCCCTACAAAGGACACAAACTCATCGTTTTTGATGGCTGCATAATATTCCATGGTGTATATGTGCCACATTTTCCCTGTCCAGTCTATCATCAATGGGCATTTGGGCTGGTTTCAGGTCTTTGCTATTGTAAAAAATAAAACAACAAAACCTTACACATAATTTCCTTGTATTTTCTTTGGATTAAATTGACTACTGTTTTCTAATTTTTTGAGATATTGACTTTGATAATTAATTTCTAGCTTTCTTTAATTTCTCATATTGTATTTAAAAATAAATTTTTCCTAAACAAAGGTTTAGCTGCATTCTACCAGCTTTATATACTCTGTCTGTCTGTCTGTGTGTGTGTGTGTGTGTGTGTGTGTACTAACCTATATATGTTTTTTGAGTTTATATTATATCTAGGATTATAATATCTCCCTGGTGCATGCATTCTTTTATCATTAAAATATCTATTTGTTGGCAGTACCAAAGCATCATGTGCTTTCTTTTGTTTAGTTCTTGCATGATATGGTTTTATCTTTACTTCAAATTTACTTAAATTTTATAATATTTATGTAAACTTTGTAATTTTTAATCTTTATCATTAAAGTATGTTTCTTAAAAGCAGCACATAGTTATAAAGATAATCTAGTATGACAGTATTATTCTTCTAATTAAACTATTTAGGACATTTCATTTAATATAATTACTGATATATTTGTCTTTTTATCAGCTTGTATTTATATTCTATTTGAACCATTTATCTTTTTTTGTTTTTCTTTTCTTCTATTAGATTGATCCAGAGATATTTTATGCATTAATCATCCATTAGAATGTTAACTATATATATATGTATTTTTATATACATTTTTATATATACATATTTGTTTTTTTGAGACAGAGTTTCACTCTTGTTGCCCAGGCTGGAGTACAATGGCATGATCTCGGCTCACAGCAACCTCTACTTCCCAGGTTCAAGCCACTCTCCTGTCTCAGCCTCCCGAGTAGTTGGGACTACAGGCGTATGCCACCACGTCCGGCTAATTTTGTATTTTTAGTAGAGATGGGGTTTTTCATGTTAGGCTGATCTTGAAATCCTGACCTCAGGTGATCTGCCCTCCTCGGCCTCCCAAAGTGCTGGGATTACAGGCGTGTACCACCGCGCCCGGCCTAACTATATATTTTTAAAGAAATTAAATATCGTTTCTTCTATTTTCTGAATGTACTGTACATAGCTTTTTAAAATCTTTGTTTAAAACTCCAATAACAAACTAGACTACTTCTGAAATTGTTTTTCTGAAATTGTTTTTTATACTTCTTTTTTGATCCTTTGATTTTATTTCTTGGAGTGACTTGTATTCTAAATGCTGTGCATTATATTGGAAAAATTGTAGAGATTCATAAAGTGTTTCCTTTCTGCAGCTAGATGGAGTTCACCATCCTAATCCAATTAGAGCCTGGGTTAATGCAAGGTTTTATAGGACTCTATCACTCTCTAATTTTCTCCCATTTCTAGGGTTTATCCCCCCTCAGGTGATCCTGAATAATGCTAATCCTTGTTTCCTTAGTTCTCAAGAATGTCAAGTAATTTCTTTAGCTTCTTGGTCTTCTGTAACAAGCAGCTTCTGACAGGAGAATGAGATTGTAGGGTGGGTAAAGTGTTGAGTTCTCTGACCTTCCTCCTTTCTAGAATCCTGTCCTCTCGAATGTCTTTTTTCTAACCCCTCCCTCTAGTTCTGCAACACTGTAAACATTTTTCAGGTTTCTCTGGTTCTTGTCCTTATTTTTGGACCTCAGTTTTTTGCACTAGGCCTAGAATTGGCAAATGCCCTGAAGGAATGCTGGCTTCCCTCTCTGGAAGGTTCCTGTTCTGGAATTTTGTACTTTTAGGTGTTGGCTGCTTCAGTATCTCTCCAATGCTCTCAAACAAGTTTTTTCTGTGCACATTATCTGGATTTGAAAGTTGTTTTTAACAACAGTATTAAATTGCCACAACCAAAAAATTAATTTGGGTATTCTGATCCTGGAAGCTCCCAGGTGAACTTTCCATCTGTGAGAGGCAGTGTAACGTCCCTAACTCACTTCCAAGAAACTAATTATTGGGATGCCCACCTGTAAATATAAACACATAGTGTGCTCCTGGTGATCATGGTTTTAAACAAGTCCAAGCTTTAGAACTGCTGTGAGATTAACAGAAATCTACAATTTCTATCCTTCAGATCATGGATAGGGTGGAGTCAATTGGGCAGAATGACTCCCTGAAATCTTTGACTGTCTTTATTTGAATACTAAGCTGGAAAATAAATTAAGACTATTATTTATACAATTGAGCTCCTTCAATCAGCTTGATGAACACTACTAATGGGGCCCTGTGTATGGCGTTTTAATGCATTTTTAAAAAGACATCTGGAAAGTTTTACTTACATTCCACTTCACTAGCAACATATGGAGACGCAAATGAAAAGGAACAGGAAGAGAAGGATCTCATAATTTATATGATCCACTGAGTTGCTAGTTCGCCAGTACTTTCAGCAGTGGAGTGTGTCACAGAAACACTGGAATGGGCTCAGCAAGAGAAACTTTGACAAAGTTAAGAAATGAAGACACTGATGAAAATATCAGTGCTGGGCAGCCATATTATTTGTGTTGGAAAAGTGTGGCAGCACCTATGATGATTTGTGTGACTGATGAAAATAGCTGAAGGGTATGACGCTATAAGTATTCTCTCATTTTACACACATGCCCACAGTGGACACAGAGGAAAGAATTATCTTAAATGTATGGTAACTCACTTGTGTGAAAGAAAAGTACCAAACTCAATTATCAGATGAAATAAACAAAAATACCCAAGTGAGTATGGTTGACAGCGTTCAATGTTAACTGAGTTCTTTGCTCCTGGAAAGCAGCAGCAAAGGTTAAGAAATTTTCCCACCCTCTTGTCTTCTGATAAATGGCTAACCTAAAAAGACCCTGCTATATTTTGATGTAAGACTTGCCTTCATCATCTCAAGACTCACTCATTTATCTGTCTCCACAAAATCCTAGATCGTCTTTCTTTCTTTCTGAGAGATTCCTTATTAATGAACCTTTTCTCTATTACAGTAGTCCTAATCAAGTCATGTCCTTAATTATGTGACATTTTTGACAGCAGAAAAGTGGAGGGTTTAATGAAAATCTGAATGTTTTTCTGTATAATGAACAAGCCGAGTGATATGCAAACCCAACCTAAATTATTTAAGATATCTTAAGTAAAAGTTCCGAAAGAATACGATTCAAAGGCAGCATTTACAGTTGGTGAGCTGGACGATTAAGCGAAAGACGTTCAAAAACATAATGTAAAAGGAAAGAGAGATGAAACTGCATGAGAAAAGTGAGATAAGTGGGATGGAACATCTATCGAGAAGCTTTAATATCTACGTAATAGGAGTTTTGTAGGAAGAGCCATAGGTGTTGAGAACAAACAAACCTCAAGGAATTGATTGTTAAAACATTTCAAGAACTGAGGAAAGACAGACTTTAAGATCCAAAGGCTTATCAAGCGCCCAGGTGAAATATGTCGGGGAGAAAAAAGATTCACACTTGAAGCCGTCCTAGTGAAATATCTATGTTTCAAGAAAGAATGCTAAAATCTTTCCAAGTAGAAAATCTTGAAAAGGTTACTTATAAAACAGCAATGCACAGAATGGCACCAGCTATTTTAAAGCATAATGTCGTCAAATAATAATGATAGCTAACCTATTTAGCACAGTCTTTGTTCTAGCTTCTTTGTACCTGTTTCCCTTTGAATTTTCTTAACGACTCAATGAGATAGGTATTTATTATTAGCCTCGTTTTTCAGGGAAGGAAGTTTAGACACAAAGATGTTAAATAACTTGCCCACAGACACACAGCTGGTAAGTGGTAGGAAAAGATTCAAGTTCAGAAAGCCTGATTCCAAAATCTATGTTTTGGACTGACTTGAGGAAAATGCATTTATGTAGGTGAAGCTGTAATTCAAATGTGAAGGCAAAATAAATATGTTTTGGGATATGCCAAGACTCGGACTGTTTGCTAGATGAAATCGCATAGGAAGTCCTCAGTCCAGGACTGAGCCCTGTGCGAATGTTTAGAGGTTGGGCCAATGACTAGCCAAGGAGACTCAGAAACAGTGGCCAGGATGGAGAGAGTGCACAGCTCCAGACACTACGTGAAGAAAGTGTTCCAGGAAAAAAGGAATGATGCCAATATCAAACACACCTATCGGGCTGAATGTGTGGGGAATTAAAATGCAACCACTGGATCTGGCAATGTTGAGATCCTTGGAGAAGCTGGTCGACTTGACTAGAGTGGATTCATGAAGGGGAGGAGAGGCCTGGGGTGAGCAGGCGTGACCTCTCCCTGACGGCAACTCCCTCTGGACTCATAGACGACAAAGAGAGCCACGTCTAACTTGGTAAACGGTCTAAACTTAAATTACAAATTGTGAGCTATTAAACAAAAGTATAAAGATGTATTTATATCTTACAGTGGGACATTCTTAAGCAAAGCCTGAAATTAAGAAGTTGAACTACATAAAAAGTGAAAACAATGTAAACAAAGGTAAAAAGGCAACAATATACAGGTGAAAGTATTTGCCATCAGTAAAGCAGGAAAAATATTTCAATTTTCAGCAAAAGGTGAATAAATGAATATAAAAACTTCTAATAAGTTGAAAAATAATTTAAAGTTGAAAACCTAATCTAAAAAAGATGAAATAAAAATAAGTAATACAAATATAAAACAAAGAATTCAAAAACATAAGAAGAAAACATTTGTATATTGGAAAGTATGGGAATGCAAAATAATACAATTGGTACTATTTTGTTCATTAGTTTAGAAAAAAATTTAAAAAAACTTTCAATATGCTAAATTGAGATGAGGTAGGAAAATAGATTACACTCACACATTATTGGTGGGAATGTAGGTTGATATAAATTTTTTGGAGCCAGTTTGGAAGTCTTTGTCAAAATTTAATTGATAATTTAAATTTTAGAATTTAGTCCAGCACATATCATTGCCTCTGTGTAAAATGAAGCATGCACAGAAATAATTGTTGCAATACTATTTATAATAGTAAAAAAACAACTAGCAGCAAATTTAATACCTCTCTATGGCTGCACAGTTAAATTCACTATGATGTTGGAATATTATGCAACTTCAAAGAAAAATGATATAAATTACACTGGAAACATGAAATGACCAAGCAAGTGTTAAGTAAGAAGAAGTGAGTTATAGTATAACTTATTGATCAAATTTGATTTAAAAAGAGGAGATGTAACTAGCTGCTATAATCTGATTTGTGTCCACCTAAAATTTAGGTGCTGAAACCTAATTCCTAATGCAACAATGTGGAGAGGTGGGGGCTTTGGGGGATGGGTAGGTCACAAGGACACCGTCCTCAAGAATAGGATTAGTGCCCTTATAAATGAGGCCCAAGGGCTCCTTCCACCACATGAAGACACAGCTAGCAGGGACTGTACCTGAAGCAGAGAGCTCTCACCTGACACAAATCTGCTGGGCCATGATCTTGGACTTTCCGACCTCCAGAATCGTGGGCAATAAATTCCATTGTTTATAAGTTACCCAATCTAAAGCAGTTTGTTATAGCAGTCTGAATGGGACCATGACACTAGCCCACTAATGATATATAAAAGAAGAACGTCTGTAAATCTACGTGAAAAATGTAACCTGTAGTGAGTGACCCCTGGGGAGAGAAGAAACAATGGATCATCATCTCATTTTACTTATAAGTTCCTTGAATCACTTGATGTTTTTTAATAAGTAATGCTGTATTTTAAACGTTTAAAGGAAGAGTTTTTTTAATTTTAAAAAGATGAAAATGAAAGAATAATTATATTCTTTACATTACAGAATATACCAAAACCAGTTCTACATGACCACAAGAGACAGATGGATCTAGCAGTGAAACCTAAAAGATCTAAAGCGTTTCTCACAATTAGAAAGATCACAAAAAGACAAAGCACCTGAAAAATCACTGACTAGAGTACCTGCCTTTTCATTCAATGTCTTGCATAAACTCTGCATGCATATTTTAATATATGCATATAAAATTAGACACACATGGGAAATATGTTAACAGGGCCTATTTTCTGAATGACAGCATTTTTTACTTTATATGTATTTCTGTAAAGTCTCTTTTTTATTTTTTCAAAAAACAGTAATTGTGTTTAACAATAATGTAAAACATTGAATTAATTTTATATGATTGCTACATAAGGTCTAACAATCTGGCGTTGAACCACAGCCTGCACATAAGGAAGTGTGTCTTGTTCAGCCTGCCCAAGGGCAGAAGAAAGGATGGAGCAGCACAGAAAGAATAGATTTTCCTTTTACCCATGTTTGCTTTGGCATTATTAGATCCAATCATGAGAACCTGGACTAGGAGATTGGATATTGATTATTTGCATTCTTTGTATCTAGCTGCTGGAGAAGGTGAACTGGGGAGGGAACTGTGTTTGGTCATCAACTTCACATAGCCCAGTAAGTGGATTTTTAGATTCTGAACACTTTCCCTTGAATTGTTTGGCTTTTCTGCCTTGGAATTGCATCTGTCCCATGAAGGAGTAGGGTATTGCCCTTTGCATCTGACTAATCACCCGGTTCCCAGGGAGAGGCAAGGTAACTGCTAAGCCATGTGGATCACAAGCATTTTCTTTGGTGAGTCTGCTTTGAGAACCTCCCACAAGTGGAGGAAAAACTGGTTCCAAGTTCATTGTATTCCTGGCTTTTTCTGACCATGATTCTTTTGTTCAATAGGAAACAAGTGAATCCAGACCCTTCCATGGAGCAGACACGTGGCAGGTGCTTCAGACTCAGTGTTGAGCACCTCAACAGGGAGTGCAAGGAAGTCAGCAATAACTTAATTGTAATTCTATCTGATAACAGCTGCAATGCAGAAGTGTGTCATGGACTGTATTCTGTTCACCCAAAATTCATGTGTTGAAGCCTTAACCTCTGACACCTCAGCATGTGACTGTATTTGGAGACTGGGTCTTTAAAGAGGTAAAGTTAAAGTGGTGCTATTACGAGGAGCCTTAATCCAATCTGATTGATGTCCTCATAAAAAGAGTTGATATGGACATGCGGGGAGACACCAGGGATGCTCACACACAGAGAAAAGGCCATGAGGAAGCTAAGGAAAGAAGCCTTGGGAGAAATCCAACCTGCTGATATCTTTGATCTTGGACTTCCAGCCTCTAGAGCTGGGGTCCTTTCTGTATGTGAGTTGCCCATCTGTAGCACTTTCGGATGGGAGCCCTAGCAAGCCAATACAAAGTTCAAGGAGCTCTTAGAAGGAGCAAGGACTGCTTTCCACAGGGAGACTGATCTGAAGAAAGACTGGTGGTTAGCTGGAGGGGTCCTGTGAATGCAGTCCAGTGAAAGACCCCTAAGACAAGGGAGAAGCTATTTAAAGATTTAAACAGGGCATTCCTATGATCTCTGAAATTTTTGTAAGTAAATCTAGCTACAACATGGTAACCAGTGAGGATCTTGGGTCAATAAAGGAGACTTCAAAGGAGTGCACTTGGCATCAGGAAACGCAACAAGAAGGGTGTGCCTTACAGAGAGCCAGAAAGTCGAGTGTTCAGCAAGGCACCTTGAGATCGAGAGGTTAACTAGATGTCGGAGAGCTTGGTAACTCTGACTAGAGCTTCTAATGCAAGTCCAGACTTTAAACCAAATTCAAGTGGCCCGAGGAGGGAATGGGAGTAAGGAACCAGATGTTCTGTTATTCGTCAGCCCTTTTGAGAAGGTTGGGTGTGAAAGCCAGAGAGAGTTTGAACAGTCACTGGTTGTTTGGAGGGAGACACGTGTAACTTTGAAGTCCTCTAATACTGTGCAATGGTTTTCAGCGTGCAGAGCGGCAGCAGCATCACCAGGAAACTTGTTGAAATGAAAATTCTCAGGTCCCGCTCCAGACCTACTGATCAGAACCTCTAGGTACGGGGCCTAAAGAACCCCTGCCCTAGAAGAGTCTTTCAGGTTTACAGAGAGGCTGACTATAATCAGAAAAGCCTTCATCCCCGATGGAGATTCCTTCCCAATATTTAACGCCTTTATTTCATTTATTGCTGTTTAATAAAGGGAAATATGCAAAGTGCACTCATACTGCCATCCATACAAGAAACAGTAGTTGGTGAGTCTAAGAAAGGTGAGGCTTCTTGCCATAATCGTTTTGGGAAGCTCCTGTCTTCAGTTATACATTCAAAGAAGTTTGATTTTTTTGTTTTTTTGGTGTATTTGTTCTTCTTTATCTACTTTCTAATCCCACTTGCATTGACTTAATATAACATTTGCTATGTACACTCGGTTTATCTGAGGAATATTTTTTTTTGCTTTTATAACCTCTCTTTTCCTCTTACATACAGTACTTTCCCCCTTAAATAATTACGTAAATCTTCTTTCAGTTTTAAGCTCTGAAACACTTATCTCCTTTATGTTAACATCCATACGTTCTTCATCTTTTTATACCCTTTATTAATTCATACTTTTGGAAATTCTGGCATTAACCATTTCTGCTTTACATGGCTTTATTTTTTATTTATTTGTGTTTGTCGTATCTCTGAATTCAGCAATGTCTTCTCGACCCACGTTATACTTCATCACCATCAGTACATGTGACGGATGGTGAAGGATGCAGAGAGGCCTCATGCCTGTGTGTCGGTGCAGAGCTTAGCATGTAATCAGAGGCAATGCCTGTTAGCCGTTCTTATCACGAGGGGACTGCAGCCAGCGCTGCCAATGGCACCTCACCAGACTGTGCTCTGCATTGGAGCTTCCTTGGTAATTGACTCATTCACTCTTTCAAATCCTACTCAGCTTTTTGATTGCCTGAACTTGATTTTGTTTAACTTTATAGGTCTCATGTGCAAAAAGAAAACACCCCTCTTTTATTCTTTCCTTTCTCAGCAAGAACGATAAAATAACCGTAATCTTTTTCTTCTGTATTCAAAATACTCTGCCTGAAAACACACTTAAATTCTAGAAAGCTTTATAATCATTTAAATTACAATGGCACCATTTTTTTTTCCTGCTTGTCATTTTATTCCTAGGCTTTGTCACTTCCATGGCAACACATACTGTATTTTACTTTGTGTTTAAAAATTATTTATGCCAAGCCATAAACTAGTTTTTTTAATGAATATTCAACAATGCCTTCCAAGTGGTGAAATGTTCTGAGCCTTGTTTTAAATCCTTCCCACGCACAGCTTTTAAAATAATGCTTTGAAGTGCAGTGCAGATCATGTCACTCTTCTGCTCAAACCCCATCAGTGGCTCCCCACTGTTGATCAAGGAAAGCCTGTTCCCCTTGGTCTGACTTCTGCCTCCTTTATTTTCACATCAGATGGGTAATGCGCCAACATCATAACAAGGTTTGAGGAAGGCACTTCTCACACATGAGCGTGAAAACCCAGTCATCGCGCTTATAAACTACAAAAGGATCAGAGTTCTTCCTTGATAATCTTGTCTCAACCTGCCTTTACTGTCTTTCCATCTTGCATCCGACCTCCTCATATACATCTGAGAATCCCTCCTCTATAAACTGCAGATGGCTTATTACAAGTGGCATCAACAATGAAGACTCTATTACATCACAAAACGGAAGTATGAAAATAAGAAGGCAATGACTTTACTTTCTCTGCAATTCTCTTGGTGTTCCCCATTGGTCCAGGGATGGCTGTTTCCCTTCAAATGGTCACCTACCGAAGAGGCAGAATAGAGAAAATCCCCACCTTATGTCTATTACCACAAATGAGACAAACCTTCTCTGAGCCTTGCAGTGAACTTTCCTGAGTATCTATTAGGCAGAGTGTGTTTCACACAGACCACACACCTAGGCTGGGGAAGGAGGCATTCACAATCAGCTGAGGCTAATGAGTAAGCAGCTCCTGGTTCTGCAGGGATTCCAGCTTTCCACAAAGGGCATGAGTGCTCAGAGGAAGATGAAGAAAACCAGAGTTTAGTTGCTGAAGAAGGGAGGAGATGGTTTCTGTGTAGACAACCAACTGTATTGCTGGTTGTTTGCTGTTCAACTAATGAACAGCTTAGTTGACATGAAAGACACGGTTGCCTGCACCCTAGTTTTCAGACTAGGGTCAGGCGCAGTGACTCATGCCTGTAGTCCCAGCACTTTGGGAGGCTGAGGTGGGCTGATCACTTGAGCCCAGGAGTCCAAGACCATCCTGGGCAACATAAAAAAATCCCCATCTCAACAAAAAATACAAAAGTTAGCCAGGTGTGGTGGTGCATACCTGTGGTCCCAGAGACCTGACAGGCTGAGGTGAAAGGATCACTTGAGCTGGGAGGTCGAGGCTGCAGTGAGGCATGAGGGCACCACTGCACTCCAGCCTGGGCAGTAGAGCAATACCCTGTCTCAAAAACAAATAAATAAATAAATGCCAAAACTAAGACGAAGAAGCACGTTATTTCTTTGTCACTACAGTTGCAATCCTGGGAGAAGAAATTGTACTTACACCTGGAAAAACCTGTATAATATATACTTTATCTATTTCTTTTAAAAATCAGATCCCTACACCAGGCCTGAGATGCTTAAAGCCTCTTATCTCACCTGGGGTCCTTCTGACCTCCTTTGGCTAACGTCAGCCTCTTTCATGGAATTCCACCTCCTGCAGGTTTCTGAGGCAAAGCTTATTTGTGACTGATGGGTCCTAGGAAATTTCTCCTCTGGATGCTTTCCAGTGAACAGACAGCATTCAGGCTCTCCACTGAAGGAACCAGGCTGGGTCATTCCTTCCGCAGGCTTCAGAATCAATTGGCAGCTGAAGACTCCATGACAGTTATTATGCAGCAGTTCCTGGATGTATCCACCTGTATGCTCACCTATGTTGTTGTTTCATACAGTTTCTTTTCCCTGGATTGCAATTGTTTCCATTCTCTCCTCCTTAAATCCAAGTGTGTATCTGATTTGTGTAATCAAATAATATTTTCTTCATCAAATTTTTACATGATAAAAATATAAAAAAGAGGTGATTTTTAGGGCATCAATGAAGTTGGAATTTTTTGGGTCACAAATTAAATAAAAGTATGGGTATAACAAATTTGCACAGAATTATTTTTTATTTTCCTTGAAGTAAATCAATTACAAGTTTATTCCTATAGACAGATATTTGTCTTTAAAGCTGTTCATTTATATATAGAGAGGTATTAATTTAATAAATGCATTAATGAGAAAAAATATACAAATTTATACATATTTGACAAAATAACTTGAATTATTTTTAATAGATACATATCTAAAAGTGTTTTATTCTTTTGAGATGTTAGAATTCAGTCATAAAACCAACAATCTGGAGAATCACTCACATAGAGGAAATGTGACACTAGCCAAATAAATCCCTTGCATTATTTACAAGAAGGATTAATTATTTATCCACTAGTTTAATTGATTTGAACTATAACCAGGAATAAAACATAAGGGCTTTTTGCAGTAGGTTTAGGGCTTGAAGAATTTAATCTCATGAGTACAATAAATGAACTTGTTTTCCATATTATTCCATCTCCAGTAAGCATAGCTTGAGAGAAATTTCTATATTAACTCTGTCAGTGCTCATATTATTTAAAATGGCATGTAAAACACACATGATTAAAGTTAAAATTCTTATTTTATGATATCATTGAATAAGTAAAAACAAAACTATTCACTAATCTGAATAAGACTGAATACAATATCTAGTAGGTACCATACACAACATTTTTAAATGCTATCTTTAAATACTAATAATACTTCCAGGTAAGAGACAAATTGTATATATTTTATGTTTCTAAATAAAGTCTGTTTCTACTTGTAAAAAGTTGTTTTATTGGGTATTTAGTGACTAATATATAATGTCAAATATTGTAACTTTTTGCAAATTTTATTTTATCAATAAATGAAGAAATAGATATATACTTTTATTTTCCTCTCAAATCTTATCTTCCTAACATGACACCCAGAAAACCAAATGATCCAGTAGTCATTTCTAATGATTTATATGAAATTCACATATTTGAATTGGTCCTGGGAATGAATTTATAGTCTGTGATGACTTTTAATCCAGGAAGACTTGATTCACAAGCTCCCTGCCATTCTAGGAAGGTTCTTGTTTCAGTTTGCACTACAGGGAAGTGCCCTGCAATCTCCCACTAATCCATCAACCTGAACCTGCCTTGCCACTACTCATATAATACAACCCAGGGAGTCTTCTGGGGCCTGAAAACCAATTTGCTTCTCTGTGAATCTGTACAATGTTTGGAACTTGTCTGTGTTGACAGTAGAACTTCGTGACTGACAAGGTATGCTGACACATCCCCCAAACACATTGCACACACACAATCTGATAAATGGGGGTGAAATATACAAAGTTGTGGTAAATACACTAATGGCCTAACTTGGTAGGAGAACAGATTAGCAATTTAAAATTTTAGCAAGAATTTTTTATTTGCTATCACTGTATAAGTGGAGGAAGCTTCCTTCATCTTAATTATTTTTCAAAATGTAGCCTCTGACAAGGTTAATCTTTGGCAGATGCCCTCTATAAAGAAAAATGGTTATGGTATGTTCTCCCAGAACAGTGCTTTCTGTTGGGGAAGCTTGATAACAAAAGTGCTCAAGTGAAATTTCAGGGTGTTATCCTGCGTGCCACTGAGGAACACCAGTCCAGCAGCTTCAGCAGCTGTCAGTCTTCTTTCTTCCTTCCTCTTTGCGAAGAGGTGGTTTTCATCATGGTCCGTATGTCTACCTCCCAGGGACATCAAGCATCTTCTTTGGCCGTAAGTGATATTATAGCTTCCATTTACAAAGATCATGGAGGTTTACAGTCTCAGCTGACATTCTTCACATCTGTGTATTCTTGCGGCATTTGGGGTGAGACAGGTTTAGATCTAGGTCATATTTAAGATCCATCCGAAAACTTTCCCACTATTAGTGGACAAATGCTTCATCTCATAAGATTCCCAGGAGCCCACAGGATCACGGCAAAAACCGTGGTTGGAAATTCCAGTTATAATTCCTCCCAGTTGCCAGTTAAGGCTGAAGACTTGTTCTGATTCTTCTGATTATCCTCCCACTGCCTCTGATGGGCTGTGGGTTGTTATGATGTTCGTTCAACACTGAGGTTGGAGTGCCCGGATACTGTAGTAGGTATATGAAATACGGAACTTAAAGGTTTCCTCCTTTTAGCTAAGCTGGAGATGTCTGGTAGGCTGAATGTCATGAGTAGGAGGTTCCGCTATGTATTCTTAAAGCACCATATACTTCTCTTCTGTAGCATTACTATTTATAGCAGTATTAAATTATGGTCTCCATAATAAATCTGTGAGCCTTACGAAGGCAGAGAATGTACAGTTTGTTCACCATAGCTTCTTTAGTACCTAGACACACTCCACTGAATAATGAATGTGTGTATGTATGAATGAAGGAACGAGTTAGTAGTTCACTGTCTTATATTTTAGAGACTATGGTATTCATATATGCACATTTTCAAACCAGTAACTCAAGTCCTGAAATAGTCCCCCCCTTATGCAGTCATATTTAATTATTTGATTACTAATCTAAATACATTTGATTTATAATAACTCAATTGCAGGTAACTCAGAATGTTAATAATTATATTAAATTTTCTTAAATATCAGACCTTGTGAGCTACTTAATAAATCGGGAGTATATAAATTCCAGGGGTTACTGGATTGCTTTCAGACTACTTCATTTAGGCCAAATTATTTAGTAAATTATTTTATTTTGCCCCCTCCTTTACACTAATACAGATTAACATGTCTTTATATTTTAACTTCTGTTTGGCCCCTTGTGGCAAATGTGACACACTGTAAAATACTAGCACAATCCACCAGATTTATCAAAGGATAGTTGATAGTGTTTTCAACTGAACACACCTTTTGTAATTTTTAAGAAAGAGTAGGCTGGGTGCGGTGGCTCATGCCTGTAATCCCAGCACTTTGGGAGGCTGAGGTGGGTGGATCACGAGGTCAAGAGATTGAGACCATCCTGGCCAACATGGTGAAACCTCGTCTCTACTAAAAATACAAAAATCAGCTGGGCGTGGTGGTGAGTGCCTGCGGTCCCAGCTACTCGGGAGGCTGAGGCGGAAGAATCGCTTAAACCTGGGAGGCGGAGGTTGCAGTGAGCCGAAGGTTGCAGTGAGCCGAGATTGTGCCGCTGCACTCCAGCCTGGTGACAGAGCAAGACTCCGTCTGAAAAAAAAAAAAAAAAAAGAAAGAAAGAAAGAGTAATAGCATTTTATATGCAGTAAGGCACCATAGCCATTGAAAAAACAATATTCTTCCTTGGATCACTGATATAATAGCACATCCCTTTTCAGTTACTGAAATTTTTGTAATCATATCTTACATCCTTGGTTATATAAAAACTTAAATACTGTTAGCCGAATAAAAAATTATATATTGTTGATATTTCTCCAACGCAAGAATAATTTAAAATTATCAATCTTTTTTCAAAAACAGCAAATGCAAGTGGAGAAAAAGTAAATATGGCCCTGAATACAGGACAGGTGAAATTATGTCATTACTTTTTTCATAATCAAATGGCTGTCGGAAAAAAAAAAACCAAACACTCTGCACTGGTTACTTTGGTTAAACTGAGATAAAGCAGAGACATGAACATCAACAAAGTTCTATTTCCTCTGAACCAGCAACAAATAAACAGAACACAGACGTACAAAACGCTTACGGATACTTTGCACAATAGGTCAGAGGAGTATAGTGGCTGTTTTAAGTGCAGAAGAAGGAGAAGAGAAACAGACAAACAGAGAGGAGGAGGGAAGAAGGAGGAGGGGAGCTGAGGCGTCTCTACACAGGAGCACCCAGACACCCCCACGCCCGCTGGAAACGCCTACCAGCCGGTCAAACGGCTCAGGAAAAAGCGGAAGTGAACGGCTTTTACGGAGCTGTTACTTCCAGGATGTATAACGCATTGTGAATAAGTAATTACTCGAATACAATCGTAGTTCATTCCAAAATGTTAATCATCTATTTCTGTAGATATATGGAAAACAAGCCTAGTAAATTCCCCCTTTTTATTAATTAATGCGTATTTAGACGTCTGATTTAAAATACTAAGTAAATGAGCTTGAATCTTTTTCCTTAAAACTGTACTGACTCTGATATGCAAATGTCCCAGGAGGCAAATAATTCGTCACTCTCAAAACTTTCTGCCCCAGTAGGGGCTGAAGAGACAGATATCTCTCTATACGAGAGAATTCCTTTTTCTTTCTTTTCTCTTTTTTTTTTTTTTTTTTTTTCAGGTGGAGCCTTGCCTTTTCTCCAGGCTGGAGTGCAACGGTGCAATCTCGGCTCACCCCCACCTCCGCCTCCGGGGTTCAAGCGCTTCCCCTGCCTCAGCCTCCCGAGTAGCTGGGACTACAGGCGCGCGCCACCACGCCCGGTTAATTTTTTGTATTTTAGTAGAGACGTGGTTTCACCATGGCCAGGGTGGTCTCGATCTGCTGACCTCATGATCCGCCCTGAATCCCTCTTCTACGTGTGTATCCCGCACAGCCGGCCATGCCACCTTCTCTTTCCGTTGCTCCTAACCAGACTCGGCTTGCACAGGAGCAGCCCTGACCGTGCAGAACTGAGTGTATATCTCAAAGGGAGGAAGGAGGCGAGTTAACCTCGCAGCTGCCACAGCGTCTCTCCTCTCGCGTCTCCTTTAGGAGTCTTTCTTCTCCACGGTTGCTCCTTTCAACTTCTTAGCTGCCCATTCTGTCATCTTTCTCCCTCCGGATTCGGGGAAAAGCTGTCAAAGTCTTCTAGACCCTTCTCTTTCGTTTCCTAATCTTCCTTTGCTAACTCCATGTAGATATTCTTCTCCTGTCCAAAGAAGGGCAATTTAAACTGTGTTTCGGTCTCCAGCTCTAAACGTTGCATTCTTCCAGCCCTACTTAGTGATATCTTTAAAAAGAGGGAGTAACTAGGAAATACGGGTCTTGCTTATGAAGCCAAAGGACTCGGCCTTAGATAGGGGATACCATTCTGAGTAGGCAGTGGAGCCATTTAAATGCAAAGTACATGGGGTTGAGTCACATGAAGTGACCAATATGGGGCTGATTTTGTCCTACAGTAACGAAGACTTCATAAGGTCAACTGAATACATATATTTTCCAAGAACAAGTTTAAACTGAAAATGAAGAGCTTATTGCCTGCACTAAGCCATGGAGGGGCTGATAGAGTCTTGTCAGCTTTAACATACGCAGAGCTGCCTTAAGGAAGTTGAATGGATCGCATTATCATTGCAATGTTTATCTTCTTAGTTTTCCTCCTTGGTGAGATCTGTTAACAGAAAAACTATACTCTAAAATATTTCAGAAAAGTTTATTTAAAACCTCTTTTAAATACACATTTAAAATATGGCAGTCAGATTACAGTTTGATTTTATACATTTCAGGGAAGCAGCAGGAGCGACAGGCAAGGAGGTAACTCAGTATGTGGAATGTATATATTGGCTTGGCCAAAAAATGTCGGATATCTTAAACTGGAGGCTTACAGGTCATAAGTGGATTCAGAAATTCTTTAAATTTCAGCTGGTTAAAGGAGTAGAGCTCTCCCAAACTTGCTGCCATCAGAAAGGAATCTCTAAGATTAGGATGCTATGTCAGAGTCGGCCACAAGATGCTGGGTCAGAATGCCCTGTTTACCAGACTGATGGCCTGCAGGCAGGACTTAGCCTGGTCTGCCATCACCCTACCTCTTGGTTATAACTTGACATCTTATTGTTACATGAAATCCATTCTATTAGTCTTATAATATCTATTTTACATTAATTCTGCGCAGTTTTGTCTAAACTCCATAAGGAAGGGAGTATAATGAGCTGTGTCCAACCTCCCTTCCCATCATGGCTGGGAAGTCAGTTTTGAAGGTTTCTATGGGGTCCCTTTGGTCGAGAGGGAGCCCATTCAATGGGTAGGGGATAAGGGTTTTATTTGCAGCTCACAGGTCCTCCTATCTCTCCTATCTTCCGTAATGCACAGTCCAGAGGACACAAGGCCCACTTAACCAGACGTCCCGACAGCAGCCCACAAGGGTCAACACCATTTGCTTTCTGTATTGGCCATATTCTTCGAGTTCTCTTCTGCTATTTTCATCCAATTTTCACCATAGGCTGCAACCTAGCAGGTAGAATTAGCCTTTAATAATTATTTTAAAGTATGTTATTTAAAACACACACATTCTTTCTCAATGCATTTTAGTTCTTACCTTAATGAGAATGAGCCCTAAACCATTTTCTTCATGACGTTTGCTTCTGTCTAAAATCATCTTGCTTGTTTATATTTACTTTTATTCACAATACTCACTTTACTTAATTCTCAAATTCTCTAAAAGAAGGGACTTTTTGTCATATTCACAGCTAATTTTTTAGCATAGAGAACAGGATTCAACAAAAATGTATTGATAGATTAGCAGGAGATTAACTGGCAAATACATTGACTTCCACTGGGAAACCACGGGGAGGTGAGTGTCCCTGGGTGGCTGGTAGACCTGCCTGTGGTCCTCCAACCCAGTGTGCCCACCACAAACCCAGCCACTAAAAACCAGGAGACTCACACAACTCCCATGTGGCATTGGGAAAAAAGGGGAGCAAGACTGGGAAGAAGAATCCATATATCCCGCTTTTGATTCAGCCGTAAAGTCAGTGTAGAATTCAAGTAACTCTGATACGAAGCAAAAGCGGAAAAATAAAACAGCGTGGAGCCCTTAAAAGAACCTGGGACAAAGGGCAGAGGAGAGGTGCAGATGAGAAGCCGAGCAGATGCTTTTGCAGGACAGACGGGAGGAGTGAACTGTGAGTGACTTTCCTAAAATTTAAACCAAGTGAGCAAATATCAGACTTCAGGCAGAGCAAAGGCTTTGGGCCCAGGGTCTAGGAAGGGTGCCTTCCATGCCCTGGAGCTTTGGTCGCCTATGGGAGATGCAGAGGAGCAGATTAGAAAAGAGCCAGTGAAGCTTGTCCACCTCTGGAGAGGACATGTTGTCAAGGCTAAAGGAGCCAGCAGAGAAAATCTACCACCTCCTCCTGGCTCAGCAAAAGAAAGGTGGGAAGAGGAGACAGTTCAGAAGCAAATAAAGAGAAAATAGCATTCCTTCTAATGATCTCAAGTCATATACTGGGAGAAGAATGCTCGGAGATTCTACAAAGAGGGTGGTGTTCGTTCTTAATGAAAAGAATGGCAGCCCTGTTCCTGCTAATGCCGACTCACTCCCACAGCACACTCAGAGATACAGTGTCTGTGAGATATGATGCTCATGTGACATCGTCTTTGTTTTGTTTAGTTTAGTTCTGTTTTTTTCTTGAGATGGGTCTCACTCTCTTGCCCAGGCTGGAGTATAGTGGTGCAATCTCAGCTGCCACCTCCCCAGCTCAAGCGATTGTCCTGCCTCAGCCTCCTGAGTAGCTGGGACTACGGGCATGTGCCACCACCTCCAGCTAATTTTTATATTTTTAGTGGAGCTGGGGTTTCACCATGTTGGTTAACTCTCGCTTTTCTGATAACCTGATCCGGTATGATATGCCCATATCGCACTCTAAACTTTCCTCTTTTCTCTTCATCTGTAAACAAATAATTTAAACGATGTCTAAATTATTTCTGAGAGCACTAATCTTGACTTCTTTTAAATAATATTCCTGAAAAAATATTATGTGTAGTCATTCATCTTACTGAGAACAAAGTTTAAATTAACTAATAAATTTAAAATTAGTAAAGATATGTACTTTTAAAATTGTGGTATGCAGACAAACTTTTACAATTCTGATGAGTACTAGATAAATTATATGCCAGGTTAACTAAGACAAATGATTGGTATCCATAATTTTACACTCTCAGAGGTTAGTTACATATCACCACAGAGCCCCAAATGACATGGTATTTAAATGTTTGCGCTAAGCAGCCACTAAAAAAAAATTAGTTGAAAAATGAAAGATAGATTCTACTCAGGCCAGGCATGGTGGCTCATGCTTGTAATCCCAGCACTTTGGGAGGCCGAGGCGGGCAGATCACGAGGTCAAGAGATCGAGACCATCCTGGACAACATGGTGAAACCCCTCTGTACTAAAAAAATACAAAAATTAGCTGGGCGTGGTGGTGTGTGCCTATAGTCCCAGCTACTCGGGAGGCTGAGGCAGAAGAATTGCTTGAACCCAGATGGCGGAGGTTGCAGTGAGCCGAGATCGCGCCACTGCACTCTAGCCTGGTGCCTGGTGACAGAGCAAGACTCTGTCTCAAAAAAAAAAAAAAAAAAAAAAAAAAGATAGATTCTACTCCATACCCTGCTCCCTTTACTCTGCAAAATAATCATTTCCAAGAGTGGGACGCTGGGCTGTGTAGAGTGAGAGGCAGGAACTGCTGGGACTGAATGTGTACAAATGTGTGATAGAGATGTTTTAAAATGTATATTTAAAACACCTGAAAGTGTTTCAGAGGCTTTGATGAAACAATTCTTCTCCCAGTAATTTTCTATAACTTTATGTATAAAATATACGGTTTGGCATTGTTTGCAAGCAGAACAATGCTAACAACTTTAAATTATAGTCTATAAGTAAAATGGCATATGCATGTATATGTGACGGGGAGAGAGAAGGCTATATTACTTTAAATATTTATTATCTCCTTTTCTCTGTGTTTCCACCATTTTCACTGTCAATACGAAGTGCACCTGCCCATCCAGGGATGATGGAGATGACACCCAAACAAATAGGATTTTAAACCCTGCTGTCCTGTCCAACCCTGTATACTTGGTACATCTTGGACATAGAAGATCACACAGTGAAGTCATGGAAATACATCTCTTAAAGTAATATTTTCTAACTGGTGAAAATGTTTATAGTATATCGCTGATTTAAAAAATAGATAGATACAAAACAAATTTCTGCCATAATAATTATTTTTAAAAGCTCATGCGGTAATGTAGAGAATATGCTGTTGGCACACCTACAAGTACACATGAGCATATACATGTAATATTCATGTACAAGGCATGTACAACAAATATTGTACACAAATGTATACACACCTCATATATAGTATATGTACATATAAATTGCATATGTATACATAAACACAAATGTATAACATGTATTATATAGGTGCATACCTAATACATATACATATTCATATACATACAATTGCAGTGAGATTAAAAATCTAAAGACATTAAAAAATTGAAGGCTAAAATTTTGTATTTTTTGTTTATGCATTGAACATATGGTATCATGTAATGTAAAAACAAAGCAAAATTCTGACTTTTGAAAAATAAAATCTTTTTGTGTTTCAGCAGCTGGGAGACCAAGCCTGCTTCTCTGCAAGACTGCTCCCTCCTGCAGTTCATGCTCATATAGAGAGAAGACAGGTGCTGTAAATCACCATGAGTTTATACCTCACTTCTCATTGCTGCGGGTTCAGCATTATTATTTCCACTGGAAACAATAGAGTTAAGGAAGGAACCAATAATTTTCCCCATAAAGGGGATCAAGGAAGTAATCAAAGGAAGTGACATTTCGATTGTTCCTTTAAAGAGAAGCATCTTTTTGACACGTAAAATGTAAGCAAAAGTACATCTCAAGCGCTAATAACTGCATGGTTAAAAGCAAGGAAGCATACATGTTTTTGGCATCTTTAATGATCACAAAACACTAATAGTCGTAACATTTTTTGAAAAATCACTATGTGCCAGGCCCTGTAATGACTGATTCACTTCGGTTTTCACATAAATCCAGCCCCCAAACATGGCAGGAATATTTTTCTTCTTTTTAATGCCTCTTTACATCCCCTCCCGCATCCTGCTTTGGGAAAAGGAATAGTTGGATTTGGCAGACTGCAGAAATGTTAGGTGGGATGAAATGAGGAGAGACTTTTCAGTGGGGGCAATGAGTCGCGTTTTCCTTTCAAGACTCTGGGAGGTGGGGATCGAAGGGAAGAACTCACAGATGGGAGGGATGTTTTGATGAGGAAGCCATGACTAAAAGCATAAGAATCGTAGTTTTTTTACACTGAAATTTCAGGTGTGTTTATTAACTACCACTTACAGCAAAAAGGCATTAATTGAGCGCCCATGAAGTGCAAGGAATACTAAAAAAATTCAACATGATCCTTGCTCACAGAGTTCTGCTGGTGGGGCAGTGTGCTGTACTTTGTTTTGTGAGTTATCTGTTCACATGCCTGGCTGGCTTACTGAATGAGGAGTTGATGCCTGTGCACGGAACAGTACAGAATGGCTTTTTGGGCATTGAGCACAGAGTCAAGACAAATTGGAACCTCTGTTTGCAAAGAAATGAGCTGATACATATGTTCTATATCTGACCAAAGGAAAAAAAAAGAATATTTAGAAAGCGTATCTGTAGCTGATATAGTTTTTTGTTTGTTTGTTTGCTTGAGACAGAATTTCGCTCTTGCTGCCCAGGCTGAAGTGCCGTGGTGCCATCTCGGCTCACTGCAACCTCCGCCTCTCAGGTTCAAGTGATTCTCCTGCCCCAGCCTCTTGAGTAGCTGGCATTACAGGCACCTGTAACCATGCCCAGCTAATTTTGTATTTTTAGTAGAGATGGGGTTTTACCATGTTGGCCAGGCTGATCTCGAATACCTGACCTCAGGTAATCCACCCCTCTCAGCCTCCTAAAGTTCTGGGATTACGGGCGTGAGCCACCGTGGCTGATGTAGTTTTAATGCCAGTTTTTGCACTGCATGCTCCATTATGGGAGCCTGTCCCCCAGATAAGTAACTACTCGCCCGGAGCAGTTACAGAGGCCGCACTGCAGGGGTGACAGGAGTGAGGATGAGCCACTCTCATCATTTATTTTGGTCACATGGAGGTGAGAGGAAGGAAAGATTGCAACGGGGACCAAGATGTCGCTAATACAAAAATCCTTCTTTTTACTTGTCAGCTGAGATTCCACCTGCAGTGAGGTTTCATTTTCATCCCCCAAATGTTTGAGGGAGAAAAATTCCTGACAAGTCATATTAAGAATGTAATATATTTTATTAAATATTAGTATTTCATTAAAGAAAGAAATGGTAATGTCAAACATTACATGAGAAAGAAAATATAGCTCAATGCAAATAAAAATTTGATCAAATGCATAAAAGTTGGACACATTTTTAAATATGTTAATTAAAATTACAGGCTTTATTCCCATTGCATGATTTACTGTCCTGGAGTGCTGTTCACATGTAATGAAGGAGGTACTGTTAAACAAAAGGTTTGAAAAATGAAATCCTGTTTAATCACAGGCTGTGGTCAGGATTGAATTACTTCGCTGCGGATTCCCGACTGCAGTACTTGGTAGCTGTTATTCAGGGCCCCACGTCCATCCCTCATGTCTTCCCACAATTCAGTGCTTTTGCTCATGTTCTCTACGTTCCAACCAATGCACTTCGTCATTCTTACATCTGAGTCATCAGCACAGAGCAGGGTATTCCAAGTGAAGGTCAGCAGAAGTGTCCTGAATTGGAGCGTCATGTTCCTGCTTCATGACATTATGTCCGTATTAGAGCTCAAAAATGTATTTGTTTCCTCTTGGCTCAAGTCATCAGACAAACTACTATGTACATCATCTGGCCTCCAATAAAATCACAACTTTTAAAACTTTGCCAGTATATCTTAATATATTAAAATTTACATACTCTCAAGTAATGACACAATGGTGTTCCAGGCATTTGAAATCATATAGGTTAGCAAGGAAAATATTTTGTATATTAAATATATGACATATATCATTATATACTAAATCAAGAGTGTTATTCTTGCTGTTGCATAAATACTGTATATGATGAATGTATTAAACACGGTAAATGCACATAAAGTGTTCCTTTTTCTTCCACAGTATAGACCTCTCTTTGAAGATTGGCAACCTGGCAAGGGAGATCATTTTCCAAACTCTTGAAAATGTGTGAGGACTCATGACCTGTTACATCAATGGAACATGACGAGAATGGAATTGTATCACTTCTGTGCCAGCGAGCCTAATGGAAGAGGTGCCCATCTGCTCTCTTTCCTCATCCAACAGCTGGATGGAAGGATACCAAGGCTTTAGGTGAAGACAAAGTCCTGTGATGAGAGAGGACCAAGCACCTCACAGTGCGTGGAAGCCAGCTCCTTACCAGGAACATATGCGGTGGCCCTATGTGTGCAAGACATTTATCTCCATTGTCGGACCTGATCTTTAGGGTAATTTTGCAATGGCAATTAACATTACCCTGGTAACACAACAGAACGCTGTCAAAGGAATGCTTTATGGTGTCAACCCACCACTGCCTTGAAATACAGATTACTTTGCATATCAGTCAGAGCTCTCCAGAGAAACAGCAGTGGTAGGATAAATGTGATCTTCACATACAGATAGAGAGATAGATAGATAGACAGATGATAGATGGAGATAGATAGATAGATGATTGATAGACAGATGATAGACAGAGATAGATAAATGATAGATAGATAGACAGACACAAACAGGTAGGTAGATGATAGATAGATAGATAGATAGATAGATATTTTAAGCATCAGATTGGCTAATGCGGTTGTGGGACTGACAAGTCCCACATCTGTAGGGTAGCCTGGCATCTGAGAACTCAGCAGGATTTCTGTGGTAAGGTCTTGAGGCAGAAATCCTTCTTCTTTGGAAACCTCAGTTTTTGCACTTAAGGTCTTTCACTGATTGAATGAAGCTCATCCGTATTATAAAGGATGCTTTTTTTTTTTTTTTTTTACTTAAAGTCAGTTAATTGTAACATTTATAAAATACCTTCATAGCAGCATTTGGATTAGTGTTTGATCAAAGAACTTGACACCATAACTTAGACAAGTTGACGCATGAAATTAACCATCTCATGCCCTCCCCCACCGGCTCACACTGAGGGCCAACTCCATCCTTACCTCTGATTAAGTAGGAATGCACACCTGACCCTGGGAAAATCCAACTGGGGACTTTGATTTACATCTTGTGACCTAAAGGGAAAAATATATATTGTACCCAAAGTATTTTTTGCAGTAATTTTCAATTGGGAAATATGAAAGCCAGGTAAACACCTAGGAAGGCAAAAGGCAGAAGCCTTTGTAACTTTAAGCCAGGATCAAGACAATCAAACTTACATGCAAATCAGCATCATGAGGAAGCAGTAAATAAAGGGTGTTCAACTGCTGAACAGGGCCTGGCTGCAGAGAGCATCAGAGATGACTTAAGATAAAAACAGAGACACCAGGAAAAAGGATGAGGATGCTGTCTCAATGCTAATTGCAGCTTCCATGAAATCTATCATAATTGAAGCTTTATTTTCAAACAACCTGTATATCCTGAAAGCAACTGCTACTGCCCAACTTGAGATGGCTCGAGTATCTGCTTTTCTTTTAAACAAAATGCCCTAACTAAAAGAGAAACCAGTATGAACACTTTACTAGGGGAAGTGTTGTTTAATCTCGAGTTTGAGAAATAAATGGGTGCAGTAAACAGGGGCAAAAGTTCAAACATGTTGTGCATTATCCTCCCATTCCAGTTTGTGCTCCACTTTGCGAGGAAAAGAGAGGGAAGGTCCAAAAAAGAATTCTAAGGAGAGTGTAATTTAGGCTGTCAGCAGTGGGAAGGCATTGAATAAATTTTAATCCCTGGGAGACAGACAATGCTCTGTTAACACTGATCAGTCTTGAGTGAGTACGGGGTAAAGGTCATTCGGTTTTCACTTAAAAAATTATTTATTATTATTATTTTGAGACAGAGTTCCACTCTTGTCCCCCAGGCTGGCGTGCAATGGCAAAACCTCAGCTTATTGCAACTTCCGCCTTCTGGGTTCAAGCGATTCTCCTGCCTCAGCCTCCTGAGTAGCTGAGATTACAGGCACTCGCCACCCCACCTGGCTAATTATTTTTGTATTTTTGGTAGTGACGGGGTTTCCCTCTGTTGGCCAGGCTGGTCTCAAACTCCTGACCTCAAGTGATTCACCTGCTTTGGCCTCCCAAAGTGCTGGTATTTCAGGTGTGAGCCACTGTGCCCGGTCCAGTTTTCACTTTAAAAAAAATGTTCTACATTGGTTGAACTAATTTACACTCCTACCAACAGTGGAAGACAGTGTGGCGATTCCTCAAGGACCTAGAAATAGAAATTTCATTTGACCCAGCAATACCATTACTGAGTATATATCCAAAGGATTAGAAATCCTTCTATTATAAGGACACATGCATATGAATGTTCATTGCAGCACTGTTTACAATAGCAAAGACTTGGAACCAACCCAAATGCCTATCGATGATAGACTGGACAGGGAAAATGTGGCACATATACACCATGGAATACCATGCAGCCATAAAAAACGATGAGTTCACGTCCTTTGTAGGGACATGGATGAACCTGGAAACCATCATTCTCAGCAAACTGACACAAGAACAGAAAATCAAACACCACATGTTCTCACTCATAGGCAGGTGTTGAACCATGAGAACACATGGACACAGGGAGGGGAGCATCACACACTGGGGTCTGTTGGGGGACTAGGGGAGTGACAGCAGGGGGTAGGGAGTTGGGGGACGGATAACATGGGGAGAAATGTCAGATGTAGGTGATGGGGGAGGAAGGCAGCAAACCACATTGCCATGTATGTACTTACGCAACAATCCTGCATGTTCTTCATATGTACCTCAAAACCTAAAATGCAATAAAAAATACATATATATATATAAAATATATGTCATTGGGGTTTCTGTAAAGCAAGCATGTATTGTTTCAGTAAATACAATGAAAATAAAAATTATCCAGTTGTCTCTGTAAAATATGATACAGATGTGAAAAGCAAAAAAGTTGAATGGTAAAAATTAAGAAATTTAGAATTAATCAGTTTAGATTCAAAGCAACCAAAATGTCAGCTGTGATTTACTTCAGATCTTTCTGGAATGTGTGACTAGATTGTGGTGGTGCAGAGATACACTCAAGCCGAGGCATGAGTTACAGTTGGCGTCACAGTCCAGGCTGATGCAGGGCCATGGAGAGCCCGTCTATGATCAGGGCTGGTAGGAGGATGACAGATACAAAGCATGTCAGGTAGGCTTGATGATGCTTTCCATCAGCTCGAGTGTGGGAGGAATGACAAAGGAAAACTAAACATGGCTTCCAAGTTCCTGACTTCAGCAATTAGGCTGATATTAATTAATACTTTGCCTCAGAACGTAAATGCAGATATGTTATGGATAGCCTACTACAAAAGAAAATGCAATAGGGTTGTTTTGAATTAAACACACACATATAAATTCTCAAGTAATGAGGAATAAGAACTGGAATTACAAACGTTTTAAAAATGTTTTAAAAGACTAAGAGAGTTGCCCTAGACAGTGTTCTAAAATTTTGTTTACAAGAGAATATATATGGGGGTTTATGGTTGTAACACGAGGAGGGAAGAGAGAATACAACAAGCTTCTCCTTGCTTACTTTTAATTCTTTTTGACAATTCCAGGGAATTACTGGAATTGAGTTGCTTGGATACTACCACGTGAACCGCAGACCTGCCGTGACCCCCATTTAAGTAGTGGAAGATGGAGAGCTGTACCTCTGGAGCTGGCTGAACCTCAAATCAAACTGCCTGAAACCAGAGCTCTAATGCTGACAAGTTATGTATGTTCTGTTTGCTAGTGTCTTGATTGGAACACATTTCATTTTAAGTCATCTACATTTAACATAAATATTTAATCAAAGTTGCCAGGTGTGCTTTGAAGTATCAGGCAACAGTCATTTTTCAACTCAGGTGTCTAGACTAATCAAACTTTAAGAAAGAGTGCAACGTTCATAATGACACCATCATTTTATTGAATCATTCCAGTTAAATTTGATTTCAGTGCAGAAATCTCAACATTTGCTTTTCTCTGATAGAAATGCAGCTCAGAGCTATAATTTTCATTTTGATTGAAGGGTATAGAGCTTGTGGTGTTTGGGGCTCCACATGAAATTCAAAACTATGTGACTCTCAATCAGACCCATATTCTGTGACCCTTTCTTTAAACTGAGAAAGGAAAGGGGAAACATTTTTGACACCAATTCTCTATTTCCCCACTTTTGTCAGGCTAAATTTCTGCTCTGCTGAAAGAGGTAAATCTTTTGCTAAAGCTGTTGAACTGCACAGATAATACCTCCAAAATATTATTGTCAAACTGTCAAGAGAATGATGTTATTGGAGGTTGTATTATCCTTCGCTGACTCCCAGAGTTGAGATGAAGATTAAGTTAGATGATATACACGGATGCTATTGATGGAATCACTATTAGAAAAAAAGAAACTATAAAAATGTTCAACCTTCCATTACAATGTTATTGAAAGCAACATTTGTTTGTTTGTTCCACTAACTTTTCTAAAATTCTTTAAAGAACATATTGAATTATATTGAGATATACACTTTTTGATATTGCCTGACTCATAAAAAAGTTACATTTGGACATTTTAAAAGTATGTGTGAACAATGAGAACAGGGAGAGGACTCAGGGAGAGGAGCATCACACACTGGGGGCAGTTGAGGGGGTAGGGGAGAGACAGTGCGGGGGTGGGGAAGGTGGGGGAGGGATAACATGGGGAGAAATGCCAGATATAGTATGCACCTAAAGTAAAATAAAATAAAATGAAAGTATGTGAGTTTTCAGTACTAACAGATTGTTAAAACAGAGTTCCTTTGGTTTGGGGCAGAGATTTTAGAACTAAAACAGATTTACAAGAAAAACAAACAAACCCATTCAAAAGTGGACAAAGGATATGAACAGACACTTTACAAAAGAAGACATTTATGAGGTCAACAAACATGAAAAAATGCTCGTCATCACTGGTCATTAGAGAAATGCACATCAAAACCACATCGAGATACCATCTCATGCCAGTTTGAATGGTGATCATTAAAAAATCTGGAGAAACAGATGCTGGAGAGGATGTGGAGAAATAGGAACACTTTTACACTGTCGGTGGGAGTGTAAATTAGTTCAACCATTGTGGAAGACAGTGTGGCAATTCCTCAAGGACCTAGAAATAGAAATTCCATTTGACCCAGCAATCCCATTACTGGGTGTATATCCAAAGGATTATAAATCATTCTACTATAAGGACACATGCACACGAGTGTTCATTGCAGCACTGTTTACAATAGCAAAGACCTGAAACCAACCCAAATGCCCATCGATGATAGACTGGACAGGGAAAATGTGGCACATATACACCATGGAATATTATGCAGCCATCAAAAACGATGAGTTCGTGTCCTTTGTAGGGACGTGGGTGAACCTGGAAACCATCATTCTCAGCAAACTGACACAAGAACAGAAAATCAAGCACCACATGTTCTCACTTATAGGTGAGTGTTGAACACTGAGAACACATGGACACAGGGAGGGGAGTATCACACACTGGGGTCTGTTGGGGGGGGGGGAATAGGGGAGGGACAGCAGGGGATAGGGAGGTTGGGGGAGGGATAACATGGGGAGAAATGCCAGATATAGGTGACGGGGGGGATGGAGGCAGCAAACCACATTGCCATGTAGGTATCTATGCAGCAATCCTGCACGTTCTGCACATGTACCCCAGAACCTAAAGTGCAATAAAAAATATATAAATATATATATATATAAAATAAACAGTGGTAAAAATGAAAATCAAAAGAATATTTTCAAACCTAAGTAGAAAAGGGTTGGTGTTATTTTCCAGCAATAAGTCCCAGGAGAAAGCCTTGCCCAGGATTTAGCCAATGGGGCAATTGCTCACTCAAGGCTTTGATTTTTTTCTAGTCCAAATATATTTCTGTGACCAATGCATGGAGTAGCGTGACAGGAGGCAGCCAGCCAGGTAAAGCCATGATGATGAAGTAATGACATCAGCTTCAGAAAAGGAAAACTGCATACACTCATATGGAACAACTAGTAAATAGATCAGATCCTAAACATCGTGGTTCATAAGCTGCATGCAGAGGACCTGCTCAGCGTTGGGCTGCATGCTCTTCCCTGCCAGGTGCAGGCACTCCTGCTCAGTTGATTGAGGTCAGATGCTTTCCATCAGAGGGGGAGTCCGGCCGTAGGGTCCCCAGGAAGTTGTGTGAAATTGGCAACAAAAGATAGAAAGTAGGCTGGTGGCATCTGTGGGTTCCAATACACAAAATTCTAAAATCCGAATATCTGGAAGTCCAGAATTGTCTGCGTAAGTTCGAGGCAAAGGTGAAGAGGACACCAAATGACCAATAGTGGATAAGCTGGTGTCGACAGGCCAGGAACCGAGGGTGGCGTGGCAGTGAGGATGTGTCCTGAAGGGCCAGGGCTGGATGGATGTGGCGTAGAGGAGTCGCAAGGCTGGAAATACACGCAGCCAGAAGCTAGGTTTCAAAAGGCGACATATTTCAAGATGTGGTATAATTTTGTCGACCAGTTTTAAGCTCTTTAAATTGTGTAAGCTTCAGACCCCCTAAACCTAGACACAGCCCTGAGTACATGTGTCTGGAGTGGATTGGATGTTTGCAGGATTTGTTTACAGCAACTCACATCAGACTATAGCCTCTTAAGGGCACAGCATCCCACTAGTGCCTGTTAACACTTTGCTTCTATGGAGACATGATGTGGATATTGACTGTATCTGTAATGTATTTTGTAGTTTAAGTTAACAGTTAGCATTTTTATCAACCTTGGCTTGAGGACTTTAGGCCATAGTGAAATGGCAAATTTAAAATCACATACAACCATGAGCAATGTAGATGAAACATTTTAATTTCCAGTATTAAATTTAAAGGACAGGTTGAGTGTCCTTTATCGAAAATGCTTAAGACCAGAAGTATTTTGAAATTTGTATTTTAAAAAAAATTTTGGAATGTTTGCATTATACTTCCTGGTTGGGCATTCTGAATCCAAAAATCCAAAATCTGAATTGTTCTAATGAATATTTTCTTTGAGAGCGTCTTGTCAGTACTCAAAAAGTTTAGAATTTTGTAACATTTCATATTTGGGGTTTTTGCACTTTCAACCTGTACCAGTTTTGTACCTGCTACTATCCTACAAGCTCATATCTCCTCTTTCCCTAGTGTGATCAGAAGCCTGTGAGTAAAAATCCGTGGGATATTTCTGTATTCACGAATTTGGGAGATGATTCATCCCTAAAAGACAGCTCAAGGCCTCTGCAGGAATCTTCCAACTTTCTTGTTTCCTGAAGTTCTGTATATTTTCATCTGCTACTAAAAAAGCAAACTAAATTTTATGATTTGCTGTTTATTGAAGCATGTATTTTTCTCTGGAACATTGTTTTATGAGTGTGTGTGTATACCAGGGAATGCATGGGTGTGTATAGTTTACATTGTATAATTTGTTTGTTGATTTATGTTTGTTTCTATTTTAGTAGTTCCATAGAGCTGAGGTCTTAATTATATCAGGCTGATTCACACATTTGATATTTTGTATTTTACACAAACTTAGTGCTAATGGTGATCTATTTTTTCTTAATTTTAGATCACTGAAAATTAGACTTGATTTTCCTAGTTCAGAGAGTAACTCCTTTATCAAGTTTGATATAAGGTGTTTCTTGATATCAAATAAAAATTATTAATATTGACCATATACCTTTAGAGAATCGGGTTTCGGAATTTAACAAATATTTTTGAGACTTATAGGTAAATTTTTACCAAGTATGTATATACACAGCCCTATAGAGTTTTATTATTGAGGCACTTTCTAAATGGCTTATTTCCATGCATTTTGAGAATGAAAGTTTTAGAGGTATTAAAAAAAAGTAAGCAGCAGAATCCTATAGACTTGTCGAGCCAAAGGTAAACTCATTTTCTTCAACTCCTATTGCTCACTGACTGAAATCCATCTTTTTTTTCAAAAAGTCAAGGACTAAGAAAGGCTATTTTTCAGGAAACACTGCAAGTTACGGTTTAGAGAACATTTAATCAATCTGAAGATTGGAGGTAATCCTATTACAACAACAATCTTATCTTGGTTATTTACTAAGAGGAATGAAAGAAAATCTGAGTGGAAAAAATCCCCAAAATTTAAATGATAAACTTACATTCGTTGAAATAGTAACTCAAAAAATAGATTGAAGTTGATGGGTATTATGCGCTAATTGCTAGGGATACATAGACGATTAAAATAAACTCATATTAAAATCTGTTAAACCTATAAAATAAAATAAATTAAAATCTGATCTTCAAAGAGTTAGATATATAAGCAAAATAATTACGGTGTAGGGAAAGTGATAGCCTTGGGTTAGAGCAGGTGTGTAGGGGAGCACTTCTCAATTGCTTCTCTAGGTTTTGTCACTTACTCTGTAAATGTCAGTGTACCTCAGGATTTTATACCTGCCCATTTCCCCTTTACAGACTATTAGAAAGTCTTGGCTGGGCGCGGTGGCTCAGGCATGTAATCCCAGCACTTTGGGAGGCCGAGGCAGGCGGATCACAAGGTCAAGAGATCGAGACCATCCTGGCCAACATGGTGAAACCCTGTCTCTACTAAAAATACAAAAGTTGGCTGGGCATGGTGGCACATGCCTGTAGTCCCAGCTACTTGGGAGGCTGAGGCAGGAGAATTGCTTGAACCCAGGAGGCGGAGGTTGAAGTGAGTCGAGATTGTGCCATTGCACTCCAGCCTGGCGCCTGCCAACAGAGCAAGACTCTGTCTCAAAAAAAAAAAAAAAAAAAAAAGAAAGTCTTGTGTGAGATTGGTCTTAATTGGCAGCTATAAGCTGAGAATGTCCACATCTCTATCTCCAGCCCAGATTCTCTGCTAAGGGCCAGCCCCACATATTCCACCTTGCATTAGCCGTCTGCCAAGTAGACAGCTTAGACCCCTTTCATGTTCATAATGGGGAAAACAAAACTTATCACACCCGATTCTTTCTCTCAAATTTATGTCCTCTCTGATCTCAATCATTTATTCATTCTTCACACATACACACACAGATGCATACACGCATGGACACATATATAACTTAAGTCAGATCCAGAATAAGTTATTAAGAATAAAAGTTTAACAGAACAAAATAAGCATTCATGGAGCTTATAATTTTTACAAACAAAACTGAATTATCAGTTACTATTGTGATAAATAATTTGAGTTATGGAGAGTTCTAATCAAGCCCAATCAAGACAAAAAATAGTCGTCCAGGTTACTTAGCAGACATATTACTAGCTTTGATTGGGAAGTGAAGAAAGAACTCTTTAGTAAGTTGTATTCCAGTGAGCAATTGTCCCCCCATCATATTGTATTTTACTGTAACTGTAGCCCTTATCATATCTGTGATTATCTTGATAATTTATTTGTAAATAAATTTACAGCCATCGCACTCTGCGATGGCTCAGTACACACTGGTGCAGTGGCAGCAAACTGTACTAGCAGGTCACTGAACTCTTCACTGGCAATACTTGAAATAAAACAAACAAATAAATGCATAAAGCTAGTTTCACTTAAGAATATCTCTTGGCTGTGGGCAGTGGCTCATGCCTGTAATCCCACCACTCTGGGAGATCAAGGCGGGCGGATCACCTGAGGTCAGGAGTTCGAGACCAGCCTGGCCAGCATGGCAAAACCCTGTCTCTACTAAAAATACAAAAATTAGATGTGCATGGTAGCGCATGCCTGTAATCCCAGCTACTCAGGAGGCTGAAGCAGGAGAATCGCTTGAACCCACGAGGTGGAGATGGCTGTGAGATGAGATTGCACCACTGCACTACAGCCTGGAGGACAGAGGGAGACAATGTCTCAAAAAAAAAAAAAAAAAAAGAATGTCTCTTGATGAGGTACAAAAAGTTAATTTTGAGCTATTGGTACATGTATTGTTAATATACTGTGCTATAAAATAGGAAGTCTGTGTTAAGCACTTCCACAACATATCAGAATATGATGGAATTTTTGAGGAAAAGTGCTTGTGAAATTAAGTTGTAAGCTGGACTAGAGACTTTTTCATAAAGAATTATCTTTACTTGAATAAATGACTGAAGACTTTTTATTTTCTTGAAAATGAATAAAGTGAGCCTATTATAAAACTGATGGTATTTTGTTGCCAATAATAAAATTAAAGCTTTGTATCTGCTACTGTTTTCAGCTTCCCAAGATTTAAAGTCTTTTGGATGACATTTGGGATGATACTAACAAATGTGATTATATATAACGTAATCAAATGTGTCAACATTTGGAAGTTTTTCATAAGTCTGTAATTCATTATTTTTCAAATGACTAATACATGATTTTACAGAATCATGAATGGGTAAAATATCATTTCAAAGTGCAAGATGAAAGGATGTGTATATAATGGAGACTGGAAAGTTCATTGATATGACTTCAGATCCCACATTGGAATTCATCTTTATGAAGCTACCTCCCTTCAGTGTAATATCAAAGAATATCTGAAAGGCTATTACTGATCAAGGAAATAAGAGAGGACACAAAGGGATGGAAAAACATTCTACGCTCACGGTTAGGAAGAATCAATATTGAGAAAATGGCCATACTGCCCAAAGTAATTTATAGATTCAATTCTATCCCCACCAAGCTACCATTAACCTTCTTCACAGAACTGCAAAATACCACTTTAAACTTCATATGGAACCAAAAGAGAGCATGCATAGCCAAGACAATCCAAAGTAAAAAGAACAAAGCTGGAGGCATCACGCTACCTGACTTCAAACTATACTACAAGGCTACAGTAATTAAAACAGCATGGTTCTGGTACCAAAACAGAGATATAGATTAATGGAACAGGACGGAGGCCTCAGAAACAATGCCACACATCTACAACCATCTGATCTTTGACAAACTGGATAAAAACAAGCAATAGGGAAAGGATTCCCTGTTTAATAAATGGCATTGGGAAAACTAGCTAGCCATATACAGGAAGCTGAAACTGGACTCCTTCCATATACCTTACACATACATTAACTCCAGATGGATTAAAGATTTAAACATAAGAACTGACACCATAAAAACCCTAGAAGAAAACCTAAACACCACCATTCAGGACATAGGCATAGGCAAGAGCTTTATGACTATAACACCAAATGCATTGGTAACAAAAGCCAAAATAGACAAATGGGATCTTATTAAACTTAAGAGCTTCTTCACAGCAAAAGAAACAATCATGAGAGTGAAAGGGCAACCAACAGAATGGGAAAAAATTTTTGCAATCTCCCCATCTGACAAAGGGCTAATATCCAGAATCTACAAAGAACTAAGGCAGATTTACAAGAAACAAACAAATGAACCCATTCAAAAGATGAACAGACGCTTTTCAAAAGAAGACATTTATGCGGCCAACAAGCATATGAAAAAATGCTCACCCTCATTGGTCATTAGAGAAATGCAAATCAAAACCACATTGGGATACCATCTCATGCCAGTTAGAATGGCGATCATCAAAAAATCAGGAGAAAACAGATGCTGGAGAGGATGTGGAGAAATAGGAACATTTTACTCTATTGGTGGGAGTATAAATTAGTTCAATTATTATGGAAGACAGTGTGGCGATTCCTCAAGGATCTAGAAATAGAAATTCCGTTTGACCCAGCAATCCCACTACTGGTCATATATCCAAAGGATTATAAATCGTTCTGTTATAAAGTCACATGCACACATATGTTTGTTGCGGCACTGTTTAAACTAGCAATAACCTGGAACCAACCCAAATGCCCATCAATGATAGACTGGACAAAGAAAATGTCATACATATACACCATGGGATACTATGCAGCCATAAAAAACTATGAGTTCGTGTCATTTATAGAGACATGAATGAATCTAGAAACCATAATTTTCAGCAAACTGACCCAAGAACAGAAAACAAAATACCACGTTTTCACTCATAGGTGGGTGACGAAGAATGAGAACACTTGGGCACAGGGGAAGGGAACAACACTCACTGAGGTAGATGGGGGAGGTGCAGGGGAGGGGAGGGATGGGGAATGGGGGGGATGGGGGCATGGGGAGGGGATAACACTGGGAGAAAGCCTGATGTAGGCAACAGGGGGAGATGGAGACAGCAAACCACCATGGCATGTATGTACCTATGCAACAATCCTGCAGGATGCAGGATGTGCACATGTACCCCAGAGCCCCAAGCACAGTAAATATATATATATATGCCTACCTTTTTCAAGGTAGATTTTCTTTATATACTTCATCAAAAACAACATATCACAATATTTAATGCAGACACAGTTAGGAGAATCTAGCCATCTTCTGTGAAAGTGGATATTACAAAGATTTGCAAAAATGTAAAACAATGACACTCTTTTCATTGTTTCTATTTTTTAAATGGGGTTATTTTTTCATAAAAACATTTTCACGTTAACATGTAATGACTTTACTGCTATTTAGAAATAAATAGAATCTTAAAAAATGCTTCAATGTTGATTTTGACTATAGTAAATATCAGTGGATATAACTCACACAAACAAAAGACTTGATGAGATCTCAGTTTTTAAGAGTACAAAGTCATCCTCAGTCTAAGGAACTGGAGCAGTGCTCAGTAGCCAAATATGTTTTCTGTCTCTTCCCATTAGAAGGCAAGGATCATGAGAACGAGGAGCTTGCCTGACTGCCACCACTTTTATCTCCACTTTGTGGAACGTGGCTGGCAAATAGCACTGAGAAGGATTTCTTCAGCTGTCTGTGATTGCACATCTGGTTTAATTCACCACACCCCAGTAAATACTGACCTGCAGGGCAGTGGCTTCTCTCCAGCTGTTGGCTGAGTCATTTTCACGTGTCACGTCCAGGCCATTCAAATATCTCTTCTTCCTCCCTGGGCTAATAGAGTCCTCACAGAGCACATGAAAGTCAGGAGAGATGAGATGATATTTTAATGTTCTACAAATATTATTTCTTTATTTAGGGAAAATGTGCCTGCTGATGACCAGCCACAAAAATGGAATCCAAACTGTATTGGAATGCTTTAAATTACTCTTCAGTTTTTAAGCATACGGTCCTGGCAGAACTTTTAAGAGTTCAATATATCTGCCAGTTTCTTTCTCTAATTATATTGAAGCTCATATTTACCTTTCCTACCATTGGATATGGTAGATTTATAAAGATTGCCTTTATAGGAGTTGTCATTTCTTCTCAGTTGAAACTTTAGAAGTGGCATGGGTCTCTTAATATATTCTTGTTCAAAATTACAGTAGTGTAACCACAATTAATTGTTTGCAATTTAATTTGGGAACCACAGGAGGAAAAGGTGAAACATGATTTCCAAGTAGTTATCTTTACCATTATGGTTTAATGACATATATTAGCCATACAAATGCAAAAGCAACGTAACCTGGGGACCAGATTCTAGTACTTTAGGCATAGAAGCAGCAAAGTGATTCTCGTTAATCTTTATACGAGTCAGATCCACTGTAAACCTTAAGGCAATGATTATAACACATAGCCTGGTGTTCTTACAAGTCACCACCATCTAGAAGAGAGTAGTTTGGCATGCGAATTTCAAAAATGACTGTTATTCATGTGAACACCCAGTGGATATGAAAGTGTATTTAAGCACAAATTAAAGTTTCTTAGTTTTAACTAATAGAAGTATTTTAAAAGCTGCAGCTCAATAGAGAATGTTTAAGCAGAATGATGATCACAAAAGTAGTAGCATATATCTGCTGCAGTGACTAAATAGATATGAGATCTTATTTCTTTTTCCTTAAATCTGAAATATGGACAGATTTTCTACTATGTACGTGGAACTGAGAGTAGTATTACACACAAGTTGCTAAGTATAATGGTGATTATTTTTTAAATGTCTCTCCTAGAAAGCTAAAAAGAACAGAAACAAAGTCACAAAAATAACTTTATAAACTGTGTACTTAAAAGAAAATGCGATTCTGGCCTTTGGCCTGGCATATATTAAGCTGGGAAGTTGTTACTCAATCCTAGCAAGTGAAAAGCTGAAGGAACAGAAAATCAACAACCCTTTTCAGACCCAGAGAAAAGTAAATTCTCAGGACAAACCACTACCTCTAAAAGTGGAGAAACAGGCAGACAGGTAATGAGAATCACAACATAGCAAAGCAGAAATCTCTGTAGGAAATAGTACCAGGTACTTCATGTTATACTTTCAGCAAGAATTACAAGGCATACTGAAAGGCAAAACATAAATTTGAAAAGACAGAACAAGCATCAGAACCTGTCTCAGATATGGCAGGGATGTGGGAATCATAAGATCAGGAATATGAAAGAATAATGTTAAAGGCTTTGATAGAAAGAGTACATCCAAGAACAGATGGGCAATGTAAGCAGTGAGTTGGACATTCTAGGAAAGAACTGAATACATTCTAGAATCAAAAATACTGTCACAGAAAAATTTTACATGCTTTTAATGGGCTGGACATGGCTGAGAAAAGAATCTTCATAGTTGAAGAAATGTCAATAAAACTTCCAAAATTAGGGGGAGGATCCAAGATGGCCGATTAGGAGCAGCTGAGGATTGCAGCTCCCAGTGAAAGCGCGGAGGGTGAGTGGACGCCGCATTGCCAGATGGATTTTTATTGCCCACAGACCAGGAGATTCCCAGGGGGAGGAGCCCCCGGGGTCGCCAGCACAGCTGGTTTGGCCGGCGCAGCTGCTTTGCCGGCACAGCTGTTTTTGCCGGCGCGACTGTTTTGGGCGGCGTCCCAGCTCAGCGGTTCCCCATACAAAATACGTGGGTCCGGGGTGCCGTTTTAGCTGGCAATTGGAGCTCTGGGAAGGCAGAGCCGCCCATTCATCTGATTAAAAAAGGGGACTGAAACAGGCAGCCAGGCCAGGAGATTTCCCGGGCAAAAAAACGCCACGAATCTCAGCGCCCGCGGTTTCAGCCGGCACAGTGGGTCGCCGCAGGGGAAATCACACAGATCCCGGCGCCTTTTCAACAGGCGGCTGGAACACCTGGGAGACTCTGAGGCAGGGAGTCAGGTGATCAGGCTCGGCTGGTCCCACCCCCCACAAAAAACAGCCATAGGAAACGCTCTGGATCGAGAGTTTCACAGCAAGCACAGCTGAGCCCGGGACGGCCCAGCTCTGTGGGGGAGGGGCGTCCACCATTACTGAGGCAGTCTGCCGCTACAGAGGTAGTTTGCCATTGCCGCGGCAGTTCTCACTACACCGGTATAAACAGGACTACAGGGAAGTTCATACGGCAGCTGGGTGGAGCCCACAGCAGCTCAGCAAAGCCTCTGTAGGCAGACACTGACTAGTCTGCCTCATCGCTGGGCAAGGCAGCCCTGAGAAAAAGGCAGCAGCACCAGGGAAACTCATAAATAAAGCCCTAACTCCCTGGGACAGAGCACCTGGGGAAAAAAGGGGTTTATGAGTTCTGCTGCAGCAGACTTAAACGTACCTGCCCAGCAACTCTGAATGAACAACAGAGCTCACAGCTCAGCACTTGAGCTCCTATAAAGGACACTCTGTCTCCTCAAGCAGCTCCCTGACCCCCGTATATCCAACGAGTCACCTCACAAAGGAGTGCTCAGATGGACATCTGGCGGGTATTCTTCTGGGACAAAGATAGCAGAAGAAGAGACTAGCAGCAACCCTTACTGTTCTGCAGCTGCTGCAGGTGATCCCCCCAGGCAAGCAGGGCCGGGAGTGGACCTCAGCAGTCCTACAGCAGAGGGACCAGACTGTTAGAAGGAAAACTAAGAAACAGAAATAAATAACTTCATCATCAACAAACGGGACGTCCACTGAGAGACCCCATCTGAAAATCACCAACCACAAAGACCACACATAGATAAATCCACAAAGATGGGAAGAAACCAGCGCAAAAAGGAGGAAAACACCCGAAACCAGAACGCCTCTCCTCCTACAAGGGATCACAACTCCTCACCAGCAAGGGAACAAGGCTGGATGGACAATGAGTGTGATGAAATGACTGAATCAGCCTTCAGAAGGTGGGTAATAAGAAACTTCTGTGAGCTAAAAGAGCATGTTCTAACCCAATGCAAAGAAACTAAGAACCTTGAAAAAAGATTTGACGAAATGCTAATGAGAATAACCAACTTAGAGAGGAATGTAGGTGAGTTGATGGAGCTGAAAAACACAACACAAGAACTTTGTGAAGCATACACAAGTTTCAACAGCCGAATCGACCAAGCAGAAGAAAGGATATCAGAGGTCGAAGATCAACTCAATGAAATAAAACGAGAAGGAAAGAGTAGAGAAAAAAGGGTAAAAAGGAATGAACAAAGTCTCCAAGAAATATGGGACTATGTGAAAAGACCTAATTTACGTTTGATAGGTGTACCTGAATGTGATAGAGAGAATGAATCCAAGCTGGAAAATACTCTTCAGGATATTATCCAGGAGAACTTCCCCAACCTAGGAAGGCAGGCCAATATTCAAGTCCAGGAAATACAGAGAACACCACAAAGATATTCCTCAAGAAGAGCAACCCCAAGGCACATAATCGTCAGATTCACCAGGGTTGAAATGAAGGAGAAAATGCTAAGGGCAGCCAGAGAGAAAGGTCGGGTTACCCACAAAGGGAAGCCCATCAGACTCACAGCAGATCTCTCAGCAGAAACCCTACAAGCCAGAAGAGAGTGGGGGCCAATATTCAACATCCTTAAAGAAAAGAACTTTCAACCCAGAATTTCATATCCAGCCAAACTGAGCTTCATAAGTGAAGGAAAAATAAAATCCTTTGTGAACAAGCAAGTACTCAGAGATTTCATCACCACCAGGCCTGCTTTACAAGAGCTCCTGAAAGAGGCACTAAACATAGATGGGAACAACCAGTACCAGCCACTCCAAAAACATACCAAACAGTAAAGACCATCAACACAATGAAGAAGTTGCATCAACTAACGGGCAAAACAGCCACCTAGCATCAAAATGGCAGGATCAAATTCACACATAACAATATTAACCCTAAATGTAAATGGGCTAAATGCCCCAATTAAAAGACATAGACTGGCAAACTGGATAAAAAGCCAAAACCCGTCGGTGTGCTGTATCCAGGAAACCCATCTCCCATGCAGAGATACACAAAGGCTCAAAATAAAGGGATGGAGGAAGATTTACCAAGCAAATGGAGAGCAAAAAAAAGCAGGAGTTGCAATTCTCATCTCTGATAAAATAGACTTTAAACCAACAAAGATCAAAAGAGACAAAGAAGGACATTACATAATGGTAAAAGGATCAATGCAACAAGAAGAGTTAATGATCCTAAATATATACGCACCCAATACAGGAGCACCCAGATACATAAGACAAGTTCTTAATGACTTACAAAGAGACTTAGTCACCCACACAATAATAGTGGGAGACTTGGACACCCCGTTGTCAATGTTAGACAGATCAACAAGACAGAAAATTAACAAGGAAATCCAGGACTTGAACTCACACCTGGATCAAGCAAACCTAATAGACATTTACAGAACTCTCCACCCCAAATCCACAGAATATACATTCTTCTCAGCACCACATCACACCTACTCTAAAATTGACCACGTAATTGGAAGTAAATCACTCCTCAGCAAATGCAAAAGAACGGAAATCATAACAAACAGTCTCTCAGACCACAGTGCAATCAAGTTAGAACTCCGAATTCAGAAACTAACTCAGAACCGCACAGCTTCATGGAAACTGAACAACTGGCTCTTGAATGTTGACTGGATAAACAATGAAATGAAGGCAGAAATAAAGATGTTCTTTGAAACCAACGAGAACGAAGACACAACATACCAGAATCTCTGGGACACATTTAAAGCAGTCTCTAGAGGAAAGTATATAGCAATAAATGCCCACATGAGAAGCAAGGAGAGATCTAAAATTGACACCCTATCATCAAAATTGAAAGAGCTAGAGGAGCAAGATCAAAAAAACTCAAAACCTAGCAGAAGACAAGAAATAACTAAGATCAGAGCAGAACTGAAGGAGATAGAGACACGAAAAACTCTTCAAAAAATCAATAAATCCAGGAGCTGGTTTTTTGAAAAGGTCAACAAAATAGACAGACCACTAGCCAGATTAATAAAAAAGAAAAGAGAAAATAATCAAATAAATGCAATAAAAAATGATAAAGGGGGATATCACCACAGATTCCACAGAAATTCAAACCATCATCAGAGATTATTACAGACAACTCTATGCACATAAACTAGTAAACCTGGAAGAAATGGATAAATTCCTGGACACATGCATCCTCCCAAGCCTAAACCAGGAAGAAGTCGAAACCCTGAATAGACCAATAACAAGGTCTGAAGTTGAGGCAGCAATTAAGAGCTTACCACCCAAAAAAAGCCCAGGTCCAGATGGGTTCACAGCCGAATTCTACTAGACATACAAAGAGGAGCTGGTACCATTCCTTCTGAAACTATTCGAAACAATCCAAAAGAGGGAATCCTTCCTAAATCATTTTATGAGACCAACATCATCCTGATACCAAAACCTGGCAGAGACTCAGCAAGAAAAGAAAACTTCAGGCCAATATCCATGATGAACATAGATGCAAAAATCTTCAATAAAATACTGGCAAACCGATTGCAACAGCACATCAAAAAGCTTATCCACCATGACCAAGTAGGCTTCATCCCGGGGATGCAAGGCTGGTTCAACATACGCAAATCTATAAACATAATCCACCACATAAACAGAACCAAAGACAAAAACCACATGATAATCTCAATTGATGCAGAGAAGGCCTTTGACAAAATTCGACAGCCCTTTATGCTAAAAACTCTCAATAAACTAGGTATTGATGGAACGTATCTCAAAACGATAAAAGCTATTTACGACAAACCAACAGCCAATATCATACTGAATGTGCAAAAACTAGAAGCATTCTCTTGGAAATCTGGCACTAGACAAGGATGTCCTCTCTCACCACTCCTATTCAATATAGTACTGGAAGTTCTAGCCAGAGCAATCAGGCAAGAAAAAGAAATAAAGGGTATTCAAATAGGAAAGGAGGAAGTCAAATTGTCTCTATTTGCAGACGATATGATTGTATATCTAGAAGACCCCATCGTCTCAGCCCAAAATCTCCTGAAACTGATAAGCAACTTCAGCAAAGTCTCAGGATATAAAATCAATGTGCAAAAATCACAAGCATTCCTATACACCAATAACAGACTTAAAGACAGCCAAATCAAGAACCAACTGCCATTCACAATTGCTACAAAGAGAATAAAATACCTAGGAATACAACTAACAAGGAAGGTAAAGGACCTCTTCAAGGAGAACTACAAACCACTGCTCAATGAAATAAGAGAGGACACAAACAGATGGAGAAATATTCCATATTCATGGCTAGGAAGAATCAATATTGTCAAAATGGCCATACTGCCCAAAGTAATTTACAGATTCAACGCTATCCCTATCAAGCTACCAATGACCTTCTTCGAAGAACTGGAGAAAACCACCTTAAACTTCATATGGAACCAAAAGAGAGCCCGCATAGCCAAGTCAATTCTAAGCAAAAAGAACAAAGCTGGAGGCATCACACTCCCGGACTTCAAACTATACTACAAAGCTACAGTAATCAAAACAGCATGGTACTGGTACCAGAACAGAGATATAGACCAATGGAACAGAACAGAGGCCTCCGACACAACACAACACATCTACAACCACCCGATCTTTGACAAACCTGACAAAAACAAACAATGTGGAAGCGAATCCCCTGTTTAATAAATGGTGTTGGGAAAACTGGCTAGTCATGTGCAGAAAGCAGAAGCTGGACCCCTTCCTGACACCTTACACTAAAATTAACTCCAGATGGATTAAAGACTTAAACATAAGACCTAACACCATAAAAACCCTAGAAGAAAATCTAGGCAAAACCATTCAGGACATAGGTGTAGGCAAGGACTTCATGACCAAAACACCAAAAGCAGTGGCAACAAAAGCCGAAATAGACAAATGGGACCTAATCAAACTCCACAGCTTCTGCACAGCAAAAGAAACAGTCATTAGAGTGAATCGGCAACCAACAGAATGGGAAAAAATTTTTGCAGTCTACCCATCTGACAAAGGGCTGATAACCAGAATCTACAAAGAACTGAAACACATTTACAAGAAAAAAACAAACAAGCCCATTCAAAAGTGGGCAAAGGATATGAACAGACACTTTACAAAAGAAGACATACATGAAGCCAACAAACATATGAAAAAATGCTCATCATCACTGGTCATTAGAGAAATGCAGATCAAAACTACATTGAGATACCATCTCACGCCAGTTAGAATGGCAATCATTAAAAAATCTGGAGACAACAGATGCTGGAGAGGATGTGGAGAAATAGGAACGCTTTTACACTGTTGGTGGGAGTGTAAATTAGTTCAACCATTGTGGAAGACGGTGTGGCGATTCCTCAAGGACCTAGAAATAGAAATTCCATTTGATCCAGCAATCCCATTACTGGGTATATATCCAAAAGACTATAAATCATTCTACTATAAGGACACATGCACACGAATATTCATTGCAGCACAGTTTACAATAGCAAAGACCTGGAATCAACCCAAATGCCCATCGATGATAGACTGGACAGGGAAAATGTGGCACATATACACCATGGAATATTATGCAGCCATCAAAAACGATGAGTTCGTGTCCTTTGTAGGGACATGGATGAACCTGGAAACCATCATTCTCAGCAAACTGACACTAGAACAGAAAATCAAACACCACATGTTCTCACTCATAGGCGGGTGTTGAACAATGCGAACACATGGACAGAGGGAGGGGGAGTATCACACACAGGGGTCTGTCCGGGGAAAAGGGGAGGGATAGTGGGGGGGTGGGGAGTTGGGGAGGGATAGCATGGGGAGAAATGCCAGCTATAGGTGATGGGGGAGGAAGGCAGCAAATCACACTGCCATGTGTGTACCTATGCAACAATCTTCCATGTTCTTCACATGTACCCCCAAACCTAAAATGCAATAAAAAAAATTAAAAAAAAAAAACTTCCAAAATTAAAAAGCAATGAAAAAAATTAGAATGAAAAAGTTAAAATTGAATATTAAAAGATTTGAGACAATTACAAAAGGCATAACGTATAAACATAGGGAATGCAAGAAGGAAAAGAAAAAGGAGCAGAAGAAATATTTGAAATAATAATGACTAAGAACTTCACCAATTAATGCAACACCAAACCACAATTTCAAGAAGCAGAGAAAACACCTAGCAGTATAAATGCCACAACGAAAAAAAAAGGGCGAGAAGAGAGAGGAAAAGCCCTACACTTATATTCAGGCATATAACATTCAAACTGTGGAAAATCCAAAATAAAGACAAAATATTGACTGAAGCCAGAGGGAAAAACATCTGATTTATAGAGGAGTAATTATAAGAATGGCATCTGACTTCTCAGAAACCAGGCAAGGAAGAAGAGAAGAGAGTGAGAAATTCAAAGTATTGGGGGAAAAAAATCCACCAGCCTTTAATTCTGTACCAAGCAAAATTACCCTTCAAAAGTGAAAGAGAAATAAAACTTTCTCAGACAAACAAAAATTGAGGGAATGTATTGTCAGTAGACCTGCCTTGCAGAAAGTGTTTTTTAAAAAAAGTTCTTTAGAGAGAAAACAAATTAGACAGATCAGAAACTTGGAGCTGCATAAAGAAAGAGAAGGATTAGGGAAGAAATAAGTGAAAATAAAATAAAATCTTCTATTTCCTTATTCTCAGTTGAGCTAACAGACAACAGTTTGTTCAACATAATAACAGCAATAATGCATTCTATGATTATAACTTGTGAGTAAGTGAAATGAATGAGAGCAATGATACATGGCATGAGAAGGAGGAATTAGGAATATAATACTCTAATACACATACAAAGCATATAAATTAGAATGTCTATATTATAGACATTGCACATTTCCTTTAAGACAAGAAAATGTGCAAGGTGTTATAAGAGAGTTAAACAGTAAGAAGCAATTTAAATTGGGTGGCTAGGGAGAGCCTCTCCAGGGAAGGGTATTTAGCATGAAACTTGAAGGACGCACCGGTTAGCCAGATGCAGAGCTATGAAGAGTGTCATGAGCAGAAGTAAGAGGATGTATCAAGTGTCATGCATTTTGCCTCATGAGAGACACTGAAATAGAATGAAGTTGTGAGATAGAGAAAAGGAGCCCAGAGCAGGCTAGAGAAGGAGGTCGATTCAGTTTCCATGAGGACTTTTAGGTGATGGGATGCTGATGTGTTGGATTTTATGAGATGTGCTGACCTGGGGTATGACGTAATTTTAATTATATTATAAGATAATTATGTTTTCTATGTAGAGGATTGATTAATTGTCACAAAGCAAGATTGGAAGTACAAAGAATGATTAAGAAGCTACTTTGTAGTTTCTGTGAAAGGTAGTGGCTGGTCTAGGTACTTAGAAGCGGTATGAAAAAAGTGAATAGATTTGCACACACATACACCTGACATAAAAACAGAATTGCTATTTCTTGGCTTATGAATTTCTAGCCATATTAGTTTTACTATAACATTGGCATAAAAGTTTCAGGTGACAAAGATGAAATCTGAAGACTCTAGGGCGTGCCCAAGCCCTATCACAAAGTAATGGTGAAGAATGCTTCATTCTCTAACAAAATAACTGGACCTTTCAGTTCGGTTGTAACTTCGGTAGTCTAGGTTCTAAGTAAAACGTTTCTTTCTAGATAATCTCTGAAATAGTCTTTTGTTTCTTTAAGAATCTGTCTTTTAAAATGCTATTTCAAGGTTCCCTCTCATTTTCTCCTACCGGTGACATGGCCTCATTTTCTGTCAAGGAACCACTGAATTTCTTGAATCCCTGCGAATATCTTTGAATCTTTCCTATTTGTCATCTTCCAAATTTAACCATTTACTTTTATCTTCATGTGTAGCTATTCCCACATGGCTTCAATGCATTTTAAATCATATAGTGTCTTACTTAAGTCCAGGCTGCAATAAACACCCTGGTACATGCCCCCTGATGCACTTGTGCAAAACGTATTTAGGATATACCCTTGAGCGATTCCCAGCTGGAAGCCACGTGCTCCAGGAATTCAGAAAAATATTATTCTGCTGTCTCTGGCTTTCGTTAGTATGTTGGGAAACCCATTGGTCTAATCACTATTCTTTTATGGGAAATCTCTGTTTTTCTTGGCTGTTTTAAATTATTTTCTTTGCTTTTCTTGTTTTGTAGTTTATTCTTTCTGTGTACTTGGTGTGATGTTTGTTAGCTTTCCTGAATTTAAAGATTCATTTTGCTCATTAATTCTAAACCATTCTCACATGCTACCTCTTAGACTATGACCCGACCCCACCCCTATCTTTATTCTCTCCTAAAACTCTGATCAGTAGTATGTCTGACCTTTTCATTTTCTCTCTGATAGCTTTCCATGTCTCTTTTATATGTTTATTTCCTTATCTTTGTGTTGCCTTCTGCATAATTTCTTTAACTCTCTCTTCCAATTCAGTAACTGTCTCAGATGCTGTTTAGCTGTTTAGTATATTGCTAGACATTCTGCTATGCTCAATCTCTAGTCTACCTTTTCATTTTTAGTCAAAACCTTTGTTTATTTAAAAATCATATTAAGGAATCTTACCACATATTCTGTAACTGATCACTCAAAAACCTTCTGTGATGCTCAACCGAAAAGAAAAACCCTTAGATACACTGAAAATAGAATATCCTTATAGTTGCCTTAGAGGAAAGTCCTGTGCACAACTTCTGCCCACAGAATTAAATTCTGACCCTTCTACTTACTGGTGAGGTGATTTTGAACAATTCCTTGACCATTCTGAGTCTCAGTTTTAATATCTATATAAGACAGTATTAATTTCTATCTCCAAAGAATGTGGTGATGGTTAACTTGCAAACATATATTCAGTATTCAGAACAGAAGGCAGGAAATAGAAAATATATTTGCCATCGGAAATAGGAAAAAGAATCAACAACTGATAGAAAGCTCTTTAAAAAAAATCTCATTTAAAAGCTACAGATTCCTCCAAAATGGCTCATTGGCTCTGTTAGCCTTTAGAAATGATAAGTGCATAGCAAATCACTAACAGAGGAACAATTAAGTCAAATTGTGAATAGCTAATTACTGCAGAAAAAATGAAATTGAAATTTTTAGAAAAAGCCTTATGACAAAAAAATTATACTTTATTAAAATGTGAGAATATTGGCAAAATGTAGATTGGAAATCAATAATACATGCTAAACCAAGCTATTGCTGTGGCTGCTCACAGTCCCATGCTGAGGTAGCTCGTCCCTCTGTGGGTTCTGGGAAAAAGCTTTGTTATCCAGTAGTGATGACAGCCAGGGGCCCCAGAGTAGGGAGAGAAATCAAGTGAGAAATGCATCCTCCACGCGTGAGCTGGGAAATGGGTCTCAACACTGCGATTGTTGTTGCTGGGCTCATTTCAGCTGTGCTGGACATTAGAAACAGGGGCCAGACACCTCACATCCACAGGGAATGTAACTGAATCTGCTTTCCAAGACCCTCAACTTTAGATTTAAGCACTATAATTATCAAAATAAAAAAAAACATAGTTAAAATTCTTCCCCAAACAAATACCCTGTCCAGATGGTTTTACAGGTGATTTTTACCAAACATTCAACACCAAAATACTTAGAATTTTATACCAATTTTATGAATATAAAAGATGCTACCCTTACATATGTAGTGTAAGGCATTTATTGCATTTGTGTCCCAGCAGAAATATAAAAGAATATTTGTGGCAACATTGGTTGCCATGACCTCAAGTGGAAACAGTTCAAATGCCTAACAACTGATGAATAAATTTTGGCTTATTGACATAATAAATCCAGAAGGGAAAATCGTGAGTCACAGCTAGACATCAGCCTGGACAAACTCAGAAATCTAATGTTGGGGAACAGAAACAGAAAGTCACAGAAAGGCTGAGCGTGGTAGTCCCAGCACTTTGGGAGACTGAGGCAGGCAGATTGCTTGAGAGCAAAGTTCGAGACTATCCTGGGCAACATAGCAAAATCTCTTCTTTACAAAAAAAAAGTACAAAAATTAGCGGGGAATGGTGGCACGCATCTGTAGTCCTAGCTATTCAGGAGCCTGTTTGAACCCAGGAGGTCAAAGCTGCAGGGAGTCCTGATTGTGCCACTGCACTCCAGCCTGGCCTAGGTGACAGAGCAAGATCCTGACTTGAAAAGAAAATACAGAAAATGACTACTTTATTGCAAGGTCAAATCAGGCAAATCGAGACAATATATTTGTTTAGAGAATAATTTATAGGTGGTTAGAGAATCTAACATATTGGTTAGAGAATCATTCAAGAATCACTCATTCTGGAATCCTTTAAAGAAATTCAAGGGAGTATTTCAGAGGAATCTAGGCTAGCAGTTATTTGCCCCAGGGTGGGGGTGGGGAGGTGATGTGATGTGAGGTGCACAGGGCAGATTTTAAAGGAACTGGTGACATCATTTCTTAAGATGGATACGTTAGTTTTAGCATCATTTTTTAAGCTTAAAACATACTAGATAAAATATTTTGTAATTTTGATATATTTAATAATTTAAACATAATAAAAGGTAGAGGACATTTGAAGGAGGCAACTTAGACCATTTTTCCATAATGTCATTATATTATTACCATGGCTCATTAGTCACTCGTGTTCTGAAATTCAAAACATTTTTAATTTATTCAAAAGCAAAGAAAAATAAAAAAATGTTTTGCTTTTACAATTGGCTGAATAATTTGGAATACCTTTGCAGAGCGGTTTTAATTCAAATTCAAATTAAGATAAATACAGATAAATACTTCCTTTATTTCCGCCATGTTGTACTCTAAGCATTTAAACTATTTGCTTTCAGAAAGCTATTATCTTCCTTGGTGTGATAGACAATTTCCAAATATTCCTGATCATATTTGTAGATTTGAATGGGCCCAACTGACATACACATCTTATGTGTCTTCTGAGATATTAACTGAAGCTTGCTTCAGTCTCTGATTCTACAGAGAATTCCAGTAGATGTCAAATGAATGAACTGGAAATGCGATCATTTAACACTGAGCCAAAATAGGCCCTTTCCCTGAAAGTGATTTTTAGAAACAGTGTTCTCTGAAGCAGAACATTCTGGAGTATTATATCCCTCAAAGCATTTGGGTCCTTTAGCTTAAATGCATATCACTCCTCATAAACCATTACCTACCTTAAAATTCTGGAGTGCAAAAATTCGTTGCTTATAAATAGCATATTTATATGTTAAATATCTGCAGCTTATGGGCCTTCATTCCCTTTTTATTCTTATTGCCCCAAAGACAATTTCTAAAATGATTTTAGAGATGCGGAGTAGTAAATGAGGTATTCCTGGAGAGAGAGCCTGAAGTGAAAGCAGTTTAGTTTGAAATGTTCCAAGTAATCACCTGGTTTTATATGTGTGCTTCAAGTTAGTTTAAGGTGGAACAAGAGAATGAGCACTTATTCTTGCACCCGTAATTAAAATGGCAGAATCTCAGAGTTTCCTAGAATAGAATCTCACGTCAAGTTACTAAGAAAAGTATTGTGCACTTTTTGCATTACCAGCCAACTATTGACAATGTGATGCAGATTTTAAATGAACATTTCGTTTTGTATTTTGACATTATATGCTTATAAAATCACAAACTATTTGTATTTACAATGAAACTATTAGTTTCATAATTCATTCATGTTCATATATATCAATTTTTCAATGATAAGTGCTAGCTCTGTTTTCTGCTTTCCAGCTTGCTAATTGGTTCAAAAATAAAACCAAGATTTAATGAAAACTATGTTCTTAACATGATGGTTTGAAGTATGTAATTTTATTCTGGTTAAAACAAAATAAGAGAAATCTTATGTGAACGATCTATGGTCTGAAACGTTTACTATGGTTTTATCTTAACATAATTTAATGGGTTATTGTGTCTACTTCAACAGCTGTCTTGAGGCTAAGTTTGTTTGTTTGTTCAAATGGCTATCATCAGTCAAAGGAGACAGGCATAGTCAGCTCATTATAGCCTAAGCTGATATACTAATGTAACTTCTAAGTCTGCTTAACATCACAAACTTTCAAAATGCTTAGCTATTAAACAATAATTTTTTCCTGGCTGTATTTAGAAACAAATGAGGATTTTGATCCTTTTTATATGGAAATGATGACCTTTAGTAGAAGAAATTCTTTTCCATTTATTTACAATGACTAAACTCTACTGCTTGTAAAACTTTAATTAGAAAATAATGTTTAAATGTTGTAGGTAGATTTCCGTATGTGTATTTCTGAATATAAATATATTTACATGCATAATGACAGAATAAAGTAATTTAAATATAAAATGTAACATAGATATATATCAAACATAACATATATACAAACATAAATATAACATACACATATAAAATATATAAACACATATAAATAAAAGTATTTTTTTTACATATAAAATGCCTTAAAAAGATTTTGCATCAGGATAAACATTTTATGTGAATATTTACATTTATACTTTTATATTTCTAACTTTAATATATTAGGAGTGACCATCCTTTACTATTTTTACATAATTTTTGAGTATTAGTTTACCATTAAAGTGTTATTTTACTGGTAACTGTAATAAAAAATACTTACAGTGGTCTTTATCCTCAGTCTTTATTCTGAGATAGGGTTCTTAAAATCCTTACAGTAGAGGTACTGGAGGAATCATTTGTTCTGTATTTGTTGTTTAATCCTGGTTTCTGATAGAGCTCCTTTGTAAAGTCCTGAGTGACAGGAGCATCTTTTGTTCTAACAGGGTGGCTCTCAGAGGGCTCCTGGATAGCCTTAGGATAGAAGCTGGTTTCCCAGGAAACCACCTGTGTGATGAGGGGTTGGAACTTTCAGCCCTACTCTCTAACCTCTAGGAAGGGGGAGAGAAACTGAAAGTTGAGTTGATCATCAATGGACAATGATTTAATCAATTATGAATGCATAATGAAACCTCCATAAAATCCTGAAAGGCTGAGTTCAGAAAGCTTCCAGATTGCTGAATAGGTGGAGATACCTGGAGAGGGTGTGGAAGCTCTGCTTCTCCCCCACATCTCTTCCCTTTGCATCTCTTTTGGCTGGCACCTGAATCCTTTGCAATGTCCTTTATGATAAATGGGAAAATATAAGTAAGTGTATAGCTGAGTTCTCTGAGTTGCTCTAGCAAATTGATGGAACCCAGGGAGGGGTGCTGGAAACCCTGGTTTATAGCTGGTCAGTCAGAAGCTTGGGACTGTCACCTGAAGTGGGGGACAACCTTCTGGGACTGAGCCCTCATGTGTGGGGTCTGGTGCTTCCTCCAGATCGAGTTGGACTGAACTGAATCACAGAACATCTCACTGGTGTTCATGGAAGCATTGCCTGCGCTGGTGGGAGAAACCCTCACACACATTTTGGTAACTAAAGGTGAAATATTACAATGAGGGTGAGTGACTGTGTAAGAATGTAGGGGGAGAAACAGGATGTTTGTTTGTTTGTTTTTTTCTTTAAATTACTATGAATGTGTAGATGTGTTATATCATTGAAATCTTTCATGTAAGTTTGTTCTGAAGCTCTAAATTAAGTTAAATATCAACTATACACACCAGTTATATGTTGAAGAGTTAAGTGCCATCCAGCATTTCTTCTGCCTGTCTGCTGTCTCAGACAATCGATCCTGCCATCCCTCAGGAACATTTAGATAGGTACTATGAGAGTCATGCCTTGTGAGCATTTCCGTAAGTTTCTGTTTTGTGTAATTTTAAGGCCATCTAAAACCATGTTTACTCGTTTTAGAGGAATCCGTGGTTAAAAAACAGAACATGTAGAATCTGTTCTTTCACCAAGCAATAATTTCAATAATCAAAAGAACAATGACAGGCAGGGTTTGGGGCATAGGACACTGATGTCCCCGATTTTCAGGAGAGCGTATTGCTGACACCTAATCAGACACATTTAACAGAACTGGGCATGCTATCATCACACAGAAATACACTTAAAGTGATTTTTAATTTTGGATGTATTTTCTATACTGTCAAACTTAACTAGGCCCTCAGTTGAAATGTTTAGTATTATTTGAAATATCAAGGGTTAGTGACTCAAGAGTATTTTAGATTGCGTTTATTATAAGTGAGTTCTAACCACCATTCAGTCTTGTAATAGAGATCTCATTTTAATTATTTGTACTTTGCCTTGTACAAATAAATAAGTAAATAAATATGGTTTCTAGTTATACTAAAGCAAATTTTATGTCTAAATAAATTTGTATTCACCTGTGATTATATTTATAACTCTGTTTAGTGATGTGTAATAAAGTAATTCTACCATTTGTATAATAAACATTTGTTTAAAAATGAAAAACAAAATGTATGGGTTTTAAAATAAAAATAACAAGCAAAATAATTTTTGTTTTACCTCAGTTACCTTTCTTCTTTCCTGTATTTTGAAGTTGTTTTGTGAATTTATAAATGATAAAGTGAATTCTCTGAATCTTCCCTGTAAAATACTTTTTTAAAGTACTACGTACTTCTAAAGAGGCTTTATATACTTATTCTATTTTCATCTTTGCTGATTTATTTGTGAAACACATGAAAATAGATATCAAAGAAAAGGCATTATTTTAAAAACTGTTTCGAATTTGCATGAGTGGATATGCACTCCTTTGTTTTAACAAGAATGGTATCATAAGCTTTTGTTTGTATATTTGTGGTTGCTTTTGCCATTGAGGCTAAAATATAGGATGTGGTGTATTCTGTTGTTTGGTTTTCACATTCTTTTGTGTAGCATCTTATATGCTAAGAGCAGGTTTTGCAGACTGGAGTGCATGACTCAGGCTCCTGGAACTTGGAAGTGGCTATGGCCGGGAGCACGTAAGGTAAAGGCTGGGCTGGTGGACACTGCCTATCACCATAACCTCAAGACAAATCAATTTATGTGCAGACTGTTGACTTTATGAAGTTGAGTGAGGCAGAGTTAAGAGGTTCTTATTCTTACTATTTTTCACTGATATCATTAAAGTCAATTCTTAATGTCCAATTTAAAAACATATTATTTGAGCTCTACTTACCCTGCCTGATCAGTTGTCCAAATGGTAATGTTTCAATCCAATGTCTTGTCTTCTTGGTTATTTTTCTAATTATGATTGGTTTTATATTTTGAATATATGTGCAGCTCCCAGAAAATGTTTTAGCGAGTGGGCAATTTGTAAAATATACTAAAAATTCATAAATAATTTATGACTGTTTTGTAACAATGTAATCATTCAATACATGAAATGACTGCCAAATACTTGTTTTATTCTTTTATTCTGTTTCTTTCTTCTTCTTTGTCCCTGCAAAATTATCATTTAAATATGCTCTTCTTTCTGTTTATAAAATATAATGCACATTTATTTTGGAAAGGTTAGAAAATAAAGAAAATATAATAAGGCAACATTTTTATCCAAAATCCCTTCACTCAGAGAACCTCTGAGAACATTTTGTATAGAAATTTTTATTTTTCTTCCTTTAAAATACACCTGGCTCTCATAGTACATTGTAGTTTCATGTCTATATTTGGCTTTGTTCAACTAACAACGTGGCATGAGAACTTTCTCCTGTCTTTATATATATCGTAAGAGCTAGTTTTGCACATAATTTAATTAAGAATTCTCCTACTACTGGATCATGATACTATTTTATAGTTTTAACTACTTTCAATAATATGAAATTAATCATGGTTGATAAATCATCCTGTGCATATTCAATTACATGCTTAGGCTGTGTCTTGAGATATTAAATTATTGAGTCAAAGTGCATGAACATTTTAAGAATTTTTATACATATTAACATGTTGTCTAACTCGTGTGCACACCTACACATAATGGCATATAATTTCATGAAGAAATTGGTCATTTCTTTAACCTCCACTGAACACTAAAAATGACGTCTACTCTATACTAAGAGTGAAAGGGCAAAGTGAACTTAGAAATTAGGCCTAATGAGCCCACTAACCAAATGGGCATTAATTTGGTTCTAAACTTGCAAGCAACAAATGGCACAGGGAAAGCTTATGATGATATAATTCGTGATACCAGGGACAGGAATTCGAAAGGAATTCTTAGAAGGAAATCTTTTTGAAGATGCTAAATTGGTTATAAATATTTATTATTGATAGAAGCAGTATTTATTGGGTGATTTAACAATTATGAATATGAAGTGCTGGAAACAAGTTAAAATGTAAGTCCATAAAATTAATTTTCCAGAAGGTCTATGTGATTTTTTCAAATTGCTCATATTGCTTTTCATCTCTAAAGACAGATATATGAAAAAGTAAATTTTAGGATATAGTACAAGCACAGATGGGTTGAGTTTTCTGTCAAAACCTTGTCTTCCAAAGACATGTCTCAGCTGAGCTTCTCTTAAATAATGAGTGATGGTGAGTCAGAGATTATACACTGTATTTTCAATGGAATTACAGAGTCAATTTATGCATAGGGCTTTTTTTAACATCAAAGAAAGGAGTGATGTAATACAATCATTTGACAACTCAAGAAGACATGAATTTCATTATCTTCATTCCCAGAAAGAAAATGCATGTACACAAGGCAAAGACAAGAACATGAACCTTTTTTTAAAACACAGCTGCGCTTTGGCTGCAGATTCCAATATAGAGCATGTGAATTAGCTCAAGTAAACACAGCTTTTTTGCCAAAATAGAGGTGTCCTAGGAGTCTAGCAACCAGATAACTAGATGGTCATTTGTTTTTCCTCGTGCTCTACTGACCTGAAGCTTCTCTCTTACAATGCTCATGTTTTACAAGTGTTACAGAATAAGAAAAGAGCTCAAGAACAAAACAGCAAGTGTGTACCATTCTCAGACTCAACCATCCTGGGCTTTCTCTGCCATTTACCTACACAGTTTGCAAATAGTTCTATCTTTTAACATTGCAGCAGGCCTTCATTCGAAAGATTATTAGGTGATTTAGAAACAAATTACAGTGAGAAGAGGATGATACCAGAATATCAGCAAATATTTTATATCAGCAGAAGGGTTTAATTGGCTTGTCCACAGATTCTCATAGTATAGATTCAATATATATGGAAATGTTATTAGGATTACTCTCTATGGAATCAAAGGTCAATAAAAAGCCAGCAATGTTACAGATCCTTTAAGGTTATTCCTTTCAAATACAATGTTCTAAAGTAGATCAATGTGTCTGAAGCTGTTAATTTCTTCTATGTCACAGATGACGTGACAATCATCATGCTTACCTATTATTTTAAAACAAGAGAGCATTAATGTATTTCTTTTCTCGGCATAATGGGGGAGAAGAAAAGGTAAGATTTTCTTAATTACAGAAGAGAAATTGTTATCTATATATCCTTCTAATATTATATACACAAATTTATAAATTTGAATATTACTTATAGTTAATTGGGGAAAATACCCTTAAAGATTAAAGATTCAAGGATAAGTTTTTTATGATTATTATATGCTGAAAAAGAATAGTCTTTTATATGTAATGCTTCATTTTTTAAACTCTATTAAATTATTTCTTTCAGTGTGCTTTCATTATTTAAAATTCTATTTCATCCAGCAGAATCAACAAAGCTTTTTTCTGTCCAGTCTGTTCTGAGATTCTCTCACAAGCAGCTGCTAATTAGGAGAGCCTGTGGTCTCAAGCCTCTGTACAAAATCTCATTTGTCAGCACTGGGTGAAGCAGTATAGTCCTAAGAAAACAGAGGCATATGAAAAAAAAAAAAAAAGAAAAAAGCATAAAACATGGATTATAGGGGGAATGCAAGATTTTGTTTCTATAACAGTGTTACAAATGTTTTACAATTTGTTTACCTTTCAATGTGGGGGGTCAAATATTGGTTTTTAATTTAACTAGTCAATGATATTAACATTTTACTTTATGGTTTATTCCTTACATTCATGATCAGAAAGGCTCCTCAACTTCTGGTGCAAATCAGCCTTCCTCTTATATTCTTATAATCTCCATTCCAAAGAGCTTCTCTGGGCGTGCTCCTCATCTCAGGCCAGACAACACTTGTCCAGCAGTTGTTTGGGTCAGTTATCTATTGAGTCATCCTTGACTCTTTTCCCTCACATTCCGTATCCGAAACATAAGCAAAGCCTGTTGGTTTTACATTCAAATACATCAAAAATCTGAGGATTTCTTCTTACCACCGAAGTCACTACCTTGGTGCAGGACGATGCCATCTCATGTTTGGATTATCCAAGTAATCTCCTCACTGGGTGCCCTTCTGTGAACCCTGCAGTCCTAACCCTTCCTCTACCTTCTCCCATCAGCTGTGGGAGTGACCTCCTAAAAATGTAACCCAGATTTTGTGTGCTTTTTCACTAATAACCATTCATCAGTTCCTGGAAGTGCTTTGTTCAAATGCCATCCTGTCAGCAAGGACCTTCTTGATGACTCAATATTAATAGTATGTCCTATTGCTCATTCTTCCAGATACTATTTTTTTAAATTAATTTTTAAAGAAAACTTTTGATTTGCAAAATTATTGTAAAAATAGCAGAGAGAATTTCCATATACCCTATACCAACTTTCCCCAGTAGAAACATCTTGTATATGGATGATACATTTGTCACAACTAAAGGACTACTATTGAATTTTAATTAAATTCCTTACTTTATTCAGATTTCCTCAGCTTTTTTCATAATGTCCTTTTTCTGTTATAGGGTCCCATCTAGGATGCCACATGACATTTAGTCATCATGTGTCATTAAGCTTCTCTTGACTATGACAATTTCTCACTTTCCTTGTATTTGATTACTATGACAGTTTTGAGGAGTAATGATCAGGTAGTTTGTAGAATGTCCCTACAGTGATATTTGTCTGATGTTTTTCTTATGATTACACTGGGATAATGTGTTTATTGGAGGAAGAACAGAGAAAACATGTCATCCTCATCACATTATATCAAGAATACCTTTTGTCAATAAGACTCATGATTGCTAGTGCTAAACTTTGTCACCTAGCTTGAAGTAGTTCTTGTCAGTTCTCTTCTCTGTAGAGTTACATTTTTTAAACAATGAATTTTCTATATTGTATTCTTAGAAAGAAGTCACCATGGTCAGACTACTCTTAAGGAGGGGGAGTTTTTGGAATTTTTCTGCATAGAAGATTTCTCCTTTCTCCATTTTGTTTGTTTTTAGTTATTCAGCCATTTATTTATTTCCATATTGATATATGGATAACTATTTTATACTTAACATTATACTCCAAATGCTACTTTGTTTTCTGGCTCAAATTGTTCCAGATTTGGTCCATTGGAGCTCTTCAGTTTGGTTCTGAGTTCCTTTGATATGCTTACATCATGGTGGGTCTTTTCTGTTCGTTTGTTAGCACTATTTTACTTTCTGGCACAACAAGGTACTCCAGATTCATCGTGTGAATTTCCTAACCCAGTAGTAGAATCAGCCATTTCTCCAAGGATTCCTGATACTTCTCACTGGAGAAATATGTTAGAAACCAAGATCAAGGCGTTAGACTGTCTCCAGGGTGTTGTTTCCATTCTGTCAGCTGACAGAATAAGGAAACGTATGTGTGTATACATATCTAAAAAGATGTATACAAATATATACCTTGAAAAGATGCCCCGCACTCCCATGTTCACTGCAGAATTATTCACAATAGCCTTGAAATGGCAACAACATAAATGTTCCCTGATGTATGAATGGAGAAAGAAAATGTCATACATACATACAATGGAATAATATTCAGTCTTAGAAAGAAATTCTGCCATATGCGATGACATGGATGAACCTGGAAGACTTCATTCCAAGTAAAATAAGCCAGGTACAGAAGGACAAACACTGCATGATTTAACTTCTATTAGGTATCTTAAATAGACTCATGGAAACACAGTAGGATGGCAGTAGCCAGGAACTGATAAGAGGGGAAATAGGAGGGGAGTTGATGTTTGACAGGTATGAAGATAAATAAGTTCTAGAGAACCATACGACACTGTGCCTAGATTCAACAATATTATATTGTGTACTTAAAAATTTATTAAGCATGTAGAGCTCAGTTTATGTGTTTATACCACAGTGAAAAATGAAATAATACAAATAAATAAAATATTTAAATATATCTATATTTAATATAAATAAATAAAAATAAATGTTAGTGAAGAAAACAAACAAATATTTATGGACTTTGACTCATGCTTAATGTATTATATTCACCACTATATCATCATGTAGAATAGTTTTACCACCTCAGAGAATCTCCTGTCCTTCACATACTCAACCCCACCCTCCTAAATTCCTTGAAACAACTGATCTGTTGACCGTCTCTATAATTTTGCATTTTCCAGAATGTCATAGTTATAATCACACAGTGTACAGCCTTTTCAAACTGGCTCTTTCATTAAGCAATATGCATTTAAAATTCATCCATGTCTTTTCATGACTTATTTTAAAATTATTAATATTATATCTTATAGACCTTAGCTTTTTAGCCCAGCTTTAGGTTCACAGCAAAATTGAGCAGAAAGTACAGAGATTTCCCATATGCCCTCTAACTCCTCTATATGCATAGCCTATTCCATTATCAACATTCCCCATCAGAGTGGTGCCTTTGTCAGAACTGATGAGCCTACATTGACACAATAATTGCCTAAACTCTGTACCATACTTTAGGGTTCACTCTTGGTAATGTGCATTCTAGAGGTCTGAACAAAAGTGACATGTAGCCACCATTGTAGTATCATACAGAGTATTGCATTCCTCTATAAATTCTCTGTGTTTCACCTACACATCACCCACCCAGCACCTGACACCACTGATCCTTGTATGATCTCCATAGTTTTGCCTCTTCCACAGTTGCATGTAATTGAAATTATACAGTATGTAGCCTTTTCAGATTTGCTTCTTTCACTTAACACTATGTATTTAAGTTTCCTCCATGTGTTTTCATGGCTTCATATCTCCTTAGGATTGAATAATATTCCATTGTCTGGATGTTCCACTCTTTATTTATCCATTCACCTACTGAAGGGTATCTTGGTTGCTTGCATGTTTTGGTACTTATGAATAAACTTGCTATAAATATTCATATGAAGGTTTTTGCATGGACGTAAATTGCAACTAATTTTGGTAAATACCAAGGAGCATGATTGCTGGGTTTTATAGTAAGAGTATGTAATTTTTGGAGAAACTTCCAACTCTCCCATTTTATAGGCTGTTCACTCTGCTGATGGTTTCTTTTTCTGTGCAGAAGCTCTTTAGTTTTAAAAGATCCCATTTGTCAAATTTCATTTTCTTGCAATTGCTTTTGGCATCTTTGTCATGAAATCTTTGCCTGTTCCTATTTCCAGAATGGTATTTTCTAGGTTATCTTCCAGTGTATCTGTATTAGGCTGGTGCAAAAGTAATTGCTGTTTTGCCATTTCACTCTGTTGCCCAGGCTGGAGTGCAGTGGCATGATCTCAGCTCACTGCAACCTCTGCTACCCAAGTTCAAGCGATTCTCCTGCCTCAGCCTCTTGAGTAGCTTGGATTACAGGCACCTGCCAATGCACCTGGCTAATTTTTGTAGTTTTAGTAGAGTTTTGTAGTTTAGTTGAAGACAGGTTGGTCTTGAACACCTGATCTCGTGATTCCACCTGCCTCGGCCTCCCAAAGTGCTGAGATTACAAGTGTGAGCCACCACGCCCGGCCCGGCAATTACATTTGCACCAACCTCATAGTTTTAGGTTTTACATTTAAGTCTTTAATACATCTTGAGTTGATTTTTGTAGATGATATAAGGAAGATGCCCAGTTTCAATCTTCTGCATATGGCTAGCCAGTTATACTGGCACCATTTACTGAAAGGGAGTTTTTTCTCTATTGCTTATTTTTCAAAGATAAGATAGTTCTAAAAATATGTGACTTCATTTCTGCATTCCCTGTGGTGTTCCCTTGGTTTATGTGTCTGTTTTTGTACTGATACTATGCTGTTTTGGTAACTGTAGCCTTGTATTAATAGCATAATTTGAAGTTGAGTGATGTGATGCCTCTAGCTTTTTTATTATTATTATTTGCTTAGAACTGGGTATTTGGTCTCTTTTTATGTTTCATATAAATTTTAAAGTAGATTTTTTTTCTAATTCTGTGGGGAATGTCATTTGTAGTTTGATAAGAATAGCACTGAATCTGTAAAGTGCTTTGGGCAGTATGGCCATTTGTCAATATTGATTGTTTCTATCCATGAACATGGGATGTTTTTTCATTTGTTTATGCCATTTCTAATTTCTTTCAGCAGTGTTTTAAAATTCGTGTTGTAGAGAGCTTTCACCTCCCCAGTTAGCTGTATTCCTCTGTATTTTATTATTTTGTAGCTATTGTGAATGGCATTGTGTTATTGATTTGGCTTTCAGCTTGGATGTTGTCATTGTACTGATTTTTGTACACTGATTTTATATCCTGAAACTTTGCTGAAGTTGTTCAGTTCTAGGAGCGTTTAGGCAGAGACTATGCAGTTTTCTAGGTATAAAATCATATTGTCTGCAAACAGAAATAGTTTAACTTCTTCTCTTTCTATTTGGATGTCTTTTGTTTCTTTCTCTTGCCTGTTTTCTCTGGCTAGGACTGCCAGTATTATGTTGAATATTAGTGGTGATCAGAGGCATCCTTGTCTTGTTCTCAAGGGGAATGCTTCAAACTTTTGCTTATTCCATATAATGTTGGCTGTGGGTTTGTCATAGATGGATCTTATTATTTTGAGGTATGTTCCTTGAATGCCGGGTTTGGTGAGGACCTTTAACATAAAGCATGCTGCATTTTATTGAAAGCCTTTTGTGTATCTGTTAAGGCAATCATATGGTTTTGTTTTTAGTTTTGTTTATGTGATGAATTATGTGTATTGTTTTGCATGTGTTGAACCAACCTTGCATTCCAGGGATGAAATTTACTTAATTGCATTAGATTAGCTTTTTGACATGCTGTTGGATTCAGTTTGCTAGTATTTTGCTGAGGATTTTGAGTCTATGTTCATCAGGGATATTGGTATGAAGTTTTCTTTTTTTTGTTTTGTCTCTGCTAAGTTTTGGTATTGGGATGATCCTGGCCTCATAGAATGAGTTAGAGAGGAGTTCCTTCTCATCATTTTTTTGAAATAATTTCAGTAGGAATGGAACCAGCTTTGCTTTATACATCTGGTAGACTTTAGCTGTGAACCCATTTGATCCTGACCTTTTTTTGGTTGGTAGGCTTTTTATTACTGATTCAGTTGCAGAACTCATTACTGGTCTATTTGGGAATTCAGTTTCTTCCTGGTTAAAACTTGGGAGGTTATATGTTTCCAAGAATTTATCCATTTCATCTAGGTTTTCTAGTCTGTTGAATAGGTGTCTCTGAGGGATATTTTGTATCTCTGTGGGGTCAGTGGTAATGTCCCCTTTGTCATTTCTGTTTATTTGGATCATCTCTTTTTTGTTATTGATCTTACTTACTCCTTCAAATGAGCTATTAATCTTACTTACTCCTTCCAAGAACAAACTACTAGATTCATTGATCTTTTGTTTGTTTTTCTCATCCTTCAAGAAGAAGTTTTTAAATTTAATTCCAGCTGAATTTGTTTTTCATGTACTATACCTTCATTATTGTAACTAGAATGTCAGCACAAATACCCAAGGGCAGGCAGTAGGTTGTCTCATGTTATCTTCTAGATAGTATTTTCAGAAAAAATTTGAGAGAACATTATGCTTAAAACCAATAATACACTGTTAAAAAGAAACTGAGAGGGAAAACATCTTACATATTAGGAACACTAATTACAAAAAACATAATAAAAATTATATTTTTGAAAATTGCACTTGATATAAGGAATATCACACATGGCCATTCTGCCATACCTTAAAATAACAGAAAGAGCTCAAAACTGAGAGACAAAATTTAAAGGTAAATATAGCAAAGGTGCAAGACATATGACAGGATCCTGTATTATATGAATATATAATAAAATATAAAGAAGACAGAAAAAAAGGCTGATCAAAGAAGCCAGGGAAGAAAACTTAACTGAACTAAGAATAGATTTAGTACTCAGAAGGAATATGTCAATTGAACATTGAGAAAATTCTCACTTGATAGGGTAAGGAAAACCAAGAGAACCTCCTACAAACTTTTAGAGAGGAGGGAAAATAAATAAACACTTGCAAAAAAACAACAACTAGCTTGACACTGGATAAATGCAATAAGACAATGAAAATATTATACAGAATTCATAGGGAAAATAATATAATTTTAATTTATTACTCTACATTCCCAGCCAAACTTCCGTTAAAGTGTAAGTTTAAATTACGTTGTGACTCAATAGGAATATCACAATGCACAAATTTTGGAATCAGAAATAGATTTCCCAATTTAGTAGTAATGCAAATAATACAATGAAAAAATTTAAAACTAATAAAATAAGAAAGTCATGAGGTACAATTTAATAAGGAGAAAGAAATACACACTGATCATACTTATCTCTTGCATATAGCAATAGAAGGTTGTGTTGATGAGTTATGACATACATTCTACAGTTTTTTCTTTACATACTAGAGTGGAAAAATAAGGGAAGCATAAAATCTTATAAGCATTTGCTGTGTGTTTCTTCTCCAGAAGGATAAGACTTGTTATAAATTACTTAGGAAGTGCATTTATATGACACTAAGGCAAATGAGGCCTGGAGCCAAGTGGAGGTTATGCAAGGAGGGCAAGAGGGAGAAGGTGAGTAGATGTGGGTGTTAGAAGAGCTATATTTTGTGGCAACTTCAAGCTGATTATCAATCCAACAATCATCAAAGTATGCTCAGATACTTTGAGATCTGGTTATTCCCTCATGTGGGAAATTCTGGGGTATTGACAAGATATAGATCTGCAGTGCACTTAAACTGACCAGGTGAGTCCTACATTGGCTGAATTTGGCAATCAGCTAAGGTGGAGTTTAGATCCAGAAGTTGCAGGGCAGCTGTGAGGCAGGACCACTGCCTTGAACTCCCCTGAGCAGTCCTTCCACCACATCTGGGAGAGGTTATCTAGGTTTAATCTGAACCACAAGTTAAAGTATACATAGCTAACATATGAGTTGATTCTTTTTAAGTATAAGAAACATACTTTTCATTGTATAAGTGTGATGTTCAATGCATTTGTCAAGCATGCTGGTAAAGTGGAAGAGGACTGACGGAGAAATTGATGACATAAACACAAGTCATAACCTGGAAGTCAAACTTCAGATGATTTCAAAAATTTCGCGTGAAATGAGAGAAGGAAATAATTCTACATTCTTCTTTTCTTGCTTGCATGGACTAATTTTGGAGACTGTTAAAAAAAAAATAAAGACTCATAACAATTTGTAAAATATGGAGGGTATCCAGTAGGAGAAAAAATAACATACAGAGCAGGCAAAGATTAGTTGTAGTCTAGCAAAGGCTGAGAGATGGAAAACTAAAAGTATAAAATATATATAAGATTTAAAATAAGAGCAGAATTAAGATGTATGTAATTATTTTGTTTAAAGGCAAATAATTTCTGATTGCATAGTTTTTTATAATGAGTCAAACACCATATACAATGATTATATTTAAACCACAGAAAGACTGGCATGAGAAGGTGATATGGTTTGTATGTGTGTTCCTTCCAAATCTGATGTTGAAATGTGATCCCAGTGTGTCAGTTGGGGCCTGGTAGGGGAGATGATGGCATCACAGGAACAGATCCCTCATGAATGGTTTAGTGCCATCTCCTTGGTGATACGTGAATTCTCAGTTAGTTCATGAGAGATCTGGTTATTTAAAAGCCTAGGACTACCCCCTTACCATTCAATCTCCACGTGACACTCTTGCTCCTCCTTTGCCTTCCACCATGATTGTGAATTCCCTGAGGTCCTCACCAGAAGCAGTTGCTGGCACCATACTTCCTATACAGCCTACAGAAGAGTGAACCAATTCAACCTTTTTTAAAAGGTAAATTACTTAGCCTCAGATATTTCTTTATATATAGCAAAAATGGCTATAGGCAAAAGACCTATTTAGGATGCAATGACCCAGAAAATAAATCACCTGTATTATTTTTTTTCATAAAATTCAAAAGGAAACAAATCAAAACAAAATGAACCACTATAGTTTAGGTCCAAAGTTTTGGGAGAAGTTTTCTCTGTTTTGTCAGAATATAGAAATGTGTTTTTTATTTTCACTTAAAATATTTTGTACCCTGAAAACTTAAAGTTCACCTGCATAAGTATGTATTTTCATTTCCAAAATGAAGAAAATAAAGAGAAAAAGAAGAGAAATAGAGAGTGAGGGAGAGAGTGCAGGAATGTCTCAATTACCCTGGTGTGTGTGGGGGAGAAGCATTCCCAAGAGCCTAGTTTTCAAAATTCAGCATTAATTTAATGGTAGATCAAAGAAGCAAGAGAAATGGAGCAAAGACAGCTAATTTGCTGTAATGTCTAGCCACATAACTTGGAGCTAAATTTGCTTAAATCCTGAGCTTCGAGGAAAGATGGGCTTAAGGCCCTGTGAACCTACTATGTGTAAGGAGTACCTGGCACATCAGAACCAGCCTTCCATGCAATTTCTGTAAATGACACCACTCAGTTCTGTTAGAATTAAATCTAGTTAAGGGTCTGTGAAATATCAGACTTGTTTTACATCTTAGCTTTGTCATTACAGAATCCTGGGTTGTTTCTTTTCTATCCCACACTTTCTCAATAAAATCCCTTAACATCTGACTCTAATTCTGTTCTACTTTTTTTATATTAAACCAATTAGATAATCCATTAAACAAATGGGAGGAAATAGCATTAATGATATGTTGCACTTGCATTATGTAGTTAATTGGATTAACTAAATTAGCTCTTTTATATTCAAGCTTGCATGTTTTTAATGTTGAAAGCAAGAAATCATCAAGAGAACTCCCATTTCTGTGATTTTTCTCTCTTCATTATAAAGCAGAGGTCAATGACACCACATACTGTCAACAAGCCTAAAGTTTAAAGAAAAGAGAGAAAAAATAAAGTTAAGGAGAATGCAAAATAAACAAGAACAAATCACAGAAATTTAAACAAGATATAGGGTCTGCAATTCAATTTAACCCTACTTAGGGAGTAAGAGTAGCAAAACCTTGCAGCAAAATGATTCTGGATATTTTGTCTGGCTTCAAAATAACATGACATTCCTGGGTAAACCTCACTGAGATCATGGAAAAATTCAGGGTCCATAGTTTTCTGTGGTACAAAAGGGTTTTGTGTGAGAGTAAGACCCTACTCTGGAAATCTTGGATACCTTGCCTCAAGGCCCAGATCAACCTTAAATTAAAGTTATCTAGACACTAACAACTGTGGTTGTTTAATGACACAGCCCAAGTTTCCCAGTCAGAGTTAATACTGGAAATCTCGAGTCCAGGTGGAAGGTGATATGTCCTGAGTCCCCAGTGGAGAAGCCTGATTATTCACCTTCACATCAAAGGGCACACTGCACTTGGAAAGTGTACTTTCTAAAGTATGTAGATTATCCATTACATTGAGTGTTCTAAAATAATAGTCTGATTTTAAACTTGTGTTATAATATTCAATATTATTTTATATTTAGAAGCAAAGTTTTTTTATTGTATTGATTAAAATTTTCTGTTACGAGGCAGACTTGGAATGTCTGTGACTATACAGTTCTTGATTCAGAGGAACACTAGTAATCATTAAAGTGCACGAATACTCATTAAAAGGTAAAAATAGGTAAGACCTTATAATGTGTAATACTTTCATTTTATTATTACTGTTATAGTGAATAAAGCTTGGTATTCTTAGTGAAAGAATGAATCTGACTTTTCTAGAGGAAGATAGTAAAATTAAATGACTAATTATGTATAATACTTTTAATAATTTGCCTAAAAAATTCAGAAATTAAAATGTAAGTTTGAGTTTCAAATAATAAAATACTTCAGAAATTAAAAATTAAGTGTATTTCTCTACTGTAGATAACTATTGGCTTTTTGTTCCATAATTATCACACAGTATATACACATGTATATTAGCATATACAGTTACATTTTAACACTTATTTTATTTACATAAAGTATAGGATATGCACATCTTAAAACAAACCCAGGATCTCAATTATAAAATGTTTTTCCAAATTATTATAATTCATAACAAATTATTTTTTCCTTCAATTATTTATATAAATAAAAGATGGGTTTTGGTATGGCTACATAAAAATATAGTAGATTGCCCAGATAATAATAGAGGAAAATATTCTGTTTCTCTTTGTTCCCTCAAACTAATCACATGCAACACAGAACACAAGAATCAGTAAATTCCTTTTACTCTGGAACTAGGAAACATTCTTAACCAGAATTCCATTTATAAGAAAAGTCTGACAAGTGCTTTGGAAATAGACTAAATTGCAGAAATGCTGAGAGAAGACGGAACCTCTTGGGTCACAGACAGACTAGGCAGAGCGCAATGTCCACATGCAGTGGGAATGCTCTGTGAGGTAGAACCAGAGACTTCCCCGTCTGAAATTGAAATCATGTGGATGAGTGACAGGAGCCTCATGAACCTCCTGTGCTACTGCTGATACATGGATGTGTTAGCAGATACCATAAATGAAGAGTTTTATAAGGGCAATATTAAATTTTGGCAAGAGTGGCTTGAGATTAGTCCTTCCATCCACTTACTTCTGAATAAACTATTCTAGTAAAGTGTAATTTGGTGAGGACTGAACTCTGATCTTTTTTTCTTACTCACATGCCTTTCTAAGGGACCTGGGGAGTCACGCCTTGCATACCATAAAATCTCATTAAACAGGTTTTTTGTTGTTGTTGATGTTTGTTTGTTTGTTTTTTGACTCGGAATATTGTGGATGACTTTCCAACCTGACTCTACTATGGCAGCACATGACAGATAGCAGACCCCCTTAAGTCAACTTACCCATTCCTTTCTACTAAGCCCAAGTCTTTAGACAAAGCTGAAAACTCTTTCAGCCAATTGCCAAATAAGAATTCTAAAGCCCATCTATGACTTGTAACTTCCCACTTCAAGATGTCTCACCTTTTCAAGCTGAACCAATGTATATCTTCCATGTATTGATTTATGATTTTGCCTGAAATTCCCATCTTCCTGAAATGTATGAAAGTAAACTGTAACCCCACCACTTGAGCGGTCTTTCTCAGAACTTCTTGAGATTATGTTACCTGAGCCACAGTCACTCAAATTGGCTCAGAGTAAAAATCTTAAAAGATTTGGTCAGAATTTGGTTTTTCCTTCATCACTGGCAATCTGACCTAAAATGTGAATCCAGCTGGAATCCCACACTGAGGATATGCACTGGGTGTTCTCATTTTGTTCATTTTGGTCCAGTATTTATCAAAGACTTTATCCCAAGCTCAGCCCTGGGAGGCCAACTTTTGTATGCTGTGTACTCCCTTCTAGCTTCTAGTTGAATTTGGTTAGCAGCAACACAGGCAGAAGATTAGATCATGAGAGAACATTAAAACTGCACTCCTTCAGGGAAAGGAAAGCACGTGGATCAGCCATGTGGTATGTGTGGCTTGTGTAAGAATGTTTAAAGGATACCTCCTTTCTTCAAGTGGACTTCTTGGATGGTGTTTTCTCCTCGCTTTGCCAGATTATAAGCAGTTCTTAAGAAATATTGTAAGCATATTAACAAAAGTTGCTTTTGAACAAGTTGTTTTTGAAAATCTTAAAAAAGTTTGGAAAACATGCTTTTACCTTCAACCTGTTTACAAGTTGCTTTTGTGATGTAAAGCAATGCAACTAAGTGGCTTGTGATTGAGACAGCTGAAGCACAGACAAGGATCTATGAGAAGACTCCAGGGGGCTCCTTAGCAAAGTTTCAGCAGAAAGACTTCATGACCATTGCTGAATGCTGAGAAAGCATCAGTCTCAGTACATCTCACAGAGAATTGAGCTTTCAGTGGATCATCACACAGACTGGAAGCAATTCCAAACTCCTTGTGCAGACTAGAGAAAAATGTTATACAATGGAACATATGTATCAAACGTCAAATTATACCACATAAATATGTACAATTACAAAGTATCAATGCAAAAAATTAAAAAAGAATAAAATGTTTTTAACAGAAGTCACTGGAACATAAGCTTGAGAACAGGTTCCAGGATGTGGGGGAGGCTCAGCTCCCTGATACAATGTGTTCTTCCAGGCTTTTGGTCCCTCACTCACCCAAGAATGGGGTAGAGGACTCCGCTGGGTGCAGTGGGCTCATAAGTAAATATCAGACCCCAAAGAGTTTTGCAGAAAGTGATTTATTTAGGCAGAGAGGGAGAAAAAGGAGAAAGAAATAGATAGAGAGTGAGCTCTCACATGTCGTGAGAGGGGATCCAGAAATGGAGTCCACCTGGATGTGGAAGAAGGGGACTTTTAACCTGGGAGTTATTCCCCACCCCATTCAAGTTTTCTGTCCTATGAAAGGAGTTCCTGTAAACTTCTGCTGGAGTGATTGATCTTTCTATCTTCCTGTGTGTGGAAAAGCTAAACAAAGACCTCAAAGCTCCCGGATGGAGATGTGGAATAACGTATGGCACTGGGAAGTTCTTGCCTTTGAAACCACCACCCTTGTGGACCCAGGAAGAGAATACATTCCCTCAAGCTGAGGTCAGCATCTGGGGCAGTGAAAGGCTGACTTCCCTGATAGCATAGTGTTATCACCTATCCTCATCTCCTTCCATCTCCCTCATTAGCTCACTCTATGCTTATCAAGGACATACTCATCGTACTAACAAAGTGTGTATGTTATTAGCAACATAGCTAGGTAGTGCCTAGATTTTACAGCCCAAAGCCAAGGGTTTTACATTTAATTTTGCCATAATAATAAAAATAAAACAGGTGGAGATAAATTTGGTTTCAAACCACGTGTGGTGGCCCATATCTGTAATCCCCACATTTTGGGAGGCTGAGGTGGGAGCATCAGTTGAGCTCAGGAGTTTGAGATCAGTTTAGAAAACATAGAGAGACCTCACCCCTATAATCTTTATAAATAAATAAATAAATTTGGTTCAACATCCAAATAAGGCACATTAAGTTAAATTGACAGCATAAAATTTTATTTTAAAATGTTTTTTTTTTTTTTTTTTGAGATGGAGTTTTGCTCTTGTTACCCACACTGGAGTACAATGGTGTGATCTCGGCTCACCACAACCTCCGACTCCTGGGTTCAAGCAATTCTCCTGCCTCAGCCTCCCATGCCAGCTAATTTTTTGTATTTTTAGTAGAGACGGGGTTTCACCATGTTGACCAGGATGGTCTCGATCTCTTGACCTCATGATCTACCCACCTCGGCCTCCCAAAGTGCTGGAATTACAGGCGTGAGCCACCGCGCCCGGCCCAAAATGATTTTTAAATTACACAATTAACATATAAAGAAACACAAGCAAATAAGTACAAAATTCATTAAAGAGGATGATTAATTCTCTCTGTTGGCTTCCAATCTAATTGCAGTTCCATATTTATTTTCTGGAGCTGATCATATACATTAATTTCATGTGATACATTTAGGTACATGTGTATGCATATGTGTACTCATATATATTACTGTGTTTAGGTGTCTTTTTGAAGGATATATTATATGTTGTAACATATACATGTTTTTTATATCTTGGGAAGTTATTCAAGGAAATTTATATGGATCTAGGTATCTATTATCAACTGCAAAAAAGTATTCCATAGTACGAATATTGCAAAATTTAATAGCCAAAAATTAGTATTTGCCATACATTGTATATTTTGAGTACATATATATATACACACACATACACACATATGTATTCTCAAAATATTTCATTTGTTTTAAATTTTGTGAAGTCCTTTATTGCATAAATTTGTTGCTTAATTTAGGGAAATTAATAATAATAACTGATTTTCATTTTGACATTTTTTCTATTTGAGAAAGACTTTTTCTATCCCCATGATTCTATATCTATGTGCTATGTAAATTGCATTTTTTGTTTCATTCATTGTATTCAGTAAATATTCAAATCATATAAATAATTTCTATACATTAATATAAATAATAGAGCTATAAAAATTTAAAAATAATAATAAACAAACATAAATGATAAATTTATATATAAAATCTCAACCTTATTAGAAAGTAGAATAAAAATTAGAACAATAAAATAACATTTTTCATTGATAAAAACAAGACAGCTTAAACTTTGATTGTATTAAGTTTTGATTTATGAGAGATTAAATTGGCACAACCTCTCTCAAGAGGAATTTAGAAATAATAAATAACTTCTCTCTGAAATATAATTTCTAGTTTGATATCTAGAAATATAACAACACAAAAAGCACAAACAATGCTATCTACTGAACAATTTTTAATAGCCAAATATTAGAAGCAATGGAATACCTTTAATAAGAGAATGTTAAACCTCTTGTGTGATTATGCAGTATTTGTCTTTCTGTGACTAACTTATTTCACTTAGCCTAATGTTCTCCAGGTTCATCCTTATTGCTACAATTGCAGAATTTTCTTCTTATGTCGTATTTTCTTTATCCATTCATCAGTGGATATTTAAGTTGTTGCCATATCTTGGCTATTGTGAAAAATGCCACAATGAACATGGAAGTTCAGATATCTCTTTAAGATAACAAATTTATTTCCTTTGAATAAGTACCCAAACTGGGGCTACTAAATTATATGGTGGTCCTATTTTTAATTTTTGGGTAACCTCCATATTGTTTCCATAATGGCTATACACATTTACAATCCTGTCAACAGCATGTACGAGTTCCTTTTTCTTCACATCCTTGTTAACACTTGTTGTCTTTCATAAAAATAGTTTTATTTTTTTGACGCATTACACTTGTATGTATCTATGGGGTACAGGTGGAATTTTGTTACATACATAGAATGTGCAATAATCAAGTCAGAGTATTTAGGGCATCAATCACCTGAGTATTTATCATTTCTATGTGTTGGGATCATTTCAAGACCCCTCTTCTAGCTATTTTGAAAAATACATTACATTGTTGCTAACTACAGTTACCCTAATCTGCTATCAAACATTAAAACTTCTTTCTTTCATCCAACTATGTTTGTACTCATAAACCAACTGCTCTTCATCTCCCCCTCCATTCGTAACCATACACCCCTCCCAGCCTTTGGTATCTATCATTCTACTCTGTGTTTCCAGGTGATCAAGTATTTTTAGCCCCCACATGTGAATGAAAACATGAAATATTTATCTGTCTGTGTTTGGCTTATTTCACTTAAAATAATAATCTCTAGTTTCATCCATGTTGCTGCAAATGACATAATTTCATTCTTTTTTATTATGACCAAATGGTATTTCATCAGGCATATATGTCATATTTTATTTATTCATTCATGCACTGATGGATACTTAGATTGATTCCATATTTTTTCTATTATGACTAGTGCTATAATAAACAAGAGAGTGCATATATCCCTTTGATATATTAATTCCTCTTTGTTTGGATAAATATCCAGCAGTGAGATTGCTGGATCCTATAGAACTTCTATTTTTAATTTTTTGAGATCTCTCCATACGGTTTTTGATAGTGACTGTACTAATTTAAATTCCCAGAGTTTTTTTTCTCTCCACCCTCGCCAATATCTGTTATGGTTTTTGTCTTTGAAAATAGTCATTCTAACTTGGGTAAGATAATATTTTCTCATGGTTTTCATTTGTGTTTCCCTTATGATTAGTGACATTGAGTATTTTCTCACATATCTGTTGGCCATTTGTATGCTTTCTTTTGAGAAATGTCTATTCATATCCTTTGCCTGTTTTTAATTTTTTTTTTTTTTTTGCTGTGGAGTTATTTTTATATTCTGGATATCAGTTGCCTGTCAAGTGAGTAGTTTGCAAATATTTTCTCCCAGTTAAAACATCTCTTCACTCTGTTGTTTCCCATTAGTCTATTTTTTGTTGTTGTTTCCTGTGCTTTTGAAGTCTTAGCAATACAATCCTTGCCTAGACTAACATCCTGAAAAATTTCCCCTATGTTTTCTTCTAGTAGTTTTATAGTTTTAGACTTACGTCTAAGTCTTTAAATCACCTTGAGTTGATTTTGTATATGGTCAATATTTCATATACAAAATCAGCTCAATCATCTTGAGTTGATTTTGTATATGAGAGATAGGGGTCTAGTTTCATTCTCCTTCACATGGCTGTCAAGTTTTACCAGCAGCATTTATTGAAGAGAATGTTTTTTCCCCAATGTATATTCTTAACGACCTTGATGGAGATCAATTAGCTTTAGTTTAGTCATTCTAACAGGTGAGGTGATATTTCATTTTGGTTTTAATTATCTCTTGACAATTTGTTTGTCTTCTCCTAAGAAATAATCTATTTAGGACCTTTGTTTATTTTAATCAATTATTTGTCTGTTTTTCTGTTGAATTGTATGAGTTCCTTATATATTTTGGATATTAACCCCTTATTAGTTATGGTTTGAAAATGTTTTCTTCTTTTTCTTTCTCTCTTTTAAAATTTATTTATTATACTTTAAGTTCTGGGGTACATGTGCAGAACATGCAGGTTTGTTACATAGGTATACACGTGCCATGGTGGTTTGCTGCATCCATCACTCTGACATCTACATTAGGTATTTCTCCTAATGCTATCCCTCCCCTAGTCCCCACCTCCTGACAGATTCTGGTGTATGATATTCCCTTCCCTGTGTCCATGTGTTCTCATTGTCCAATACCCACTTATGAGTGAGAACATGTGGTGTTTGGTTTTCTGTTCTTGTGTCAGTTTACTGAGAATGATAGTTTCCAGATTCATCCATGTCCCTGAGAAGGACATAAACTCATCCTTTTTTATGGCTGCATAGTATTCCATGGTGTATATGTGCTACATTTTATTTATCCAGTCTATCATTAATGGGCATTTGAATTGGATCCAAATATTTGCTATTGTGAACAGTGCCACAATAATCATACGTGTGCATGTGTCTTTATAATAGAATGACTTATAATCCTTTGGGTATGTACCAGTAATGGAACTGCTGGGTAAAATAGTATTTCTATTTCTAGATACTTGAGGAATCGCCACACTGTCTTCTACAATGGTTGAACTAATTTACACTCCCATCAACAGTGTAAAAGCCTTCCTATTACTCCACATCCTCTCCAGCATCTGTTGTCTCCTGATTTTTTAATGATCGCCTTTCTAACTGGCGTGAGATGGTATCTCAATGTGATTTTCATTTGCATTTCTCTGATGACCAGTGATGATGAGCTTTTTTACGTGTTTGTTGGCTGCATAAATGTCTTCATTTGAAAAATGTCGTTCATATCCTTTGCCCACTTTTTCATGGTGTTGTTTGTTTTTTCTTGACGTTTTTTGTAGATTCTGGATATTAGCCCTTTCCAGATGGATAGATTACAAAAAATTTTTCCCATTCTGTTAGTTGTCGGTTCACTCTAATGATAATTTCTTTTGCTGTGCAGAAGCTCTTAAGTTTAATTACATTTCACTTGTCTATTTCGGCTTTAGTTACCATTGCTTTTGGTGTTTTAGTCATGAAGCCCTTGCCCATGCCTATGTCCTGGATAGTGTTGCATAGGTTTTCTTCTAGGGTTTTTATGGTGTTAGTTCTTATGTGTAAATCTTCAATCCATCTGGAGTTAATTTTTGTATAAGGTGTAAGGAAAGGTTCCAGTTTGAGCTTTGTGCATATGGCTAGCCAGTTTTCCCAACACCATTTATTAAATAGGGAATCCTATCCCCATTGCTTGCTTTTGCCATGGTTGTAGATGTGTGGCGTTATTTCAGAGGCCTCTATTCTATTCCTTTGGTCTATATCTCTATTTTAGTACCAGTACCATGCTGTTTTGATTAATGTAGACTTGTAGTATAGTTTGAAGTCAGGTAGCATGTTGCCTCCAGCTTTGTCTTTTTTTGTTTAGGATTGTCTGTGAAGGAAATTATGGGTGACACCAAGCTGTGCCACCTGTGGGAGGGGGTGACAGGAGCAAAGTGAAATTGTTCTTATTACCCCCTTCAATACATGTATTCTTAGATTTTTTTTTTCTCCAACAATGTATTGGATATTCCTGATTTCACTCCCAGACTTTCACATAGGTACTCTTGTCTGCCTGTGGTTGTCAAACTGATGCTTCTGTTCAGAGATAAGAGCAAATGCTCCTTTTCTGTCATCTTGCTGATATCACCACCACCACTAGTAGTGGTTTTAAGCATCTTTGTTTTGTTAATTTAGTATCATTTTAATTTTTTGCATTAATTTACTAAATTACTTTAACTCGATATTTTCACAGAAATCCAAACCTTGGAAATTCACAGTTTATGTTGTGTATATTCAAGTAACACTGAAATAAAGATAATTCAAGTTAATATGTAGGTTCCACAAGAATCTAATTTTTTATTAAAACGCATTACTCAGAATAGAGAAATATTTTACTTGGAGGGTTACAGACACCTGAATTTAAATTTCAGATCTAATAAATTTGTTTATTCTTATTAATAAAAAATTATGTGGAAGAGGAAGTCACTATAAATTATTCCTCAAGGAAGGGCAAAATTAAGAAAACATACACTAGGTAATATTAACACATATGCTATGAATGTGGAAGAAATTTGACAGGAAGTCAGCTACAAGTTAGCCAGACTGTCTCATGTACAAGGGTGCAAAAACCAGGAATTAGTATTTGAGAATAAAGAAGTAGTTAAGACACTGGGAGCGATGGTTAAATGTTTCTGACTGATTGAATGTGAAAGTGACATAGAATATAGGAGGACATGGTCCCATGTTTTCTTAAAAAGCATTGAGGCAAATTTCATTATTTTATTAAGAATTAATATCATTTTGGCAGTCCTCTTTTCCTATGACAGTACTTGATTTCTCCTCAGTTTGCCTACAACACATAACAAAGGAAGATGAAGTTAGTGAGAATGAGGGAAATCCTAATGAAAAATAATGTAGATGGTATCCATGAACAAAATAGTTCACATTGTCACTGCAAAAATTTAATACTGGACCCAATAATAGACTATATTGATAGCAAGAGGATCTATTCTACTTTTCACTCCATTCTGTGTTGCTATAGCACAGTCTAGTAGAAGGAAATACATTTAACTTTATAACCATAAATTTCTATTTATTTGAAAATGTTTCTGAACTACTCAATGTAGTCACATGTAGGTAGTTATAATAATTGTAAAATAAGTAATATAAGACACAAAGTTTTAAACTCTGAGGCCTCTGTTCTATTCTGTTGGTCTATATCTCTATTTTGGTATCAGTACCATGCTGTTTTGAATACTGTAGCCTTGTAGTATAGTTTGAAGTCAGGTAGCATGTTGCCTCCAACTTTGTCTTTTTTTGCTTAGGATTCTGTGTGAAGGAAATTATGGGTCAAGAGCATTTGTTGACACCAAGCTGTGCCACCTGTGGGAGGGGCAACAGGAGCAAAGTGAAACTGTTCTTATTACCGCCTTCAATACATGTATTCTTAGATTTTTTTTTCTCCAACAATGTGTTGGATATTCCTGATTTCACTCCTGGACTTTCACATAGGTTTTTCAATAGTTTAACATTAAACTAACCTATTTTATTTATTATTTAATATTATTTTAAATTTAAATAATTATAATAAGCAAAAAATATTAGCCATACGAAAATTCACCTTAATAAATATTGAAGAATTTAGAAGTTAAAAAAATCTCAGAATAAAAAGTTGTTATATGACTATAAAAGCTGTATTTAATGTTCAAATTCCCAAGGTAGTCTGAACTTTTTTATTCCTTCTAGAAATATCAAATATACTTGTTTTTATTAATTCTTGTAATAGAGTTATTTTGGAAGTCGAGATTGTTATACATTTTAACTTGGATATTTAAACCCTTTTCTGTGGCTTTCTCATTTAGTAATGATAAAAAGCATTCGTTTCTTGTTTCTGTGCGTGAAGCTTTTAAAAATTTCCTGGTATATTGTCGGCAAGGGACCATAAGAATGCTGATAATGGTGTAAGAGTAACTTTGATTTTGAAATTCTATTACTTAAGATGTGGTTGCCTTCCCTTAACATGCTGAACATTGAAGCATGTTAGTACAATAATTACAAACATTCCCTTGAAGTCATTTTATCTGTCCACATTTCAAATACGGAATTGGTTTCTGAATATGGAGCACTAGTTCTTTTGATTATCCTTGAGTGCTAAATTTTAAAGCAACTTTTATGAAAGCCAGTGGAATTTTTTTTTCTGGTACCAAGTCATTTTTATCTTGACTTGATAATAAATGCTTATGATCTTGATATGAACTTGAAGCAAAATACTTGAATGTGTAGCTTGAAGCAAACTACTTGAATGCATAGTATTTGGTGAATTAGTAGCAAGGATAAGAATGCATTATTATGTTGTGTGAATTTATATTTAAAATAAATCAGTAAGTATTTAAAGCAGATAGTTATCTTTTTATTGAAATGCAATACTATTGTATTAATCAATTTTTTAGAAATCATTTTGAATTGCTCTTTTTATCATGGTGCCAAATTATTTTCGACGTTGACATAGTAAAAGTAATTATAGGAAGTTATTCATTTTGCCATTTTCTTTTAAAAATCACACCGTATTAAAAATTCGGTGCCACAGTTCATCTCATCTCCTAGCCAAATGAATAATTTCTCCCCACATACAAACAACATGATTTAAGCTTCCAGGATAAAATAGACCTAGACAGCAGTGGATTCTCAAAATATTCTTTCATCTGGGCTGGGCATGGTAGCAAGTACCTGTAATCCCAGTGCTTTGGGAGGCTGAGACAAGAGGACTGTTTGAGGCCGGGAGTTCCAGATCAGCCTGGGCAATGCAGTGAGAACCCCCACCCCCCATCTCTACAACAACATCAAAATGCAGCATCAGTTTTCTTAGCTGCTCCAGAGGCTGAGGTGGGAGGGTCGCTTGAGCCTGTGAGTTCCAGGCTGCAGTGAACTGTGATTGCATCACTTGCTCTGAAGCCTGGACAAGAGAGTGGGACCCCATCTCAAAGAAAGGTGCTACCACTTAAGAAGGGATAGAAAAAAAAGCTGAAGAGTCACAGTAAAGAAGGTAAAGGTTACCAGTGCACTCATTTCTAGATTTTGGAAAGGATTTCTACCAAACAAGGGGCCAGTGAAGGAGGAAGTAAACACACAGCTGCTGAGGGACTCAGGCCTCATCAAAGCAGGTGTCTAGTCTGGTACACAGGCAGGATTTAGTCCTCCCTGTTTCCAGCACTCCAGCTTAAAGATTCATAAAATCAGGCAGCCACACCTTTTCTGCATTTGGGATGCCCACAGTCCTGAGTCCAGTGTTACCCATCATGGTTCAGCGTTCCACATCTCTGAGGAACCTATGTTCAGGGACAGAGCAGAGGACAGATAGAGAAAAATAGGCTTGTCCCCTTGCATTCTGGGACCCATAGCAGGGACTCCTGGAGCTCCCTGAATGTTTTAGATCACGCGAGCGAGAACAGCCTGGTTCATCCGGAACAGCCTGGTTCCCTAGAAAGTGAGTCAGTGGCAGAGACACTGCTGTTAATCTAAATAGGGAGAACTGAGTGCTGGAGGGTTTGGGGTAACGTGGGAAGGAGGGAGGATCAGGATAGAGACCCACAAGGCTGCTATTCAAGGAAGAATGATGTGTTTGTGAGTTTGTGTCTTCATGAAGCATTTTCCCACTGACTTAAGTCTCCTATTCGCAGTGAGTCCAGGCAGCAGGCAGGAGTTGGGTTCTGCTGTAGCTTAGATTTTACCCTCTAAACCCCATGTTGAAATGTGATCCCCATGGTTGGAGGTGAGGCCTAGTGAGAGGTGTTTGGCTCACGAGGGTGGATTCCTCATGAATGCATTGGCGCCGTCCCTGCAGTGGTGAGTGAGCTCTTACCCTATTAGTTCCTGAAAGAGTTATTGGAGAGCTGGTTTTTAAAAAGGGCCTGCCGCTGTCACTGTGTCTCTCACTTCCTATGTGATTTCCACACATGTGGGTGCCCCTTTACCGTCCGTGGTGCCAGGAAGCAGCCTGAGGCCCTCGTCCGAAGCAGATGCTGGTGCAGTGCAGCACAGCCTGCAAAATCATGAACAAAATACATGTGTTTTCTTTACAAATGACCCAGCCTCAGGTATTCCTTTATAACAAAAGTACTGAAACAGGTGTATATAGGAATGTATTTTTCCATTAATCAGTAACCAGGAGCCCTAAAGAGAGTAGAGGCTGGAACAAGAAGCAGGGGGCTAAGGTCGAAAAAACGGTGTCTGATATTTGAGCTAAAATGAGAGAACACTGATATCAAAGATGCAAAAATTAGTCAGGCATGGTGGCACATGCCTGTAATCCCAGCTACTGGGAAGGCTGAGGCAGGAGAATGTTTTGAACCTGGGAGGCAGAGGTTGCCGTAAGGCGAGACCACGCCACTGCACTCCAGCCTGGGTGACAGAGTGAGACTCCATCTCAAAAAAAAAAAAAAAAAAAAAAGTTAAAATAAGAGTAAAATATGCAAAGTTGTAACTGAGAAAATTATGACAGTGAATGATAACAGACCTAACTGACCCCATCTTGCTTCTAACCTCCAAACTGTCCTTGTACATTTCTGGGCATAGACCTAACAAGCCTTGAAAAGGAATTCAGTTTGTAGTATAAAGCTGAACTGTTCTTGTAAAACAAATGAAAGTCCACCAGCAACCAAGTTAATATGAGAGAGACTGGAATTCCAAATATTACCATCCGTTATTCCAGAGGTCATAAGACTTACAACTTCCCTAATTCTTCTTGAAGGTAACATCACCATTGTTAACCTAAGATTGGCCTTTTGAGACGTCTTTCAGGTTTTTGAATTTCTAACAGTCGGTTGGCCCTACGTGGCCTGCTAACCAGTTCTGTGGCCCCCCACCCAGCAACCGACTCAGCAGAAGAGAACAGCTTCCACTCCCTAAGATTTCATCCCCCAGCCAACCAATCGGCACTCCCAGCAGGACCCCTACCCACTGGACCCCTACTCACCAAATTATCCTTAAAAATTCTGATCCCCCGAGTTTTCAGGGAGACTGAGTTGAGCAAAAATAAAACTCCAGTCTCCCATACAGCTAGCTCTGTGTGAATTACTGTTTCTCTATTGCAATTCCCATCTTAATAAATAGGCTCTGTTTAGGCAGCAGGCAAGGTGAACCTATCCGGCAGTTCCAATTGTAAGAATCATATGAAGCCATTAAGTGAATGTTTGCATAGGATCTTGACGATGTGAAGGCATCTGTTTAAAAAGCCAGAAAAGAAGCTAAATAGTGTGTGCATGTGAAAAATATGCATGAAGTTGTGGGCAGCTTCAATATACTAAATCCGTGTTAGTCATAAACGCTTTTTATTTTCTTATGTAAATTTGTTTGCATCTTTTGTGATCTCTTCAAAGAACAATTATTTAAAAAAGAAACAGTTTATTTAAAACATAGAGGATTAAGTGGTGCTTAAGGTGTTTAAAAATGCAATCCATATTTAATCGAGAGAAAACATTTGGTGTCTTCTTTTTCTCATATAATCTTTAACAGCTGCGTGTTCTTCGTGCTGTGTAATTGACTTTGTCTTTACTAAAGATCTACTTTTCCTTTTTATTCATCTATTCTACATAATGACGCTACTGTAGGAAAAAATGGGTTCTTGCCACAGGACTGGGATAATTTAGGCACCTAAACACACTGTAGGGTCAATAGGGCAGGGTTTATTGGGTGAAACAGAAAAAATTGGAAACAGGGACTCAGCAAAATGAGAGTCCTGTCCTGCCTAGCAGATTGAATCTGATTGAAACAGCGTGAACTTCTCGAGGCTCCACCCGTCCTCCCAGTGTGCAGGCCAGTTGGAGATTCTCCAGGGACCTCTTTTTACTTGGCTGTCTCAACACCTAATCTTGGAAGGACTTCCCTCATTCAAAAGACAGTATGCATAACTTCTTATTTAACCTTTACAGCTGTCCTGAGATATAGGGAAAGTGGGACTGACTCTCACTGCTTTAGAGATGAGGAAGCCAAGCAAGAGACAGAGGAGAAACTTCACATAAAAAAAAAAGCCGACTCAGCTTCATGAGTGAATTCTGCCAATTAAAGAAAACCAGTCCTTAACAATCTCTTCAAAAAAAGAGAATAATACTATACACTTCCCAAATCTTTCTATGAGGTCATCATCACCCTGAAACCAAAGACATCACAAAGGAAAATAAGAATAATGAAATTAAAAAAGAAGAAACAAAACTACACTCCAATATCTTTTATTAATACAGAGGCAAAAATATTCAATAGACTACTAGTAAATAAATTCCAGCAACATATAAAAATCGTTATATAACATAATCAAGTGGAATTTATCCTAGGAATGAAAAAATTGATTTAATATTCAAAAGTCAACTAAGGTAGTATACTATATTAACAGAATGCAGGGTATATTAAATGTGTCTTTTTATATTTCTGTTATGCTTTCTTCTTTTTGATGATCGTGTTCATAGAACATTTTAAGAAATTTCCAAAAAAAATGTTTAAAAACGAGTTCAGCAGGCTGCAACATCAGTATATGAAAGTTGTTTTCCCCTGTACTCTGGTGTATTACTTTCCTACCATTGCTATAACAAATTATTACACATTTGGTGGCTAAAACATTACATATACTTACCATCTGTTAGTTCTGTAGTCAGAAGTATGGCATGAATTTCACTAGGCTAAGATCACAGTGGCGTCAGAGCTGTCAGCCTTGCTGGAGGCTCTGTGGGATCATTTGTTTCCTGGCTTTGTTCAGTGGTTATGGGTTGCCTATGAGCCTTGACTAATGGCTTTTCCCTTGCATCACTCCAACCTCTGCTTCCAGTGTCCCATCTCCTTCTCTCCCTCTAGGAGTTTGCTGGAAAATGAGGAGTAATTATTCCTGGGTATGAGGTTTCTTTTTAGAGTGACACAAGTATTCTCAAATCGATTATGGTAATGATTACGTAACTCTGTGGATACACTAAAATCTATTGCACACTTTAAATGGATTACTTGCATGATACGTGAAATTTTATCTCAATATGCTGTTAAAAACAAAGAAAAAAATAAGGACATAAGCACGAACAGTATCTTCAGATCAAGAAATATAAATGAATATCAATTTTTATAAATTGACGGTTTTCACAAAACTCACTTTTATTATTCACATTTATATTATTCCTTTATAAATATTTTAAAGTCACAGTAAAAATTAAAGGCATGATGATAAGTAAACAGATAAAAAGGTAGAAATCATTGAGAGAAAAATGCCACCAAGAAATAGCTATACTGCAAATGTTAGCATATAACTATTATTCTCTATTAAGATATTTTTTAAAAGAAGACAAGTTGAGAAAATCTTATATAAATTGCACAGATACAGTTTTTCAAAATTCAGTGTAAATATGTTTACTTTCATTATTTTAAGCATAATTTAACATCTAAATGAACAATTAGTAGAATAATCTCATGTGTTAGTATGCTTAAGCAAAATGTTCAGAATATGACAAAAAAGGTCCATGGTATTGCAAGCACTTATGAAAAAGAAAGAGATAAGCCTCATGAATTGATGAAGTATTTTAATTGTGGTTTTAAAATTTGTCATTTAAACCTGCTAAGGTCTACGGCAGCTGTCAGGGATTGGTGACAGCATAAACGTTATTACGGTTTTTAAATGAGTTATGAGCAACAGGATAAATGAGTGTGGCTTCTCAAATGCCTGGGTATAAAGTTTCTCTTGGATACACTGAAGGAAATTAAGAGGGTAGTAAATTTAGAGCATAGTAAGATAAATATTTCTTTATGCAACAGATAGTCACCTTGTAAAACTCATAGCCACAGTAAGACAGCTAAATAAATATTTAGTCTTGGTAATTTTATGAGTAATAATAAAGGTTTAACTAATACATTGATAAAAGTGCTGGCAAACAGATTGTAATAAGCGAGCTGTGATAAAAATATAAACAGAAGCCAATATATTCATGAAAAGATATTTGGTCCTGAAAGATACCAAAGGGAGAGTTTTGAGATTAAGATGTGCTTCCAGCTACACTGACTGACAAGGTTATTAACCTATGAATGTTCATTTATCTGTGTCCTATCCTAGACATTCAGGCTAGAAATGGTTATTTTCTTGATGCCATTTCTTAGTTTATATGGGTGACTTTCTCATCTGGAAATTATGTGGAAAGGACTTGGCTTAACTGATTAACTGTTACATGGCAGAAAAAGAGGCTCTTTATTGTTAAGAGATCATTTGTCCAAATGACATTTTTGGGAAAAATTTTAAAGGAGGGGAGTAGTATAAGAACATTATAAAGATAAAGATTTTCTACTTAATGGTTTTGCTGAAAACTTGACTTGGAAGGTTTGGATTAACAGAATACAGTATCAGACAATATATTTTAACTTACATTCTCCAAATGTTCCATTGAAATATTCATGAAAAGTATAATAATAATCATGATCATTACTGTAAAGGTAGTCCCCAAAATATATAGAGAATATTTTAGGCCAAAGCACATCTGTAACATTCGCTAATTTTAACATTGATGATAACAGAATACTAAAATTAGTAGACTGCTAACTATATGCTTTTCCCTCTGAAATAGAATATTGATGCCCCTCAATCATAAGAGCTAACATCTATTTACTACTCACTATGCACCAGAAATGTTATAATTATTTTTACAAGTAATAACACATAGAGTTCTATAAGGTGCATAGCAGTATATCACCATTGCAAATTAGGAACCAGGATCTCAACAAGATAGTAAAATAGGAGGCTTCAGGCTCTACTACTTACTGCATAAATTTCAACCAGCAAGACACACAGATGAGAATACCCTGGTGAAAACCTCCCAAATTGGGAGTAAGCCTGAGACAACTGCATGGTCCACAGAGTTGTATAAAGAAATGCATGGAAAGGGTAAGAGAAATAATCCCACTTTAATCACATTACACCTCTCTCTTCCCCAGGAAGGCATTTCCCCCAAGAAATGCATGTTTTGAGAAAAGCACCACAGAGAGAATTTCCAAGGATCGTGATTACTATGAAGGAAAAAGAGAACTGGAAGTGGAAATCCAGACTCCCTAACATTCTGAGATGCTTCCCAGGAAGCCCACCTCAGTCTCTTCTTAGGGGACACACAGTGAGGAACAGCACAGCTAGGTCACCTGGGGTGAAGTAGAAACAAAATGAGAAGGTAGAGCCTATAGCAACCACCATGCAGATCTTGATGGTAAGTCTGTGTAGTCAGCAGCAGTGATTCCTGGTCAGAGGTACCAGCTAGCAGCATGGCTCACATGCACAGCTGAGCTGGTCATGCTCAGAAGTAGAGGGGTGTACTACCTGGCTTAAAATCTTAGATGGCTAGTCTCCAGCACCAGCTTGGACCCTGTCCTGGGGCCCTAGCCAGGGAGGGAGATGGCCAGTGCAGCAATTTTTGGCAAGGATTAGGGGCTAGATTTGTCATACATGGAAGTTTCAGTGACACTCAGCTATGCCTCAAAGCCCACTCCATGGTCCAGTCTACACAGAGAGGCAAACCTCAAACATGCATTTCTACTGCAACTCGTCCCATCCATTCTGATCAGCAACTTCACCTAACCTCAGGGCCCCTCTTGCAATCCTGTCCCGCTGCTGAACTCAGGTGGTGCCACCTGGCCAGGGAATGTACCCTATGGCCAGCTTAATCAGAGGTGATTGCAGGGCCCATCTAGCACTTCAGCCTGATTGCAGAGCTTAGCAGTAGTTTTGCTGAATAGCAGATCTCATCCACGTCTCCCACCCAAACCCAAAGCAAAGACAGCAGCCTAGGCATCTAGAGAAACTAAAGCAACCTCTTCCTGCCCAGGGCTGTTACCAGCTGACTTATCCAGAATCATAGGCTAAACTAAATAGTGACGGACTGTCCCTGACAAGGAACACTTGTAAAAGATGCAAAAGGAGCTTTCTCAAATGTGTAGATGTCAGTGCAACAACACAGGGGTTACAAAGAATCAGAAAATCATGACACTTCTAGAAGAAACTAACAGAGATCCAACAATGAACTCTAAAGAAAGGGAGATCTGTGAAACAACAGACACATAATTTGAATAATCCTTATAAATAAGTTCAGTGAGCTACAAGAATACATGGGTTAAAAATTAAATAAAATTTGGAAAACAATGCAATTATAAAATGAGAAGTCTGACAGAGATAGAAGTAATAAATAAAAATCCTGAAGATGAAAAATGCAATGACTGAACTGAAAAATGTAATAATAGAAAGCTTCAACAGCAGCTTTGATGAAGCTGAAGAAAAAATTAGAACATTTAATATTATTCTAGCAGAGGACCAAAAAGAAAAAAGAATGAAAAAACCTATGAGAATTATGGGAAACCATCAAGAAACCTCACCAACCCATAACGGATCTTCAAGAAGGAAAAGAAAGAGAAAAAGGGCCAGAAAGCCTATTTAAGGAAACAATGGCTCAAAACTTCTCTAATCTAGAGAGAAAACAGAGGTTTTCTCAAATTCAACCCAAAGAGAAGCTTATTAAGACATAAAATAATCAAACTATCAAAGACAAAGAAAAAATTCTGAAAGCAGCTAAAGATGATAAACACATTACATAAAAAGGGGGGTCCCAAAATGACTATCAGCAGATTTCTCAACGGAAATCCTGCGGGGGCAGGAGAGAGTGGGATCATATATTTAATGTGGTGAAGGAACAAAACCTGCCGACCAATAATATTTTACCCAGCAAAGCTGTCTTTTTGAAATGAAAGAGAAATAAAAACTTTCCCAGACAAATAAAAGCTGAGGGAGTTTGCTAGGTCTGCCTTAAAGGAATTGCTAGAGGGAGTTCTTTAAGATGAAACAAAATGCTGCTGATCAGTAACATAAAAGTTACACAAGTGCAAAACTCAATGGTATAAGTAAAACAGAGCCATTTTCAGAATATTATAGTACTGAAATGGTGGTGTGGTTAGAAGATAGAACTATTAATAACAATGATAGCTTAAATAAGTTGCCAAGATATACATATTATAACATGATGTAAATTCAGACACCAACAGCATAAAATGTTGAAGGAGGAGTGCAGAGTTGCATGCAATCAAAGTTAAGTTGTTATTAGCATAAAATAGACTATTAAAAGATGTTCCATGTAAGACTAAAGATAACCATGAAGCACGAACAGAAAAAATTCAAAGCATAGCACTACATAAAGCCATCAAACCACAAGGGAAGACAGCAGGAGAAGAGAGAAACAAAGTATTAGAAAACAATTTACAAAATGACAGCAGTAAGTCCTTACTTATCAATAATTACCTTGAATATAAATGCATTAAATTTTCCAATTAAAAATATAGAGTGACCGACGACATAGAAAACAAGACCTGACTGTATACTTCCTATAGGAGACTAACTTTAGCCTTAAGGCTGCACATAGGTTGAAAGTGAAGGGATGAAAAATGGAAACCAAGGGAAGAGAGGTATTTATACTTATATCAAATAAAAGAGACTTTAAGTAAAAAACTGGCACAAGAGACAAAGAACATCATTATATAATAATAAAGGAGTCAGTTTATCAAGAATATATCACAATTGTAAATATATATGCACCCAACATTAAAGCATCTAAATATATAAAGAAAATATTAAAAGATCTGAAGAGGGTGGTAAACTGCAATACAATAATATTAGGGGACTTTCAGTAGTTGACAGATCATATAAGTAGAAAATCAGTAAAGAAACATTGGACTTCAACAACACTTTAGATCAATAAATCTGACAGATATATATAGAACTTTCTATCCAATAGCAACAACATACACATGCTTCTGAAGTTCACATGCAACTGTCTCTAGGATGTATCATGTTAGACCACAAGTAAAGTCATAGTGCATTTAAGAAGATTGACATCATATCAAGTACAAATGAGGAAATGGGGACAAAAAGGAAAAGGAACCTGCCTAAGGTCTTCACATATAATAACTGAAGGAGCCTTAGTTAAAACCCTGGAAGCCACAGCCTGTGTTTTCAACCACTCCTCTGTGCTGTCTTTTTGAAGGCATTCACTAACCCCATAACATCTTAGCTCCTTGTTCTCTGTATTTTCTCAGAATCAAGCTTCTGTGCATCTAACTTGAGAAGAAGTTGGGACAGGGCAGCTTGGCAGGCAGGAGGCAAGCAGATGCACAGCACATGGGAGCCCTTTTCAATCTACAGATTCAGACCTATCTGTTTCAGACAGAAAAATGTTTTATTTTAAATTTAGCTATTGTTTCTAATTTATTTATTCATGTTTCTTTTTGTGAAGTGCTACTACTGTGTAGGTTTCATATTTTCCACTTCCTCTATTATCTTTGCATTAAAAAATTATTATCATTGTGAACCTTGATTCACATGTCTTATGTCACAGACTGATTAGTGATACTCCATGTCATAAGCTACTTCTAATTTGGATTTTACTTTCTAAAATTGCATTTTTAGTTTGCTACTATTTCTCCTTCATTCAGCTCCCCATGTGTCTTTCTGGCTTGCACTCCAGTTTGTTTTCTTGCCATATTGTTGGGATTCACTCAGGGTGGTTGGCAAAATACTGAGGGAAATATTAGGGAACGTTGCAAGATTATAGTCTCAAACCTTTTGGAAGGCCAAAAGGTTTTCATTATCTTGTAATAATGGGACAGGCTGAAGGCAGCCAGTTTTTACCTTAGAGCATTAGGCTGTAGAGTAACGATTAGGGATAATAGAAGCTTCCCCAGTTAAGTCTGTTTACCCCACATTCCTTTGTCTCATCTAACTACTTGTTTACCCATGTAAACTCTGTGCTGCATGGCCCTTTCAAGGGGAGGTCAAAAGGGATTACCCATTAATGGTGTTGACTCTGGGCTCCAGAACCAAAGCTTTTATCATTTGTAAAACCACTTTTTTAACCATGTTAATTATCCACAAGCTTGTTGACTTAGAACCTCTGTTATTAAGTCCACACTGAATAAATGTGAGGAGGAACAGTGAGTGGGGGTCGGGTAGCTGCAATCGCCCCCAGAGAGCAGCTGATGACCTCCGTAGCCCTCTTGTTTACTGAACTCCGTGTATGAGAGTGTGTTTTATTCACCTGTCACTGAGTCAGGGTTTGTGGGACAGACCTCCTCAGGTGGTGATCAGTGTCTCACCATACAATACCCAACTTGTTTCTGACAGACCCTTCATTCTTCTTATGCCACTGAGTAGCCCCTTTGCAGTTTGGTTATCTTGGATATCCCCTTCAGCTGCATACACATCTGTGATTCTCCTGGGAAGGGCTTGGTTTCTCCTGTGCTACTCATGTTATGTTGCTATTAGTTTTCAGTTTTCAGCCATCTGTGGATATAAGAACTAAGTGACTCAGAGGCACAAAGAAGTGCTATGAGGAATTCTTCTGGTGCTGCTCACTGCCAATCTAGATGTAGAAAAGTCCTGCTTTCACATCAAAATCTCTCAGTTCTCATGGGGCTGTATCATTCTCGGCCCAGTTTTGGGTTCCTGGAACAGAGTCACTGTGGAGCAAGCAAGACAGTCTCTAGATACTTTCTGGCTTCTTTAGCGATGACCAAGCTGAGATGAGAACAATCCTTCTTCACATTTCCATGGGACAATATTCCTAAAATCTACAGGTGAGAAGCAGCTGACACTTCCCACTCACATCTCCTCAGCAGTTGTGTTTCCTGTTCATGCCAGTCATACTGTGCCACTTATGACCATGAGTACTTTTTTCTTTCTGAGGCAAGCCAACATCCTAGAGAAGTAATCTTCCAGGTGGCATCCCCACCCAATGACCAATGGCAATCGGTGGAAGAATTGCTTTATTTGCTATTTTCCTAGGTCAGACAATACTCAGGCATATTGAGCTCTATCTGCTGGAGTTCTCCAGAAGACTGAGCTTCAGTTGCATGCAGCAGGAAAGTGCTCACCAATGCCCACTTCCTTGGCCCCTTCCCTCCCCAGTTCTGCTTTCCAACACCCAGGACCCTGCTACAGTTTCCTTATATCATCTACTGGATCAGTTAACTCTTACTATACAACACGTGACCCCAGTCCTTAAGCAATTTCTTCTATTGGTGGGTTTGCTGGGCTCTGTTGGGCAGTGTTTCTGGACATGTGGCGTCAATTAGGCTCAATCACACAACTGTCTCCATTGGAGTGCTCAGCTAGGACTGGGATACTGGGTAATTGGAATGGCTGTGGCTTTTCCTTGTGATCTCTTAGCATATTGTGGTCTAACCCAAGCGTCTTTACTTGGCAGCTTGAGCCCAACTGAATGCAAAGTAAAGGTAAGTGACCCAAGAGTACAAAGAAGAAAGAAATTCTGTCATTTGCAACAACATGGATGAACCTGCAGCCATTATGTTAAGTGAATTAAGCCAGGCACAGAAAGACAAATACTGTAATTCACACAAAGTCTCACTTATATGTAAAATCTGAAAAAGTTTAAACTCATTTAGGTGGGGAGAAGGATGATTAGTAGGTGGGGGGCAGGGGAGGTTGGGAGGGCTCACCAATGGATACACAATTTCATTTAGACAGGAGAAATTCATTCAAAAGATCTTTTATACATCATGGTAACTATAGTTACTAATATATTTTATTTTTGAAAAATGCTGAGAGATTTTAAGTGTTCTCACCAGAAGAAAAGGATAACTATGTGAGGTAATGTATATGTTAATTGTATTGCTTTCATGTATATATATTTTAAAACATTATGTTGTACATTATACATATATAGAATTTTTATTTGTCAACTAAAAAACAAAAAACCCCAAAATGTTAAAAAAAAATAAATGCTGTGAGAAATCCTGGTCCTTCTCTTAAAGCTTGAGCCAGAAGCTTTCAGAACACCACCTTTGCTATTTGTTATTGGTCAAAACAGATCACAGAGCCAGCCCAGATTCAAAGAGAGAAGAAACAGGCTCCACGTTTTGGTGATAAGAGTGGCATGTCCACACAGGGATTCAAATAATTATTGGTAGCCATGTTGCTGGCAATCTTCCATGCCTCCCATATAAGCCATTGAATGAATCTGAATGCCTGTGTCACGGCTCAGCTTCTAAGGGAGTCCGGCTGAAGGAAGCATCTCAAACAGGTGGTGCTGGTCCCAGAGTGCTCAGTGCTGGAGACCTGCATGCTTATTTCATCATGATAGCCACTCCCAGGCTTATCCCATGTAGATGGGGTTTATCTGCCATAGCACAGCACCAAGACACCTCCACGTTGTCCTAGACCATACTCACCTCTTCACCAGCAGGTGGCGCGGCAGAGATCCCTGCCTCCGTGCACCTTAAGAGTCAGGAGCCTAGGCAGCACCAAATGATGCTGATAGCGTTTTCCTGAGCCAGCTGCTGGAGAGAGCCATGACACATGTAGGGTGGATAACACAGTCCTCAGGAATGGGCTATCCCAGAAGTGGGGAACTGCACCCCTGGGACATATGAGAGGGCACTAAATCTGAGAATGGATGCGTCGTTGGTGACAATCTGGCTCCGAGGTCAGAGAGTTGAGCCCTTATGTCCCTGAGGAAATAGACCTTAGAAGTCCCAAAGGAATACATTTACTGGGAAGGGGGACACAGAATTACCTTCCCGCCCTTATCTGTTAATGCCTTTTCATGTGTCTGTACCCCCCCACTTTTTTTCAACTTTCCTACTAAGAAAAAGGAAGAAGGTACAAGACTCCCAGCTTCTAGGATGCCAGGCGATGGGGTTGAAGCAGCAGCCTTTTCTGATACCATCTGGGCTTTGGGGGGATCTAGAGAGGGACTGGCCTCTCTCACAGTCCACTGTTGTCACATCAAGGCTTGAGTTGTTTGTTTATAAAATTTCTCCTGGGAAACAGTGTGAACAGTCAGTGGTTAGTGCAGGGTAAATAAAGGGCAGCCTACTGAAAATGAATAATCTAACTGGAAATCATGATGGGGCAGACATGGGTGCTCTGATAAGGTAATCTGATGAGATTGCAAAGAGGCAGCTTTGTGTGTGAGTGTGGAAGTCTAAAAATCCCAAGCATCTGGAAAAATGAGACAGGGAAAACAGTAGGAGGTAAAGCAAGACAAGGGAAGAGCCTGGTCAAATTCCCAGATTGAAGACTGTACCTCTGGTTCTTAAATGGAGGATTTGCTCAGAAAGAAAGAAATGGAAGAAACAAAGAAATCCCAGATGGGAAAGCAGGCTTAGCAGAGCCTGCGGATATGGCAGTACATCTGTCTAGTAGTGCCTCGAGCTCTGTCACTCTGGGTTGTTACAAGTATGAATCACTAGTCATGCTCATTAGGTCAAGTTCTTCAGGGGTGGATGAAAAGACAAAATCAAGAGAGATGTAAAGAAGGGCAAAGAGAATCAGGAAAAGAATGATGAGTCTCACCTAGAAATTAGCCAGTCCTTCCTTTCCTCCCCAGGTATCAGGCAAGCAGGCATCTTCTCCACACTCTTAAAATGTATGCATTCCTGCTATGCCATAAAATGCCTCCAAGGAAACTATCAGGTCAGACTACTCTCTATTCCTTGATATTTTGCTCTCCTTGATTTCAGTTCTGAGCCCAGCCCACTCTCTGACCTGGCAGAGCTCTCATGCCCCCGGTTCCAAGGGTAAGATGGGAGAACATAATCTCCTGTGGCATAGCTGATGGTGTCCCTCACAGTTCAGTTGCTTTGCATTTGCATGAATTCTTGGGGCTTTTTATGGTGGAAAATCCTGTTCCATTAGCAGAATCTTGGCCTTCCAAGTTGTGAAGTGCCTTTTAGGTAGGGTGGAAATGAATGTTCCAGCCAATACCATACCCTCTGCTCCTATTGTGACCCTACGTGATAGGGTACTGACTTTGGTTTTTGTGGGGGAATGATGTGGGTACCTGGGGCTCAGATTTCTTTGCATGGACCATAGCATCCTGACGGCAAGTGAAAGGAGGTGATGTGGCTTCCCAGCAGGGCTGAACTTACTTTAGCCCCACCCCAACCCATCATCAGGAGCTTCCTCCCCTCTGGGTGGAACCTATCTTTTGACTATTGCTCAGGCAGGAGTTGGCCTAAGTCTCTAGCCTGTTCAACAACAGGGGAAGTGCTGTTTGCATTACTGGACACAAATTCAGTTACAGCCCACTTAGTTTATGCACAAAACAAAGGTGGGTTGAGCAACTAGTTCTCCCTCTTTTACTTTAGATAAAGAGAGGTCAACAAATGTGTGGCTCTAATAGAAAGAATCAAATTTGACAACGATATGGATTGATGGTAGAAAGTGGTATCTGGTCAATTACATCAAAAGACTCATCTAGGGTTGCATAGAAATGAGCTTGATGAGACAGACCCCCTTCCTATAACTTCCTGTGCCACTAGGGTACACCTAAAATCATACGGCTTCATGCCTGAGCCCAGAATGGCTAATGTATCTTTGCAGGTGACTATCAGGTGTGCCCCTTCAAAAGAGAAGCCACAGGGGCCAGGTGTCCCTCTGATGAGCTACAAATCCATAGTGAGTCCTGATGGGCTGTTGCCAAGCACATCTCTCCACAGAACACAAAGAGAACAGGGACTACACACTTGCAGACATCTGCTCTCTGTCTCATTGTTTCAGCCTGTAACAAGTTAGTTCCATTTTTGTTTTTTGAGACTGAGTCTTGTTCTATTGCCCCAGGCTGGAGTGCAGTGGTGCAGTCACGGTTCACTGTAACCTCCATCACCCAGGTTTAAGCGATTCTTGTGCCTCAGCCTCCCGAATAGCCAGATTACAGGTGTAAGTCACCACACCTGGATAACTTTTGTGTTTTTAGTAGACATGGGGTTTCACCATGTTGGCTAGGCTGGTCTCGAACCTCGGACCTCAAATGATCCACCCACCTTGACCTCCCAAAGTGCTGGGATTAGAGGCATGAACCACCATGCCTGGCCAGTTCCCCTTTTGCCTCAGGTGTAGAATACAGCTCTGCCCAACCTTATGATAAAATCTTCCTTTGTTCACCACTTGTTTCATCCATAAGAAATAAAGCTAATATACTCAAACTCTGAAGGATTCTGTAATTGACAAAATTCAGCACATGAAAATCTACAATGCGTATGCACTCCTCCCAGTCTTCTAGACTGTATAACTCAGGGTGGACTAAATCACCACCAATCTCTCTTTCTGGTGTCCTGTGGCCTGGACAGGACATTTCCAGTAAGTTGCAAAAGAGGCAGTACTCCTAAATTGTCGGGTGGCTGCCTGTTCTTCAGGTGGCTTAGAACTGAGGTTTCCAAGCTGTGATGAAATATGAGGTAGCATTACATATTCCTACATTTTCCAGCTTTATTCTCACAATGTTGCTACTATATTTCAGAGTATGAGAAATATAGGCCACTGGTTATTATTTTGGTTTTTAAAATCTTGCTTGTATCGCAGTTAGGAAAAAAAAAATCCCCCAACTCTGGAAAATCCTGGCCTCTTATCCTCACTTTCCGTAGCAGTTTTGGGTGTGTGCTCCTTGAGACTGCTGTGTGGGGGATGGTGGAGGTCCAGTCTCAACAGAGTCTTCACTGACATGGAGTTGGGGCCTGAGGGTAACAAGGATGGGCTGGAGGGTTCTTTTGGGGAAGTTTAGGTTCCCAAATCAGCCTTTACTGATGTTACCTTGTAAAGTTAAATTAGTGAAAATGAAGGTGTAATGTTTTTGTGACCAGGTTCGTGAACCAGCTGAGTTCTCTTCACATGGTCCCTTGGGTTGAGAAACCTTCTCTCACTGCGTGGTGTGGGGGACGCAGGAAGATTGGGGGGTCAGATCAGGAAGAGCCCGGCCAGGAACACCAATCCCTTTAGCAATGCCCTACAGGGGGTCTTGGATTTGAATTACCAGTTCTTGTTTTGGGAAATAACAGGAAGAACTGTAACTTATGCAGACACACCCCAGGATGTGATTCCAGAGAAAGCCACCCTAATGTGGCAATTCCTCAAGGACCTAGAAATAGAAAGTCCATTTGACCCAGCAGTCCCAATACTGGGTATGTATCCAAAGGATTATAAATTGTTCTATTATAAGGACACATGCACACGAATGTTCACTGCAGCACTGTTTACAATAGCAAAGACTTGGAACCAACCCAACGCCCATCGATGATAGACTGGACAGGGAAAATGTGGCACATATACACCATGGAATACTACCCAGCCATAAAAAATGATGAGTTCGTGTCCTTTGTAGGGATTTGGATGAATCTGGAAACCATCATTCTCAGCAAAATGACACAAGAACAGAAAATCAAACACCGCATGTTCTCACTCATTGGCGAGTGATGAACAATGAGAACACATGGACACAGGGAGGGGAGCATCACACACTGGGGTCTGTGGCAGGGAACAAGGGGAGGGATAGTGGGGGGCTGGGGAGTTGGGGGGAGGGGATAACATGGGGGAGAAATGTCAGATATAGGTGATGGGGAGGAAGGCAGCAAACCACATTGCCATGTATGTACCTATGCAACAATCTTGCATGTTCTTCACATGTACCCCAAAACCTAAAACACAATAAAATATATATTAAATTTTTTTTTTTGCTGCATGCCTGTTATTCTAGGACATAAGGAAGGATTCGGTGTTGGTGGTCCTGGTCATTCTTATATTTTCATCCTCTATACCACTCTCTCTTCCTCTTTTCCTTCTCAACCCTCAGCTTCCAGGGACAGGGTTCCTGGTTCCATTCCCAGGCTTGTGAGTGCGAACACCCCTTCCTGCCTCTTCCCTTCTCCTGCCCTTGTCTTTCCCCTGCTGCGTTCTTCTCTTTCCCTTTCTCTCTTTCTCTGCAGGTTTCTTGTCCTGTCCCACACCCTCTCTATTTTTAATGATTCCTCTGGGCACATTCCAAAGGTTGCCCTCTTTATGTGAACATAAATATCGGAGACTTTTATAATTACACTATAGGAACAGCAGCATCTATTGATCATTATATCATTTCTCTTCTCTCTTGGATAAATCTGAACTAGGAGAAAATCCTGGAAGAAAATTGGCTTTTCCATTTCTAATGTAGATAAGAAGTAAAAAAGAAGGCACAGAATTTAAAGATTTGGGAAATGGTTCTAATATATGTATTTAGTCACTTCAAAAATAAAATAAAACTTAAAGTGCTATCAGAAGGATACATGTCAAAATTAATTCAAATTGCAATTACATATAAGCCACTGCATCTCTGTTTATATTGATGCTTTAGAGAACTTAGTTAAGTGTTGATATTTATTCATGGATATTAACATGCCATTTTGTATTAAGAGGCACTTCCTTATCTTTTCATACATACTCAAATCATAATTTCATTAAAAGATAAGTATCTCTGTTGAAAAACTATAACGCTGTCTACAATTACAATGACACTTTTTAAAAGGTAATATAGTTCCCTGATAACATCAGGTTTATATTGAAAGGATTCAATAGCAACACTGAGTAAGAATCAGAATATATGTTGTTATGTTGACTGAAAGACTAACCCAGAAGCCTATTCCTGTTTTGCATAAACCCTAAAGTGACCAAATTCTGCTTTATTATGTTTTTAAATCCAACTGCCTTTTATCTATAAATTTTACAAATTCAAATTATCAAACATTTTCTTATGTAATGTTACTAAGAGTAATATTTATGTAAAAAACACATTTCATGGATTTTTAGTCTTTAAACACTTTCTCAAATGCTTTGCTCTCAAAATATAATAGGTATGGATGATAAAGAACATTCATCAGTCCTCATTTGCACAAAATGATCCCACCACATTATTTGCCAAATGAGTATTTCACTTGCTCTCATCTTTGAAAAAAAGGAATGAGGAAATATGTATCTGATAGTATCTTCAAAATATCCTCAATTCTGAGATCTCCCTTCCTGCAAGATGAAGTAGACACATGTTTTGTTATTCCTTCCCACTAAGTACCCACAGAAGCCCTGGGGTATATATAAAACAAGTCATGGCATACAAATCAACAGAATCTTCTTCTACAAGAAGATGCTTAAAGGTTGATACTGGCTAGGGACCTCAGGACTCAGAATGACATGAGCCTGTGTTCCCTGGATTTTCTTGTTGCCTCTGTGCTAAACATGCTGGTAACTGGCACAGAGAGAAACCCCCGACCCCTCACCAAAACCTGTTCTGTTTAGCCAATGGATGAAGAAAGGAGCAGCCTATCAAGACAGAATGTTTTTAGATGATAATGGCTACTCCAGCCAAATATCACAGGACACACAGTGGCTCCACTCCTATCTGGGCCACAAAGACTGAACGGGGGAGAATAGTCTCTCACCCTAAGGAGACTGCAATAAGATACCTTTCAGCCTCTTGCTGGGTGGTACCAAGGGAGACTTCATGGAGAGTCAAGACTAGAGATCTAACCCAGGCAGTAGGATGAGAAAAAGGTCACACTAAATCAACAGAAAGAAACTGTCTCTGCAGGTGACATGGTTGTCTACATAGAAAATATCAAGGAATCTGCACAATAACTCCTGGAACTATTGAGTTCAGCAAAGCCACAAAATACAAGTTCAACAACGTTTCTATAGAGTAGCTATGACCATGTGGACCCTGAAATAATAATAATACAATTTACCATAGTTTAAAACATGAAATAGGCGTGATACAGTTTGGCTATTTGCCCCTGCCCAAATCTCATGTTGAAATGTAATCCTCAGTGTTGGAAGTGGGCCTCGTGGGAGGTGTTTGGATGGTGGGGGTGGATCCCTCATGAGTGGCTTGGGCCTTCTGCTTGGTGATAAGTGAGCTTTCATTCTGTTTACATGAGATCTGGTGGTTTTCAAGAGTATGGCACCACCCCACCCATGTACTCTCTCTCTTTTGCTTCTGTTTCGGCCATGTAACCTGCCTGTTTCTGGTTCATCTTCCGCCATAATTGTGAGCTTCCTGAGGCCTCCCCCAGAAGCAGGTGCTGCTGGGCTTCTTGTACAGCCTGCAGAACTGTGAGCCATTAAACCTCTTTTATTATAAATTACCCAGTCTCAGGTCTTTCTGTATAATAATGCGAGAACAGCCTAATACAAGGTGCAAATCTAAGAACACTTACACACAATTACATGCTGCAACTATAAAACACTGATGAAAGAAATTCAAGATTTAAATAAATGGAGACTATTCCATGATTATATAATGAAAGATTTAACATAGTAAAGATATCAACTCATTAAAAAAATATACACAGATTTAATACAGTTCCTGTCCAAATACCAGAAGTATTTTTTACCAGACAAGTTATTATGAAATATATATGAAGAAGCAAAGAAACTAGGGTACGTAAAACAATTCGGAAAAAGGTACTAGAATAGCTAAAAAAATTAAAAAGTAAAATAAAGTGAGAGGAATCAGCCTACCCAATATGAAAATGTACAGTAATAAAGATTGCACATATTTGTGGAAGGAGAATAAAGAATCCAGAAGCAGACCTAAGAAAATATACCAAAACTGAATTTGGCAAAAATTCAAAGCAATTCAAGGGAAGCACGTTAGCTTTCTCAACAAATGGGGCTGGGGTAATTGAACATCCAAAGACAAATAAATGAATATATGAAGACATAGCAGCAGCTCAACCTAGGTCATATCAGAACTTATATAAAAATTAACACTTCACAAAATTGTTATACAAAACTAACTCAAAATGAATCACAGACATAAGTGTAAAATGTAAAACTATAAAACATTTGGGGAAAAAGTCACGAGAGAAAGTCTTCAGGATCTATCATTTGGCATAGAATTTTTAGATTTAACACCAAATAAAATGATTCATAAAAGAAAAACTAACAAAATGAATTTAATCAAAATTAAAAGTTTTACTGTATAAAAGATCGTGTTTAAAGGATGAAAGGACAAGCTATAGACAGAGAAATATTTGTGAACCACATGTCCAACAGCAAACTAGTATCTAGACTATATACATAAACAATGACCTAAACTCAACAGTTAACAATGGAACAATCCAATTAGCAGATGAGCAAAATACATGAAGAAGTATTTCAGTGGTAAGAATATGAAGACGACAAGCACATGAAATGATGCTGAATATAATTAGCCATTAGAAAAATGACAATTAAAAGCACAATGAGATATTGTTACATCGCTTTTAGCCTGGTTAAAATAAAAACTGTGATAACAGCAAATACTGATGGAGATTAAGGAAAACTAGTGATACAGTTTGGATTTGTGTTCCTGCCAAAATCCCATGTGGAATTGGAGGAGGGGCCTGGTGGGAGGTGAAGGCATCCTGGGGATGGATTTCCCCCTTGCTGTTCTCATAGCAGTGAGTGAGTTCTCATGAGATCTGATGGTTTAAAGTGTGTGGCACTTCCCCCTCATCTCTCTCTCTCTCCTGCTTTGCCATGGTAAGACATGTTTGCTTCCTCTTTGCCTTCCACCATGATTGTGTTTCCTGAGGCCTCCCAGCCATGCTTCCTGTGGAGCTGTGACTTAATTAAACTTCTTTGCTTCATAAATTACCCAGTCTCAGGTAATTGTCCATAGCGGTGTGAAAACGGACAGACACAACTAGATTACTCATAAATTGCTGTTGGAAACAGAAAATGGAACAGTCATTCTGGAAAAGAGTTTGGCAGTTTCTAAAAATCTAAACGTGATTATCATATGATTCATCAGTTCACACAAAGCTTGTACACAATGTTTTTAGCAGTTTTGTTCTTCATAGCAAAACACTGGAAGCAGTCCAGATGTTCTTCAAAGCACACTGTGGTACATTCGTAACATTGACTAATAGCAATAAAAACTTCATACACAACCTGATGAGTCTCCAGAGAACTATGCCAAGTGAAAATAGCTAATCCCAAAATGTTACAGTCCACTTACATAATATTCTTAAAATGGCATTTTATAGAAAGGGAGAATATTTGCAGTGGTGAAATATTCTGCATCTTGACCTCATTGTCAATGTTTTGGCTTTGATATTGTATATGGTTCTGCAAGATGTTACCATTAGGGGGAACTGGGCAAAGGGTACACAGGGTCTGTCTCTATTATTTCTAACATCTGCATGTAAATATACAATTATCTTAAAATAAACAGCTTAATTAGAAAATCTGTCTCTTTGCATTCTACACCTGCATGACGCTGAATTTTCTTCTCAGTGCAGAGGCTGATGTAAGAATCCAGCTGATTTTTTGTAAGCCAGGCTTAAAAACCTTTGCAAAATGTAAAACAATAACACTGTTCTGTTATATATACTTTTGTTTTAGAAAGTATGCTTATTTTTTAAATATGCTTTTATGGTAATATGTAATGATTATTAATTGTCAGTAATTTGTAAATAAATATTTAGAAAGTGTGTTTATTTTTACTTCTGGTACAGTAAAATAATAATAGATACAATCTAAGAATTCAAAGGAGTCAGAAAAGCTTAAACTTTGAGAACTATTGAATTAGGCATTGGTCATTGCTCATAAACATATTCATTTTGTAGTTCCTTTTGATTGTATCAACATATTAAAATATATTATCCTCTCCAAAATGTAATATGAAATGGGATGATCAGAGGCTTAAACACTGAAACCCCATTTAATTTAAACACAGATAACCAAAATATTCCTGTACAGAAACCATAACAAGACTTTTCAAAAAGATGTCACGTTAACTGTGTCTAATTTTCTGATTGGTAATTGCAGACTTCATAAGCCTTTATTTATCTAAGCAGTTTACAGTCAAAGGCCCCCAAATAGCAACAAATTGCCCCAGAGTCAGCAGAGATATTAATGTTACTCAGTGATACATCTTTCTGATGAGGTCTTAAATATTGATTTTTAAAAATTTATTATACAGGAAGATGACATTTTTACCCCTGAAGGCAATCGGAAAGAAAATTGCGATTATTAGACCCCCCTGAGCACCAGTTTTTCTTTCTGCGTGTTCCTCTGAGTATTACAAAATATTCTCATTTGTGATTTTTCTATCCTCATCTTGCCCCCTTACCACAGATAAATTAGTTCACAACAAACCTAACAAATTCAGGGGTCAGCACTTTGCCAGCAAGTGTTTAAAGCGAAGTTTTGCTTTTGCTGGAAGTTACCGTGAAGAGAAGTCTAGAACTCAGACTGGGCTGACATTGACCAGTAGTACTTGTCTCTGATATATCTGTGTTCAGAGTGCTCTCTGCTTGCAGGACCACTGTGGCGGGCCTTCCTTTGTGCGTATCTTTCTGGCTTTTAGGAATGTTCTACTCTGTGCAATAGCGCTGGGGTGTGCCACCCAGATCTTACCTCCAGTCCAGGACCGGGCCCTCTTGGCTCTGGGGACTGGGGAGTGTCGACAGCTGTAAGCTTGGGGTTGCATTTCCTCTCCAGGGGATTATTCTACAGGGATAAGAACCGCCACTGCCAAGGTGACACCCCCCTCTCCAGAGGCAGCCCACCTCCAGTGACAGGTCAGTGGGGACTAGGAGAAAGACCTGGCTTCCTCTCCCCCGTTTAGGACAACTGGAAGGAGGGAAGCATCTGGGCTGCGACCTCCGCGGGACAGGCTGTGGCACGGGTTGGGAATGCCTCACGGCTCAACCTCTCTCTCTGCCCGTCCTCCTCCTACATCATGCTGCGCGCATGTCCTCATCCTCAGAGTCAGCTTCCCAAGTCTCTTGACCTGCACGCAGCACCTGGGGGAACGTGGAATGAGGAACGCTATGTTGACATAGCTTCAAACTACTGACTCAGATAATTAATACTGATTAATTATGACATACTTATTAATAACTTTACAGTGAGGAAATCTGACTGACACTACCGTAATATTAATATGAAAAATGTGTTCCCAGTTATTTATTATTCTTTGTACTTTATAGCAGAATTCCATTATGCAACCATTTTTTCAACTATGGAAAATGTGTCCCCAGTTATTTATTACATTTTTGTGCTTTATAGCAGGGTTCCATTACACAACCATTTTTTTTCAACTATGAAAAATGTGTTCCCAGTTATTTATTATATTTTTGTGCTTTATAGCAGGGTTCCATTACACAACCATTTTTTTTTCAACTGTGAAAAATGTGTTCCCAGTCATTTATTATTTTTTTTGTGCTTTATAGCAGGGTTCCATATACAATCATTTTTTTTCTTCAACTAAACTACTTAATTTCTTAGCATAGGAAACACCAGCTACACTTGAACTGAGGCACATTCTACATGGGAATCAGCCCATATTCTTCAAAGATGCTCCAGTTATTAAAGACAAGGAAAGACAAGGAAACTGTTCCGAATGAAAGGACACAAGAGAGGCACCAATGGGGTCAACTCTAGACCGATGTTTACTACTTACTGCTATTTTTATAACGTTAAGTTTACTTTAGTATTAATATTGATATGGAAAATATGTTCCCAGGTATTTATTATTTTTTGTCCTTTATAACACGGTTCCATTATGCAATTATGTTTCTTCAACTAAAAAGCTTGATTCAAATTTTAGCTTGTTTAATTGTAACATGTTTCATTCTAAAGCTTTATTATTTTGTCACTTGTCACTCTTAACCTTAATTTTGTCTTCATATGGTGTTGTGTCTCTTTTTGTAACTTATTCTTCAGGAAGATTTTCTGGGGGAACATTTTTTTCTCAGGAAGATTCATTAGCTAGAATGTCCTGAGTTTATATCTTTGATTTTGGACACCCTTTCCCCTCAAGTAATATCTACCTGGTTATGTAATTATAAGGCCACAAGAATTCACGTATCTCTGTATTTGGATCTTAGTGCGATTTGTGTTAAGCATGATGCCCTTGTGACTTTAACTTCATTCATTCATTCATTCATTCAATTAAGAAATATTCAAAATATTTATTAGGTACCGACTATTGCCAGGTGCTGTGTTGTTCTGGAAATATGATGGCAAACAAAATAAGACACTATGTTTTCTGATTATACACTTTAAAAAATTTTCATTTTATTCTTGAAAATAAAAATTTTCACCAAGTTGTGTGTTACTGTTAGTATGCTTAATATTGATTGCTCATTTCTTTCAAACTGCAAATTTACTGTTTTCTCCTGCTCTGTAAAGTTGTTACTAGTTTTATTCTTCTTTTAAATTTGTATTTCTACTTTATGCAGATTCGATGTTCTTGTTCTAACTATGCTCTCATTAATGTATCATACTTTTTATTTTAACATATTTAACTTTTAAAATTTATTCTCTGATCTGTTTCTTAGCATCCAGCTTAATGTCCATTGGTCCTACACAGTTTTATGTAAAACTATTGTGTAATTTTCCTGTTCTTAAACTGTTTCCTTTTTGTAAGAGTCAGCTGTTCTCCATTATGGCAAAATTTCTAAAAATTTCTCATTTTGCTGAAGAAATTATTATAAAAGAAGAACCTAGTCTGATTTCTTAAAATGATACAGCTCTCCATAACTGCAATCTCTTTCTTTGTATATAAATTTTTAATTTCTTTTAACTGACCTTAATGCAGAGTCATTTGTCCGCAACCATATTTGAAAGGTAGATGGTCTTGACTGGTGTGAATCCAAGATAAAGGGAGCTGAATATGTGATGGATATTTTTGGCTTACACCTGCTCTTTGCTGTCCTACAGGTCCAGCAGTGCTGCTGCTTGGGGGGAAAGAGTTTCATCCGCAATCAGAGCTCAGGTAAGTGGTGTTCCTACACATTTGCTGTGGCATTCAGAATTATCCAGGAAAATGCTAATTTCTGACTAAGACATTGTCATAGCACCTATTCTTCAACAGATATAGGTTTAGTCTAATTTTTGCTTTAGAGTTTTCAAGCTTTAGAAATAATTATAATGGATTTTCCCTTAGCAAACATGCTATAATCAAGAGAATATATTAGAAAACAAAAAGAAGCAGATGATTAAGAATGTGTGCTCAAATCTTGGTATGATAAAAATCATCATTAAATATACTATAGCCAAAACAACAACAAAAAAAATCCTTCCAATTCAAAATTTGAAGTTACCATCATTTCCAGATAAGAAGCAACATGCAGCCTGTCCTCACATGCTCAGTTTGAAGGCCAGGTGATGCCTGCCAGTTTTCTCTTTGTTATTACAAGTGGTTCATTAATGTAGAATTCCAAGGGGTCTCAGCCAAAGCAATATTGAAAAAGATAAACAATGTTGAAGAACTCACATTTTCTGATTTTAAAAGGTACTGCAAAGCTACAATAATCAATATCAAGTGGTACTGAATAGACATATAGATTAATGAGAAAGAATTGAGTCCAAAAATAAATCAAAAAATCTGTGACCAACAGAGTGCAAAAACTATCCAATGGGACCAAGAATGTGAAATAATGAAAGTGAACCACTAATCTCACTTCATATACAAAAATTACTTCAAAATGGATAGATAACCTAAATATAAAAGCTAACACTATAAAACTTTTTGATGGAGCTCTGCTTACCCAGTCCTTGGTAAGAAGAAAACACAGGACTAAATCTTTATGGTCTCTATTTAACAATAGATTCCAAAATTTGACACCAAGTCATGAGCAATAAAAGAAAAATAATAGGTAAATTGGGCTTCATAAAAATTAAAAGCTGTGGAACATCAAAGGATATTATCAAGCAAGTGAAAAGACAATCTACACACAGGGAGGAAAAATACTTGTAACTGATATATGGGCTTAGTATCCAGAATATACAAAGAATTCTTACAATTCAATAACAGAAAGACAAGCAATCCTATTTTTAAAAAAATGAACAAATGACTCGAATAGACAACTCTCTGGAGAAAATATCCAAATGGCCAAAATGCATATTAAAAGACCTTTGGTTAGCCAGGCATGGTGGTGCACACCTGTGGTTCCAGCTACTTGGGAGGGTGAGGTGAGAGAATCACTTGAGCCTGGGAGGCAGAGGTTGCAGTGAGCTAGCCTGGGTGACAGTGAGACCCTATGTAAAAAAAAAAAAAAAAAGGGGACAGATGTTCAGCATCATTGTTGATGAAGGAAATGCAAGTTAAAACCACAATGGGATACCACTTCATACCTAGTAGAATGGTTAAAATCAAAATAAGGTAAAATAATAAGTGTTTGGGAGGACATGTAGAAATGGGAACTCTCACATACTACTGTTGAGAGTGTAAAATGAAGTATCTATTATGAAAGACATTTGGGCAATTCCTTAAAAAGTTAAATACAGAATTGCTGTACAACTCAGCTATTATACTTCTAGGCATACACTCAAGAGAGATGAAAACTTATATCTGTATGAAAGTTATACACAAATTTTATAGCAGCATTATTTATAACAGCCAAAAGGTGGATGTCCCAGATGTCAGTCAACAGATGAGTGGATAGACATATTGTGGTATATAAATACAGTGGAATACTATTTATCTTTCAAAAGCAATGAAGTAGTGATACATGGTACAACTTAGATGAACCTCAGAAGCATATGCTATGTAAAAGAAGCCAGACACAAAAGGTCACATAGCGAATGATTCTTTTTATATGAATATTAATATCCAGGATAGGTAAATCCTTTAGAAACAAGACAGCATGTTTGAGGTTGCCAGGAGATGGGGGAGGGAGAGATGTGTATGGCACATGATTAAAACATTTGACATTAGAGAGAGTTGGAGGCTGCACAGCATTTTGAATGCAGTAACTACCACTGAACTGTACATTTTACAATGGTTGATTGTAGGTTACGTGAATTTCATCTAAATTAAAAAAGTGAAGAGATCAGAAAAAGTAGCTGAAAAGAAACTTTGTTTTCTTACAGTCGCCTTTATGTTACTGAGTAGTACCTACATACAGTGACATTCTGAGCATCATTAATTTTAAAAAAGAAAATTTCTTTCAATATAAGGGTTACCATTATAATACAGAAATTGTGTTATTAACATAAAATACTTTTCAATCACTTTTTAAAGCAATAAATTAATTTTGATAATATAATTTCTTCATCAAATTAAGAGTGTTTCTCTCGACAAATAGTTCAAGGTGTTATGATATATGAATATTTGTAAATAGTTTTATTATTTGAGATGATATAATAATGCAAAATTATCAGCAACTTTTCCTCTCAAATGTTGACAATATAGAATAAAACTAGAGAAACTGAAGTTTTAAAGTAATTTGAAATTAAAAAAAAACAAAACATGGTATGCGAGTGCCCATTTATTAATTCTAAAGATATTATTGCCCACTAATTACCACACCTGATATATCAAGTGGTAGAAAATCATCCAATTGCATTAGTCTTCTGAATCTCCATACAATTTGGGAAGATATCAAAAGGTGAAAAAGAAAAAAAATAACATTCTGTTGTTGTTTTGAAGAACACAAAAAAATTGAACTGTCTTTGCTTTGACTAGAATTACTTCACATATATACTGACAAGCAGTATATTCCTTTTGATTGAGCTCTGCTTACCCAGTCTTTGGTAATACAGGGATTCTCCTGGTATTTGAACAAAGAGAAAGAATACAACCTGGAAACTGCTATCTACGTGGGTCACTGACTCGACAGCCTTCAGGACATTTTAAAACAGAAACTAATGGGCTTGAGCAACTTTATAAACTCAAACTGTGATTGCATTTAGAGTTGAATGTATATATTTTATTTCTAGTACAAATACAACAAATATATCCAACCAATATAGAAGTGGAGTTTCAGATTAAGCATCTTTGTTTCTTAAAATAAAGTCAAGAAAACTTACAGTTATTTCTAATGCTATCTTTAGAAATGGGCTTATAAGTATAAATGAGATTGTTAAATAAAAGTAGAGAAGGCTGTTAATCTGGCCTGCGCTATTGTACTAGGCCCCAATGGACCAAACCAAAATGGAGTCACTAATGCTAAAGACCTACATCACCAAACCAAAACCAAGTTGTTTATCCGAACTTCTGAGAAATTAAAAGAGGTAATAGCCAAATTCTCAAATAGGCCACTTTTAAACAGGCATGATGAGAAAGCCCCTCTGCTTTAGCTCTTACAAAGAAAATTATATGAAGTAATCTGATATTAACCCACTTCTTGTTTTATGCGGATTCTTGCTCAAGCTACCTTATAGAAGTCGCCTGTTATGCCCACTATAGCGCCTCTCTATTTTTAGATGAGATGTTACCTGATTAATGAGTAAGAAACTCAAAACCAACTAGATCATTTAACTAAATTTGTTGTAATTGTGTCTTTTGACAATATCAAATGATGAAAATAAAAATAAAGTTTGTAGTGGCCTCAGCTGCTTTAGAATTCTCCTAGTAATAAAAGCATGCATTTAACAGTTATCATTTTTGAGGAAGAGACTCTTTTACTCTGCTACAAATTCTTTGACCTTGAAAATAAAGTCACTCTATTGAAAGTAATTTAATCAACAAATGTGTTGAACTACTTGGAAATGAATTTCTCCCCTTAATTTGTGAAATATTTCCCTTTTGCTATTAAATCTTATAACATGGCATTTGCATGAAAATCAATTGTAGCGTCTTGGAGGTGACTTTGAGTAAGTCTCCATTGAATAACTCTGAATGTGAGCTTCAGTGAGTGATCCACGAATGTTATCTTCATTACAATGTACATGCAATTATTTTTAAAGACAGCATTGCTCTTAATTCTACAAAATTATTTTATTTTTGTAAGGCGAGGACAGTATCTTAAAATTTTAATGAACTTGCCCATACAAACATTCTAGGATAATAACAGATGGTGCAAGTATTTTTACATAAACAGACCCAAGATAGGATAAACTAGTCATGTGTAACTAACAGATGTGTGCTTATAACAAACATACTCTGGAAACCGCTTCTTCTCTCCTGGATGCACATGGATTAAGTATTTGTAGACGCTTGGCTTGAATTTGTAATGGTACTCGGGACTATAATCATGGTAGATAGAATGTTTTTAAATAACCTAATCTTTGTTAAATATCAAACTTGCCGTTTTAGACATTTAGCAGCTATGCCCCAACTTTGTACAGTATTTAAGTGGCTGAAATTGAATAAGGTAAGAAATAAGATTCCAACCTAAAATAGGCTGTCAGGATCATCACCTTGCTTACTGGGAAATGTTATCAATGTTTGCTCAGTTGTCAACTTTGACCTTAATCTAGCAGCAATGGCAAATCTGACAGACACCCGAAACAAGCAATTGCTTGACATATTAGGAAGCATTTTAATTTGACAGAAAGGAACACAAAACATTTTCTTTAATAATGTGAAATGTCAGAGAACACAGATCAACATTGACCCCTGAGGATTCATTGTTCATTCAAGATGGTTTAGGGCAGTACTGGGTTCTGCCAGAGCTATACTTTTATAAGCCAACAACTCAGATTTAAATAATAAAACTGGTATGTTTTCAAGAAGAAAAAAAAAATCTAGTTTTGTCATATAAAATGATAGGCAAGTTGTTGTGTGGTAGATTTCCTGATGCCGTATGTATACCAAGCCTGCCGATGCAAAGCTACCAGGAACCTGGGCTCCTGAGACCATGGACAGGAGTGAATCGTCCTATATATAAAAGGGGGCTAGCCCTCCCTTGCCCCACTTATTGCCATGCTGTGAACTGCTGGTCCTACAGATTAAAAAAAAAAAAAAAAAAACAGTTGCCAAGGGAAGGCAGTCTCTTGCACTCTAATCTTAAAGACAGAGTGGTGCATAATTACCTAAACATTCCCTTCACCATGAAGAAAACTAAGAATTGCCTAACATTGAAAATGAAGGTCCTAAAAGAAGAAATTTATAACTGAGTTTCATTGTGAGAAGCTAAAAAGAAAGAAATTCAGCTGGAGTAACATTCTAGCCACCGTGATGAAGAAATATCATTAGTTCCTTAATGAGAAGGAACAGAAGACACATATTTGAATAGACCTTAAATCCTTTACAGTCCATTGTACAAGTCTTTATCACCACTTGTCTGTAGTTTTCATTCCAGAGTAGGTGTTCCATCTCTACTTGTTTTTGGAGAATTTAAAGTGGAAGAACTCTGCATATTTCAGTAAGCACGGACAAATATTGGATAAAATATATCTCTTTGATTAACAAAATCAACATTCTAGCTCCCACCCTGGGCAAATCAGTTAGAAATTACCTTTTCCTTGTCAGTTAATCATAATGACTCCAGAGATCCATGCAGATAGAGCCTCATTCACAAGGTAAGTCAAGTTGCTGACACTGTGTATTTATCCATTTACTTGTTTTCATTATGCTGCCAGAGAGCTAAATAAAACAGTGAATATATTGTTATGTTTGAAAGTACCTTTAAATACATAAAACTGATCAAAGTGTGTGTGATTTTTTTTAGATCATAAAGAAGGTGTTTATGAACAGGGGAGAAATTCAAAACAGTATATTCAATATTCAAACAGCAGTTCTATTTTAAAAGGCTACTTGAAAAGGAGAAGCAAACAGTTAAATCATTCCATCTTTCAAATATAGAAAGTGAATTAAAAGGAGATAGTAGTAAATCATAAACGGCAAAGTGAAATACTGTTAATTTTATTATCTTAAAGCAAGAAAGGCTTTTCTAAGACTATCAAAAGTGAAACCATATCTAGTAGGTAGAAAATCACCATTTGTGCAACATAAAGTTAGGTGACAACTCATAGAGGATACAGCACATATTACAAGAACGGCATCCTTAATGGAAACGCTCTTACAACTCATTTAGAGAATTAAAAAGCCCCCCAATAAAAACACAGGCAAAATCATGAACAAGCATTGCACTAAAAAAAGCATACTTGGCTGAGAAAACTTATAATAATAAATATTCAAATGCTTTAGTAATTAAACAAAGCAAGTTAAAGCAGCAATGAAATTATGTTGAGGTTTACTTGAGAAATGACAGAGCCAATATTGATAGAGGAAGGACAATGGACTCCCAGACACTGCTCATGGCCTCGAACATTGGTCCACTTTTCCACAAGTAATGTGGCAGTTTGCACAAACTTAAAATTATAAGCTGCTTCTAGGAATTTGTTTTAATGTACTCCTGTAGATGCTGGTAGCTTAGTAAATCTTGCCATGTCCAGACAACTGAGTAACTGGGATTACTAGAAACACTTATAACACCATAATAATAGTTTTCTAACTTAGGAACTAACAGTGATTTTTACTTTATATATTTGTTCTCCATTACTATGAATTTATCTTAAGAAAATAACCTGGCCTTTTTATATGTTACAATCTAAAGCTTCCTACAGGTCTCACATTTGGAATCAGTTAATAGATTATTATGCACTACTATAAAACAGCCTTTGGAAGAGAGATTTCAACTTTCTCATACTATATCACTACTGTAAAGTGGACTCTGAACACATAGTCCCATTCAGTTATATATTACACAGAGAAAAATGGCTGTGAAATATGCAAGGTAATTTTAGTTGGGTATATGTTTAAGTAGCATGAATTGAGTTAATTTTTTCTTTCTACTTTTAAGTACTTTTTAACTTTTATATAAGTATTAAAGTTATGTTTAATGTTGTATTAATACACATGTTAAAAGGTTAGTTTTGAAAAACAGATTAAAATTTTTTCTGTTCAGTATGATCAAATTTATATGCAACTTTGCACATAGATCAAATATAGCATGATTATGGAAAATTAATTTATTTCTATTTGTTCACATGTTTAATATAAAATTAAGATGCAACATAAAACTCATAAGAAAATGTTTCTTCAGAATTAAAGTGGAATGAAAGCTCAATGCAAAAGCCCGTATTTTGTCTGAAATCCATACAGCATTTCAGTGTCCCACATTTATTTCAAAGTAGATATGTAACAGACTTTGTGATGTTATAGAAATGTTGCCAGATATTGGTTTCTAGAGTCACAAGATGAGAAATCTTGCTGGCATAATTTTTATCTTTTTATTACAAGAAGATCATTATGTGGATTCCTGACCCTTAGAATTACCAACAATTGTATTGGGCTGTCCATTACATATTTACAATATTCCAGAGATTTGCTGAAAACATACAGCAGCAGAAACCAAGCAACATATTTCCAACAGTGCTGACTATTTAAGTGAAAATAAAGCAGATAAATTTCAAACAAGAAGTCTCATTAGCCACAGCAACACATAGTGATGGGTCTGCTTTAGCTCATTGTAGTTCTGTGATGCGTATTGTGATAATGAACTGAAACACAGCCCTTAACTTAATTACAAGGTCTTTGGTGGAAAATAGCACTCTCGTGTCATTGAACAAGTTAAATTGACCTATTTAAAATACTTATAGTATTCATTAGACATCCCAGCATTATTCAGCCTTGACGACTTTGGGTAGTATTGCATATAGCTTCATTTGGGACAGTAATCATAAAGATTTTCTTCTGACATTCTGGAAAAGGGAAACAATAATATAAAACTAACAGAATACTCTGAAAAATTTTTCTTTGTCATGATTTCCTGAACAATAATGGTTTTTTCTTCTGCATCTTGTTTTAATATATGCCAGTTGGTACGTATGTTTATATAAAACAGGATACGCTATATAACATTGTAGCCTTTCTTACTTTCTTCATTTTATTTCAAGCTATATGAATTATGATATAGTTTGGATGTGTATTCATACCCAAATCTCATGTTGAATTGTGATCCCCAGTGTTGGAGGTGGGGCCTGGTGGAAGGTAATTGCATCATGGGGACATTTCTCATGAACGGTTTAGCACCATTTCTCTTGGTGTTGTCCTTGCCGTAGTGAATAAGTTATCAAGAGTTCTGGTCATTTAAAAGTGTGTAGCACCTCCCCACATCACTTTCGGGCTCCTGCTTTTGCCATGTAGCATGCCTGCTCCTGCTTCACCTTCCACCATGATTGTAAGCTTCCTGAGGGTTACCTAGAAACAGTGCCAGTGTTATGCTTCTTGTAGAACCTGCAGAACTGTGAGCCTTGGAAACCTCTATATTTTATAAATTACCCAGTCTCAGACATTTCTTTGTAGCATGCAAGAATGACTTAACACAAATCATGTATTTATTAATTTATTTTTAAAAAGATTGGTTGATATAATATTCTTAAACGTTTGAACTGGATAATGTAATTTTTAGAAGCTTTTTAAAATTGCTAATACACAAAGTGTGATTTCATGTGGTTTGCTTGCACATTGGCCTGTGCCCTTAAGTAATGGTTCCATGTAAATTGAGTGACTTAACCTGAAGACAGTAATTGGGAGGAAGCCGGTATGAGTCAACTTCCCTGCAATGAAGAAATGCAGGTACACCATTCTTGATGAGACTGGTACTTGCTGAAGTCACTCCAATAGCAAAGCTATAATTCTAAAGACATTTTCTTAAATTTGATAGCTGAATATTACTTAGTGGGAAAATGTGGACTTTTATAATGATTTTACTGAGAAAATTGGTTAACCAATTAGGGAAAATATTGTATTTCAGCCTCATAATTTAGAACAAACTAGAGATGAATTTTATTAACTTTAAAAAAGTATTTGCTGGTATAAAGAAATAGTTGATTTTTGGCCAGGCACGGTGGTGCCACGCCTGTAATCCCAAGATTTTGGGAGGCTAAGGCAGGCGGATCATGAGGCCAGGAGATGGAGACTTTCCTGGCCAACATGGTGAAACGCTGTCACTGCTAAATTACGAAAAATTATCCCGGTGTGGTGGCATGTGGTTGTAGTCCCAGCTACTTGGAGGCTGAGGCAGGGGAATCACTTGAACCCAGGCAGCAGAGGTTGCAGTGAGCCAAGTTTGCACCCTTGTACTCCAGCTTGGTGACAGAGCAAGACTCCGTCTCCAAAAAATAAAAAAAGTTGATTTTTCCATATTTATCCTACAATTAACCACCTTTATGGATTCTTACCTGTTCTATTATTTTTCATTCTAATTTTTATTTGGTTTTGCAATCATGTACCAACCATGACCAATGTGTTTTTTTGCTTTCAAGAGATATACCTCTTATTTTTTTTGTCATAATGCTTTGCTACAGCCTCCAGAAAATTATACAGTACAAAGAAATCTTTTTCTACCTTTTACTTGGAAAAAAATCTCTGGAGAGTTTTGGGGCTGTGAGGCCAACCGCAGTTTGGGATTTGTGCTTTACGCTTAAAGAAAACACACTTTGAATCATTGGATACTACATGTACTTTGCTCCGAAATTGACTTGGAATTTTATTTGTATGTAATTAATTTTAGTATCCATTTTATTCCACTCTTAACAAAATGCTTTTATTTCACCTTTAATTTGAAAAATAATTCATATTTGTTGTAAAATAATTCAAGTATAATGAGAATCTAGTTAGAAGAAAATAATATTACTTAACAAGCTCCCTAAAAACAAAATGACATAATGTGTAGATTTCAATTTATTTTCTGTGAGATGTCCATAAACATGAGATTCTTTAAAATGAGATTCTATTATTCAAGTTGTTTTGTATACTACTGTTTTAATATAACATATGTTGTGAACACATCATCTTAACAAATAAAATATAGACACCTCATTTTTAAAATTACTGAGTAATTTTCATTTGTGGGTATATCTTCCTTATTTTGTTTTAGCCCACAATTTGAATATTCAAGTCATTTCAAAATTTTGGCTTAGGATCTAAGGAAATAAATAAATATATACATATATATAGAGAGAGTTATATATGTATTTTTATATATATAGCTATACATGTGTATGTATATATGTTATATACATGTGTGTAACTATATATAACAATATATAGATATATGTTATGTATGATTATATAACATATATGGATACAAAAGTATATATAATACATAGTTATATACAACATATGCATACATATATAACTACATATAACAATTATGTTATATACATGTTGTGTGTGTGTGTGTGTGTGTGTATGTATATATCCTCTCTACTTCTATCTCTGTCTTTTTCTCTAAGTTTTTCACTCTCTAGACACACACACATTGACAGGAAAATCTCCTAGGATCAGAAAAAACACAAGTAATAAGGCTTACCCTGCAGTGTCCAGGGTAGTGAAGGGTGAGGGAGCAGAGACTGAGATTTACTATTCACATAGGCTTACAGAAAAAAAGACTCTTACATTTACATGAAAAACAAGAAAGAATAAGTGAATATAACTTAGAACAAATGAATGCATTTAGTAAAAATAAAAAGTAATTAATTACCCTGATTGCTGGAAGATTCACCTGAGCCATGAACATCTGAAATATATAGGGTTATCTTTTAAAATGTTGGCTACAATCCCAGTATTTGATCATGCAATTAAAAATATTGGCATAAGTATATGCCCTAAATTGAGCTTTTTGGGGTTGAACCTATTCAAAAAATATTGAGAAATGAAATAATTTACACAACAGAATATGCTCATTACAGTTATTCACAATGTGAAATTTCTGATGTATAATTAATACAAAAAATCTGATGATTGATATTGGTGAAGAAGTAGGGATAAGAGTATTTTTTTTTACCAGATAGTTCTTAAAATCAGTCTTAGTTCACAGCAGTAAATGTAAAGACTAGTAATGAAAACAAAATAACAAGACCACTAAGGAACAAAATTCATGGAAAGAGAGCAGGGCTATATTAAAAAATAATTATATGATATTAAACAAGGTGAAAGAAAAAAGAAGTTTACGTGGAGCTTATGATAATATAAACCGAAGAAAAAGTAAACGTAGGTAAAGAAAGACAAATGTAGTCATTTATTAACTAGAGTGTCTAGTCCTCTGCTGGGAAAAGGTCTGACGCATGACCTGCTTCTCAGGCACAGGACGGGAGTTCATGGCAGACCATGCTCAGTGCTCAAAGCAAGGAAGACCTCTTTGAAGCACCAGAATGTGGCCAGACTTGCCGGCTCTAGCCGCAGCCTTTTCCCTGTTTACTGATGACTCTAAAGTAGAGCAGGCTCTATACCTTCAGAGGAAATGCCAAACCACCACAGCTATAGATCATCTACTTAATGTTTCGCTTCTTTTTCACACCCCACATCCCTGAGCACATGCTTCTTTGTTTAAACACTCAGTAAATAGCGTGGGTCTCCAGTGCTCTTGGCCTTCGCATCCTCCTACTCCCGTCAGCCCCCTGTCCACCTTTATGAACTCTTACTCTTGTGTCTTAATTTTTTTGTCTCAACCAACCCTTGTTGCTTCCTAGATTGTGTCTGGGCTGGTCCCCCACACTCCACTCTGGTAGATTTGGCTGATTAAGGATTAAATAGTGAGCAAAACAAAGTATTCCCCCTAAGAATTTACAACACAGTGAGGGAGACCCCCAAGAAGCACATACTACATAATGCCTCAAGTCAGAATCAGGGCTGTGGAGGAAACAAAGCCAGCCCCGGGGTGGGGAGAATCCCAGGGCAGCAGGTGAGGAGAGGGCTGCTTTGTACAGGATGGTCGGAAGTCCTCTGCTAAGGCGACATTTGAGTAGAGGTCCTGAGGAAGTGAGGGTCTTGCTGACAGAGTCTATGGTAAATGCAGGGTCCCTGAGGTGAGGCAATGCTTGCTGTGTCTGAGGCATGGTTAGAAGGCCAGTGGCTAAAGAGGAGTAGCCAGTGGGAAGAAAAATGGGAGACGGTGTCAGAGAGGCTGTGCCCAGTGGATACCACTTCTGTTGTCTCCCGGACATTCCTCTGCCTGGCAGTGATTCCTAACTTCGGCTGCATATTGCAATCATCTGGGGAGTCTGAAAAACTGTGGATCCTTTGGTCTCCTTCTCAAGGATGGTTCTTGGGTGTAGCCTGGGCATTGAGAATGATTATTTTTTTAATTCTCCAGATGATTATTATTTGCAGCCAAGGTAAGTGTTGCTGGTTGAGAAGGAGGAAAATGAGAAAAATCTGACAAAGGGAAGTTAGGGGAAATAAGAGGCAAATCAAAGGAGAGTGATTTCTGAAGGTCAGATGAGGACAGGGGTTTGAAAAGAAGAGGGGTTAGCTGTGGCAAATGCTGCCTGTCTTAGATCCAGCCAGATGAAAGCTGATTTGATCACTGGAACTGACAATGTGGTGATCATTAGTGATTCTGATAAGAGCTGTTTGAGTGTTAAGAATGAAATCCTGATTGGTGTGGGTTCAAGAGAAAAAAATAGGGGCAGAGAATGTGAGCATGCTAAATATATACAATCCTTTCAAAGATGTTTCTGTGGAGATGTAAGAAGAATCTCCCATTGCTGAAGCAGAATGTTTGCTTGTGAATGCTTCTTTAAGATGTACCATGTTTTCAGTATTCATAACGCAGTAGGCAGAAAAATCTGATAATAAACCTGAGTTAATAATTGTAAATTACTTTAGAATATTTCGTGGCTCACAGTAATTGTTTTACAAATATTTGCCAAAGGAATGAATTGTTCAGGAGAATGAATAGGGAGTGGGAAATTCCAAAGGAGAAAATCACTGAGTAGCTTAAAAGAGGTGGCCTCGCTCGGTGTCGGGGAACTGTCCTCCGATGGGTGTCAGAGAGATTTTCTTTTAATAGAGTATTAGTTATGTTAGAGTTAGCAGTAGGACTATAAAAATGTTTTCTTCAGAATTTTTAAATCTGAGTGAAATAAAAAGCAAAATCATCAGTTGGAATACAGAAGGAGGGGGATGGAGTTTTGGAGTTTTAAGAGCATGGAGAAAACATAAAATAGTTGTTTTAAACTCTAAGAGAGTGAATTGCTTTGGATAATGCAGTAGGATTCTCAGAGGCAATGAGGACACATTGGAGGATTTTGTCAGAAAGTTAATGTGAAACCATCCAGCAAAGTCGTGCGTCTCTCTCCAAAGGCATTGGTTTACCTGTCTCCATAGGTGTTGGTTTGCATGTTTTTTTTTTTATTTTAAAAATACATATAGAGTTCTCCCTAATTCTATTTTAATAACCTGTATAACATTGCATTGTATGAGTATATTAAAATTTATTCCACCTGTGTCAAACGGTAGTTATTTGAACTGTTTGAGTATTTTGGTATTAAAAATAATGCCAAAACTAATAGCTTGATTCATGTAATTTTACATTTTTTGCCAGTTTTTATTTGGGAGCATGCTGGGTCGAATGATAAATGCATCTGTTACTTTCCTATTTGCTTTTTACTTGATATTTGGACAATCAAATCATGAAACACTGTCCTACAAAATCACATAAAAATAAAAACAAATACTTACAAAAATGTATGATCATCGACCTCATATAGGCCTTCATCAATACCCAACAAGCCTCCTATTTTCTCTGCCTGTCTCTTCTCTTCCCATGTACTACACTCACCCCTTACATGATCCCTCACGCTCATGGAGGGACCACAGTCTATTTTTCCTGATTCATGGGAGAGTCTGAGGCTGCAGATGGAGACTGTCTGCTGCTGCATCTCCAAATGTACCTGCCTCTGCACACCTCTCTTCACGGCTATTGGATAACAGGGGAGGTACATTGCTTCCATATAACGTCCAATTATGCTCCCTTCTGCTTTATCAGAAACCACTCATTATCGATGACCAAATCTCTCTCTAGTCTCTAGTAAACTTATTTTTTCAATTGAATTATTCATCAGCATCTAAGTTCTTAGACGGTTCACATCCAAACAAATGATCTCCATGAACTTCCTTAATTTCCATGATACTATATTCCTATTGTGTCTATATCCTTTCTTTGCGAGTTCTTTTAGTACTACCTTTAGGCTTTTCTTCTTCTAGTAGACCATTATGTCTTAGAGTTTCTCAAGGCTCAGTCACTGTCTCTCTTCTCTTTTCATTCTTTGTCTCCCTAAGCCAATTCATCTATATCCACAGCCTCACTTATACCCTAGGCACCGATGATACGTGAACCTAGACATTCACGTTTCTGGCTCAGACAGCCTTCTCCTCACTCCTGACACTCATATTGATTTCTTACAACCACAGTCCAATTCCTGCCCCATTCTTCTACTTTCCAATAGCTAAGAATAGTTTTTATGCTGTAAAAAGTTTCCATATACATAAATAAATAAATAAATAAATGGAAAAATATGCAATAGTGACCATTCGTGGCATGCATAGCCCCAAATAATTATTCACTATCTGGCCTTTATGAAGCTGACAAACCCTGTTTTAGATGACTCAAACTGTCATAAAAATCAGTACAGTAAGGCTGGATGATTCATAGTCTGGATCCTCCACCTTCCTACAGCATATTCCCTCCAGAAAGACATCATTATTATTTATGGATATAAATCTTAAACCCGGCACTTATACCTGCACACCTCATTCTCCATTACCTCCTGTATCCAATCTATCATCATGCTTTATATCTTAAATAATTATTTAATACATATACCAGTATTTATTTCAATGTCATCATCCTAATCTATCATCATCTTGAACCTAGATTGCACATTTACATTTCTAGCCTTTCCATAGCCCCTGCTCACCCCATCTTCCTCTACCCTTCATAGTCCTGCTAGTAACACCTTTCCTCTGCAAACTGCTGATCATTTAACCCTTTCTTAATACTTCTCAGTGGATTCCAATCGATTACAGCATCAAGAAGTGGTCATGATCCAGTTTTCCAGGCTTCACCCCCACCTCTCTGCCCTTCCCTATCTCACGCTGGCCATGACTGTTTTCTTCAGGTTATTTCTCTCCAACGCAGGGCATTTCTGTAGGTGATTCCCTGTGCCTGGAACTTTTCACCAGCAATATTCCTCTTTGTTTGTTAATTCCTACTCATCACGTAGATTGCACCTAAACATCATTTCTTTGAAGAGTTTCTTGACATTCTATTTAGGTCAGGTTCATTTAAAAAGCTCTTCTTCAGTATTCCCATATGTGATACTTGGCTAATATATCTTCCTTCCTGACATGGTGAAGTTTATGAGGGAGGTCTGTCTGTTTGCTTACCATTGTGTTCCTTGAACTGTGCCTGGTAACTATAGCACTGAAAATAAACATGCCTTCAATGAATGGATTGAGACTGTGACAAAAATTTGTTACAGAAAATTAGTTGAGAAATATATTAATTCATAAGTAATTATGTACAAAGGACTAATGCTTTTTTTAAAAAAAATACACAATTAGGTATTTGTCTTATATCATTATTTAAAATAAATCCTGGAGGGTAAGATAGTTCATACAAAGTAAAGTACTAGGAGGCAATGTGCTTGTGGATGACTTTCTAAGCATGATTCCAGTAACCAAAATCAAAAAAGCAATAATGACAAGATTGACTGCATTAAAAATTTCAGAAAACCACACATAAGCACTGTATTCATCTATTTTAGTGCTGCTGATAAAGACAAACCCAAGACTGGGCAATGTACAAAAGAAGGAGGTTTAACTGGACTCACAGTTCCACCATGTGGCTGGGGAGGCCTCACAATCATGGTGGAAGACAAGGAGGAGCAAGTCACATTTTACATGGATGGCGGCAGGCAAAGAGAGAGCTTGTGCAGAGAAACTCCCATTTTCAAACCATCAGAACGTGTGAAAGCCATTCACTATCACAAGAACAGCATGGGAAAGACCCGCTCCCATGATTCAATCATCTCTCACTAGGTTCCTCCACAACATGTGGAAATTATGGGAGCTACAACATGAGATTTGGGTGGGTACATGGAGCCAAACGGTATCAACCACATACAAATTTCTTCGTGGAAAAGATGATTAAAATGCAAGTTGAAAAACAATTTATAGTACAGGGTATTAATAGTCTTTAAGCATGTAGAACTCACTCCATTCGCTTATTTGTTACAGGATTTCAGGTAAAATCCTAGAAAATATAGATTGCTATGTTTACCTATGTGGTTTCATGCCTCTATCAATTGCACTTGGAACTCATTTTATATTAAATCTATCAATGAATTATTAAGAATTAATTTAGACTGGTAAGCAGTAGTAGTCATCAATGTGGAGAGGATGAGAAGTTAGCCCCTCAGCTCCTTCTGAAGTGCATTATTTTTTCTGAGATTGTATGAACTGCAGATGGAAACAGAAAAATTCACTCTCTTCAATGGATAATATTCGACTAAAACTTCTTAAATGAATAGAGTGCTTTGAGAAACTCACCCAGTGAGGCCTGCTTGTTCTGTTTCCCAAGAGACCATTCTTTTCCTACAGAGAAATGATCCCATCTTTTGAACCATGGATCATTAAATTTTCTGTGTTCTGTATCTTAAATTCACTAAAGATTTTTTTCTTCCCCCTCCTGTATGTGACTCTAGATTAATTGGTTGAAAAGTTAAAGCTCCATTCATTCCTTTAAACATTTTCCATGCAATTTAAGCTTTCATTGACTGTTCAGTATTTTATAGCTAAATAAACAAACACTAATTTAAACATAAAATAATTGTATTATGAGGATGATGAAATACATAAAATATCCTATTCCTTTTCCATAAATATGAGCAGATTTAGGATTAAAATACATTTTGAGGATAGATTTTTATCCTCCAATAGTCATACTTTTTAAAAGGAATCTTAGGGGCTATATTTATTTTCGGTGACCAGTGTTTAAATTTTTTCATAACTATGTTTATTTTTAGCATTTTGCTTTTCTATAATTTTTAGATCAAAGCAAAACTAAAGGTAGTAGCAGATAACACAGGGGAATGCATGAGCATTGAAACAAATTTCATGGACTACTGTTACCCAAATGTCATGTTGTATTGGGATTTTTGAGACTTGCGTTCAGCCTTTTTAAAGCTATAATTATTCAGAATAACATACGCCCACTTGAGTTAAGTCCGTTTTGTTAACCAGATTAAATTTAGGACACATGTCACAGAAGTCAAAATCTATCATACTTCATTAAATTTATATTTTAACTGATAATCCGAAAACCAGGAAATTCAATAAAATAGTCCAGGACAGGTAGATAGATAAATCGGATTCAGCACAAAATTATTAAGCATATTAGGAAAATAATTAACTTATTCAATCATACAGGAGAATATTCCTCTCATCAAATTTCCTTATTATACTTAAATAAAAGCTTTATGTTTATTAAGGAATCCTCCCTCACAAAAAAATTTACAGGAAAATGGCTCCTATTATTGTATAATTGAAAACATGGTGTTACAATGAATTTTTTGTAGTAGCGAATCCATAGCACAGTTCATTGCACTGGGGGAAACTTGGATGAGGGCTTGAGGTAGCAGCGTTTTGGTTGCATCAACCCAGTTAATAGAATGAGAAGCTTAACTACAGCATGGGCTGCTCCCGGTGATGTCTTCACAGTCAGCCTTAAGTTAGCAACCCCTCCCCCTTCTGTATCTAAATGCTTGGGTCAGGAATCTATTTGTCCACATTTAAACAATAGAGATGGCTATTTTATCTCAGTCAATCTAATGAGAATGCAGACAACAGGAGAATTTTTTCTTAATTTACTGTCTTGATAGATATAAATATATCCGTTTGACATATTAACATAGAGTACTGAGATTTTCCTTGAATTTGCTTGTCTTTTCCAATGATTGATTTCATAAATTGCCGACTACAAAATTTGAGGTGGAAGAGACCTTGAAATATACATAAGCCAAATTCCACAGTTCTATACCTGAGGCAGTATTGCTATGAAGAATAGTGAATTTTTCTGGAACATAGTAAACATTCAATAGTTTACAAAATGCTTTGCATAAAGTATCTCCTCTAATTTTTATTAAAACCCTATGATCTAGAATATTAACATTGTCCACATTGTACAGTTGGAGCTAAAATTCAACTTTTATTATTATTATTATTTTATTTTATTTTTTTATTTCATTTTTTTATTGCATTTTAGGTTTGGGGGTACATGTGAAGAACATGGAAGATTGTTGCATAGGTACACACATGGCAGTGTGATTTGCTGCCTTCCTCCCCATCACCTATATCTGGCATTTCTCCCCATGCTATCCCTCCCCAACTCCTCTCTGTCTCCCAGGCTGGAGTGCAGTGGCGCGATCCCGGCTCACTGCAACCTCTGCCTCCCAAGTTAAAGCGATTCTCCTGCCTCAGCCCCCCGAATAGCTAGGACTACAGGCACCTGCCACCATGCATGGCTCATTTTTGTATTTTTAGTGGAGTCAGGGTTTCACCATGTTGGCCAGGCTGGTCTTGAACTCCTGATCTCAGGTGATCCGCCCACCTCGGTCTCCCAAAGTGCTGGAATTACAGGCATGAGCCACCACACCTAGCCTAAAACTCAACTTTATTCAGCTTCTTTGTTCATGCTCTCAACTGCTGAACCGTAACTCCACCATTTGAAAACCAAGTAAGACAGTTCTAATCTTAGCCTCCTTTCCCAGATAAAAAAACTAAAGCCAAGAGAGGCATGCTTTTACCCCAGGTCACATTTCACTCTCTGTTCCAACTCTTTTCACAGGTGGTTCTAAAATAGCTTTAAATGTCAGAGCAGTGTTGTTTCCCACGATACATATTTAACTCAAAACAACCTTCTATTTATTCTTTCGATTATATTAGATGATAGTATCTTAATCATACGCCATTTTGTGGATCCCATTTGCTAATTAGGGTTTTTTAATGTTACAAGTATTTTAAGTAAATGCAACAATGTAAATAGGTTCAAAAGATAATTAATGCAATTATTCATAAAACTGTCCATAGGTAGGGCAAGCGTTGAGTTTACTTTGATTTCGTGACTGTAGCTTGGCAAAAACCCAGTTTCTTTGTCTCTGCAATTGAAAGGGTTTTCTCTCTCTCTCTTCTCTCTGTCTCTCTTAAGGCTAGATTCTCATACATGTTGGGAAAATGTAACAGTTCCAAGCTTCCAATTCATGACTTTAGGTAACTCTTTCAAATGATTAAAAAGTGTTATTTCACAAAAGACTCAACGAATCTCACTTCATGGTTAAGTTTAATTGGATCAGATTCCAATTCCTTATTTCGATTTTTAGTCATAGAAATTCTGTGGGTAGAATGTCTTAGTCCTGATGGATTAGTTCAGATTCTAAGGGTATTACCTTATTTTGATTTCAGTAATAAGTGCTCAGTCATGGAACTAGATCAATTCCCCTCCTCAAATCCAGCTACCAAATATAAAAACACATAAAAAACAGAGACTGCCACGTAACAGGAGAGGAATAGTATGATTGTTATGAGAGACATAAATGCCAGCAAACCTAACGGCTTAGAAAATTCACAATGCCAGAGTAATCCTTTACCTTGGGTGCCCTGTTGAATATTTATGTTTTGTTCTTGGATTTTAAACTTTTTAAATTGTGACATATGACTGGCATACTGAAAAATCAGTTAAATATAAATGGGTGACACCATTAATCATTATAACTGGAACACTGGTGCAATCTTTACCTAGGTCAAATGAAGGCACAGCCAACCAGAAAAAGGTCTCAGTATTCCCCTGCATAATTGCAATCCCTTCCAATCTCCCTAAAAGTTTACCCTTAGTATAAATATTATGGTAAAATTTCCTTGCTTTTACTTATACTTTTAACACCAAACATGAATCCATAAGCAATGTAATTCAGTTTTTCCCATTGGTCGGACTTTATAGAAATTGAATTGTACAACACAAGTGACTGGCTTCAAAAATCTGTGAAGTTTCTCGTTCTCATTGCGTATTTTTTTGCATGCCACTGGATGAAAATATTACATGTAATTTATACATATTACTGTTAAGAGACATTTGTGCTGTCATGAACATTCTTGAATATGTTTCTTGGTGCATAATGGCCTTCATTTCTGTTGGATGTATGTCTGTAGATTTGTTGAATCATGGGAAATATATCTGTTTAACATGTTAGGTACTGCCAAATGGCTTCCTAATATAGTACCAAATTATAGCCCCACTCGCAGGGGGAGAGTTTCTCTTTTCCCACACCATGGCAAAACCATGCCCTTATCAATCATGTTAATGTTGAACATTCTGGTGGATGTCTACCAGTGATAGAAATGAAATTGAGTACCATTTCATGTATTTTATTGGCCTTTATGTATATTCTCTTTTGTGACATGACTGCTGATGTCTCTCTCTCTCTCTCTCTCTTTTGAATTAGGTTGCCTGATTTCTGATTTATTTGTCAGTCTTTATGCCTTCCAGTATGGGCCACTTGACAATTTTTATTCTGCGTTTAAAATACCTTCTTCTACTCTATAAATTCATCTTCACTTTTTGAGTTGTGTCCTTTGGCAAAGAGTTTCTTTTGTTAATTAAAAAAAGTGATAGCTTTTGGGGTACAAGTGGCTTTTGGTTACATAGATGAATTATACAGTGATAAATTCTGAGATGTTAGTGCATCCGTCACCTGAGTAGTGTACATTGTACCTAATATGTAGTTTTAATACAATATCCATCTCCCATCCTTCCCCTTCTGAGACTCTATATTAGTCCATTCTAAGACTGCTATAAAGAAGTACCTGAGACTGGGTAATTTTTAAAGAAAAGAGGTTTAATTATCTCAGGGTTCTGTAGGCTGTACAGGAAGCATGGCAGCAACTGCTTCCAGGGAGGACTTGGGAAGCTTTTACTCATGGCAGAAGGTAAAGCAAGAGCAGGCATCTTCACGTGGCTGGAACAAAAGGAAAAGAGAGACGGGGGAGGTACTACACACTTTTAAAACCACCAGATCTGTAATAACTCACTCACTATCATGAGAACAGCACTGAGGAGAAGGTGCTAAACCATTCATGAGGATTCCGCCCCCATGATCCAATCACCTCCCATTAGGCCTCACCTCCAATGCTGGGGATTTACAATGTGACATGGGATTTGGGTGGGGACACAGATCCACGCCATATCAATCTCCAAAGTCTATTATATCATTCTGAATGTCTTTACATATTCATAGCTTAGCTCCTGCTTATAAATGAGAACATGTTGTACTTGGTTTTCCATTCCTGAGTTACTTCACTTAGAATGATAGCCTCCAGCTCTGTTCCAAGTTGCTGCAAAAGACATTATTTTATTCGTTTTTATGGTTGAGTAGTATTCCATAGTATGCAAGTACTACATTTTCTTTATTCACTTATTGGTCAATGGGCACTTAGGTTGGTCACATATCTTTGCAATTGTGAATTGGGTTGCAATAAACATGCATGTGCAAGTATCTTTTTTGTATAATGACTTCTTTTCCTTGGGTAAAGACCCAGTAGTGGGATTGTTGGATTGAATGATAGATCTATTTTTAGTTCTTTAAGGAATCTTCATACTATTTTCCATAGAGGTTGTACTAATTTACATTTCCACCAGTAGTATTAAAGAATTCCTCTTTCACAATATCCATGCCAGCATGTATTATTTTTTGACTTTTTAATAAAGGCCATTCTTGCAGGAGTAGGGTGATATCTCATTGTGGTTTTAATTTGCATTTCCTGAATGGTTAATGATGTTGAGCATTTTTATCATACGTTTGGTGCCATTTGTGTATCTTCTTTTGAATAATATCTATTCATGTCATTTGCCCACTTTTTGATGAGATTATTATTATTTCTTTCTGCCTGATTTGTGTGTCTTATAGATTCTGGATAGTCATCCTTTGTTAGATGCATAATTCGTAAATATTGTTTCCCATTCTGTGGGTTATCTGTTTACTTGGATTATTATTTCTTTTGCACTGCAGAAGCTTTTTAGTTTAATCAGTTTCCATTTATTTATTTATTATTATTATTGTTTTTTTTGCATTTGCTTTTTGAGTTTTAGCCACAAATTCTTTGCCTAGGCCACTGTCCAGAGGAGTTCTTTTCAAGGTTATCTTCTAGAATGTTTATGGTTTCAGGTCTTAGAGTCTTTCATCCGTCTTGAGTTAATTTTTGTATAGGGTGTGAGACAGGGATCCAGTTTCATTCTTCTGCATGTGGCTAGTCAGTTTTTCCAGCACCATTTATTAAATAGGGTGTTCTTTCCCCACTGTATGTTTTTGTATCATTTGTCAAATATCAGTTAGTTGTAAGTATTTGGCTTTATTTCTGTGTTCTCTATCTGTTCCATTGCTCTGTGAGCTGACTTTTATACCAGTACCATGCTGTTTTGGTAACAATGGCCTTCTAGTATAACTTGAAGTCTTGTAATGTGATGCCTCCAGGTTTGTTCATTCTGTTTAGGATTGCTTCAGCTATTCGGGCTGTTGTTTGATTCCATATGAATTTTAGTTTTTTTTTTCTAATTCTGTGAAAAATGATTTTGGCATTTTAATGGAAATTTTATTGAATCTATAGATTGCTTTGGGCAGTATGATCATTTTTATAACACTGGTTCCTCCAAGCCATGAGTATGGGATGTTTTTCTGTTTGTTTGTGTCATCTGTGAATTGTTTCAGCAGTGTTTTTGTAGTTCTTGTAAAGGACTTTCACCTCCTTGCTTACATGTATTCCTGAGTATTTTATTTTATTTTCTGCAGCTGTTGTAAAAACAGATTGAATTCTTGATTTGATTTTCAACTTGGTCATTGGTGTATAGTAGTGTTACTGATTTGTGTACATTGATTTTGAAACCTGACAGTTTACTGAATTATTGATCAAATCTAGGAGTCTTTTGGATGAATCTTTAGGGTTTTCCAGATATATGATCATATCATCAACAAACAGTAATAGTTTGACTTCCACTTTTCCAATATGAATGCCTTTTTGTTTTTCCTTCTCTTGCCTGATTGCTCTAGCTAGGACTTCCAGTACTATGTTAAACAGAAATGATAAAAGTGGGCATCCTTGTCTTGTTCCAATTCTCTGGGGAAATGCTTTTAACTTTTCCCCCATTGTATAATGTTGGCTGTGGGTTTGTCATATATGGCTTTTGTTAATTTGAAGTAAACCCCTTCTAGGTCTAGTTTGTTGAGAGTTTTCATCATAAAGGGATGCTGGATTTTATCACATGCTTTTTTGCATTTATTGAGATGATCATATAGTTTTTGTTGTTAATTCTGTTTATGTGATGTACCACATTTATTCACTTGCATTTGTCAAGCCATCCCTGAACCCCTGGAATAAAACCAACTTCTTCATGATATATTATCTTTCTGATATACTGTTGGACTTGATTAGCTAGTATTTTGCTGAGAATTTTTGCATCTATGCTCATTAGGGATATTGGTCTGTGGCTTTCTTTTTTTGTTACGTCCTTTCCTGGTTTTGGCATCAAGATGGTACTGGCTTTATAGAATGATTTATTGAGTCCCTCTTTCTTAATCTTTTGAAGTAATTTCATTAGGATTGGTACCAATTCTTCTCTGCATGTCTGATAGAGTTCAGCTGTGAATCCATCTGATCCTGGGATTTTTGTTGTTGTTGACAATTTTTTTTTATTACTGATTCAATGGTGCTGCTTTTTGTTGGTTTGTTCAGGGTTTCCATTTCTTCCTGATTTAATCAGGAGAGTTGTATGTTTCTAGGTATTTATCTATTTTCCCTAGGTTTTCTGGTTTGTGTCTCAAACTAGTAGTCTCAAATAATCTTTTGTATTTCTATGGTGTTGGCTGTAAGGTACCCAGTTTCATTTATAATTGAGCTTATTTGTATTTCTCTCTTCTTTCCTTGGTTAATCAAGCTAATGGTTTATCCATCTCTTTATCTCTTCAAAGAACCAATTTTTTGTTTCATTGATTTTTTTGGGGGGGGGATTCAATTTCATTTAATTCTGCTCTGATATTTGTTATTTCTTTCCTTCTGCTAGATTTGGGTTTAGTTTGTTCTTATTTCTCTAGTTCCTTGAAATTTGACAGTAAGTTGTCAACCTGTGATCTTTCAGACTTTTTGAAAGTAGGCACTTAGTGTTATAAAATTTTTTCTTAGCACTGTTTTTAGTGTAACCCAGAGGTTTTGATTACTTGTGTCACTGGTATCATTCATTTCAAAGAATTTTTGAATTTCCACCTTGATTTCATTGTAAAACCAAAAATCATTCAGGAGAAGATAGTTTAATTTTCAGGTATTTGTACAGTTTGGGAGGTACCTTTTGGAGTTGATTTGTAGTTTTATTCCACTATAGTGTGAGAAGACACTTGATGTGAGTTTAATTTTTCAAAATTTATTGAGATTTGTTTTGTGACCTATCATATAATCTTTCTTGGAGAATGTTCCACGTGCTGATGAGAAGAATATATATTCAGCAGTTTTTGGGTAGAAAGTTCTGTAATTATCTGTTAGATCCATTTGTTCTAGAGTTTAGTTGAAGCCCATTATTTCTTTGCTAACTTTCTGTCTCGACGATCTGTTTAGTGCTGTCAATGGAGTATCAAAATACCTCACGATTATTATGGTGTTATTTATCTTACTTCTTGGACTGGTAGTAATTGTTCATTAATCTGGGTGCTCCAAAGTTAGGTGCATACATATTTAGGATTGTAATATCTTCGTTTGGATTGATCCTTTTATTGTTATTATATAACCTTCTTTGTCTTTTTTTTTTTTTTACTGTTGTTGCTTTAAAGTCTGTTTTATCTGGTACAAGAATAGCTACTCCTGCTCACTTTTGGTTTCCATTTCTGTGGCTCTTTTTCCACCCTTTTACCTTGAGTTTATAGGAATCCTTACATGTTAGATGAGTCTCTTGAAGACAGCAGATATTTTGTTTGTGATTCTTTATCGATTTTGTCAGTCTACATCTTTTTAAGTGGAGCATTTGGGTCACTTATATTTAACCTTAATATTGACATATGAGATACTGTTCTATTTATCATGTTAATTGTTACCTAGATATTGTTACCTAGACACTTTTTCATTGTGTTATTATTTTATAGATGCTGTTTTATGCTTTCAAGAGATTTCATTTTGGTGTATATCAAGCTTTTGTTTCAAGATTTAGAACTCCTTTTAGCATTCCTTGTAGGGATGACCTGGTAATAAGTTTCCTCATCATTTCTTTGTCTGACAATGACTTTATTTCTCCTTTGTTTATGAAACTTTGTTTTGCTGGCTACAAAATTCCTGGCTGACATTTATTCTGTTTAAGGATGATAACAATAGGACCCCTATCCCTTCTGGCTTGTAAGGTTTCTGCTGAGAAGTCTGCTGTTAGTCTTCGATGTTTCACTTCATAGGTTACCTGATGCTTTTACTTACTACTTTTAGACTTATTTGCTTCATGTTGATTTGTGATAGCCTGTTGACTATATTTCTTGGTGATGATCTTTTTGCAGTGAGTCTCCCAGGACTTCTTTGAGCTTCTTGTATTTGAATATCAACATCTCTAGCAAGGTCAGGGAAATTACCCTCAATTATTATCTCAAATAAGTTTTACAAACTTTTTGCTTTTCTTCTCTCTCAGGAACACCAGTTATTTTTAGGTTTTATCATTTTACATAATCTCATATTTCTTGGAAACTTTGCTCCTGTCTTTTGATTCTTTTTTTTTTTAATTTTTGTTTGATTGGGTTAATTCAAAAGCCTTGTCTTCTAGCTCAGAAATTCTTTCCTCTACTTGTTATAGTTTATTGTTGAAAGTTTTCACTGCATTTTGTAATTTCCTAAGTCTTTCATTTCTGGAATTCCTGATTGGTTTTGCTTTAAGATATCTATCTCTTTTGAAAATTTTTCATTGATAATTTGAATTAAAAATGTTATGTTGTTTTTCACTTTCCTTTTGTATCTCCTTGAGTAGCTTAACAATCAACCTTAAAAATTCTTTATCTGATATTTCAAATATTTCATTTTAGTTTGTATCTATTGCTGGAGGGCTAGTGTAATCTTTTGGGGTTGTTATAGAACTCTGTCTTGCCATGTTACTAAAATTATTTTTCTGGTTTCTTATTTGTGTAGACTATTTCTTCTAATTAGTTTGAATTTATTTTTCATTTAATTGTGGGGTTTTTTAATGTTCTTTTTTCCCCCTTAAAAATGTGACTTTTATATTTATAGTTTATTGTAGCCTAATGTGGCTCTTGGTTCCTTCAGGGGTGAAGACTGCATATGAGTTCCTCAGTTATATAAAGTCTTTGTGCAATGGATGATGGTTATTGTAACAATATGCTCAGTGTATGAACAAGTTTACTGTTTTCTATAGGGTTGCAATGGTAGAAATCTCTTGAAGCTTATCTCATTCCCTTATTGTGTGCACTTATTCATTTATTTATTTGTCCCCTAGTATTTTATTTACTGGATTAAATAGTTCAGGCCAGCAGAAAGGATGTCCATGGGTAAAAACTGGCTGTGGCTAAAGCAGATGGGTAAATGTAATACCCGATGGTGGGCAGAGGTTTCTGTCTTGACAGAGGTGTCTGAGGAAGCTCTCAGTGAAATGTACTGAGATCATTTTAGAGGGAAGGACTGGGTCTACCTCAACTTCCCTACCATGCCAGCAGAAAAGTTATCCACACCCCTCACATAGTGTTACAGCTATTCAGATTAGACAGGCACATATTTTTATCTGCAGGAATGTTGGTGGTCCAACTAGAGAGGAATTGTGACTCTACCTTTCATGCAAAGCAACCTGCATTTGGAGGTTGCTTCTACGGTAGGGATGAAGTCACCCTGAAGCATTCCAGAAAGGCTGTCTCTAGATGCACCCATGCTGAGCTCTTGTGAGAAAAAGCCCAGCTTTGCTCACAGAGGTGAATAAGGGAGAAAAATTTTCCTTCTCCAAGACCCTTCATGAGCACCAGGGCTACCTGAGTGTTAGGGTAGAGCACCTGGGGCTGCAGACATTCTCCACTGAGCCTAGTACTGCAACTATGCCTCTCCTGAAAGAAACTTTTGGACTCAAGTCCTGCTCTTTGGGTTCTTTTGTCCCAGGGATGTTCCCCTTGATCCGGTACCCTCCCCCATTCCCCTAGGATTAGGAGTCCCTGAGAGCCCTACTGTGAATGCTGTTGTTCCTCTGAGTCTAGCTACCATGTGAATTTGCCACACTCCAGGGTGGTGCTATGTAATGTCTGCAAGGGATCTGGTGATGTGACGTGTCCTTAATCTCCCCCAGCAAGTGGTACCAGCACCAGCTTTAGTGGTGGTGGCAGGGTAGTGACAGAGACTCTATGAGATTCTTTGGTTATAGATAGCCTTAGTGTGCTGGTTTTCTCAATTGTGGGCCATAGTGGTGATGAGCTGGTCATATGGACAGACACAGGACCTTCTATTTAGCCAGGATGATGCAGGCAATGGCGATAGCGGAAGTTGTACGCAAGTTTTCTTCTTTCTGGGCACGGTGTTATTCTACTCAAAGATGCTGTAATGGACTACACAGTCCATTTGGTTGGCTGGTTGGCCTCCAGCCAGGAGGTGGCACTTACAAAAGAACACCAGCTACAATAGTAGTTCTGGGAGTTTTGCTTGCCATATGTTACCCCAGGGAGGTACTCTAGTTTCTCAGGTGATGAGCAGGGCTACAAAGCTCCCCAAAGTTTCTATCTTTTGTGTTAAGCTGCCAGGATGATTAGTGGGGGTAAAGCCAGATGGGGGCTGGGTCAGGCAGTTTGGTCCCTGGCTCTCTGCCTATGGGGCAATCATCAACTCATACAGGAGTCATGAGGCGGTTATCTGGCCATTGCCGTAATGTTTTGTAGAGGAACATGGCTGTGTCTGCTGAACAGAAGAGTTCATGCAGAGAGTTTGCAGGAGCAGGCGGCAGTAAACCTCACCCGGCTCCCAGGTACTTGGCAAGGCAGGTCTTACACCAGTAGTTTTCCACTAGCAGCAGAAAGCTAAGTCACAAGCTCATAACTTACAGCTGCCCAGGCCATAAACTTTCCCCACAGAGATAGAAAGACAGCTTTCAGGCCATGCCCCTCCCAATCCACCCACACAGCTAGAACACCCCAGCTCCTGCACTCATGGTTGCTGCGCACTTCCCACTCGTTCCCTGGTTCTTGCCAAGGGAGTTCTTCTCCACTGGAGGCTATATTGTGGAATTAAGTTGGGCACGTTTTTCAACCTGTGATTGCTGCCTGAGTTAGTTGGGAGACTTCTGTAAGGTACCTATGAGGCATAATAAGGAATGACTTCTCTCCGTCTGTATTGGACACTGGAAATGTATGCAAGGTTCTTCCTGCTGCCACATCTACTTTTATATTCCTCACCACTTTCTAAATCAGTATTAGAAAGCCTTGTATAGGGCCTTCTCCTGTGGCCTGGTTCTCCAGTTTCTCCTTTGGCGGTGTACATCACAGAGGCATATATTCTCATACTTCGAGGACTTGCAGTTTTTTTCTGGCTCAAGGTATGGGCCGAGGCTGCTGCTTCTTTCAAAGTGTCTGTCGATTTCAGTTTTCTTGTTAAGTTCCTGCCTTTCTTTTTGGAACAAAAGTTGGCAGTTAAATATGTAAACCCTAGTTTGTCTTCCCAAGTGGGAGAGGCTTGCTGACGTTCCCTCTAATCCACCATCTTGGACTGGCAAAGAGTTTCTTAATGATACAGCTAAATGTAGCAATCTTTTAATATATGTTTATTTCTTTTTAAGTTCTTTCAAAATATGTATTTACTGATTGGTCAAAATCTATTCTACATTTCTTGTTAAGCTTTATTAGTTTTTCTTTATTATATTGCCATAACCAACGTGGAATTGCTATTTGTGCATGGTATGTGATAAAGAGCAGTTTATAATCATCTATATCAATAGATATTCAATATGACACCATCATTTAATGAAAATGTCCTTTTTTTTACTGCTTTGCAGTGACTCTTTTTGTACACAAATCTATATTTATATATAATTTTCTTCACATCCTTGCCAGCATTTGTTCTTGCCTGTCTTTTGAATATTAAGCCATTTTAGCTAGAAGGAGATGATATACCATTGTCCTTTTCATTTGCATTTCTCATGATTATTAATGATGTTGAGCACTTTCTCATATACCTGTTTACTAGTCACTTTTTGAGAAATGTTTATGTGAATATTTTGTCTATTTTTGATTAGATTATTAGATTTCTTCCCACAGAGTTGTTTGGGCTCCTTGTATATTCTGATTATGAATTCCTTGTCTGATAGGCAGTTTTCAAATATTTTCTCCCATTCTGTGGGTTGTCTCTTTACTTTGATGACTGTATCCTTTGCTATGCACAAGCTTTTTAACTTGATTTGATCCTATTTGTCCATTTTTGCTTTGGTTGCCTGCACGTGTGTGCTATTGCCCAATAAATTTTTGCCCAAATGGAGATTTTCCCTAATGTTTTCTTGAAGTAGTTTCACAGTTTGAAGTCTTAGATTTAAGTTTTTAATCCATTTTTGAATTTTGTATATAGTGTGAGATAGGGGTCTAGTTTTTACTCTGCAAATAGATATCTGGTTTTCTTATTATCATTAAGAGACCGTCTTTTCCCAAGTGTATGTTCGTGGCAACTTTGTCAAAAATGAGTTCTCTTTGATACTAGGTTCTCTTTTCTGTTCCATTGGTCTGTGTATCTATTTTAATGCCAGTACTGTGCTGTTTCGGTTACACTCTGTAGTAGAATTTAAAGACGGGTAATATGATTCCTTAAGTTTTTTTGTTTTTTTCTTTTAATTTGCTTAGGATAGATGTGGCTCTTCTGGACTTTTTTTTGGTTGCATATACATTTTAGGATCATATTTTTCTATTTCCGTGAAAAATGTCATTGGCATTTTGACAGGAATTGAGTTGAATCTGTAGATTGCTTTGGATAGTATCAACATTTTAACAATATTGATTCTTCCAATTCATGAACATTGAGTGCTTTTTTTCTTATGCTATGTCCTCTTCAATTTCTTGTAACTGTATTTTATAGTTTTCATAGTGGAGATTTTTCACTTCTTAGGTGAAGTTAATTCCTAGGTATTCAATTTTATGTGTGGCTATTGTAAATGGAATTACTTTTTAAATTTCTTTTTTACGTTTTTCACGTTGGCATTTAGAAATACTACTGATTTTCATATGTTGATTTGTATTTCACAACTTTACTGAATTTACCTGTTCTAATAGTTTTTTGGTGGCATCTTTAGGTTTTTCCAAATATATAATATTATCTACAAACAAGGATAATTTGACTTCTTTCTTTCCAATTTGGATGCCCTTTATTTCTTTCTGTTGTCTGACTGCTCCAGCTAGGATTTCCAGTAATAGGTTGGATAACTTATGACAGTGGGCATCCTTGTGGTGTTCCAGATCTAAGAGGAAAGGCTTTTAATATTTTTTCCATAGTCATCATGATACTAGCTATGGGTCTATTATATATGGCTTTAATTATGTTGAGCTATGTTCCTTTTTATATTCAGCTTTTTCAAGTTTTTACCATGAAAGGATGTTGAACTTTACCAAATGTTTTTCCAGCATTAATTGAAATCACCGTATGGTATTTACCCTTCATTCTGTTGATTTGCTGCATCACATTGATTGATTGATTGATTTGCATACATTGAACTATCCTTTCATTCCAGGGTTAAATCTCACACTGTCATGATGAATGATCTTTTTAATGTATTGTTGAACTGGTTTGCTAGTATTTTGTTGAGTATTTTTGCATCAATATGTATCAGAGATATTTGCTTGTGGTTTTCTTTTTTCAATGTCTCTGGTATCAGAGTAATGCTGGCCTCATAGAATGAATTTGAAAGTATTCCATCCTCCTCTATTTTAAAAAATAGTTTAATCAGGATTTGTATTAGTTCTTCAGAAAATGTTTGGTAGAATTCAATAGTGAAGGCATCAAGTCCTTTTTTTTTTAACTGAAAGACATTTTATTATTTATTATTGTTTCAATCTCGTTACTTGTATTTGGTCTGTTCAGGTTTTAAATTTCTTCCTACTTCAATCTTGGTAGGTTGTAGATATCTAGAAATTTGTTCATTTCTTCTAGATTTTCCAATTTATTGGCATGTAGTTGCTTTTAGTAGCCACTAGTGATCTTTTGAATTTCTGCAGTATCAGTTGTAACATCTCCTTTCATTTCTGATTTTATTTACTTGGAATGTCTCTCTCTCTCTCTCTCTCCTTTTTTTTGCAATTAGTCTGGTTTACGTTTTGAAAATTTTGTTTAATTTTTCAAAAATCCAACTTTTTGTTTTATTCACTTTTCATATTTTTTTTTCAATTTCAATAGTATTTGTTTCTCCTTTGATCTTTATTATTTCTCTTCTTCTACTAATTTTGGGTTTGGTTTGCTCTTGCTTTTCTCATTTTTTAAGATGCACCCATTAGATTGTTCATCTACAGGTTTGCCCCGTTTTTTGATGTAGGCACTTATAGCTATAAACTTTTCTATTAGTACTGCTTTTGATGTATCCCATAGGTTTTGGTACGTTGTGTTTTCATTATCATTTGTTTTAAGGAAGCTTTTGATTTTCTTTTTAATTTCTTAATTGACTCACTGGTCATTTAGAAGCATATAGTTTAATTTCCATGTATTTGTAGAGTTTTCAAAATTCCTCCGTTATTAATTTCTAGTTTTATTTCATGATAATCAGAGAAGATGTTTTATATTATTTCAATTTTTTGAATGTTTTAAGACATTTTGTTACCTAACACATGGTATATCCTTGAAAATAATCCATGTGCTGAGGAAAATAATGCATATTCTATATGCTCTTGGATAAAATTGTCTGTAAGTCTCTATTAGATCCATTTGATCTACAGTACAGATTAAGTCGGATGTTTCTTTGCTGATTTTCTCTCTGGAAGATCTGTTCAATGCTGAAAGTGAGCTGTCGAAGTCTCCAACTATTGTTGTAGTAAGGAATGTATCTCTCTGTAACTCAGTAACTTTTGTAATTTTGGCTTTATGTATCTGGGTGGTTCAGTGTTGAGTGCATACGTATTTAAAATTGTTATATTCTGTTACTGAATTGACTTCTTTATCAATATATAGTGACCTTCATTATCTCTTTTTATAGTTTTGGCCTTGAAATCTGTTTTGCCTGATAGAAATATAGTGACTACTGTTCTTTTTGGTTTCCACTGGCATAAAGTGTTTTCTCTATTCCTATATTTAAAATCTATGTGTGTCTTTATAGGCGAAGTATGTTTATTTTAGGCAACAGATCAATGGGTCTTGTTTTTTCATCTAGTCTGTAGTCTTTTGATTTAAGAATTAAGATGATTTATATTCAATTTGTTATCGATAAGAAGGAGTTATTTCTACTAAATTTTTGTTATTTGTTTTCTGGTCTTCTTTCTTTTCTTCCTGTCTTCCTCTAGTAAATGTGATTTTGTCTGCTGATATAATTTAGTTTCTTACTTTTTGTTTTTTGTGAATTCATTGTATGTTTTTGAGTTTGAGGTTACCATGAGGTTTCCAAATACTATCTTATAAACCGTTATTTTAACCTGATAATGACTTAAAATTGTTTGCATAAGCAAACAAGAAAAAAAAACTAATAAAAACTCTAGGCTTAACTTTGTCTCCCTACTTTTTAACTTTTTGTTTCTGTTCATATTTTGTTGTACTGTCTTAAAAAGTTTTTGTAGTTATTATGTTTTATTGGTTCATTATGTAATCTTCCTACTTAAGATAAGACTAGTTTACACACTACAGTTACAGTGTTATTCTGTGATTATCTGCCTACTTACTACTACAGATGAATTTTATGCCTTCAGGTGGTTACATAGTTCTCATTAGCATCCTTTTCATTCTTACTGAGATACTCTCTCCAGCACTTCTTGTAGGACAGGTCTGGTACTGACAAATCATAGCTTTTGTTTGTCTGGGAAAGTCTCTGTTTCTTCTTCATGTTTGAAGGATATATTTTTTTACTGGACATACTATCTAGGGTTAAAACATTTTTTTCCCTTCAATACATTAAATATGTCACACCACTTTTTCCTGGCCTGTAAGGTTACCCCTAAGAAGTCTGCTGCCAGATGCACTGGAGCTCCATTTTATGTTATTTGTTTGTTTTCTCTTGCTGCTTTTTAGGATCCTTTCTTAATTCCTGACTTTTGGGAGTTTACTTATTGAATGCCTTGAGATAGTCTTCTTTGGGTTAAATCTGCTTGGTGTTCTGGAACGTCCTTGTACTTGGCTATTGATATCTTCTTTAGGTGTGGAACATTCTTTGTTATTATCCCATTGAATAAACTTTTTATCCGTATCTCTTTCCCTACCTCCCTGTTAAGGACAGTAACCCTAAGATTTGCCCTTTTGAGGCTATTTTCTAGATCCTGTAGGCATGCTTCATGGTTTTTTATTGTTTTTCTTGGTCTCCTCTTTGTATTTTCAAACAGCCTGTCTTCAAGCTCACTAGTTCCAGAATGTCTGGTTATTTCAATCTCTTTGTTAGATTTATCTGACAGACTTCTGAATTCCTTCTCTGTGCTATTTTGAATTTCTTCGAGTTTCCTAAATATAGCTGTTTTTAATTCTCTGTATGAAATATCACGTCTCTGTTTTTCTTCTAGGATTGGTCTCTGTTGCCTTATTTAGGTCATTTGTTGAGGCCGTGTTTTCCTGGCTGGTTTTTATGCTAGTAGATGTTCTTTAGTGTTTGGGTATTGAAAAGTTAGGTGTTTATTGTGGTCTTCACTGTCTGGGCTTATTCATAGCCACCCTTCCAGGGAAGGTTTTTCAGTTATGTTGTGATCTAAACTGCATCTGGTTTAGGGAGCAGCCCAAGCCCAGGAATGCTGTGCTTCTTGCAGATATGTGAAAGTACTGCATTGATGTTCTTGAACAAGATCCAGGGGAATTCTCTGGATTACCAGGCAGAGACTCTCGTTCTCTTCCTTTATTTTCTCTGAGTATGTTTATACACAGACTCTCTCTGTTCTGAACCACCTAAAGCTGGGGGTAAAGTGACACAAGCAATCTTGTGCCCACCACCACTATGACTGCACTAGGTCAGACCTAAAGCCAGCACAGCAGTGGGTCTCACCCAAAGTCTGATGTAACTACTCCCTGGCTACTACCTACGTTCACTGAATGTCCTGGGGTGCTATAGTCAGCTGATGTCAAAGGCAGAGAGGCCTGTGTCCTTCCCTTCAGGGCAGTAAAGTCCCCCAGGCCTTGGATCAGTCCAGAAGTGCCATCCAGGAGTCAGGGATTCAAAACCTTAGAAATCTACGAGGTGTTCCATTGTATTGTGGCTGAGCCAGCACTCAAACCACAAGATGCAGTCCTTCCCACTCTTCCCTCCCCTTTCCAAAGGCAGAGGATCCTTATTCTGCAGTTACTGCCTCCCCCAGGCTGTGAGGAGTACTGCCAGACTATTGCCGATGTTCCCTTAAGGCCCAAGATTTATTAAGTCAGCCTGTGGTGAGTGCTGCCTGGCCTGGGACTCCTGTTTCATGACAATGGACTCCCCCTCTGGCCCTGGGCATGTCCAGAAATGCCTTCCAAGAGTCAAGTTTTGGAAATGGGGACTCCAAGAACCCACTTGGTACTCTGCCTCCCTGTGGCCATGCTGGTATTAAAGATGTAATTAAAAGTCCCCTTTACTTTTTCCTCTGAGGAGTTTTGTCCTATAACAACCACAGCTGGTAAAGTGCTAAGTCTCACCTGAAATTAGCAAGTCTCAGAGGCTCACCTGAGGCCCTTAACCTGGTAACTGGGTATCACTGTTGATTATTCAGGGCCCAAAGGTTCTTCACTTACCAGATGATGAATCTTGCCAGGACTTGGCCATTTTCTTCAGGGCAGTGGGTTCCCTTCCATTCCTTAGCCCTTTTCTTCAAGACAGTGGGTTCTCTTGTGTCTGGAAATGTCATCTGGGAACTAGGACCTGGAATGGGGGTCTCATTACTCTGACTGGTGCCCTATTCTTCTGTGACTGACCTGATATCCTTGATGCAAGATAAAGTCTTCTCCACTTTTCCCTCTTTTCTCTTCAAGTGGAGTGCAGGGATCTCTTTTGGAGCCATAAGTGCAGCCAGGGGCTAGGGTAGAAGCAGTGCCAGCACTCCCTTGGCTGCCCTAGCTGGTGTCTCAGTATGGCCCATGTCTCCCAGTCCATTGTCTCTGGGCCTATTTTGGCACTAAAACTCATTTAAGAATTGCAGTACTTATGGCCTAGAGTGCCTTTCAGGTTTACTTGGGGGAGACACAGAGTGCTGTAGCTCTTGATGGTGAGGCTTGTGGGTACTCGAGTTTCTACCACTGGCATCAGCGATTCCCCCTCTGGCTAGGGCTTCTTCCATGGGTGGGCATCAGCTGAGTTTAGTCTGATTTTCCTTTCTGTCTAACAGGACATGAGTTTAATGCCTCACAACTGCTGTGTTCTTTCTTCCTCAGGTCCCAGAGACACTGTCTGTATCCCACTGTGGCTGGGAGGTGGGTGAGGTGTGGCATTGGTGATTCAGGACTGTTTTTTCCATTTATTCAGTGCCTCTTTCAGTGATCTGAAGTTAAAGCCAGGCGCTATGAGTGCTCACCTGATTTTTAGTTCTTATCATGGTGTTTTCTTCTGTGTAGATATTTGTTAACTCAGTGTCCTTACAGTGGGGACCATCATTGACGTTTTCTCTTCTGCCATCTCAGGCTACTTCCCCCTCTGCTAATATTTTCATTAGATTATTCGTGTTTATGTTTGTAAGAAAGAATGGACTTCCATTCTTCTTTTGCGTACTTTTGTTTTAAAATGTTTGTGTCAAGATTGTGAAGCACAGTGGATATAATCTATATTGGGCCGTTTCCATTTAACACACTATTATTAGAGTTGGAAATATTTCATTCTTGAATGTTTGATGTAATTTGATAGACAAGCCAGTGGAAACTAGACAGCATTACAGAGCATGTATATGCCTGTGTGTGTGTGTGTGTATGCGCCCCTCCAAAGTTTTCTGATAATTAATTCAAAAGAATAAATAGAAGCAAATTCATTTGCTAATTTATCACATGACTTGATAAGTCACATTTGTGAAGACAATTGTGTATTTCATAAATATTTTAATTCACTGTGGTAAAGGCATAAATTTGTCCATATTATTATCTTATATTCTTTTTACTTTCTGATGGTTGAATGATCAGAAGTGATATTCCATTACTCATTTCACTATTGGCTATGTGTACCTCATTCAATGATCTTTGGATTTAATTTGTTATTGCCACCTGCCCCGCCTCCTACCACAACCTCTTGAGATTTCTCAGCCTCTATTCTTCTCTAATATATACATCCAAGGTTACAAATTTCCTTCTAAACAATGTTCAGCCACATCTCACACTTTTTGATGTGTGACCTTTTTCTTATTCCTTTCAGTTCTCTTTGACCTGAGGCTTATTTGGAGGTATTCATTTTAATTTTGAAATGCCTGTATTTCTTTTGTTTATAATTTAATTAAGTTGTGGCCACAGAAAGTACTGTTTATAGTTTCGATCTTTTCAATGTTTTAAGACTTGTTTATGAACTTAATATACTTATACATATTTCAGCAATATTTGTGATTACTTTTTAAATCAGTTACGGAACAAAAGAAAATAATCTCTCTGTTTGATTGTGTATTTGCCTTTATTGGCTGATATTTGGTCAATTGGGGCTTTCTATATTTTGAGGCCATGTTTAGGGGTACATACTGATTTAGAATTGCAAAATGTTTCTGGTGAATCCATTCTGATGAATACATATTTTTCGTTTTAAATCACTGTTATACCTTCTGCTAAATATGTCTTTTATTCCTCAAATAATTTTAGGTATTTGTGGTTGGAGCTTAAATAATATATACCTTTTACCATCCTTTGACGTTTCAGCTTCTTGCATCCTTATAATCTACACGTTTTATTAAGAGAGAGTACTTTGTTTTGTTTTGCTTTATAATTCAGGCTGACAATATTGTCTTTCCATTAGGATTTTGAATTCACTTTACATTCAAAATAAATATTTTGATACTTTATTTTAAATCTATTATCTTAATCTGTGATTTCTCTTCTTCTCTCAGATGACTTTAAATTGAGATATAGTATAGGCGAGTGGCTGTTTTATTTTCAGTTCTTCCATATCGTACTGCTTAAACCTTTGACATTTTCCTTCAAAACATACATACCCATCTCCTCCTGCTGGTGGCCCCTGGAATTCAACCTGTATATCCCTAGTACATTATGCTGACAGAGACACTACACAACCTCTGAGGTGCCCCCGGGGGGGAGAAACAATGTTTTCAGTTGCTGGGTTTATTATTCTGAGTTTTTGCTTTCTCTTGCATCTGGATTAAATAATTTTTCACTAATTAGGGGAGCTGCCTGATGCCTTTGATGCTTCGGCAAACATTTTATTTGTATTTTCTCAAGTTTACTATTTATTCTCAGTGGAGGGGTTTGTCTGATTTACCCAGTGTAACATTACTGGATGTGCAAGTCCTCACAGAATCCTTAAAATATATAAATATGCTTCATTTGAATATCTATCTTCTTACAGACTGAGGGAAACTGATACAGCTAAGGTAATCCTCAAGTATAGAGCAGGAATTAAATAAATATGTTATGAAAATTTATCCTTAAAACGTTCTCTGCAGTAAATGTTCCATTGAAGGGAAAAATTTCTCAAAGTTAAGCATTATTGTTGTAACATTTCTGCTTAAAATAGATCAATATATTTTTTTCAGTTTTTGAAGACAGGCAGAACTCCCTGTGAAAAGTTATATTTAATAAAATTATGTTGTGGTTTAATTTAACTCTACCATCTTACAGTTTGTTTTCAATTTGTTCCATATTTTATGTATTTCTCCTCCTTTTCTCCCTAATTAAAAGGCGGATTGTCAATCTGGGCTACAAAAAAAGAAGAAAAGAAAAGCATGTCACAAGTAATGCCATTCAAAAGAGAGATCTTTTAAACTATAAGGACATAAGTTGAAAGCTAAATAATTGAAAAATATTTACCATGCAAATTTCAGGCATAAGAGGCTCTGTCAAGAAGATAAATAATTCTGAATATATATGCATTTAGGAACAGTTCTTCAAAATAAATGAAGCCAAATTAACATACTTTTAAAATTCTGTACAAGGAAATTACTTAATGTGGCATTTCCCAATTACGTATTTGGTTGAAAAAGGTTTCCGTGCAGTTATGCAGTAAATACAGAGACAATAAAATCAGTTCTAAAGTCCTCGTAAGATAATTGCTCTTAATATCATGACATTAACATCACATTAATAAGATTACATTATTAATTTTATTAATAACTTTAATCAAAATTATGTTATTTCCAATCTACACATTCTTGCAATTGTTGAAGCTAAATGAAAAAAATCTATGTTTTGAAAATTGAATATTACATGTGCTTATTTGTTTTGAAGTTACTTATTATTCTTCAGGATACTCTGATGTTGTCCACCAAGATTTACTTTTAAATTGTGTACTCCTCTTCCTTATCATCCATTTAAAAATATGATTATAACATTAAATGTATCTGTTTATATGCGTAGTTCATAAAATACAAAATACATTTTCTATAATATTTAGTTTCTACATAATTCCATCTTTTTTTTAAATTTATTTTACTTTTGGTGCATACTATGTCTGGCATTTCTCCCCATGTTATCCCTCTTCCCCCCACCCCCCGTTGTCTCTCCCCTATGCCCCCAACTGTCCCCTGTGTGATGCTCCTCTCCCTGAGTTCATGTGTTCTCGTTGTTCAACACCCACCTATGAGTGAGAACATATGATGCTTGGCTTTCTGTTCTTGGGTCAGTTTGTGGAGAATGATGGTTTCCAGATTCATCCAAGTCCCTACAAAGGACATGAACTCATCGTTTTTTATGGCTGCGTAGTATTCCATGGTGTATATATACCACATTTTCTTTGTCCAGTCTATCATTGATGGGCATTTGGGTTGTCTTATGATGGAGAAATGTATTTTGATATTATGCTTTAAATAAGGAATGTATTTTGATATTATGCTTTAAATATGCTTTAAACAGGTAATTTGCTAGGATATCTCTTTATCTTCTTTAAATGTAATTTATAATTTGGAAAATATAGATTGTTTGGACTTACTATCTCTATTTAATTTATGGTTATTTATCACTTCTTTTGTCATGCACAAAAATGAATGTTTATTTTTCCTTAATGTTAAACTAATCTTTATTCTAGAATCTGATTTAAAAATCTGCATCTGCTCCTTCATTTCTTTCTAATTTTTATACAAAATGGCATATGGTATTTGTACTTCCCTTAAATCCAGTCTTACTCATTATAAATGGATGTAAGCATCTGATTGTTCATTATATCTTCTAGTTTTGAAATACACTTTTAAAATAGTTTTAAAATACATTTTCTCTAGTTTTAAAATAAATTTTAGAAATACATTTAAGGGCCAAACATAGTAGCTCATGCCTGTAATGACAGCAGTTTGACAGAGGTGGGCGGATCACTTGAGGTTAGGAGTTCGAGACTAGCCTGGCCAACATGGCAAAACCCGGTCTCTACTAAAAATGCAAAAATTGGCTGGGTGTAGTGGTGCATACCTGTAATCCCAGTTATGTGGGAGCTGAGGCAGGAGAATCACTTAAACCTGGGAGGCGGAGATTGAAGTGAGCTGAGATTGCACCACTGCACTGGAGCCTGGCAACAGAGAGAAACTGTCCCTTAAAAACAAACAAGCAAAAATACATTTTAGTTTTAAAATACTCTTTTTTCCATAAAATATTTTCTTTAAGACCTTTATATTATGATGAGGGTACTATAAATTATTTTAGAAATGTATAACTAATTTATTATTAATGAGTTCTGTTTTAATTTAAATGTCCAAACACGTTATGAAAAATTGGCTAAAATGTGAGAATGTGTTGGATCTGATAAAGTTGATAGCTATTTGACTTTCTAGCAAAATTTATGGCAACGTTATCAGTGCTCCAAGTTTATTTTCATAAATTTTCTTAAATATGTTTCTCTAATCCTCTGCTGTTGCATATTTTAGTCTCTATGGTAATTTCTGAGGGAGATGCATATTCATTGGGTTCTCATCTTTAACAGTACAATTTCAGTCTCTCTGTCATTGTATTGGTTTTTCTTTCCTCTATTTTACCCCATCATTGTTTCTGTTAAGCTTTATACCTATAATTATGTAAATTATCTCTCAGTAGGTTTATTTTAATTATTTATGCTTGAAACTCTTTTCAAAGTAATTAATTTTGCTACTCATATTTTTTTCATATATAGTAATATGTCTGTTTTGTTCAAAATGTCATCAAGTTTGGATTTTTGTTTTGTTTGTGCCAATCGGTGGGAATTTTTTAAAATTAAGAAAAGAAACATGTTTACCATAAATTTGAAAGTAAAAAATAATTTCAATATTTCAAAATGCTATTCCTTGAAGGAATCAGGCTCTAAGTGTTTTTATTCTATAAACAGCAGAAAAGGAGTAGACGCAGACAGAACTAGGCCCTCTCTATTCTCCCTGGTTGATTAGGAGAGTGGAAGCGTTGCTTGGTAGAGCTGAGGAAGCGTGACGGCTGATCACCTGGAGAGACCTGTTTCTGCCACCTGTCACATTTAGGGCTGGATAACAGAACCAACAGATACCTTTTGTGAAATCAGAGCTAACTATATCTCTTTCCAGTTAATTATGTCTTAAAGCAGCAAAGCTCATTAAAAATGGTAGTGCTTAAGGGATTACCTAAATTTCTTTGACCCTTAGGATAATGTGGGTAAGCAACTCTGCTGCTGAGAAGGACGTGGCAATTACTTGAAGGAAAATGTTGATGCCAAAATGCGCCCTGGTGAGAGGATACAGATAACGGCAAGGAGTATGTGAGGTGAAATTCATCTGAGGACATGCCCATCTCAGCGAGACTCTCGCCGGGGAAGAACCAGCCACTTCAGGGACTGCAGATGGGAGGTACCACCAAGTACGGATCAGAAGGCATCATCAAACATTGCGGATAAGGAAACCACAAGATGACGGTGGACCAAATGCTTTCCGTGAGGCCATGATAAGACTCAAGACCTCCAGCATCGAGATGTCATTTGGAGGAAAAAAAAAAAGAAAAGAAAAAGAAACGAAGAATTCCTAAATGTGGAATTAAAATAGAACTACTTTAAAAGCTCTTCCACTAGATTAAATTATTTGCTATCGGGCAGAAATTCAGGCACAAACTAAAAAATTGGGACTTTTCTAAAACTTTGGAAGAAAAAAATGAGATAACTTTGTTGACTCAAATTTCTGGCCTAGGAATTGCACTCGATATTAGAAAAGCGTCTTGCTGGGAATGTGTGCTTCTTTCACCATCACAGGTGGCTGTTTTTTCAATAAACTGTATTGGCTAACTCAACAAGTAGATGACACCAGAATGGTGGGCACCGAGGCGAGGGGCTGCTCTCCAGAAAAGGCATGAGGGAGCACGGGAAGGAAGACTAGAGGCTTCTAAAGTGCCAGTAACACAGTCTGTTCCTCCTGTGAGACCCTTCTTGAGTCAAATTTAATGGGATACAAGTCAACACATGTTACTTTATATGTATGTTACGTATGTATTTTATATGTTATGTACATAGTGCAGTTAATAAGTAACTTCTCATGACAATTTCAGTCTTCTAAAGTTTTAATATTCTGCTTAACAATATGGCTTGCATAAATACTTTGAGATGTTTGCTTTCTAAGAAAGCTAATGTTCTCACATCAGTTTGCATATATGTAAATATATACCCAATACTTTAAAATATATAAATATTCAAGATGCAAGTTAGAATGATAAAATATGGTCAATATTGCTGATGGCAGTTTACATGATGTGAAAGGAAAATGGTGATTTTACATGGGTCTCCCTTGGTGAAAGTCTCCAACAGAAAGGTCATTTATTCAAACGCTTGCCTACTTTCCTTTGTGCTATAGTTCTTACTCAGATTGAACTCTCACAGTGGATATTAAAATCTTGTCTGGAGAAAGCTTCCTGCGCTCTTTTTGAAATCTCTAATCATGCATGACACTGCTGAAACTTTAAAGTGCCTGGAAATCACCTGGGGCTCTTGTGACAAAGCAGGTTCCTGGGTCCCAACCTTGGAGATTCGAATTCAGTGCAGCAGGGAATGTGGTTGCTGCGGGTCTGTGACCACCTTTGAGCAGCGCTGGTCTAATTCACTTCATTCTTAAATGGTTATATCCAACTCTGATGCAGCACACACTTGAATTCCACCTTTAAGACCTCACTTCATGAGTTACCTTTTCATTTAAACCTCTCCCTCTTTTAGCTCTTTCCTCTGAGACTGGAAAGACCTTATTTAAAAAAACAAAACCACTAACAATACCCTTTCTTCCTATCTGTCTCCCTCTCCTTCTTGCTACTGTTCGTCTTTGCCTCTCCCAGCTCCACTTTTCCAGCCAAACTTGTTGCCAGCATCCTCAGCCTCTACCTCGATCGCTTCTTGTCTGATAACTCTCGGCTTTTCATCTGCTCTACCTAACACTGCACTGCAGTAGCTCTGATGATCACCATCCCGCCAAACACAATAGTTCTTGCTGGTCTTACTTGACTGTGCCTCGGTCTGATTAAGCCATTGTTTCTACTGTAGGTCTCTGCTCATTCAAGCTCTATCCTCTTGACTACCACTGCCAAGCTCATTCATGCTTCTTACCTTCTAAGTTCCCATTTTTCTGCTTTTTCCTAAAATCCTCTTCCTCCTTTGATTGTGGATAACATGCCTAGCTCACCAACCTTCTCTCTTTAGCCCACACTCTTCCTAATTTTGCAGTGGCTGGCTCCTAGCTGTGCTCTGACATTCTTTTCTTTTTTTTCAATTTATTTATTTTACTTTAGGTGCATACTATATCTGACATTTCTCCCCATGTTATCCCTCCCCACCCTTCCCTCCCTCCCTACCCCCTGCTGTCTCTCCTCTACCCCTCCCATCTGTCCCCCAGTGTATGATACTCCTCTCCCTGAGTCCCTGTATTCTCGTTGTTCAACACCTGCCTATGAGTGAAAACATACGGTGTTTGGCTTTCTGCTCTTGTGTCAGTTTGCTGAGAATGATGGTTTCCAGATTCATCCAAGTCCCTACAAAGGACACGAATTCATCATTTTTTATGGCTGCATAGTATTCCATGGTGTTTATGTGCCACATTTTCTTTGTCCAGTCTATCATTGATGGGCATTTGGGTTGGTTCCAGGTCTTTGCTATTGTACACAGGGCTGCAGTGAACAAACCTGTGCATGTATCTTTATAGTAGAACGATTTATAGTTCTTTGGATACATACCCAGTAATGGGATTGCTGGGTCAAATGGAATTTCTATTTCTAGATCCTTGAGCAATCGCCACACTGTCTTCTACAATGGTTGAACTAATTTACACTCCTACCAACTGTGTAAGTGTTCCTATTGTGCTCTGACATTCTTTCTGAGTTTCTGACTCAAATGCTTAAGTGTTACCTTGGATTTCTTACAATCAAGTTTAGAATATCCAGTAATTTCCTTTTCAATCCTGTTTTTACTGTGTCAATATGTCAAACGATTCTACTCTGACCCTAATCATGAAAGCCAAACACATTGAACTTAATCTTGAGCCCCGTTAAGCACTACATCTAGTCATTTGTACTTTTTAGATATTTTCCTCCTAGGCCTCCCCCTCACCAGCCCTGTTTATGTTCAGGTAAGCGTCATCTCTCACTGGGACTATTACTATGTTCTCCTGATTGTTTTCTCTGCCTGTCTCTTGTTTGACCTCCTTACCTTGAACACTGTAGCCAGGATGAATTATGTATAATAGGAATCATCCTTCCTTACTTCAAATTCTTCAAAGAGCCATGTACCTCAGATTCATTAGCCTGACAGATGTTGACCTGATCCTATTTATTTCTCCAGTCTCATTTCCAAAAACATCTTACTTTGCCCCATACCTGGCAGTGATAGTGAAAACACATTGTTCTCTTTTGCCTCGACAGCTCTGCCTACTTAGAATACATTTTGCTTTATTTCTTATTGCTAAAATACAAATATAGAGATATTTATAGTTATATAGCAGAAACATCCACCATCAATAATTAATGCTGCCATTTTCTCATATTTGCAACACAAACAGATATATTTAATATGTTATTATTAAGAGCATAGACTTTGGAATTGGATAATGCAGGTTTGCAACCACCTAGTTATGTAACCTCAGGCTTGTGACTTGAACTTTCTATACCTCAATTTTCTTATCTATAAACCTGGGGTCATAGTAGATTTTTGATGGGCATATTGCAAGGATTAAATGACTTAATAAATTAAATTTTTCTGACTATTCTGAAAATAAACCTTCCATAAAAATTCCAGAAATACTTTGCTCTATTGGGGCATTTTACTGTAATTTCATTAAATTTTTAACTTACCTAATTAAAAAAATGACACCCCACCTCTGCTCCTTACTTTCACTGTGACCATCAAAAATTGTTCAAACCCTTCTGGTCTTACTTCTCCATCTTTAAATGAGCATAATCATTTATAATATTCAACATAATACTGTAACTATTAAGTAAAATGATTTTTGTAAAGCATTTGGAAAAGGTGCCTGACACATAGAAGGTGTGCAATAAATGTTGGCTTTGTTCTAATTTTATCAGAACCGAATCCCCTCATTCATGAAATGAACTATCTACTTTATTCATTTGTCTTTGATGTACTTCAATGGCACTTTTATAAATAAAATCATTTTTGAAATCGAAATAGTTTTTTTAACATAAAAGGTAAGATACTTATTGCTGGATTTGCTCTCCTAAGCAGCTACTGCAGTTAAAATGTGGTTAGTTTTCCACATTTTAATCTATCCAGCAAATCTGTCTGTCTATACATTTGCTTGCATATTTTGGATCTTCTGGATAGAAAGTATTATTCTCAAACAAGGAAAAATTAGGTTTTTATTTCCAAATCTTTTACTAGATATATACATACACATTTTGCTTGTTTCAATGTTTGGCTTGGATTTCTAATGAAATGTGGCAATAGGACGCTCCTTCCTGACCAGGCTTTCATCAGGCTCCTCTAAGCTGCTTTTCTCCTAGGCCTTAACCTTGGCTCCCATCCTTGCCAGGCCTGCGTTGCCTAGTTTTAGCCCAAATCCTGCTAAGTCAGTTTAGAGAGGATCTCCTCTACCCTTGAATCTGAACTCCCTGGCCTGTCTTCACTAAGGGAGTTCCTGTGAGGTCAGTCTAGCAGGAATCCCCCAGTCCTTTGTGTCTGCTCTTAAGAGTGTTCCATCCACTGACCTCTCCCTACCCCTTGGCTATAAAACTCTAGCAGCCTTTACTGTATTTGGAATTTATCGCAGCTCTATATGGAGGCTTCTTTTTCCCTATTGCAATAGTTTCTGAATAAAATCTGTCTTTACTGCATTAAGTAATGTTTGACATTGGTTCACCTTTTGACAGTTTCTTGCGGCTGAAACTTGGGTCTGGATCAGAACCACTGTCAGACTTGCATAGGCTCACAGGATCTCTCAGTGTATGCACTGAGACTTTTTATCTTCAGTCTACTTGCTTGTTTGGCTTTGCAGTGATGAGTCTGGCTCTAAAACTCAGTGCTGTAGATTAGTGTCTGTTTACAGATTTTGAGTGTTAAGATTCTCAGTATAGCTTGAGGCTGGATTACAGTCCCAGGCAAACAGAGGCTGGGACACAGCCATAGGCTCCACTGTGTGTAAGAGGCAAGTTTCTGTAAGAAGCAGAGGCTGGGGTAGAGTCCCAAGTTTCTCTGTTCTAAGTTTAAAGGAACTGTGTGTTCTCACTCTACTGAAAGCTCTTGTCCTTGCCAAGTTGTGCTGCTGTAATAGAATACCACAGACTGGGGGAATTGACAGTGAACAGAATGTATTGGGTCATGATTCTGCTGTCTGGGAAGTCCAAGGTTGAGTGGCTAGCATCTTGACAGGGCCTTCTTGCTTTATTTCAGACCAACATCACCATGGGAAACCCAGGGCCTGTTTCTCTCCAGTTCACTACTGCTTGGGCAGAGCTCCAACTGCTTGGAAGGACAAAGAGATGGTGAGAGAAAAGAAAAGGGGGAGCAAATTAATCCTTTGAAAAGGAACTCACTCCTTTGATAACAGCATTCACCTCTTCACAAAAGCAGAACCCTCCTGGTCTAATCACGGCTCATCAGGCCCCACCTCTTAACACTGTTAACATTGGAGATTGTTTAGGGCACATGAACTTTGAGGGACACATTTAAACCACAGCACCCTCTCTTCTTAAACTCCTGCAGACAGTACACTTTGCCACTGTGGCTGTAATGCCATCAGTTTTCTTTCACCCTGGAAAACCTTCACCAAAAGCCCTCTTGACCTATAAAGGATCCTCGGGGGCTCCATGTCTGTCTTGATGTTAGTTCATCTAGAAAATATATAGACCAACAAGGAAGAAAAATCTTGGATGCACAATTCACTTATTTTCTGACCCAGTAAGCCCTTTATAACCTCCTATGACATTCCTGGAGTCCCCTTCCAGGCCTCTTCTGTATCTTTCTCAAAATGTCCCCTGCACGTTCTGTCAGCTCCCTAGAGCTATCAGGCTCACTGGGCCCTGTCTCCTGCAGGTGAAGCCAGGGATGCAGCCTGTACTTATTTCCAAGTGAGGCCCACGGAAGGGATAACACTTAATTACCTGTTAACACTAAGGACTATCGCCAAGGACTTTCCTGACCCCCAGGAGGTAAGGGAAAGTTTTATCGAACAATTAACAAATTTTCTGGGAAAATACTCTTTGGAACTCTCTGACTCATATCAACTTATCCTTATTCAGGGGGCCTTTTGGTTTGAAAAAGTCCGATGTTTTATCACCCTTGAGAACCATTAAAATCTCACTTCCCCTTATTCCCATCAGAAACTGAGGCAAGTAAGAGGAAGAAGTACTAGGTACTACCCCTCAGGACTATCTCACTAAAATTGATTGGTCGTGCACTCAGAATTATAAACCACAAAGGGCTGAAACTGTGGTTAACCGCCTCCATCGACAAACGACATGGAAGAACATCTGGGGCTGGAACTGACCTCTCCAGCAGCTTCTGCTCTGGCCACAAACCGTAAATGGTCCAAGACCAGAGCTGCATGACATGCCACAGAATAACAGAATTCACTGGTAAAAGCAAACATATCCAGACTGCAGACATTAGCCCGGTGTTATGAAAACAGTATTTTTTTTAATAAAAAGGAAAATAAACAGCACTAGTGTATGGCATTTCAATTGAAATACAAAAATCTGGAAAATCTAATCAACAGCAAGCTCTGAAACAATGGGCTCCCACTGACTGGGACACTTGCTGGCATTGTCATAAAACGGGACACTGGGCCTGAGGTTGCCAGGACACCAAGAGGAGGGAAGAAGCCTGAATCCCTGCCTTACCAGAAAATGACTGACATCCCTCCAAGAAAGAAAATGTCCAATGCCCTCAATGCCGCTAACCTGTAACAAGAATAACCTTGTTTCCTCTTCTCAGAGCCACCGCAAATTACCAGTGGTGGATTTTTATAATTTGCCTCACGGTGTGCCTCTGCCTCAATCTCAATATTTTTATGGGACCCCTGGAAGCTAAACACAACTTTCAGCTCAGCCCCCAGGAAGCCTGTTAGGAAAAGATCCTTTCACCACAAGGATATCAAATTCACTGTGTCCCTAGGGACTCCTTACGTCTTTCTCCCCCCATTGGCTTTGTTTGACTTCTCCGACTCCATTTGCCCCTTCAAACTGCCACACATTTAGCTAAACATTTAAATCAACTACTAAACTGATTTTTCTCTTCTGTGTGGACAAAAATGAACAAAGCACTACACTGATACTGGATTTATATGGAATGTACAATCTCTTAAAGTAGAAGAAATAGGTCCTTTCATGCCTGTTCTCAGGATTCTCCAATATCATTTAAAATCAGAAGGACTTAAGGGCTGAAGGGCTGTACTCAATAGTCCCAGGTTTATTAGATAAAAACTTTCAGTCTCAGGCAGTGGGTGGTGGCTCACGCCTGTAATCCTAGCATTTTGGAAGGCTGAGGCAGGTGGATCACCTGAGTTCGGGAGTTCAAGACTAGCCTGACCAACATGGTGAAACCCCGTCTCTACTAAAAACACAAAAAATTAGCTGGGCGTGGTGGCATATGCCTATAATCCCAGCTATGCGGGAGGCTGAGGCAGAAGAATAGCTTGAACCTGGGAGTGGAGGTTGTAGTGAGCCGAGATCATGCCATTGCACTCCAGCCTGGGCAACAGAGTAAGACTGTCTCAAAAAAAACAGAACAAAAAAAGTCTACTCTCCACCTGTAGTTTCTGAATACTCCCATCTTAGCCATTAAAATCCCAAATGGGAAGGGCATTGTTGAGTCCAAGCTCTAAAATCTATCAAATCAATAAAATGATCAAACCTGACTTTCCCCTGAGTACCTATTCCTGCCGCTGACCTGTCTACTATCACTTCTAACACCCACTATTTCACTGTCATCAATTTTTGTTCTGCCTTTTTTAGTATACCCCTTTATGAGGAATTCCAATACTTGCTTGCCTTCACTGAAAATATCCAACAACATACACAGACTAGTTTGACCCAAAGATTTACAGAGGCCTCTACCTACTTTTGCACACATTAAGTGCCAGTTTTAGTCTTCCCAAGTGACTGCACTTGCTCCAGTATGTGGATGACCTCCTTTTAGATACTAAGAGTTAGGTCACTGAGCACCTTCTTAAGGGATGAAGATGAGAGGATCACAGGGTGGCTAGACACAACATTCAGTGGCGCTCACTATGCCTCTGGTATCTGGGCCATGGTAAAACTCTCTCCACAGACCAAACCTCTGCTATTTAATACTTTCTTTTCTTTGAAACAAAGTGATGCTGAGAAGTTTTGGGGCCTTGGGAGATGTTGTAGGATGTGGCACCTAATTTCTCCATGATTGCTCCAGTGCTCTGTGCCCTGATCAGGGGGAGTCATCTCCAGACCAGCAGTCTGAGACTTGCTATCCAAAGATGCTTCTGATAACCTTAAGTGCTCTATACTTTCACACCCCTTCCCCATGCATGGACTCCCCAGTTACTTTCTGATGTTTCCCTTGTTCGTGGATGAATGAGGAGGTCATGCCCTGGAGTATTATTGTAGAAACATAATGGATACCAGAGACCTCTGTGATATTATAGTTTGGCCTTGACTCATTTACTTGACCCATTAGCTAAGGCCTTTGGGCCACGGCTGTTGCCTTTGAGTCATGGTTGGAACTGCCAAAGATGTCCAAAGTACCACTGATGTGGTATTAGGTCAACTACGTGACATACATGTCCCCCTTGCTATGAAGACCCTTCTTGCTTAATGAAAACGCATAACACTTCTGCATCTTGACTTACCTCATGAAAATTTACTACACTCTCCCTCTCAAATCACCATATATCATGGTCAAAACCTTAACCCTGCCAACTTTGCTTCCTTTGCCCGATGCCCTGAACATGTCATTAACATGAACATGTCATTAACACTAGATCTTGTCCTGGGCTAGATTATTCAGGGAACCCCTCCTCCAGGTTGACCTCTATCTTTGTGTCTATGACTCCCTCTTTAGAGGGAGAATGGAACCTTCTGGAATGGATATGTCATCACTGATCAACACAAACCTCTTGAATATCAAGCCCTGACAAATGTTAAATCAGCCAGGGTGGCCAAGTTATTGCTCTCACTCAGGATTGCCAAAAGCAGAGGAACTAAAAGTTAGGGTTTACAGCACCGTCACAGCCACTGTGCCTTTGGGGTAGTACATGATACGGGTATGTTGTAGAAGAGGATTCATGACATCAGCTTGTGCCCCAGGCAAAAGCAAACATTAACAGCAGAAACTCCAGAGGCATTGTTAGACCCCAGTAGATGGCTAGTGTTAAAACTGAGGGACACATGTAGGAAAAGCTCAGATGATGCCTGGTGAAATAAATTGGCCACTTACGCATGTTAAATTAACAGACATTTTCCCAACCACTCAAGACAGCTGGACCACTTCCAAGCTGTGGAACGATGAGTCTGGGTCCCACTTCAAGGTCCTAAGCCCCTGGTAGAAGTATTCATGCCATCCGTCCCTGCATGACTCTGACAAATGCTTCAGATGGACTTAGGACACACAAAGGCAGCCATCTGACCACTCCAAAGTCTACTGCCTGAGCCACTGTGTGGTCACACAACGGGACTCAGAATGGAATGGACAAAATATGAGATGTTTTTGACAAACAATATTTTGGATCCTTTCATTTGTATTTGGACCAAGTGATTGCCACTTGCCTCATCCCCCCAGAAACACAACCCTGGAAAAAAATAAACTGTGACGTTGGGGCAAGGAAAGAAAGCAACTTCCACTTCCCTCCCGCCAACCCGGACTCTTCCTGATGAAATTCGTCAGCAAGGTCAGTTGCCTCAGCATTCGTAGAAGGAATTTTCCCCACTTGGGGTATCCCCTATACCATTTCTAGTGACAAAAAATCACATGCTTTTGGCAGAATTATACAGGAAATTCACATGACCGTAAACGTTAGCAAACATCCCCCTTCTCTTACCAACCTCAGTCCCCAAGCACCATAGAAAAAGCCAGCAGCATCCTGAAAAACTAATCTGGACTGACAGCTCCTTCCCACTGTCTCCACATAAGCTGCTGCCTTTTCAAACTGTCACAGGAAAGCGTGTGCAGATTCCTCATCTGACATTCTTAGATACTGTAGAAGGCAATGAAATAGAATCAGGACCATGATTGCTATGTCACGGCTGCCTCCTTTTAAAACTTCCTGATGGTCCCTTACACAGCTTTACGAGAGGATCTGCTGCTCTAGAAACACCACCATCAAAAAAACTAGAATTTAGATGGAAGGAAATTTGTACTCTTTTATTTATTACTAACACTGCTGTTAAATTACAAAGTGTTCAATTTTGTGTTCCAGTTTTTCTACTAAAGAAATGCAGAGGTATTGAGACTGGAGAAGTATTTCAATCAGAGACGTCAACCCAAGCTCTACGAAGAACTTCTAGAGGCAGATGACAGCGAGAATTGTCCCAAGACCTGTGGAACAAGCACATGATGTTGCAAGGGGGTCCGTCAGCTTCTGCCCAGAACCAGGGAGCAGCACACACCCCATTTCCCTTCCTACCTCCTGCTGCTTTATCCTTACCCTTTGCCTGGGAGCCTCCTGCTCTTCCCAACTCCTTTCTCAAGGGTCGTTTTTGCCCACAGTAACTCCCTGCCTTCGGCATAACTTTTCTCACCTGACTGTAGTCTTCAACTTCATGATTTTGCCCCTACATTCAGGAGTTTCTGCTCCTTCCCTGCTCTTTTCTTACCTCTCAGGAAGACTTCTTACCCACAGAAACTTCGGAAAGCCTGGTCTCACTAGTCATTTCCTTCCGTGACATCACAGACCGTAAAGCTTTGCCCCCTTTCCCACAGACACATCTAGAATTTTCCAGATTTCTTTGATCAATTGAAACGCCTCTTTTTTTTTTTTTTTTTTTTGCTATGACCCTTCCTTTCCTTTCGCCTTCCTGAACCAGGCTACTATACATCATGAGAAAACCTTGAATCTATGCCTTTCTATCTTCACAAAGGTCACATGTGTATTATTTTAGTTATGCCGGTGTCCCCTTTCTGGGAATGAGCATTTGTAATTAGCATTACACTAAATCATTACACTGATGCCTCCAACCTACAGATTCCTGAGACATGTCTCATATGAATGGAATTCTTCTCAATGACCCACTCAACCTAATCTATTGGACCCCAGTGAACCACACATGGACTAACCATCTCTGACAAATCCTTTTTCACTCTCAAAAGGTGAATAATTTGGGCAATTTCAGCAATCGGATATTTCTATGAGCCTGGCTAGCTCCTGATGGTTCTAACTTTTTCGGTGGAACTTAAGCCTATTGGCTGTTCCTGGCCAACTGGACAGATTCTTGTGATCGCTCCAACCTCACTGTTCCCTTTATCCTACTCAATTCCTCATATTGTTTTTATCTTTGAGACAGAGCAGAGATCTGTCTTAGGAGCCTGCCAGGTGCTCTCTCCCCGACCAAGTGCAGAAATACAGACAAATCTTGAATTCCTTCAAGGGACACTCCAGGCATCTAACTAGCCCTGAGAAGTAAATGAGCAGCTTGGTAGCAATTAGGCAATAGGAGCTTAAACCTCAGCCAAGGACGTTAGAGTCATGAGATATTCCCTGTAGCAACGAAAGATGGCATTTTAACATAGGTCTCTGAGTTGTTTTTCAGAAGCTCAGGTTCCTACCAAATGGATTCATGGACACGTAGACCTCAGATAAGAGGAAACTGAAAAATGAACTGTGACCATCATTCTTTGTTCTTCCTGAGGGCCTGGAGGAAATCTCACCCATGAACTAGAGCTAACATTCTTTACCGCTGACCCCAAGTTTTAAGACAAATCTTTGCCTCCTTAACCAACTGCAAATCAGACACTCTACCTATGACCTGTAAGCTCCACCTTTTAGGTCAAACCAATGTATAGCCTCCATGTTTCGATGTGTGACTTTGCCTATGCCCTCTGTCTCTATGCCTTTAAAATCTTTACTTGCAAGCCATTGAGCTGTGTGATTCTTCTTGCTTGGTGCCCTGCGAATAAATGCCCATTCTCTCTCTGCAAACCTCTATGTGGATGTTTGGCCTTACTGCACCAAGAGAGCTGATCCCAGTTCAGTTCAATAATATTTTCTTGAATTATTTCTAAACCAGTCGCTCACTGTCTTCTGTTCACCTTTCTCTCATCATGGAATCAAAAGAGGTGTCCAGGACATCACAAGTCCCCTTGTAGATGGTTCTGACTTTTCAGTGGAACTTAAGCCTATTGGCTGTTCCTGGCCAACTGGACAGATTCTTGGTATCGCTCCAGTCTTACTATTCCCTTTATCCTACTCAATTCCTCATACTCTTCCCAACCCAGGAACAATTCCTCAATTCCTCATCTGATCCTGGGTAGCTTATTTATAGAAATCAGCTACAGAACTGGGCCTACATTCCATCCATGATCTCCCTACTTTTTGGAAAAGAATTGCCATTTTTTGGAAACCATCCCAAGGAATCTATCATCTGGCTGAGAAAGTTCAACTGCACAACAGTACCATCTACTCACTGCAGAAGCAGCTCCCCTTGTCCCTGAACAATGCCACCTCAAATCTGTGGCTCACCCATGGCAGGAAAACCCTGCCTGCTGCTCTCCATAGCCACATCGTCCTCAACAGGATCCTGGCTGCAGAAGCGGGTGCTTGAGTGGTAGTTGAAAACAACCGCTGCACCTTTCTTCTGGACACCTGTATTTCATCTTTGCTATTACCAGGAAGGTTCTAGAGGCAAACAAGAAATCTGTTGCATCACTGCAATTGTACTAACACCAAGGAAAGATTGTAGGTCCTGGGACATTTCTGGTGAACCCTGAAGACCTGCAAAGTTGGGCTTACAGTTTGACTCAGCCTCTTATCTTTGCTGTCTTTCTTCATAGCTATACTTCTCTAAATGTCATAAGGCTGGCATGCACAGTACAGCAATGGGAAGGTTTCACCAAGTCTCACAGGTGGTTCAGCTGCTTCTTAATGAAAAAAAAAGATGCTCAAATGAGAAAAGGACCTAAACTATTCAGAGGAAGAAGAATTCATCTGATCAACGGAGGAACTGGCAAGACACTCTCCGTGACCATTCTGTCTGGCTCCTTGCAAACTTCTTTTCTTGTAGGCCTCAACCTGGCCCTAATTGTTGCAGACCTACATAGCCCAGTTTTAGCAAGAATCCTGCTAAGTCAGTTTGGAGAGGATCCTTGATTCCCTAGCCTGTCTTCAGCTAGAATTCTGTGAGGTTAATTTAGCAAGAATCTCCCTACCTTTTGTGTCTGCTTTTAGCAATTTCCATCCACTCACTCCTACTGCACACACAAACACACACAGACACACACACTTGAGTGTCTTTACTATATTCAGAATTGAGCCCAGTTCTACACCAAGGTGCATTTTTCTTTATTGCAATAGCTTATTAACAAAATCTTTCAAAAAAATTTTACTTAACTAGTGTGCTGCTCTGGTTTTCTTTGGCAACAGAGCACAGCGGGTTACAATGGCTATGATTGTCTTCCATCTGACTTTAAACTATAATATTGTAAAAACTGAATTCCAGCTGTGATATTACCAAGAGTTTGCAAAAAGCGGTTGTCATTTTAAAGTTATTTATTTTGTCTGCTTAGAACATTTCGTCACTAGTATGTGTTAAATATCTTAGCTTTTTCTGTTATTAATGTTCATTTTATTTTCATATATTTCCTTCTGATCATGTTTTCTTGCACATAAATCCATTAATGTGGTAATTTACATTAATAGATTTATCATGTTGAAATATTTTTTCACACCTGAGACTAAATTTATCTCATAATGACTTTTGGCTAGTTTTCATTTGCTTTTTTTTTTTTTTAGGATTTTTCACTTTGCTAATAGAGTTAGATTGAGCCTTAATTTTCTTCTTTTTTTTTTTTTTTGGCTCTAGTTGTCTTATTTTCTAATCAGTGTTGCATTACACTCCGAAAAATGTAAACGTTTTAATGTTTTCATATTCTCTGAATCACTTTGAATTTGGTAGGAATTGTTTTTTTCTTGAAGATTAGTAGAACCTGTTTATAAAACCATCTGTAATTAGTTCCTTTGGTTAAAGAGTAGAGGTGACTAACAACTTAAATTCTGCATTTTGTTGTTTTAATCAGAACTTCTTTTAAAATATATATTTGTTTACAAAAGAAGACATACATGAAGCCAACAAACATATGAAAAAATGCTCATCATCACTGGTCATTAGAGAAATGCAAATCAAAACTACATTGAGATACCATCTCACGCCAGTTAGAATGGCGATCATTAAAAAATCTGGAGACAACAGATGCTGGAGAGGATGTGGAGAAATAGGAACGCTTTTACACTGTTGGTGGGAGTGTAAATTAGTTCAACCATTGTGGAAGACGGTGTGGCGATTCCTCAAGGACCTAGAAATAGAAATTCCATTTGATCCAGCAATCCTATTACTGGGTATATATCCAAAAGACTATAAATCGTTCTACTATAAGGACACATGCACACGAATGTTCATTGCAGCACAGTTTACAATAGCAAAGACCTGGAACCAACCCAAATGCCCATCGATGATAGACTGGACAGGGAAAATGTGGCACATATACACCATGGAATATTATGCAGCCATCAAAAACGATAGTCGTGTCCTTTGTAGGGACATGGATGAACCTGGAAACCATCATTCTCAGCAAACTACACAAGAACAGAAAATCAAACACCGCATGTTCTCACTCATAGGCGGGTGTTGAACAATGGGAACACATGGACACAGGGAGGGGAGTATCACACACTGGGGTCTGTGGAGGGGAAAAGGGGAGGGGATGAGTGGGGGGTGGGTAGTTGGGGAGGGATAGCATGGGGAGAAATGCAGATATAGGTGATGGGGAGGGAAGGCAGCAAATCACACTGCCATGTGTGTACCTATGCAACAATCTTCCATGTTCTTCACATGTACCCCCAAACCTAAAATACAATAAAAAAATAAAAAAATAAAAAAAATATATATATATATATTTGTAATATATGGCTTTTTATCTTTTTTCATCTAAGTTCAAAATAAAATAATTGACATAATTGAAGTATTCTTTAATCATTAAATATATTTCAGTTATAATCATGCCCATTTAAATTTATTTTAGTGTTTTTTCCTTCTTTCTTATTTAATTACTCTTGTTTGCAATTTTTTTCTTTGGATGAAGTTTGCTACTATTGCCACTGCTGTCTTTGGGTGCTATTTTTAGAAGCGATTTCTGTTTGGAGGTGGACTTTGCTGCTTACTAATTGGTACCCAGCCCCCTCCAAGCTTCCCAGAAAAGCTCTAATTTGTTCAGCTATGTCTTCCTTTCCACTCCCTGGGACACAGAGAAGCCGACCATTGCATCACCTACAGCATGGACCTCCGCACCTTAGGAGTAGTTCTGCCTTCCTAGACAGTGATCGATTCTCAAAAGGGTGTGTGAACGCATCTGGCCCGATGTGACGCCGGTATACACTTGTACAGTGATTTGAGAACATTATTTTTCTACCTGAGTTATTGAAAGACATCTTTTGTTCTTCTAGGATTTATTCCGCATAAATATAAGGCCTGGAAACACTGTGATATCTAATTACCAGTCTGAAGATTAAACCGAAATATGGAGGGACTGCTGAGAACTGGGCCTGAGCACTGGCTGCAACACACTTGAACCCTGTTCTAACTCTGTCTTTAAATGTGTGATGGTTCATTTTATCTGTCAACTTAGCTTGAATACGGTAAGCAGTTGTTTGGTCAAAACTATTTTAAATGTTGCTGTAAATGTAGTTTGGTTTTTTTTTTTTTCAATAGGTTATCTTAATATATTCTTTATATATATATATATATATATATATATATATTATTTATTTATTGCATTTTAGGTTCTGAGGTACATGTAAAGAACATGCAGGATTGTTGCATAGGTACATACATGGCAATGTGGTTTGCTGCCTCCATCCCCATCATGGATATCTGGCATTTCTCCCCATGTTATCCCCTCCCCCAACTCCCTGCCCCCCACTGTTCCTCCCCTAGTCCTCCCCCGACAGACCTCAGTATGTGATGCTCCCCTCCCTGTGTCCATGTGTTCTGATTGTTCAACACCCACCTAAGAGTGAGAACATGTGTGCTTGATTCTCTGTTCCTGTGTCAGTTTGCTGAGAATGATGGTTTCCAGGTTCATCCATGTCCCTACAAAGGACACAAACTCATCGTTTTTGATGGCTGCATAGTATTCCATGGTGTTTATGTGCCACATTTTCCCTGTCCACTCTATCATCAATGGGCATTTGGGTTGGTTCCAAGTCTTTCTATTGTAAAAAGTGCCGCAATGAGCATACGTGTGCATATGTCCTTACAATAGAATGATTTGCATTCTTTGGATATATACCCAGTAATGGGATTGCTGGGTCAAATAGAATTTCTATTTCTAAGTCCTTGAGGAATTGCCACACTGTCTTCCACAATGGTTGAACTTATTTGTGATTAACATTTAAAATCAGTTGATTTTAAGTAAAGCTAATTACCCTTTATAATGTGTGTAGGTCTCATTCAACTAGTTGAATGCCCAAGAGCCGGGCCTGATGTTTTCCAGAGAAGAAAGAATTCTGATTCTAAACTACAACACAGAAAGTCAGCCTGAGTTGCCAGTCTCCATAATTGTCTGAACAAGTTCCTTAAAATAAAAAGAAATCTCTCTCTTTTTATATATATATATATACATATGTTTGTGTGTGTGTGTGTGTGTGTATACAATGTCCACCTTCAAACAAAAACTGGCTCTAAAATACACACGCACACACACACACACAAAGTATATGCATATATATCACACATATACATATATAATACATATACATGTGTGTCTATACATACAGTACATATATACATATATACTCATTATTCAATTCAATATTTAATATTTATATATATGAAACTATATCATTACATTTCTATATAACAATATACAGTTATATGTGTTACATAAAATATAACAGAATATATATACTCTGGTTTTTTGGGAAAACCTAATACAGTGAGTTATACAATTTTCTTAATTTGAAATTCTAATATTTTATTATATCTGTCATTCTTCTTTTTCTGTTTTGTTAATTTCTCCTTTACCTTTATTATTTTAATTATATTTAAATTTTATTTAAAATAAGTAAAATGTATTATTATTAATTTTTAAATTTATTTAATTTTTATTATTAAATTTTTCTATTTCCTTCAGAGTTACTCCCTTTTGTATCTTCTTGAATTAAATTTATTTCATTTAATTTCAATTATCTCTTTCTTCAGTTACATTACAAAATATTTTATATTGTTACTTGCTTAGAATTTTGCTACAAACCTGGCCTGTGTATGTAAACTTTGGCACTAAGTTTGGATTTAAAGGACATATTTATGCTAAAACTATTAGTTAGAGCCTTAGGTCTTTGACTTCAATGAAAATTTAATAACCAGTACTGAAACTTTAAAACAATATATAAGAGGGCACATCCAGAATAATCCTGTAATGCCTCCAAAAATTTATTTCTCTATAAAAGCAATGAGAGTGCTGGTAAAAAACAATTGTCTAAATCAACTTTTACAGAACTCTGGAAAGTAACCAAAGGCAGGCAATAATCTGAAAACTGTTTAATCAAGAAAAAAAGCTGAATCTTCATAAGATTGAGCTTTGTGTCATTTTAACTTGCTCTTTCCCTTCTGCTTTTCTCAGCTCCAAGGAAACCTTAAAAACCACCACTCTCGTAATCATGTAGGCATGAAAACCAGCAGCCAGTCAGCCACTATGGGGGGAAGAATGGGCTGGGACTTTTTCAACCACCTCATTTCCAGAGAACTGTCGTTATTTGACCCGTCTGGCAGTTTTTTGAAAAACCATTACATGGAGATTGTCTTTATTAGAACTGACTCAGAGCTTGTCCAATACAAATAGCCTTCTCCCCCGGGATGTTTATGGGAAAGAAATTAGTGACAATTGGTTTAATATCACATCTGTCTAAGGCAGTGGTGAAGGTGAAACTAATAAGAAACTGACTAAAAACCTTAAAAAGCTGAGGAATGAAACAATCATAAAATGCTTTGAAAAGCCTAGAACTATCCTGGGAATCTGGAGGTCCACATCCATGTGCAGGTCTGGGCACATGCTGATAAATAATCTGACAAGGTCCCAGTTTCTCACCTCTGACTCACTGAGGCTCTGTAAAAATAGCAAGTAAAGGATAAAGCAGTGTATATAAACTGCCTGCCAGAGCATCAGATACATGCCCTAACACACATCTTCTCTCAGCAAGATTGGGAGCCTTATTGGTTCAAGAAAATTAATGTCCACTCATTAGCTGACTACTGAACTAAACAAACAGAGACTTCCATATCCATACATAACAAAGAATGCACATGTAACAAAAGTAGCTTAGGAAAGTCACTACACAAATAGCAATAACATCAATACAACAAACAATAATAACAAAAATAAATTATGGGGAATAGAAATCTGATTTTCAGAGTTGCTACATTATATAATTATGAGATACAAAATTTTAAAAATGAAATACAAAATGAAACAAAAAATATGGATTATTTTTTGTTTGGGGAGAAATGCCAGATATAGTGATGGGGAGGAAGGCAGCAAATCATACTGCCATGTGTGTACCTATGCAACAATTTTGCATGTTCTTCACATGTACCCCAAAACCTAAAATGCAATAAAAAAAAAGAAAAAAAATATGGATTATGTACAGAAAACAAAGCTCAGAAAATAAACTATCCAGGGAGAAAACGAGAGATTGAACTTGCTAGATAAAAATGTTAGTTCAGCTATTTAAAATATGTCCAAATAATTAAAGGAAACTGTAAAAGCAAATCAAAAAGAGAATATCAATGCAAGAGATACAAATTCTAAACAAACCAAATAAAAATTCTGGAGTTAAAAAGAACAGTAAGTAAAATAATGTATTTATTACAATGGCTCAACAGGAGATTTCAACTGGTAGGTTTAGTGAACTTGAAGACACATTAATTTGGATTATCCAGTCTGAGAAACAGAAAAAAACAAAATGAAAAATCAGAAAACTGTGGGCCACCATGAAACATATGAACATGTAAATGTTGGCAGTTCCAGTAGCAGAGAAGAGAAGGAGTGCTTGAGGAAATAATTGCCAAGAATTCCCAAATTCAATGAAACCTTTTAATTTACACATCAAAAAAGCTGAAGTAATAGCAAATAGAATAAACTCAAAGATTTTTCACACCTAGACACATCATAATCAAAATGTCAAAACCCAAAATTAAAGAGAAAATCTTGAAAGGAGGAAAGCAGAAATGCCTTGTCATGTCCAAGGAATCCTCAATAAAATAAACAGCAGGTTTCTCACAAGAAATCATGGTGAGCGGAAGGGAGTGGATAACATGTTTACAGTGATTAAAGAAGATGGCTGTCAACAAAGAATTCAATACCCAGCACAATTTTGTTTCTAAAATGAAGCAGAAATTATGACTTTCCTAGGTAAAAAAAACAGAGGATTTACCTCTAGCAGATTTAGTTTATCAGAAATACTAATGAGAGTTCTGTAGGCTGAAATGAAAAGACTCTAGACAGTAATTCAAACCCACATGAAAAAATAGTAGTAGCAGTAAAAATAGCTATAAAATATAGTATAAATATATCGTTTGTTTATAAGAAGCTATAAACAAACTTCTGAAGTTGTTACAAATTAAGATTCTTGTTTTAATCTCATGCCTACTAAGAAAATACCAAAAATATTATTTTTTAAATGAAAATGGAATTAAAATGGTACACTAGAAAATATCTATTTAACACAAAAGACAGTAATAGAGAAATAGACTAACAAAAAGGAAATAACATGTAAAAACCAAACAGATTTTTATTGCCCACAGACCAGGAGATTCCCAGGGGGAGGAGCCCCACGGGTCGCCAGCGCGACTGGTTTGGCTGGCGCAGCTGTTTTTGCCGGCGCGACTGTTTTCACCCGCTCTGCTGTTTTGGGCGGCGTCCCGGCGCAGCGGTTCCCCATACAAAATATGTGGGTCCGGGTGCCGTTTTAGCTGGCAATTGGAGCTCCGGGAAGGCAGAGCCGCCCATTCATCTGATTAAAAAAGGGACTGAAACAGGCAGCCAGGCCAGGAGATTTCCCGGGCAAAAAAACGCCACGAATCTTAGCGCCCGCGGTTTCAGCCTGCGCAGTGGGTCGCCGCAGGGGAAATCACACAGATCCCGGCGCCTTTTCAACAGGCGGCTGGAACACCTGGGAGACTCTGAGGCAGGGAGCCAGGAGATCAGGCTCGGCTGGTCCCACCCCCACAAAAAAATAGCCATAGGAAACGCTCTGGATGGAGAGTTTCACAGCAAGCACAGCGGAGCCCGGGACGGCCCAGCTCTGTGGGGGAGGGGGCGTCCACCATTACTGAGGCAGTCTGCCGCTACAGAGGTAGTTTGCCATTGCCGAGGCAGTTCTCACTACACCGGCATAAACAGGACTACAGGGAAGTTCATAGGGCAGCTGGGCGGAGCCCACAGCAGCTCAGCAAAGCCTCTATAGGCAGACAGTGACTAGGCTGCCTCATTGCTGGGCAAGGCAGCCCTGAGAAAAAGGCAGCAGCACCAGGGAAACTCATAAATAAAGCCCTAACTCCCTGGGACAGAGCACCTGGGGAAAAAGGGGTTTATGAGTTCTGCTGCAGCAGACTTAAACGTACCTGCCCAGCAACTCTGAATGAACAATGGAGCTCACAGCTCAGCACTTGAGCTCCTATAAAGGACACTCTGTCTCCTCAAGCAGCTCCCTGACCCCCGTATATCCAACGAGTCACCTCACAAAGGAGTGCTCAGACGGACATCTGGCAGGTACTCTTCTGGGACAAAGATAGCAGAAGAAGAGACTGGCAGCAACCCTTACTGTTCTGCAGCTGCTGCAGGTGATCCCCCAGGCAAGCAGGGCCGGGAGTGGACCTCAGCAGTCCTACAGCAGAGGGGCCAGACTGTTAGAAGGAAAACTAAGAAACAGAAATAAATAACTTCATCATCAACAAACGGGACGTCCACTGAGAGACCCATCTGAAAATCACCAACCACAAAGACCACACATAGATAAATCCACAAAGATGGGAAGAAACCAGCGCAAAAAGGAGGAAAACACCTGAAACCAGAACGCCTCTCCTCCTACAAGGGATCACAACTCCTCACCAGCAAGGGAACAAGGCTGGATGGACAATGAGTGTGATGAAATGACTGAATCAGCCTTCAGAAGGTGGGTAATAAGAAACTTCTGTGAGCTAAAAGAACATGTTCTAACCTAATGCAAACAAACTAAGAACCTTGAAAAAAGATTTGACGAAATGCTAATGAGAATAACCAACTTAGAGAGGAATGTAAGTGAATTGATGGAGCTGAAAAACACAACACAAGAACTTTGCGAAGCAGACACAAGTTTCAACAGCCGAATCGACCAAGCAGAAGAAAGGATATCAGAGGTCGAAGATCAACTCAATGAAATAAAACGAGAAGGAAAGAGTAGAGAAAAAAGGGTAAAAAGGAATGAACAAAGTCTCCAAGAAATATGGGACTATATGAAAAGACCTAATCTACGTTTGATAGGTGTACCTGAATGTGATGGAGAGAATGAATCCAAGCTGGAAAATACTCTTCAGGATATTATCCAGGAGAACTTCCCCAACATAGGAAGGCAGGCCAATATTCAAGTCCAGGAAATACAGAGAACACCACAAAGATATTCCTCAAGAGAGCAACCCCCAAGGCACATAATCGTCAGATTCACCAGGGTTGAAATGAAGGAGAAAATGCTAAGGGCAGCCAGAGAGAAAGGTCGGGTTACCCACAAAGGGAAGCCCATCAGACTCACAGCAGATCTCTCAGCAGAAACCCTACAAGCCAGAAGAGAGTGGGGGCCAATATTCAACATCCTTAAAGAAAAGAACTTTCAACCCAGAATTTCATATCCAGCCAAACTGAGCTTCATAAGTGAAGGAAAAATAAAATCCTTTGCGAACAAGCAAGTACTCAGAGATTTCATCACCACCAGGCCTGCTTTACAAGAGCTCCTGAAAGAGGCACTAAACATAGAAAGGAACAACCAGTACCAGCCACTCCAAAAACATACCAAACAGTAAAGACCATCAACAGAATGAAGAAACTGCATCAACTAACGGGCAAAACAGCCACCTAGCATCAAAATGGCAGGATCAAATTCACACATAACAATATTAACCCTAAATGTAAATGGGCTAAATGCCCCAATTAAAAGACATAGACTGGCAAACTGGATAAAAAGCCAAAACCCGTCGGTGTGCTGTATCCAGGAAACCCATCTCCCATGCAGAGATACACAAAGGCTCAAAATAAAGGGATGGAGGAAGATTTACCAACCAAATGGAGAGCAAAAAAAAGCAGGAGTTGCAATTCTCATCTCTGATAAAAATAGACTTTAAATCAACAAAGATCAAAAGAGACAAAGAAGGACATTACATAATGGTAAAAGGATCAATGCAACAAGAAGAGCTAACGATCCTAAATATATATGCACCCAATACAGGAGCACCCAGATACATAAGGCAAGTTCTTACTGACCTACAAAGCGACTTAGACTCCCGCACAGTAATAGTGGGAGACATTAACTCCCCACTGTCAACATTAGACTGATCAATGAGACAGAAAATCAACAAGGATATACAGGATTTGAGTGCAGAACTGGAACAAGCGGACCTAATAGACATTTACAGAACTCTCCACCCCAAATCCACAGAATATACATTCTTCTCAGCACCATATCGCACCTACTCTAAAACTGACCACATAATTGGAAGTAAATCACTCCTCAGCAAATGCAAAAGAACAAAAATCATAACAAACAGTCTCTCAGACCAAAGTGCAATCAAGTTAGAACTCAGAATTCAGACACTAACTCAGAACCGCAGAGCTTCATGGAAACTGAACAATTGGCTCTTGAATGTTGACTGGATAAACAATGAAATGAAGGCAGAAATAAAGATGTTCTTTGAAACCAACGAGAACGAAGACACAACATACCAGAATCTCTGGGACACATTTAAAGCAGTCTCTAGAGGAAAGTATATAACAATAAATGCCCACATGAGAAGCAAGGAGAGATCTAAAATTGACACCCTATCATCAAAATTGAAAGAGCTAGAGGAGCAAGATCAAAAAAACTCAAAACCTAGCAGAAGACAAGAAATAACTAAGATCAGAGCAGAACTGAAGGAGATAGAGACACGAAAAACTCTTCAAAAAATCAATAAATCCAGGAGCTGGTTTTTTGAAAAGGTCAACAAAATAGACAGACCACTAGCCAGATTAATAACAAAGAAAAGAGAAAATAATCAAATAAATGCAATAAAAAACGATAAAGGGGATATCACCACAGATTCCACAGAAATTCAAACCATCATCAGAGATTATTACAAACAACTCTATGCACATAAACTAGTAAACCTGGAAGAAATGGATAAATTCCTGGACACATGCATCCTCCCAAGCCTAAACCAGGAAGAAGTCGAAACCCTGAATAGACCAATAACAAGGTCTGAAGTTGAGGCAGCAATTAAGAGCCTACCACCCAAAAAAGCCCAGGTCCAGATGGGTTCACAGCCGAATTCTACCAGACATACAAAGAGGAGCTGGTACCATTCCTTCTGAAACTATTCCAAACAATCCAAAGAGAGGGAATCCTTCCTAAATCATTTTATGAGACCAACATCATCCTGATACCAAAACCTGGCAGACACTCAGCAAGAAAAGAAAACTTCAGGCCAATATCCATGATGAACATAGATGCAAAAATCTTCAATAAAATACTGGCAAACCGGTTGCAACAGCACATCAAAAAGCTTATCCACCATGATCAAGTAGGCTTCATCCCGGGGGAGGCAAGGCTGGTTCAACATACGCAAATCTATAAACATAATCCACCACATAAACAGAACCAAAGACAAAAACCACATGATAATCTCAATTGATGCAGAGAAGGCCTTTGACAAAATTCAGCAGCCCTTTATGCTAAAAACTCTCAATAAACTAGGTATTGATGGAACGTATCTCAAAATGATAAAAGCTATTTACGACAAACCAACAGCCAATATCATACTGAATGGGCAAAAACTAGAAGCATTCCCTTTGAAATCTGGCACTAGACAAGGATGTCCTCTCTCACCACTCTTATTCAATATAGTACTGGAAGTTCTAGCCAGAGCAATCAGGCAAGAAAAAGAAATAAAGGGGTATTCAAATAGGAAAGGAGGAAGTCAAATTTGTCTCTATTTGCAGACGATATGATTGTATATCTAGAAGACCCCATCGTCTCAGCCCAAAATCTCCTGAAACTGATAAGCAACTTCAGCAAAGTCTCAGGATATAAAATCAATGTGCAAAAATCACAAGCATTCCTATACACCAATAACAGACTTAAAGACAGCCAAATCAAGAACCAACTGCCATTCACAATCGCTACAAAGAGAATAAAATACCTAGGAATACAACTAACAAGGAACATAAAGGACCTCTTCAAGGAGAACTACAAACCACTGCTCAATGAAATAAGAGAGGACACAAACAGATGGAGAAATATTCCATATTCATGGCTAGGAAGAATCAATATTGTCAAACTGACACAAGAACAGAAAATCAAACACCGCATGTTCTCACTCATAGGCGGGTGTTGAACAATGCGAACACATGGACACAGGGAGGGGAGTATCACACACTGGGGTCTGTCGGGGGAAAAAGGGGAGGGATAGTGGGGGGTGGGTAGTTGGGGAGGGATAGCATGGGGAGAAATGCCAGATATAGGTGATGGGGAGGAAGGCAGCAAATCACACTGCCATGTGTGTACCTATGCAACAATCTTCCATGTTCTTCACATGTACCCCCAAACCTAAAGTGCAATTAAAAAATATATATATATATATATATAAATGGATTAAAGTGAAATACCATAAACGATTATATTTCAACAAATTACATAACCAGGATAAAATTCTAGAAATACATAAATGATCACAAACGCATCAAGAAAAAATAAAAAATCTGAATAGACTGAAAACAAATATATTTACTTAGTAATAAATTTTAAAACTTGCCAAAAGAAATGATCAGGTCCAGATGGCTTAATTGATTAATTCACCCAAATGTTCATAGAATAATTAATACTAATCCCTTTACAAAATCTTCCAAAACGAGAAGAGGAAGGAACACTTCTTAACTCATTCTATGAAGTCAGAGTTACTGTGACACGTGGCAAACACAATTACATTTCAATATCTCTTGTGAAAAAAACACGCAAAATCTTCACCAAAACAATAGCTAGTCAAAACTAGTACTGTGTCAAATGATTATAAATTGTGACCTAAATAAGATTCATGCTAGGAATACCAAACTGTTTCAACATACAAAAGTTAATTAATGTAATACATCATATTAACAGAATAAAGAAAAAATAATAATCCCAGTTGATGCCAAATAAACCTCTTAGATATAATACAGTACTCTTTCATGACATAACTGTCAACAAACTAAGAAAAAAGGGAAACTCTCTAAACTGGACAAAGGAAATCCAGCAAAACAAACACACATAGATATATTATACATGATGGTGAGATGCTGAGTGTTTAATTTCTACATTCATGATTAAGACAAAGATGTCAGTTCTATCCATTTATGCTAAATATTATAGTAGTGAATTCCAGCCTGGGTAACTAGTCAAAAACTGAAAAGACATCAAGGTTGAAGAGGAAGAGGTAAAATTCTCTCTTTGCAGATGATCTTATCATGTATATATAAACTTTAAGGAAAACACAAACATTACTAGAGCTCATAAGGCTAGTAAGGCTGCAAGATATAATATAAACTTGTTTTTGTTTTGTTTTTTGTGACAAGGTCTTGGTCTGTCAACCAGGCTGGAGTGTAGTGATGTTGGATTGTAGCTCACGGCAGACTTGAACTCCTGGCCTCAATCAATCCTCCCAGCTTGGCATCCCAAAATTCCAAGTTTACAGGCATAAGCTATGATGTCTTACCTTGAATTAAAAAAAAAATGTTGTATTTCTATACCCGATCAATAAACAATCCAAAAATGAAATTAGAAAATAATTCCGTTTATAATAGCATACAAAACAATATTTAGGAATAAATTTAACAAACATAATGAGTAAATGGAAGGGCATCCCATGTTCATAGATAGAAAGATTTTAAATTGTTAAGATGACAATACTTTCTAAATTGAATAAAATTGAGATTCAAGAAGCAAATTTCTATATTTATGGTCAACTGATTTTCTGATAAATGTCTATACAATTCAACAGAGAAAAGCATAATCTTTTGAAAAAGTAGTATTGGAACAACTGTAGCTCTATGAGCAAAATAATACAATTGAACCCCTACTTCAAACAATATGTGAAAATGAACTCAAAATGGATCATTGACCTAAATTTAAGAGCTACAATTATAAAGCTCTTGGAAGGAATCAGAGAAGTAAAATTTGTCTTTGGATTAGACAATTTTGTCTCAGCTATAATAGCAAAATCACATGTGGCCAAGACAAAAAAGAGGTAAATCGAGTTTCACCTAAATAAAAAAAAAGCTTCAAAAAGACACCATCAATAAAATGAAAAGACAACCCATAGAATAGAAGGAAATATCTGCAAATTATATCTCAGATAAATGTTACAGTCATGCCAATGCACCTCAAAGTAGCAGTCTCTCATTGTGAGGTATCACATGGAGTTCTTGGTATCTTGACCAAAAGAATTAAGGAACCTGGACACAAAGGGTGAGGCTGGAGCAAAAGTTTAATAAGCGAAAGAAAAAAGCTCTCTGTTGCAGACAGGGGGTCCGAAGAAGGTTGCTGTTTTTGACAGTTGAATGCAAAGGCTTGTATAAAAATCTGTTTAAGGCTGGTTGTCTCATTTGCATAAGGTTATCAAGAAGACAGTCAAGGTGGGGGAAGGGCAAAACCAAATAACTGTCAAAACCCAGGGTAAAATGGAAAGGAATTGATCCATGTTGTAGATTGGTAAAATCAACTTCTTGAGAAACCTTCACTACAATGGACTGTAAAAATAGTGACTTTAAGGACCAAAACCTTAATTTTAAATGCTACAGAATGAAAGAGTCTATTTGGGTTGATGCAGGGCTCACAGCTCACTATTGCACAATCACTGATGAGGATTTGTGATCCAAATGCACAGGAGGTTATTTCTGAGAGAAAAAACAACCTGTTGTTCTGGATAAATGCCACTGTAAGGTCCGTTTGCCCTAAAAGGGGACTGCAGGACTCTCCCTATAAAATATATATGAAACACCTGAGATGAGGCAGTTCATATGCTTCACATGTAATCCACTTGGGACTGGCTCTGTGATGGCCAGGATATTCTCCTATCGAATATGCTTATTACCCAGATCATGGTAAATTTGGGTGTTGAGGGGCCCCTTTTACATGGGCATCCCTCCTGCAGAATCATACGACTGTTTGAGAAGTTTCATTAAATTTGCAGTTCCTTGTGAGTCTTACAGATGCTTAATCAAATATTGGAGTAATTAACAAAAAAAAGAGCAGGGGGGGGGAGAGGAAAAAGAGAGTCAAAGGACTTGCCCCAGAAGGGTGATAGAAACTTTGGATGCTTATTCACTATTTGCCCCAGATTTGGAAAATTAAAAAAAAAAAAAAAAATCAAAAGGCAAAGGTTATCATGAGATAGATGATGTTGCCTGGGGCAATCTAGAGGCAAATAAGATAAAGATTCATCAAAGGATCTGAGTCACTTGGCCGCTCCCTGCTGGGGATCCAAATCTTTTGATGTAAGACCTTGCTACCTGGGAAATGCAAGAATGAGAATACTGATAAGCAGAGGGCTTCTTTTTTCCCCTAGGAATGACTCCAACTATGTGAAGAGCTGCTAGCTTCTACACTGTCCAATAGACAACTCTTATCTAACAAGAGCTGTTCGGCTTGTGGATAGCAGTTCCAAAGTGAACAAACGGCATCGTGTTTGAAAGCCACTGCTCTGGTTAAAGAAGAGTCAAGCAAATCTTTTTCTTTTGAGCTATTTATAGTTTAAAGCAACTGGATAAAGTATGTTTTTTGTGAGCAAATTTACTTTTCTTTCTGGGTTCTCCAAAAATTGGAAACTGTTCATGAGTATTCTGATTTTATGACAATATAGTTATTTGCATAAGTTAGTAGGAGTCTTTTCTTTTACAACAGGACAAATGGAGATAGAGCTTATTTTACCCAGGCTTTGACTATAATAAATTTTTAGGTATCGTTTCAGCAAAACCAAAGTAATAGCAACCTATAAGGCCAATCAATTCTTGCTGCACTTTATGTGAATAATCAAGCCAAGTATCATAAGCCTACTTATTTTGTTCATAAATTTGTCTTACTATAATTTTTCTTTAATAGAAAAGGAGGGTTAGATAGAAATTCTTTCAAAGGAAAAGTGTAACACTTTTACTAAATTTCAGCCCTGGCTTTTGTTTCTGAGTGCAGACTGAATCATTAATTATTTCTTGGCTACAATAATCTTCTACAGAGTACCAGATTATCATTTTTGTCCATATTTTTAGTTGATGCCCTAATGGAATAGATTCCTTTTTCTGTTCTGACATACAAATACTCTTTTGATTGTCAAAATATCAGTGTTATTTATCTCTCCTTGTTTTAAATCCAAGTAAACCAGAATATGGTATTCTTAAAACTAGAGATGTGAATCTCCTTTATTTGGCACTCCACTTGGCCCGACTTGGTTTTCTTTGCAAATGCCCTGCTGATAAGACGATACAAGCACCTTCCCTCTAGGTGCAGGACTGTAATCGAGGAGGTGGGTGCATGAAATTGTAAGGGCCAGTTCTGAGGAATAGAATTAGCTCAGACTCTCCGGAATCAAGGCTGGGTACACAGATGCCTAAACAGCTGGTAAAACAAGGAACTTTGACTTCTGAGCTACTATGTGGCACCATTTTTCTAAAGAATTTAGGCACTGCAACTGTAAAGAATTTCCTGCTTCTGATACAGGTAGTTAGACAGGCATGAACCACTAGGAATATTGGGTGATGGTTTGGGAATTATCACATTGCCTATCTAAAAGTGATAAACTGGCAACTGGTGCCAGGGAGGGGCCATTTCCTGATGGTCCACACCTCTTGCGCTAAAGTGTTAACTGAATGCAGATGCCAGGGAGAAGCAACTTTCCAGGCGTGTGGAATGAGACAAAATGGCAAAATATGCCCTTCTGGGGCCACTCCACAGAAAAAGGGAAGAAAGCCTCAGATGTGCATGCATACGACTTCCTGAACACACTGCACATGCTCACCTCTCAAGAGTAAGGAGGGGACTGCACATGGGGGCAGCCCACCCTAAGGGACGAATCACAGGAAAGGGGCCACCCTCTAAAATCCTAGGATCAAGGCTAAACACTGCACCTGTTCTTCAACTTACCTGCTTCAGTCTCTTCCAAGCATACTTTCTTTTCAATTCTAAAGATTTTAAAAATAAACTCCCACTCCTGCTCTGAAACTTGCCTCGGTCTCTTTTTTTGTGTTATGCCCTTGAGTTGAATTTTTTCTTCTAAGGAGGCAGGAATTGAGGTTGCTGCAAACCCCTACGGATTCGTCGCTGGTAACTTAGATAGCTTTCACCAGTAATACTTCCTGTAGAATTAAAAGAAAATAATTACTGCCAGGATAAAGATACCTCATGGCAAAGCCTGAGTATAATACTCCCCTTTATGAATTGTGCGGATACACACATACTAAAAGATTTTTTCAGAGCAGTGTTTATGTTTTGTATAGCTAATTTCTATAGGGCTATAACTAAAATGAAGATTACAGTAACTCAATGCATAGAAGTTAAAGATAAAGCAATTTTGTAACCTCACCTTTGGCTTTTGGTTTTTTGACTTTTTGCTTACAAACATATATTTTTAAGAGGTACTAAATGCTTGCTCACAACCATTTCTATCCGGCCCCACACTTATTTCATTGGCAATAAGTCATTTGAGTCTAAGTTCCTTGGCCATAGGGAGTTCCATCAAGAGACAAGAGATACCCGGGGCAGGCAACCATGCCACCTCAGCAACTCTATGGGACTAAATAAAATTTGGTGGTCATTGACATTGCTTCCGGCAAATTTTGTACAGAAAAGGGAGAACATAATCCAAAAATAAGATTCTAAAGCCCCCCATCCATCTGAATGAACCTCTTTCTTGGCCAAGGGCATTCCAGAGGTAACCTGGAAATCTAGCTCAGGATATGATGGCGTTAACAGCATGTTGGACGTGCCTCATTGTACCACTCCAGCATTTACATTCACACACACACCTTAAGTCTGATAAGGAACATTTACAATCTATTCTCCCTGAAGCCCGCCTTCTGGAGGCTTCACCTGCATGATAAAACCTTGGTCTCCACAACCCCTTATTGTTACCCAGACATTCCTTTCTATTGATAACTCTTTAAACCAGTTGCCAATCAGAATATACGTAAATCTACCTATGACTTGGAAGCTCCCGCTTTGAGTTGTCCTACCCTTCTAGATTGAACCAATGTAAATCTTATACATACTGATTGATGTGTTAAATGTCTCCCTAAAATGTATAAAAGCAAACTGTACCCCGTCTTCCTTAGTCACATGTCACCAGGATTTCTGAGGCTGTACATGGAAGTCAAAGATAAATCAAATTTGTAACCTCACCTTACAAAGCTCACCTCATGGGCATGTCCTTAACCTTGAAAAAATAAACATTCGAAATTGACTGAGACTTGTCTCAGATGCTTTTTGGTTCACACTGTCTAACATGCATGGACCATGCAGTTTGAATGACCAATCTCCCATGTGGTCATGGCAATCCCAGCCACGGAGCTATTTCTGCTTTCTTTATAATTCTGAGAGCTGTAGATCCATCTCTCGCTAGTTTTCCTCTTGCCTTATGATGTATTTTCTGCTTATCTGGCACTGGAAATTTGCTTTATTTGGTTGACATTTTTTGAGTGTGTGAAAAGAGTAATTGCCACGTGATCTTTGTCTATCACGTGGATTTCCGATTGCTCTTCCCATCTGATGCTTCTCATCTTCTAACACTCAGTCATCGCTTGATTTCACCAGGACGAGGACCGCCATCTCTGGCTCTGTGCTTAACAGAGGCTGTGCTTTTGAGCCCCTCCTCTTGTTTCCATGGGTCATTGTGTGTACTTCTAGTAGTCCACTCTATCAATTACAATTCATTATTGTAGTTTGTCTGCACTACCAAATTGTATTTTGCCTGGAATTAAAAAAGAAATCTTTGCTATCTTTTCAAACATTGTATTTTCTTTATTACATGCATAAAACTCAGGTCTATATCTATTTTAAATTCCTAACATAACTAATGCTAAATTGTTTACAAGTCATATCCTATCTTGAGAAAAATTAAGATGTTAAAATTGTAATGTTGTATCTCCACAGTAATCTGTTTTTCTCTAGGCACTCCATCTCCCAGGGATGCAGGTAAAAGACCCTTCATGACGACAGCCTCAACTTCAAGATCAATTTAACTTCAAAGCCTCTGACATTGGTTATTTCTCAAGAGTTGTGATTTTCTTCTCCATTGCAGCCACAGTTGGTCTAAAGGTAATAATTTCCTGGGCAGGAATCCAATTCTGTAGCCATCTCTGTCAGCATGCCGATTTTGTATTGTACCTCCAAGACTCGGTAGGATTCATCAACGTAAGTTCAGATAGTTCTACCATAGTACTTATATGTGTTCTTAAGGGAAAGCCTTAGTAACAAAGTTAACAACTAAAAACCTATGGTAAATTGCTGAGATAAGCATTTTAAAACTTAGTGACACAGATAATTATTTGTGTATATCACGCAGCTTTGTCTCTTACCTGTCAAAATCTCTTCATGAACAATCATACTTCCCTTTTCTTTGCTAGTGAATGGTATTATTCCTTTCATTTCCCTCTCTATGCAGAGCACTGCCCTTACTTTTGTGATCATTAGTAAAGATAAAGAAAGCACAGGAGGAGATGATTTGAAGGAATTTCCAAGTATACAGAGATGTTATATTTGAATATACATACCTAAACTAAGGAAGTGAAAAATGGGTAAGATGGTAGAGAAAAATAAAGACAAAGATCACAGAAAAAGATGAGCATTGATTAAACCTGACTTGGGGCCCACAAAGTCTACCAGTGATGAGAATCTACAAAATCACATACACATGTGGCCACACACAACATGAACTCAATGATTGCATCAGTAATATTTAGAAATATTCATTTCCAAAGATGGAAATGTTTTTGTTTCTGTTGAACACATTGTAGCAGAGGACTTCATGGGGAGTCTAAACAGACATGAGTGACCTCCAGGAAGCATTTGGACAAGTGGGAGGAGATTCTGTTTTCCTTCATGTTTACCTTATTTATTTATACATTTAAAGGTTATGCCCCTTTCCTATTTCCAGGACAAAAATCAACACAAATACAAGGCCTATGAGAAATGTTAAACTGGGCATTATTTATGCCACAGTTAAGAGAAAATTAAATGATCTGAAAACTGAGTGTTATATTTTTAGATATTTATAGGCAAAACTTTAAGATTTGCATAAAATTTTGTAAATGACTATGACATGCTAATATGTCCCTCTTTTTCTTGCCAAGGAATTACGGGTGATATACACTGTGAGCATATCTGCATATGCCAAACAGAATAATTCAAGATTTTACTTTGTAGTGAAGTCTCAAGTAAAGTAGATCTTTTTTGACTGAGATGTACTACCCACACTGCATCTTTAGTCTGGGACAATTTTTTACTCTTACAAGCTATATTTGGATTCTGGGGGTGTTTCTGAAACAAAAGAAACAAAATGACTATTTTAAAGCCCTTTCCATAGAGTGACCATTAACAACTTATCAAACCCAAAATATACAGCAAGGCAATTTAAATTTTATTCCCAATTTCAAGTTGTTATTTTAAAAATAAAGCATACTAGAATGTAAAAATGGAAAAAAAAATTCACAAATTACTTTTCATGATCCAAGTATTCTTCTCATACATATACATATTTTTAAATAATTCCAGCTGATTTTTATTGTAAAAATATTTATGATTCATGAATTTCTGTCAACTATTATCAACGCAATTATTGAGTTCACATTGTGTGTGGCCACATGTGTATATGATTTTGTGGACTCTTATCACCTGTAGTCTTTATCGGCCCCAAGCCAGGTTTAATCAATGACCATCATCTGAGAGAAAATAATTTACTATGGGTCTGGAGGTACAAATTGTTTATAATATGGGAATTCCCCACATCTAGTTATACATGCAATGCATGTTTCTCATGTCTTAGTATTTCTTACACTTGGATCTGGTAACTTGACTATAAAGTGTGTGCATATTGAGTGAGCACATATGTATAACTTTTCTTCCATCTGAAATCCCCTTTGAATGACAAACCTTGAAAAGCCTGAAAGACTTCCTGTGTAGAGGACATGGAGCTAGGGTCGACCAAGATCAAGCTGGCTACGGTCAATGAGACAAAGAGTCCTGAGAGGGGAGAGGGTTGCATGTAGGGAGCCCCTAGACTATTTGTCTAAGTGCTGATCTATGTGGGAGAAAACTACCCCCTGGACCAGAGAAACACCCAACTGAAAAGATAAGCAGGAAGATTATCTAAAGTTCACATAGGGCTTAAATAGTATCACTGGCAACAAAGAGAAATCTGTGTAAGTAAAAGGAACACACATGAGAGATACTAATACTTACCTATCTAGTCTTTCATTTGTGAGTATTATACATCCAAAAATTACAACTACTAAAAAAACCCAAATACCATGAATAGTAAACAAAAAATTTAAACACATGTAACAAAAAAGGAAATTAAAATCAGTAGAATTAATATTTACAGAGTGAGTAAAAGAGACTCTCACATCTATAAAACAAGAACAAGCTATCATACACAAGAAATAACCATCAATCTGGAAAATATATACGACTGGTTAAAGAATCAGTAAAATAGCTAAATAACACAAGCTATATGGTTGAAGACTGTTAATACAGGTCATGCATGGTGTGAGGAAATCATATAACTAATAATTGAAGAGTCTTACAGATGTATATGTGCCAAATTCCTCTGTTAAAAGACAAAGAGAGAATTCTGATATAGTGACAGTGTCACAAAACTGTTACTTTCCACCTTTTACCTGGAAAATATTCAAAAGCAATGAAGATAACGTGAAAAAAAAAAAACACAAATTCAATTAGCTCTGAAACAGGAAACATTTAAAATTCCAAACTCTAAATGCACAAAGCTGCCAAGGGCCAGTGGAAATTGAAAATGAAGTTCTGTAAAAGCAATCAGGAGAAGACATTGTGGCTGCTGCTTCTTGGAGGGCAGGTATATACCTGAGATGCAACATCGAAATTATCATTTACAATAACAGAGTGGGGTCCAACAGCTGGCACCAGACGTTTTCTTGGACTCAGTTTGATTCCAAAGAACAGAAGAGGGGACGCTGTAGGACACATAGACAAATCAGATATGCAAAAGCCTGTCCTCTGCTGAGGCCACAAGGAAGAAATGAGGATTCACACTGAAAACCTCTTCAGGTCCAAAGATATCCCTATACTCGCTGCTTCTTTCACATTAACCAAGTATCAGTCCTGTGAAAATCTAGCTTATATTTTGCTATTACAAACTTAGAATGCAGCTGTTCAGCACATACACGCATCCTCACTACTGATATCAGGAGGTAGCCTGTCCACCTCTTGGTTTTTAACCTGTGAGACAGACAGGAGTCCACTGTGTTCAACTTTTTCCCCCTATCTCAAGCTGCAAAGGAAGTTTCATAGTAATCCCCTAGATTGATCTACATGAAGCCTCTCTCCTTAACTTGAGATAGTAAGAAATACCTTTATTACTCCTAATTATTTTTTGATTGGGAGGATGTGGGATTTGTAAGACACCAACAAATCAATACAGAGAAATCTTAGAGAGTAGTCTTCCTGCAATCATTCTGCCTCTAATACTCACATTTTCAGTTTAGCAATAAGGAGTTTTTGAAATATTCAATAGATAGGATACTTGTATTTCTGGTAAAATATAAGAAGAACAAAAGTAGGATGATATGGTCTATTAGGAAGAATGGTGAGTTTATGTGCTCTCCTGTTCTCCTTGCCTGTCACTAACTCTTACATAAGTTGCTATTCATAATTTTTTAAATCTTTGCCCTTTTTCTGGATCCTCTGTACCTTCCTCTATAAATATGTCATTACACCAAATGTTGTCAAACCTGATTTTCTTATTTTGCATTTGAGTTCCTTGTGTATTAGAACTGCTGCTAAAACAGCAACAGAAAAGTAGGTATTAGGCTACCTAAACGTGAAAGGAAATTTTAACATCAATCCCCTGCAAGTCAAGTGTGCAACATTAAATTCTTTATCCAGAAACAGAGTAGGGCATTAAAAAGGCACAAAAGTCTTGGTGGCGACACAGATGTGGTGGGCAGTGTAGAGTCGCCTTCTAACATCCATTCAGTACCATTGGGTAGCAGCAGTGTAATTTGAATGGATTAACCCTTGCCACCTTTCCATATCTGCAACTCACAAGGCTTGGTTTAGGCTGGACATCCCATGCGCATCTAAGATTTTCAGTATGTAGTCTGGAAATCCTGACTGTTCAGGTTTGGGGTACAACTTAAGTTAGTCTGGAGTGAAGCTCATGGCTTTTGAGCAGGTGTTGAACAGTATAATCCTAGGAACTCTTGGCATTCATCTTGTGGTCATTTGAGGGTACTAATCTTAAAATGAAACTGATAATTTAGGAGGCAGAAGTAGATCTTCCATGATGTCATCTACCTGATGAATCAAAGTCCATATTTCTATAAAATTTATCATTATAGAAGTCAGAACTTAATCCTTTTAGCTTTAAATTGGTTTCCTGTTACTTAAGATTAAAAGTACCATGCCAAACTAGTTTCCCAGGTATTACAGCTAGCCTAGTGGTTGGCTGATCGTAGGTCTATCTGGCAGTAATAATAATTGAAGATGAGCTGAAACCAGTACTCAGTTACTGATATGTCTGTATCTATGAGGGTGGTGTGGTTTAAAATGTAGGAAGGACATGGAAGCAACTGATAGGCTAATAACTATAAAATTCTAAATTGGTTCAAAGCCAAGACCTTGAACAGTCGTAAAAAGAAAAAAATAGACAAAACATACGATTTTTGAAAAATAAAGTATATGGTATTTGGTTTGAGATTACCTCCCTATTCCAGAATGAGTAAATTAGAAATTTTATATAACTCTCAAGATCATTTACTGGAAAAGTAGATCAAAAATTCAAATTCATGTCTATCAAACCCAAAAGACTCTGCTCTTCTGATAATATCATTTTACCTTCTGTATAATGAGTTCTCTGAAACCGGGACTATTCAAGTTGTCATTAACCAACATATATCAAGGCTGCATAGAAGTGATTCTCACATCAATTACATACCTAATTGCATTCCAACTATAAGACTCTATGATTCTATTTTAGTTTCTTGTGGGTTACCAGGCAGGTATCGAAGGTAGTTTCAATATTGTCCCCTGAAATAGCCTTTTATCACGTATTTAATGATTCCTGTCACAATGTATTTTACTAGAATAGAAGAAAAAGATCAGATGTAGGATGATATGATCTATGAAGGAAGACTGGCCAGTTTGCGGACTTCTTTGTTCTCCCTGCCTGTCATTAACACTTACGTAAGTTGCTCTTCATGATTTTTTTTTTTTTTTTGTCTTTGCTTTTCTTTGGATCCTCTATACCTTCTCCTATAAATATGTCATTACACCAGATGTTGTCAAATCTGATTTTCTTATTTGGTATTTGAGTTCCTTGTTTATTAGAACTGCTGTCAACACAGCAAAATTCAGAGTAATCTTTCAGGTTTGAATTGCCCATATGCAATTTGGACAGCATGTGGATTATGCTTAGTGTAGACTGTGACATGAATTCAGTTTCTTTGAAGTTAATTGTCAGCTCTTACAGCTATAGTGACTGCAGAATAGTCAGCAAGATGCTGCAATCACCACCATTAAGAAATTTTGAATGACTGCCTTTAGATGCTGCATAAAGCTTATTGATGTGGGGGAAAAAGATCATTTCAGAATACTGAACATTTATTACGGTACGATTGCCAAGTTTCTAAGTATATCTTAAGGCATGCCTTTGTGAAAGAAACGCCACAGAACTGAATCCACTGTCAAATTCCACTGATGTTGGTAACAAGAAATGACAGAGCAGCATCAAGGCTAACATGACTACCGTCCATTGGTGTTACTAATAATTCAATAAACTTTACTATTAAGTAACTTACATATAAATGACTAAAGAGAGAGCAGATAAATTCTGACATACAATAACCGAGTAGGGAGGAAACTGCCAGCCCCAAGAGAAAAGCTCTATCCATTACATAATGATAACACTGTCTACAGTTATAACAGTGAATAGACAGGCAGAGCTGAAGACACAGCTCATGTCAGTTCTACAGGAGCTTCTCAGAAAATACAGCAGTAATTGCGAGGCCAGGTACTAGCAATGGAAGTAGATGGCAATACTACAGGCTTTTGAAGTAAAAACACTTTTAAGAAATGTCAACTCATAGAGAACCCATTGCACTTTCTTAACTTCTAAATGCCATTTCTCTAAGAAAATTTGTTTACATGCATGTAATCTAATATGTGATTGCCTTGGGTCCAGTGATTTGGTCATCTCCTGATACCTCATCATAAGCAATGCATCCTAAGCCAGTGATTGATATTGTCTATGATTTTCATCTCATCTATACTTACAAATTGTTATATTTTGACCACATAACAGGTTTATATGATAATGAGCTGACAAACTTCTGTGTCTGTGTGTAAATTCCATTTTATAATGGCAGTGTTTCATTTTCAATGCTTATTCAGAGCATAACAGTGCCAGGTTATTGCATTAAATCTCTCACCCTAGTTCATGTCCTTTTCAGGGACGTGGATGAATCTGGAAACCATCATTCTCAGCAAACTGACACAAGAACAGAAAACAAAACACTGTATATTCTCACTCATAAGTGTGTGTTGAACAATGAGAACACATGGACACAGGGAGGGGAACATCACACACTGGGGTCTGTTGGGGGGGTAGGGGGCTAGAGGAGGGATAGCAGGGGGTGGGGGAGATTGGGGAGGGATAGCATTAGGAGAAATATCTAATGTAGGTGACAGGGGGATGGAGGCAGCAAATCACTATGGCATGTGTATACCTATGTAACAATCCTGCAAGATCTGCACATGTACCCTAGAACTTAAAGTAAAATAAAATTTAAAAATGTCTCACCCTACTTGTGAATTAGACATTATATTCCTCCTCGTCAGGTGAGAAAGCTGACAATTGAGTTAACAACTTGTGTCAAGATAAACTACTAATGAATGAACGATCTATTAAGTGCCAAACTTCACAACCCGTCTTTAGCGTCATGCAAACATTCCAGCAAAATGGCCTCGATTTCCTGCAGAACATGCATACTAGATACTAATTTGTCAGTGCACAGAATTTCAAATAAGGAGAATATATGAAATTGATTTGTCTTTGCATGATTTCTCTTCACATTGTGAATTAGATGATAAAATGAGTAATGCTAATATCTGTGATTTTCACGCACATAATAGGAAATTCTATAATCGTGTAATAAATATCTATTCTCTAAGTGTATCTTTATTCCTCTAATTGTATCTTTACTACATCGTCTCATTTTAGGAGGTGGTGGTCTATGAAAAGAATCTGCAATGTGAGGGCAAGAGGAAGCGTGGTTGGGACAGAGCAGCTTACTTTTAAAGTTACATTTTACAAGGTAGAGATGAATGTAATTGTAATTAAATCCAGGCTAAAAAATGCAAAGAATAAATTTTAAATGATGGGAATAAAATCAGTTACACAGCAGATGACTTGAGAAAGTCTCAGAATGGGAAATAAAAAATGAAGACAAACTCCAGATTAAAGTTCCAGTTTAGGGCCAAGCCTCCAACCAGCAGTCCAGATTGCAAACCCTCTGCCTCCTCAGTGATTCATTCCTTGGCCCCTGTTAGTTTCATCTTCTTCGTGTCCTTCCCAGCATCCTCTAAACCTGCATAAGACTTTCCAAATTAAAATGTGACCCAAATCGTTGCCACGGATCACAGCGTCAGCGCCAGCCCCTTGCCAGTCCTTGTTATCATCGACTCAATCGCTTTCAGCTCATCACTTCCACCTCTCACATCATCAAAAAAGCTTTGCCACAGGCATCAATTACTTTGATGTCTCTAACTAACTATTTTAAAGTCTTATCATACTTAGCTTCGCTCTGCACTTGCCCTCATGGACTATTCAGACTTTAAAGCATTGTCTTTCCTTAACTTCAGCGGGCCAGTCCTCCTGGAGTGCCTCCTACAGTACAGGCTGGGCTCTTTCCATCTCTTTGGCATTTCTCCTTTGCCTCAGTCTTAAAGTTTGGAGTGCCTCATGCCTCTATCATAGTCTTCTCATCTCACATGACACATGTTCTTTGAACATGTGTATCTCATCCAGGGACCTCAGTTCCCAATCATATGCCCACGACTCATTTACATAGTCAACACAGGCTTGTTGTGAGCCTGCTAAGGGACAGCCTCATTGGCACTCCTGAGTCCAGAGCCATATGTCTATGAGGAATTTCAGCACATCTAATTTCCCAAATCAAGTCTTATCTTTTCTACCAATTCTGCCCCTGCTAAGGCTATCTTGTTTCAGGAAATGCCTTGACACTTAACTGATTGCTGTAGGGGTTGTTAAATGTCACCAGTGTGTCTCATTAGCCCTCTAGAAAAATCTCTCTCCACATCTAATAGTTGCCCCCATGCAATCTACCTTTTTATCTTCCAAAAGAATGCTCTTTCATAGATGAAAACCTAATTATGCAGCGTGCACTCTTAAAATTCTTCAATGATTTCACATTGACTGGAAGATGAGGCCTCAGCTTTCTGGGGTGGCATGTAGGCACGTGAACAAGTGGCCCCATTCCTCTCTTTATGCTGGTCTAATGATTTCACACACTCCTTCCTGCTCAACCACGTTGGACTATTTTATCCATTCAAGGAAGCAGGCCATCTCACAATCGAATTTGTGATATTTTCGTTATATCACTTTGCATGTCTAAAGTATGTTCCCAGTATTTTCATTGTTTTTATTGTATCACAATTGGAATTCTTTTCTCTACTAGAATTTCTATTTTTACATATATTAGATGATATATTTAAGTGCCGCAGTTAGTTGCAGAGAAAAAGGATAATTTATTCAGTTATTTTGAGGCTGTTTGAGCAGAAAATGGAATTTGATACGGGCCTCAAGGGTGTTCAGGGTTTTAACAGAAGTGAATTGGAGGAGAGGGCCTTAGAGAAAAGATGAAAATCCTGGGATGGGTAATGTAAAGGAGAGAGCAGGGAGTTTGCTTTAGTCTGCATAAAAGTGATGTATGTGAGGGTGAGGCTGAAAAGGTGAGGGATGATGGCAAAAGTCCTAGAACTGTGAAAGTGAGATCTAATTCTTGATAGTTGACATAACTTTCCATTTTTCTCTCAGTAAGAAATAATTGGACGTTTTTGCAAATACCGTGAGCCTTATTTAATTTTTGAGTTTATTGAAATATAATTGATATACAAAGAACTTCACATATTGAATGTGTGCAATTTGATGAATTTGAACATAGGCAGATGTTCGTGATACAATTTTCATGATCGAGGAGACAAACACATGCAAGTACCCCAATGCCTACAAAGTTGCCTTACACCATTTTTGAAGTGTACAATATCGTATTGCCAACTATAGGTTCAGAGACCTGCTGTTCAACAAGTCTCTAGAATTTATTCACCTCGTGTAACTGAACCTTGAGACTCACCAAGCTGCTCCCTGGTTCCCCCAGCCCCAGGCCCTGGCAACCACAGCTAGGGTTTACATTCTCTGCTTCCGTGAATTTGTTACAGAGACCTCATGTAAGTGAACTAGAATCTCTGTTGTCAATAACTGTCAGGTGAGTGTAACCAACTACAATGTGTCCCGTTCATATTTTGCACAACTTCTATATTGCAATGTCTTTCCAAGGAAAAGATAAAACGTTACTTGTTCGTGTGTGCTGAGATGATAAAGTATAACACAAGACCCTTGTTTTCAAATGAAAGGTCCCATTTTTCATTAGAAATTAAAGACAGTAGACATAGTTTTGCAGGGTTTAGTTTTAAAATCTGACTTACCGTATCCTAGCATATCATACCATGTAATATATAATAACACCATGCATAAACATAAAATTTCGTCTCTTTCTTGGAAAGACATTGAGATGGTGAAGTTGTGGAAAGCAGGAAGATGCACCATCACAGTCAATTACATGTACCTAACCCTTATGAACCCGTAGAGATTCTTCTCACCTCTCCTCCGTTTCGCTTCCTGTCTGCACTGGACTCCCTTTGCCACAGGAAAACATTTTCTCTCTGGCCGTTCTTCTCTTTATTACTTGTTCCCTTGCAGTAACACATGTTTTGTGTTTTGTAGGACTTGTTGAATCTGCTAGACTTATGGTAGTTTGAGGTAAACGAATATACGTTGTACCTGGCCTGTACTGTGCCAGACGTACAATACTGTGCTTGTTACACGATGAGTTCGCGGTTCCCGATTCTCCAGGGCACCTCCACGTTCCTGCTTCTAAATTCCTTTCTTATCACCCAGGCATCTATCTGCTCTGTTCCCTCTAAGATTTCTCACTCAATCTGCTAGGTATTTATCATGTGACTTTAAATACCTTGTATAGACAAATGTTTCCAAACGTTTTATCTGCAGTTGGAACTCCTCTGCTGAATTCCAGACTTACAAATACAAAATTAAACCTCAAATTAAATTAATTCAATCCCACTTGGATGTGTAATAGTTATACCAGATTTAACACGTCTGAAACTAGAATCTTTATTTCCACTTTAAATTCAATAGGTCTTATATAAAATAGTTTCCCTGAAACACATACTTTTCTGTATCTAAAAACCTCTTTATTATTTCATAGCCCTTAAATAGTTTTAAAATAATTATTTTATTTTTAAAATTTCCACAATATATGATCATGTATATGAGGTCAATTTCAATTACTTTTTGCTGTTTAACAAACTATCTCAAGACATGGAGGCCGAAACCTGCCTTTATTATCTCCTTCAGTTGTGTGGGTTGGCTAGCCTCGGGTAGCTGGTTCTTCTACTCCCTTTGACATTGGGTGAGGCTGCAGTCACCCAAAGGCTGGAAACAGTCAAGATGGCCAGGCATACAGTGGCCTGCTGACTTTGGCTCCTAGCGAGGACTCAGCCAGGTTTATCACCTGGGGCACCTGTCCTTCACTCCATGGCATCTTTGTTTGACTTGACCTGTCCCACCATTGCCACTTGGTTCCTAATGGAAGCCTTCTTAGCACCATAGGCAGATGTCACAGAAGACACATGGGACCACTTATGTATCATTAGATGGGTCACAGCAGGTCACAGCAGGTCACAGGAACATGGAAGGTGAGTGGAAATAGGCTTACCTCTCAAGAGAAGCAGTGACAATAAGTTGCAGGCATCTTTAGTTCCCAGAGTCAGTCACTGATCACAATTATTTACATTCCTCCCACATGTAAAATATATTCACCACTTTTAAATCCTCTGACATCTCATCCTGTGTGATATCATTCTCAGATTTAAGGTCCAGGATTTCATAATCTGTGACATAATAAGAAATACACGCACATATGAATGCATAGGCATTCACACAGGCATATATGCGTTACATATATACATACACACACACATGCATATGTGTATATGTATGCATATGAATAGTTTTCTCTTCCCCTGATTCCTGACACGGCTCCTAAAACACTTTTAATTGCCTGATAGATAGGAATGATAGGAGCATCTTTTGTTACCATATTTGATCTTGGGCCCCAGTTCCTGACATAAGAGCTGCTAAGACCCTTGGCATCTCCAGAATAAGACGACTGTCTTTTTGTATGTTAATAAGATGACTAGGGCCCCAAGATAGCTTCAAGAGGGTCACAAGAAAGACAAAGGCATGATTAGAGAATTAGAAGTTTCAGTCCCACCCCCAGACCTTCAGAGAGGGACTGGAGACTGAACTAATTACTAATGGCCAATGATTTAATCAATCCTTCCTAGATAATGGAACCTGTTTGAAAGTCCCCAAATGATGGCATTTGCAGAGCTTCTGGGCCGATGAATGCATCCATCTGCTGGGAAGGTGGTGCACCTGAACTCCACAGGGACAGAAGCTTCTATGCTTGGGCCCCTTCCCGACCTCCCATGTACCCCTTCTTCTGACTGTTCATCCGCGTCTCTCATGATCTCCTCTATATTAAACTGGAAATAGTAAATAAACCATTTCCCTGAGTTCTGTTAGCTGTTCCAGCAAATCAATGAACCTGAGGAAGGGTCGTGAAAATCCCGGATTTGTAGCCAACTAAGACAGAGTGTGGCTAACCTGGGGGACCCGTTATTTGCAATTGGTGCCTGAAACGGGTAGCCTTGTGGGACTGGGCCCCTAACCTGTGGAGTCTGTGTTAGCTCTGGGTAGTTAGTGTCATTGTAAGACAACCAGACAGAGAGTTGGAGAATTTGTTGTTTGTTGGAAATAACAAAACAAAACAAAGCAAAAACCCCTCCACACACATATTTGGTGTCAGAAGTGTTGTGAGGAAATAGTTTTTTTCTTTATCATATAAATTAGGTCCAATTGCAGATGACGTTCTTTGCATATTCGTTTTTTGCAGACACAGAAATCTATCTGCCAAAACAACCCTTCTTTCCAACATAAAACGTGGTTCCAGGAACCAGATCACCACAACAGAAACCCTTGCTCAAAAAGGTGTTGTGGGCTGAACTCATATATAGAGGTCCTAACCTCAGTACATCAGAATGTGACTGCATTTGGAGAAAGGGCCTTCAAAGATGTGATTATGTTAAACTGAACCCTTTAGGATAGATCCCTAGTCCAATACGTTTGTTTTTTGTTTTTTTTGAGACGGGGCCTTGCACTGACCCAAGCTGGAGTGCAATGGCGCAATTTGAGCTCACTGCAACCTCCATCTTCCAGATTCAGCCTCAAGCAATTCTCATGCATCAGCCTCCTGAGTAGGTGGGACTACAGGCATGCACCACTATGCCTGGCTAATTTTTGTATTTTTAGTAGAGACAGGTTTCACCATGTTGGCCAGGCTGGAATTGAACTCTTGATCTCAGGTGATCTGCTCACCTCAGAACTCCCAAAATGCTGGGATTATAGGTGTGAGTCACCACACCTAGCCCAATATGTCTTTATAAAAAAAGAAAAAAGAAAAAATACCCGGGGTTGCACATGCAGAATGGCCACATGAGGACACAGCCAGGAGGCGCCATCTGTAAGCCAGGAAGAGAGGCCTCAGAAGAAACCAATGCTGCCAGTACCTTGACCTGGGACTTTCAGCCTCCACATCTGTGAGTTAAGGAGGGGATGGTCAACAGGTGCAAAGCTACGTTAGGTAGGAGGAAGGAGAAATAAGTTATGGTATGCCACTGCACAGCAGGGTGACTATGGCTAACAATTATTTGCTGTGTATTTCAAAATAGCTAGAAGACAAGATTTTGAATGTTCTCACCACAAAGAAATAATAATTGCACGAAGTGATAGATTTGTTCATTACCCTGATTTGATTATTACCTGATGTATCCATGTATCAAAACATCACACTGTACTACATAAATGTATATAATTATTATCTATAAATTAAAAAGTAAATTAATAAAAGTGCATACTGAAAAAAAAGAGATGGTGGCAGTTGCTTTTAAGGGTTTTTGTGGGAGTGGTCCTGTAATTATACGTAGTCAGTGCAAGTAAACGTGTCAGTACTTTCAACATTCCCATTGGAATTGTTACTCAAATCCACAGCGTCATTTCATACATTGTGTTACTTACGTCTTACTACAAGTCACGTTTAATTATTAGTTATGCAGTATCTAAATTGGAATTTCTTCTCATAGACTTAAATAGTAATTTTGTGGCAAATTTCTCACCATCTTTCTAGCCTTCACAAACAGCCCGAGACTTAGGTCTGGCCCCAAAGCCAACTTACAATACCAGTTTCTGTTTCAATTATATGTTGAACAACCAAAGACCCCAACATGAATTGCTTAAAACATTTAAGATCTCACAATTCTGTGGCCCGATTGACTATAGGTTATTCACATACTTTCCATATAGAAATGCACACAGCCATTTCCAACATTCCCGGGGTCTCTTTCCGTGGGAGCAGCAGGCGCGGGCTGCAGGTGGCCCCCGGGGGAAGACGCAACAGGAGGGTGCAGGCTCGGCCCTGGGAGGACCCTGCCGAGGCTGCTGCCAGGGGGCATGGGAATTTTCCTCCACCTGAACAAGCCACGTGGCTTAAGCTTCTCATTTCGTGACTGGGTTCCAAAAAGGGAACTGTTTGAGAAAGGAAAGTGGAACTTGCCTATTTCTGAAAGGCTCTGCCTTAGGAATTACTTTGCATTACCCTCACTGCACTTTTCCAGTCAAAGCAAGTCCCAGAGCCAACCTAGATTCCAGTGGACTGGAAGTGGTCTCTACCTCTGGGTTGGAGTAGTGATAAAACGCATCCCCCAGAATCTACTTCGCTGCGTCTTGACTTACATGTGTAGTAAATAAATAATTTTTGAAATAGTGACTGAAGGAAAGAATGAGTGCTCTCATCCCGGCCAAGAATACATTTCTTTCACACTTTGTCACTTGAAAGAGCACTAATATTTCAAGATGTATTTTAATTATCCATTCTCTGAGAAGGCTTTTTAATTCATCTATCAGATAATGGCTTTCTTTTCATTTTAATTAAATTATAATGCTCTTCAGGCTCAGCATTGTACTTGGATAATATATTCATTCTTTATCTTCACTGGAATGCAGGCTGGTTGAGAAAAGGACTGTATGTTGTTCACCTATTTTCACCAGGCGCCTTTCTCAGTGCCTTTTATATTAGACCATAATAAATAATTGCTAAATATTTGATGTTTTAAATTACTGACATTTAACTATGACTTAAATATAGGATTAAAAAATTTTTTTTGAAAGAAACTTTGTTGATAGGAATACATGTTTTTTGAAATAAGAATTTGATTTAAAATTTTAGATTGGTCTGGGAATAGTGGCTCATGCTGTAATCCCAGCATTTTGGAGGCCGAAGTGGATGGATCACCTGAGGTTAGGAGTTCAAGACCAGCCTAGCCAACATGGTGAAACCCCATCTCTACTAAAAATACAAAAATTAACCAAGTGTTATGGCACCTGCCTGTAATATCAGCTACTCAGGAGGCTGAGGCAGGAGAATCGCTTGAAGCCGAATCCAGAAGATGGAGGTTGCAGTGAGCCAAAATTGTGCCATTGCACTCCAGCCTGGGTGACAGAGGAAGACTCCATCTGAAAAAAAAATTAGATTAACAGAAATGTTTTGAAGTTGGTTTAGAGAATTCCAATATAACCAACATGCATTTCCCCCTGGTATTAAAATTATACATTAGTAGGGTACATTTGTTATAATTAAGAACCAATATTGATGCATCATTAAATACAGCCCACACTGTATTCAGCTCACCCTAGTGTTTCTCTAATGCCTTGTTTCTGTTCCAGCGTACCATCCACTGTACCACATTCCATTCAGCAGACATGTTTCTTGGGCTTGGTTGTAGGTTTCTCAGATCTTCTCATTTCTGATGACCTTGATAATATTGAGGATTTCTGGCAGCTTTTTTGTAGAATTCCCTTCTCCTTGGATTTATCTGATATTTGTCTCATAACTGGGCTGGGGTTTTGGGAGGAAGATCACAGAGAAGTAACATTTCCATCACATTGTATCAAGGATACATACTAATGATATGACTTATCACTGTTGATATTCATTTAGATCACCTGGCTGAGGCAGTGTTTTTCAGGTTTCTCTGCTGAAATATTTTCCCTCCTTTGTGTTCTGTACTTTGTGGGAAGAAGACCCTATACAGCCCACATTTAGCAAGTGAAATTTTGCTCTTCCTTCTTGGGGTAGTGCATCTACATAAATCATTTTCAATTTTTCTGCACAGGAGCGTATCATCTCCCATTGAAATTGGCTTCTCTCTCCCTTTGATATGTATCTCCATCATTGTAATTTTTGTATCACTTCTTGTTTTCTGGCTTAACAACATGTTGCAGGCTCATCTTGTATATTTTCTGCCCCAATCCTAGCAGCAGTCATTTCTCCAAGGACACCTGCTTTTTCTATTGAAGAATGGTATAGAAACCCAATCTGCAGGCTGGATGTTGCTACTGGGTGTCCTTGCTTTTAGGACCTCTCAGCAGACAGAGAAAAATGTATGTATACGAATCTATATAGATATACACATATCTATAAAACTTTGTATATGGAACCATCCATATCTGTGTTACGCAAAACATGAGTTCATAGAAATGTCTTCAGCTCTAGTCCATTGCCATGCAGATCATCCTAATGTCCTCTCCTTACTTACCTATAACCTGTTACTCCAACAATATACACCTGGCTCCCACCATCTGCCACCCATTTACTTAGCTGTGTACATTTCTGGTGGGTTCAGAATTGACAACCTGTTCCCTGTGTGAAACAATTTTATCAACTAGAGTACAGAACTATGTACAATTTCCTTTGCCTTTAGTCTTACAGACTCTCTTAATTTCCGAAGATACTTAGCTCAGCACCTCCCTTTGCCCACTTCAGTGAGGTTGTTTCACATATGTATACATGTTTAAGCGATTTGGGGACATTCTGTATTCCATCCTGGGATCCCCAACTTCTAAATTGACTTTTACAAAATTTGTGTACATTAAGGTTAATCTTTGTCCTGTGAGATTCTATGAGTTTTTGACAAATACTCAGTACCTTAGTTTCATCATTGCAGTATCAGTTCATCTCCCTAAAAAATTACTTGTCCTTCACCTATTCAACTCCCTTCCACCTCAATCTTAGGCAGCCACTAATCTGTTGGATAAGTTAAATCATGGTGTTTGTAGCCTCTCAGACTGGCTTCTTTAACTGAGTAACACGAATGTAAGTTTCAACTGCAGGTTTTTGTAGTTTGATAGTTCGTCTTTTTATCACTGAATAATACCATACAATATTATATGTCAGATCATAGTTTGTTTACCTGTTTACCTTTGAAACATGTGCTGAGAGCTTCCAATTTTTGGTGATCAGGAATAAAGTTCCTACAAACATTTGCATTTAGATTTCTTTGTGGACATAAGTTTCAGATGTGTGTGGATATAAGTTTCAAATCCTAAGAAAAAGTCTCTGGGCACACAATTGCTAAATCATATGGTAAGAGACTATTTTGCTTTGTGGGAAACTGATAAATTTGGAAGATATAATTTTAAAATTTATTTTAACAACATGTATTTTTATCACAAATATAATAGAAATATATTATGTTATAAATACAATATAAATGTATACTACCAATATAATACAAAATTTGAGGAAAAAACCAGATGGCCACAAAGAAGAAAATAAAAGTCATCCATAATCTAACCATTCAGAGATAATAATCTTATAGTTTTATTAAATATTTCTCTTATGTACATCTTAACTTTTTTCTAAAAATAACATACATGGCATATTTGCACTTCAAAGTTTGTTTTCACATGCAATTCTAATACATTTCACAAATAACAGCTGAGGAACCACAAATCTTGCCGTAAATAATATTTGCTGTTAAAGTCAACATCTCAACCTTCATCTGTAGTAGTGAGTGATTTCTTAGAAAATTATTGTTTTTTTTTCTTTAGTTGCTTGTGAAATGTGTGATATGTTAACACTTAAAAGTATCCGTTATAAAATTCCGATAAAATTATGTCAAATTATAAATATAAAATTTCCTCAAATTCCAAAAAGATGGAATCTTCTTATTTCTTCTTTTAATACTTCCTGTTTCCTTTTGATGAACATTCTCATTTGACATAATTTTAATGGAATTCATAGTTTTATATCTTTAGGTTTTTATGTTAAAATTCATATTTGTTTAATTATTCTCAGTATTGAGTGGTATAACTTTTATGTAAAACTGCATATACTTTGACTTTGAGGGGGAAAGAAAATAAAAATAATAAGGGGTGGGATGGCTGATAAAGACTACATTAATAACACACACACACATGCTCACACACACAATAGGGAGACAGGGAGTGCTTACTTACATTTATTTACAAATAGATTCTCCTCAGTTGTAACCGGATTTTTTTCTTGGGTGCTGGTGAAGCACAGCTCCCCCGAGAGAATGCTGTGGGTTCTTGGCCTCCAATCTCTTAAAGAATAAGCAATGGGACCACTGCAGGTGTGCCATATGCTCCTAAAAGTAAAGTATTGGATCCAAGAAGTGTTGTAGAAAGGTGATTTTATTTAGGTAGAGAAACAGAAGGAAAGGAGAAGAAGAGAGAGACTTCCACGAAGATTGTGGAAGGGGATTCCAGAGGGGAAAATGCCGGAGGGGAAGGGAGCTCTTACCATGTGGGAGGGGATTCCAGAGAGCTGGAAATCCAGCCAGGGTGAAGGAGCCAGGGAGTTTATCCTGGGAGAAATTCTCACCTTCCCAAGTTCCTCTGGCCAATGAAAGGAGTTCCTTTAAACTTCTGCTGGAGTGATTGACTTTTAGTTTCTTCCCCCGCCCCCCATTAAATCTCCCTGGAAGGAGATGGGAGGGGGCCTGGCGCTGGGAAATTCTTGCCCTTAAAACTACGCCCCCTCATGGACCCGGAAAGAGAATACATTCCCTTCCAGTGGTTTTATTTTAATAGTCAACTTTCTGTCATATATTTTCCAATGTTAATTGCTTAGTGATGCATTTATGACAATGTGCATATGTTGCACTCAGAATTGCTTATAATTTGCTTCTAAATTAATAGAAAAGATTCACTATAACTTTTTGATTTCAAACAAAAATAGGTACATGTTGATAATTTAGAAGGCAGCAGCAATCATGAGAGTTCAAGAAATAAAAAATAATTTAAAACTAACATCACTAAAGTTATCTAAGAGCTATAGGATAGGTAAACATTAATAATCCCATGTTGCTTTAGTTTAATTAATTCATAAGTGACCTGAGCAGTGACAACACACAATATTGTGTGGATTTATTTAATCAAGAGAAAGTGAGATCATAATGAGAAAAAAAAAAGAACTTTAAAATTCTTTACCTTCCCCATCTTAAAATGATTAGTTGATGAAATCGCAAAAATAGAAGCTTCAATAAAATAGTTTTGGGTGGGCAAAATCTTTTTAAAAATGTAAGTAGACAAATAGCTCTTGTCCATAATTATTTTAAATGTACAACAATCAAGTGTATTGAAGATTCCAAGTTTATTGTTACATATTTTGTATTTCAAATATTCCATATATTCCCAGTGTCAATATGTTGTGAATTATTAATAAAGGTGAACACTACTGTTTTTCTTATGGTTTTAAAAGAATGTTCATGTCAAGACAAATGTATTAATTGGTCAGTATGGAGATGGCATATTTGGTATCTGCATTATCATTATTAAAAACACACAACTGATGGAAAGAATTTGACAAGGGTGTTGAGTTCTGCTGAGCAAAGGAAAAGGTTAGAATAGTTTGTAAAACCACATTTATATTATCTTTGAAAATGCAAAATACACATTCTCTTTTAACAGTATTATGACTCATTTTCACTTTAAAGCAGTATTTATTAAATTACTATCTTCAGAGGAATTATCAGAATTACCTATTTTACTGGAAAAAATGCAGCATATGAACCCAGTTACAGCAAGTATGCGATACATATATAGGAGGAATAAATGAATCCAACTACATTACTAAATCTGAACCACTGGAGGCATGAGTATAGGTACCTTTAGTTAGCTCTTCCAAATGCATTTGTACAAATAAAATTCGCTAAAGCGTGTTTCTTAGTTATGTTAGAAGATACAGTTGTCAGATGTGACATATTAATAAATTAACGCCCATACCCATATCACATTCTAATTTTGAAACTTTAATAATTAGCTTCTTCCATAGAAATCTAGAACCACTAAATAAATTCGAAGAAATGTTAAGTAGGATCATGTCTATAAACCTAAGATTTATCTGGTTGTCTGATATCATTCTTATACTCAACATTCAATAACAATTGTATGCCTTTCTCTCTGACATGACATAATTTTTATATAATAATAAACATATATTTGATCTTCTTTTTTTTTTTTTTTCTTTGAGACGAGTTTCCCTCCTGTTGTCCAGGCTGGATTATAATGGCGAGATCCCAGCTCACTGCAACCTCTGCCTCCCGGGTTTAAGCAATTCTCTTGCTTCAGCTTCCCAAGGAGCTGGGATATCAGGCACCTGCCACCATGCACAGCTAATTTGTGTATTTTTGGTAGATAGGGGGATTTTGCCATATTGGTCAGGCCAGTCTCGAACTCCTGACCTCAGATGATCAGCTGGCCTTGACCACCCAAAGTGCTGGGATTACAAGTGTAATGTTTGAGAACCTATTTTGTTACAGTTTTTGGGCTTGCTTTCCAGTTACTAAACACAATAGTTGCTAAGACCTTGGGCTGTCTGAAGTGACATGACTGTCTTTTGCATGCTAATAGGATGAATAGCAGCTGGAGCCCCTGGAGAGCATCAGGACAGAGGCAGATCTCCAGACAGATCAAGGCATAACTAGACAGTAGAAAGTTTTAGCTCCCCCACTAGGTCTTTAGGGAGAGGAGGGGGCTGAAGATCGAGTCAGTCACCAATGACCAATGATAATCAATCATATCTTCTGCCATAAAAGTCTCTGCATTATAGGATTTGAAGAGCTTCTAAGTTGGCAAATGTATACAGTCCACGAGATCAGAAACTCCTGTGCTTAGGGCTCTTCTGGATCACATTCTGTGTACCTTCTCACCTGCGTGTTCATCTGTGACTTTGTTACACGCTACGGAGTAAACCAGTAATACTAAGTAAAGTGTTGTCCTGAATTCTGTGAACTCTTCTAGCAAATTATGGAATCTGAGGAGAAGGTTGTGCAGATTCTCAACTTTGTACCTAAATCAGGCAGAAGTGTAGGTATCCTAGGCACCCCCGTACTTGAACCTGGTATCTGAAGCGAGGGCGGTTTTGCTGGACTGAGCCTTTAACCTGTGATGTCTATGCTAAGTCTTGGGAGTTGCTGTCAGAATTGAACTGAATTGTGGGATGCCATTTGGTATTTGGAAAGGGGAAAAATTGGCTTGTGTGGGTGAAATATCCCACATATTTTGTGTCAGGTGTATTGTGAGTACCAACAATATCAGTCAAGATATCCTATGCATTCAACATGAAGATTATAACAGAAGATGATTATAATTTCAGTGATGAAAATAAAGAAGCTTTTTAAAATATATGATCAGAGAGAAGGTGGAAGGGTGGAAATAATGATAAAAACAAATTAATATAATTTAAAAATAAATATAATAATTTAATTATCAAAGTATAACATTGGTTCTCTGAAAATACCTAAAATTTTTTTCAAGCCTTTGGTAAAAAGCAGGACAAAGTATAAATATAGCTGCATAATGACTTTGACCAGAGACTGGGCAGTGAGAAGTTGTGGACCTACCATCATGTCATATGAAAGAAGAGGAAGTAGTGAGGGAGGAGTCTGATATTCAGCTGTTTTTCTTTCCAGATGATGGCTGATCTGCATTTGAGATGGCAAGGTGAGTAGAACTTTCTGCAGGCTTGTAGGGGTAGAGTGTAGGACCTGCCAAAGATAAGAGGCCCCAGGATTTCAACTGGGAACTCAAAGGACTCCGTGAGTACATCTGAAATCTAAACTGAGAAACTTACAGAGAAAATGGATTAAGGTGATTCAGGTGATTCACACATGGACTGCCTGCCCACTATTAGCAAAGCTAAATCACTTCTGGCATAGGATAACAAATAGAAAATTACATATATGAAAATAATCTGCAAAATTATGTGAGACCATGCAGAGAAAACAATAAAATATTAGTAAGAGAATTTTGTAAGATGGATGTAATATGTTTATAATTTTGAACGTTCATATTTTTTTTAATGGTGCTTTAGATTCTGGGGTACAGGTGCAGATCATGCAAGATTGTTGCATAGGTACATTCATGGCAAGGTGATTCATTGCCACCATCCCCCTATCACCTATACCTGACATTTCTCCCCACGTTATCCCCTCCCCCGACCCTCCCTACCACTACCCCTGTCATACCCCCACCAACAGATCCCATTGTGTGATGCTCCCCCTCTTTGTGTCCAAGTGTTCTCATTGTTCAACACCTGCCTATGAGTGAGAACATGTGGTGTTTGATTTTCTGTTCTTGTGTCAGTTTACCGAGAATGATGGTGTCCAGGTTCATCCATGTCCCAACAAAGGACACAAACTCATCGTTTTTTATGGCTGCATAGTATTCCATGCTGTATATGTGCAACATTTTCTTTGTCCAGTCTGTCATCCATGGGCATTTGAGTTGGTTCCAGGTCTTTACTATTGTAAACAGTGCTGCAATGAACATGTGTGTGCATGTGTCTTTATAACAGAATGATTTATAGTCCTTTGGGTATATACCCAGTAATGGGATTGCTGGGTCAAACGGAATTTCTATTTCTAGACACTTGAGGAATTGCCACACTGTCTTCCACAATGGTTGAACTAATTTACACTCCCACTAACAGTGTAAAAGTGGTCCTATTTCTCCACATCCTCTCCGGCATCTGTTGTCTCCAGATTTTTTGATGATCGCCATTCTAACTGGCATGAGATGGTATCCCAATGTGGTTTTGATTTTCATTTCTCTAATAATAAGTGATGAGCATTTTCTCATGTGTTTGTTGGCCTCATATATATCTTCTTTTGAAAAGTGTCTGTTCATATCCTTCACCCACCTTTGGATGGGTTTGTTTGTTTTTTTCTCATAAATCTGTTTCAGTACTTTGTAGATTCTGGATATTAGCCCTTTGTCAGATGGGTAGATTGCAAAATTTTTTCCCATTCTGTTGGTTGCCAGTTCGCTCTGATGATTGTTTCTTTTGCTGTACAGAAGCTGTGGAGTTTAATTAGATCCCATTCGTCTATTTTGGCTTTTGTTGCCAATGCTTTTGGTGTTTTAGTCGTGAAGTCCTTGCCTATGCCTATGTCCTGAATAGTTTTGCCTAGGTTTTCTTCTAGGGTTTTTATGGTGTTAGGTCTTATGTTTAAGTCTTTAATCCATCTGGAGTTAATTTTAGCGTACGGTGTCAGGAAAGGGTCCAGTTTCTGCTTTCTGCACATTGCTGGCCAATTTTCCCAACACCATTTATTAATCAGGGGGATCCTTTCCCCATTGCTTGTTTTTGTCAGGTTTGTCAAAGATCTGATGGTTGTAAATGTGTGATGTTGCTCTGGAGGCCTCTGTTCTGTTCCATTGGTCTATGTCTCTGTTTTGATACCAGTACCATGCTGTTTTGATTACTGTTGTCTTGTAGTGTAGCTTGAAGTCCTGTAGCATTATGCCGCCAGCTTTGTTCTTTTTGTTTAGGATTGTCTTGGCTATTCGGGCTCTTTTTCATTCCATATGAAGTTTAAAGTGGTTTTTTCCAGTTCTGTGAAGAAGGTCATTGGTAGTTTGATGAGGATAGTGTTAAATCTATAAATTACTTTGGGAAATATGGCCATTTTCACAATATTGATTCTTCCTAACCATGAGCATGGAATGTTTTTCCATCTGTTTGTGTCTTCTCTTATTTCCTTGAGCAGTGGTTTGTAGTTCTCCTTGAAGAGATCCTTCACATCTTTTGTTAGTTGTATTCCTAGGTATTTTATTCTTGTAGCAAATGTGAATGGGAGTTCACTCTTGATTTGACTGTTTGTCTGTTATTGGTGTATAGGAATGTTCGTGATTTATGCACATTGATTTTGTATCCTGAGACTTTGCTGAAGTTGCTTATCAGCTTTAGGAGATTTTGGGTTGAGATGATGAGGTCCTCTAAATATATAATCATGTCGTCTGCAAATAGAGACAATTTGGTCTTGATTTCTTCTTCTTGCCTGATTGCTCTGGCTAAAACTTCCAATACTATATTGTATAAGAGTGGAGAGAGAGGGCATCCTTGTCTAGTGCCAGATTTCAAAGGGAACGCTTCCAGTTTTTGCCCATTCAGTATGATATTGGCAGTGGATTTGTCATAAATAGCTTTTATTATTTTGTGATTGGTTCCATCAATACCTAGTTTACTGAGAGTTTTTAGCATAAGGGTCTGTTGAATTTTGTTGAAGGCCTTGTCTGCATCTATTGAGATAATCATGTGGTTTTTGTCTTTGGTTCTATTTATGTGGTGGATTACATTTATGGACTTGTGTACGTTGAAACAGCCTCACATCCCAGGGATGAAGCCTACTTGATCATGATGGATAAGCTTTCTGATGTGCTGTTGCAATTGGTTTGCCAGTATTTTATTGAAGATTTTTGCATCTACGTTCATCATGGAGATTGTACTCAAGTTTTTTTTTTGTTGTTGTTGTTTGTTGTTGAGTCTCTGCTGGGTTTTGGTATCAGGATGATGTTGGTCTCATAAAATGAGTTGGGGAGGATTCCCTCTTTTTGTATTGTTTGGAATAGTTTCAGAATGATTGGTACCAGCTCCTCTTTGTACATCTGGTAGAGTTCAGCTGTAAACCCGTCTGGACCTGGAATTTTTTTTGGTTGGTAGGCTGTTAATTGCTGCCTCAACTTCAGCCCTTGTTATTGGTCTATTCAGTGTTTCAACTTCTTCCTGATTTAGTTTTGGTAGGTGCAAGTGTCCATGAATTTATCCATTTCTTCCAGGTTTACTAGTTTATGTGACAGAGTTGTTTATAGTAATCTCTGATTTGTATTTCTGTGGGATTGGTGGTGATATCCCTTTTATCGTTTTTTATTGTATCTATTTGATTCTCTCTCTCTCTCTCTCTTTTTAATTAATCTGGCTAGTGGTCTATTTTGTTGATCTTTTCCAAAAACCAGCTCCTGGATTTTTTGATTTCTTGAAGGGTTTTTCTTGTCTCTATCTCCTTCATTTCTGCTCTGATCTTAGTTATTTCTTGTCTTCTGCTAGCTTTTGAGCTTTTTTGATCTTGCTCCTCTAGCTCTTTCAATTTTGATGACAGGGTGTCGATTTTAGATCTTTCCTCATTTCTCATGTGGGCATTTATTGCTATAAATTTCCCTCTAGGCACTGCTTTAAATGTGTCCCACAGATTCTGGTACCTTGTGTCCTTGTTCTCGCTGGTTTCAAAGAACATCTTTATTTCTGTCTACATTTCATTGTTTATCCAGTCAACATTCAGGAGCCAGTTGTTATGTTTCCATGAAGTTTTGTCATTTTTGAGTTAGTTTCTTAGTCCTGAGATTTAATTTGATTGCACTGTGGTTTAACAGACTGTTTGTTATGATTTCCATTTTTTCGCAATTGCTGAGGAGTGATTTACTTCCAATTATGTAGTCAATTTTAGAGTAAGTGCAATGTGGTACTGAGAAGAATGTATATTCTGTGGCTGTGGGGTGGAGAGTTCTGTAGATGTCTATTAGGTCCGCTTGTTCCAGTTCTGCATTCAAATCCTGTATATCCTTGTTGATTTTCTGTCTCATTGATCAGTCTAATGTTGACAGTGGAGAGTTAATGTCTCCCACTATTACTGTGCGGGAGTCTAAGTCTCTTTGTAGGTCATTAAGAACCTGCTTTATGTATCTGAGTGCTCCTGTATTGGGTGCACATATATTTAGGATAGTTAGCTCTTCTTGTTGTATTGATCCTTTCACCATTATGTAGTGCCCGTCTTTGTCTCTTCTGATCTTTGTTGGTTTAAAGTCAATTTTATTAGAGACTAAAATTGCAACCCCTACTTTTTTTCACTCTCCATTTGCTTGGTAGATCTTCTTCCTTCCCTTTATTTTGAGTCTATGTGTGTCTTCGTGTGTAAGATGGGTCTCCTGAATACAGCACAATGATGGGTTTTGAGTTTTTACCCAGTTTACCAGTCTGTGTCTTTTGATTGGGGCATTTAGGCCATTTACATTTAACATTAATATTGTTATGTGTGGATTTGATCCTGCCATTTTGTTACTGATTGTTTGTTTTACCCATTGGTCTACACAGTTTCCTCATTGCGTCATTGGTCTTTACCATTTGGTTCATTTTTGCAGTGGCTGGTACTGGACGTTTTGTCCTGTGTTTAGTGCTTCCTTCAGGAGCTCTTGTAGGGCAGGCCTGCTGGCGATGAGATCTCTCAATAATTGCTTGTCCTTAAAGGATTTTATTTCTCCTTTGCTTATGAAGCTTAGTTTGGCTGGATATGAGATTCTGGGTTGAAAGTTCTTTTCTTTAAAGATGTTGAATATTGGTCCCCACTCTCTTGTGGCTTGTAGGGTTTCTGCTGAGAGATCCGCTGTGAGTCTGATGGGCATTCCTTCATGAGTGACCCAAACTTTCTCTCTGGCTGCCCCTATCATTTTTTCCTTCTTTCCAACCCTGGTAAATCTGATGATTATGTGCCTTGGGGTTGCTCTTCTTGAGGAGTATCTCTGTGGTATTCTTTGTGTTTCCTGTATTTGAATGTTGGCCTGCCTTGCTAGGTTGGGGAACTTCTCCTGGGTAATATTTTGCAGACTGTTTTCCAGCTTGGATTCATTTTCCCCATCCTCTTCAGGTACACTGATCAAGCGTAGATTAGGTCTTTTCACCTAATCCCATATTTCTTGGAGGCTTTGTTCATTTCTTTGCACTCCTTTTTCTTTTGTCTGCTTTATCGTTTTATTTTGTTGAGTTGATCTTCAATCTCTGATATCCTTTCTTCTGCTTGATCGATTCGGCTATTGAAACTTGTGTATGCTTCACAAAGTTCTTGTGCTGTGTTTTTTAGCTCCATCAAGTCATTTATGTTCTTCTGTAGGCTGTTTATTCTAGTTAACATTTCATCTAATCTTTTTTCAAGGTTCTTAGTTTCTTGGCATTGGGTTAAACATGTTATTTTAGCTCAGAGAAGTTTGTTTTTACCCATCTTCTGAAGCCTGCTTCTGTCAGCTCATCAAAATCATTTTCTGACCTGTTTTGTTGCCATGCTGGTGAGTCGTTGTGATCTCTCTGGGGAGGAGAGGCATTCTGGACTTTGATGTTTTCATCCTTTTTGCACTGGCTTCTTCCCATCTTCTCTGAGTGGATGTCCTTTCTGTTAAAGTTGGGGTTATTTCTCCTGTATGAGGCTTTTTTTTTAAACCAGGTGTTAGTGTGCCACTTGAGACAGTCTGTCTTTGTCTGCCTGTGGAGGTGCTGCTGGGCTGCCTCGGACTCAACCAGGCTGCTGTTTATTCTTTGCCTAGTTTCCATACTGCTGGGGTTGGCCCCGCCTTCCCAATGGTGGGCTCTTTCCCTCTGCTGAGCCCACTGTTCCCTGGTGGAGGATGTGTTAAGTGTGAAACTCTCCAGGGAGAGGGACTCCAGTTGCTGGATCTTGCTGGGGGAGGGGCCTGTCTAGTCATATCTCCCTTCCCGCTTTCAACTCTCCCTTCTGTGGGATGGGCAGTTCCTGTTCGCAAACTTTCTTGATATTAGTCCAAATCTCCGCCCTGGTCTGTGCTAACAAGGCATCAGTCTGGCCGGGGCTGCTGGCCTGGGCTGTCGCCGGGCTCTGCGACTCCAGGTGATTCTCAGCAAGGCAGCATTTTTCCTGGTCTGTGTGCTATCGAAGTCTTGGAGTGAATTGTATCTGATTCAGAGAACTGAGGAGGTGATGCTCCCCTGATCCTCTGTGCCTGATACACTTTCCAGGTGAGGCAGTGTCCCGTCTTGCCTTGGCTGGACACCTTTGGGCTGCTTTCACTGCCTTTTTTTGGGGTTAACCCTGCTGTTCAACCAGTCCCTTTAAAACAAAACTGGTACCTCACTCAGAGATGCAGATATTGCTCTGGTTCTGTCTCACTCAGTGGTAGCTGCACTCCGGAGAAGCTTCCGTTTGGCCATCTTCCCCCATTTCCCTTATTTATTTTTTTATTTGAGACAGAATTTCACTCTTGTTGCACCGGCTGGACTACAATGGCTTGATCTTGGCTCACTACAACCTCCGCCTCCTGGGTTCAAGTGATTATCCTGCCTCAGCCTCCCAAGTAGCTGGGATTACAGTCACACACCATCACTCTCAGCTAATTTTTGTATTTTTAGTAGAGATGGGGTTTCACCATGTTGGTCAGGCTGGTCTTGAATTCCTGACCTCAGGTGACCCACCTGCCTCGGCCTCCCAAAGTGCTGGGATTATAGGCATGAGCCAGGCACCATGCCCAGCCAACATCCATATTTTAAATATGTCAATTATCCCCTTATTGATTAAAGAGTCAGTGTAATCGCTATCAAAATACTTAACAGGTTCTTTTGTAACAAATTCACATGTTATTTCTAAAAGTTATAAGGAAATGTGAAGACTCAAGAATAATGATGTATTAGTTTTTTTTTCATTGCTATAAAGTAATACACTGAGGTTGGATAATTTTATAAAGAAAAGAGGTTTATTTTGACTTATGATTCTGTGGGCTATACAAAAAGCACAGTGCTGGCACTTGTTTCTGGTGAGGGCCTCAGGAAGCTCACAATCATGGCAGATGGCAAAGATGGAGTCCATGCATCACTTGGAAAGAGGAGGAGCAAGAAAGAGAGGGGAGGAGGTACGAGGCTCTTTTAAATAATGAGCTCTAACTCTAACTAACAGAATGAGAAATCACTCATTATCGTGGGGAGGACACCAAGCCATTCAGGAAGGATTCACCCCCAATGGTAAAAACATCTCCCACCAAACCCTATGTCCAACATGGGAATCACATTTCAACAGGAGATATGGAAGATATCCAACTGTACCAAGTGAAGGCAATCATGAAGCCAAATGAAGTGGAAAGACATTATTAAACACCAACCCTCATTATAAAGCTATAGTACCTGACACTGAAGACAGGCACCAAAATAGACAAACAGACCAACTAACATCATAAAGAATCTGTAAACAAATGCATAATACTTAAAAGAGAGAGTTTTGACAACAATGATTTCAGATGCAGTGACAAGAAGCGTTTATAATTTGTACCCCATATCTGAAGCACTGAAAATTTAAAGCATACATGCTCTTTTGGCTCCTGGGCATGTATTGTGACTCACTGTCACAAATCTGCACTCAGAACAGTGGGAAAAATACTATTCCATGTTGAATAGTCATAGGAAAATGAGTAATCCTGCATCTACCTTACCTTGTACCCCAAAATCTGTACAAAACTAATTATGTATGTAGGTATGAAAAGCAAAATAAAGCTTCAAAGAGACAATATAGTTTATCTTACTGACCTTCAGGTGGAAAAATATTTCTTCAAAGTATACAAAAAGACCTAACTATAATTTTAAAAAGAGTAGACTGCAAAGTGGATCACATTCCAAATAGAATCTTCTCATCTTAAGAATTCGCCATTGGAAATTTTAAAATTAAGATGAAATGGGTAAGTTATTTTGTATACATATATCTAACAAAGAAGTCATATGCCCACCATATGTCCAGAATATATTAAGAACAACAAGCCAGTAAGAGGAAAAGCAAGCAATGCCCCCAAATTAGGGGCCAACTACTTGCATAGTCACTTTCTAAAAATGATGAAAGTTGACTGGGCATGGTGGCTCATGCCTATAATCCCAGCTCTTTGGGAGGCTGAGGTGGGTGGATCGCTTGAGCTCAGGAGTTCAAGACCAGACTGGGGAACATAATACAAAAATTAGCCAGCATGGTGGTGGGTGCGTGCTTGTAGTCCCAGGTACTTGGGAGGCTGAGGAGGACAAATCGCTGGAGCCCAGGAGGCGAGGTTGCAGTAAGTCAAAATTGCACCACTGCTCTCTAGCCTGGGCAACAGAGTGATACTCTGTCTCAAAAAAAAAAAAAAAAAAAAAAAAAAATGCTCAAAACGCCATTGATGTTAGCGTCAGACCTTATGAAACTTTCAGAAATGCAAATGGCATGAACAATAATACAAAAGTACAAAAATACAAAAATAATGATACAATAATATAAAATTTTGTAAAAAAAACTTAATAGAAAAAATAAAAATTACAGAAGTCATTATTTTTGTCAGAAAATTGCAGATTAAATCCTCAATACAATGTATACAAATGGCTGATATTATAAAGGTCAATGACATCAACTGCTGTGACAATATGAAACAAATGGAATACCTATAGACAGCTGGTTGGAATGTAAATTTTAAGGAACTATTGAAAACTATTTATTATCTCCTAACAATGAATATATGTTTTAATGTAAAGATTTCACTCTTTTCTAGATACCTACAAAAATGCATCCATGTACAATGAGAACACATGGACACAGGGAGGGGAACATCACACACTGGGGCCAATGAGGCTTTAGGGGGCAAGGGGAGGGGAGAGCATTAGGACAAATAACTAATGCCTGTGGGGCTTAAAATCTAGATGACAGGTTGATAGGTGCAGCAAAACATCATGGGACATATAACAAACCTGCACATTCTGCACGTGTCCCAGAACTTAAAGTAAAATTGAAAAAAAAGATGGATCCATGTGAGTACCAAAAATACTCATAGCAGTATTATATGTCACAGTTCCAAATTGGAAAAAAATCATGGCATTTTCTAATAGGTAAAACTATGTGGCACATTCATAAACTGGAATATTACACAGCAAAGAGAATGAATGAATTGCAAAGGCAAAGCATGGGTGAATTTCACAAATATAATTTTGAATAACACATAGTGAATGATATTATACTGAGGTTATGTTGTTTACATTGTGATCAACCAATTATTTTTGAATAGGTAAAGTAGTTTAAAGTTGTTCTTTTTTTCCTATTATGATATCATGGCCAAAATCAACTATGTCACTTCACCTAAGATACTTTAGGGTCATCAACATTTTTGCTCATATGACTCAAGTTATTAATTTAAAATCATTGAGAATTTCTTATGTTTTATGGTTTTACTGGCTGCTGAATTCTAAGCGATGGCTCATCACATTGAAGTCAAAAATTTAAGATAAATCTTGTTAATTTTAAAGCAAATCATAAGCATTTATGAAAAGTGACATAGATATTGACATAAATTAACCACAAAGCAAAAAATATTAGAAGATACATTATCAAAAATTTACTATTGTAATGATGCCGCAGAGGAATATCTATTTGTAAATACAAATAACCATTTCTTTTTAAAAATTCATATATTATCAGTATAGGTTTTGTGTTTTTCTCAGTCATCCCATTTCGCATAATTCATTCAATAACAATAATAACTTTTAATGAGCAGGCAGTTTTAACTAAACTATATTCATTTTAACATTATATATGATAGTAAAATATTAAAAGCAATATAGAAGATCTTTAAGAAGAAAATTATGTTGTATAAAAACTTTCAGTTAATTTTATAATTGTAGAAAATTTTATGCTAATAATTTGAAATACACTTTGAGATATAATCTTATAAATAAAATATTTTCTGATAGAACATCAGAAAAATAACTGAAGACATCAAGACGTAATCATTTTCTAATAACAGAATGAGCACTTCAGATGAAAATATTCCTTACAGCAGCTTTTTGTTCTCTTAGTTGTTACTGATAAAATGTACTAGAGTTATTTTATTTACTTTGAAATATGGAAAATGAATACAAAATTTTCAGTGAAGAGATGTCATGTGTTCTTGAAAAATAGGAGTGTACGTAAAATAAAGAGTGCTAGTATATCCATCAATATTTCTCTGTGATTATCTAAGTGATATACAATTACAAATCTTTTTTCTTCTTGTTATGTTTCCCAAATTTTCTACTTTGAGTAAAATAAGAACCCCTTCCTCGCACCATATACAAAAATCAACTCAAGATGGATTAAAGACTTTAATGTAAAACCCAAAACACTGTACAAATCCTGGAAGACAACCCAGGCAATATCATCCTGGACATAGAAATGGGCAAAGGTTTCATGACAAAGACCCTAAAAGCAATAATAACAAGAGCAAACATTGACAAGTGAGATCTGATTAAACTTAGGAGCTTCTACAAAGCAAAAGAAACTAACAGAGTAAACATACAATCTACAGAATGGGAGAACATTTTTGCAAACTATACATCTAAAAAGTAGAAAAATAACAGATGCTGGCCAGGCTTCAGAGAAAAGGGAAACTTTATACACTGTTGGTGAGAGTGTAATTTAGTTCAGCCATTGTGGAAAGCAGTATGGTGATTCCTCAAAGAGCTAACAGCAGAACTACCATTGGACGACCCAGCTGTCTCATTACTGGTTATATACCCAGAGGAATATAAATCGTTCTATCATAAAGACACATGTACATGTATGTTTACTGCAGCACCATTCACAATAGCCAAGACATAGTCTCAATCTAAATGCCCATTAATGACAGATTGGATAAAGAAAATGTGGTGCATAAAGACCATGGAATACTATGTAGCCATAAAAAGTAACAAGATCATGTCTGTTGCAAGAACGGATGGAGCTGGAGGCCATTATCTTTAGCACACTAATACTGAAACAGAAAACCAAATACCACATGTTCTTACTTATGAGTGGGAGCGAAATCATTAAAACTTATGAATACAAAGAAGGAAATAACACACACTGGGGTGTACTTGAGGGTGGAGGCTGGAAGAAGGGAGAGGAGCAGCGAAGACAATTATTTGGTACTGGCCTTAATACCTGGGTGATGAAATAATCTGTATGATAGACCCCCATGACATGAGTTTACCTATGCAACAAACCTGCATTTGTATCCCCCAAATCTATTTTTTTAAAAAGCACAAAAAAGACAAATACAAACACATATATTATTAAAATGCATATTAAATTTAATTCTACACATCAACAAAGCTTTTGTTAAATATTTAATACCATATGTAATTCATGTTGTAATCTAACATCAACTATTCAACAATTATTTGTTAAGAGCTTGTACATTAGATACAGTGAATGTCACTTGCAGACAATTATTAATAAAATACTCCATTTTCAACTTGCTATTTCATGAAAAAAGAATTGAATATAAATCTTTAAGTATAATGTTGACCATGAAAAATGTTATAATGCAATTAAAATTAAGTGAAAGTTATGATTTCTAATAGAGGGAAAAAAACCTTCCCAGAGAATGTGATAGTAAACTAGACCTTGAAAAATGAATACTTTTTTCACTGACAGAGTCAAGGTAAAAATGTATCTATTCTAAGAGTATTTATTCTTTTAATTCATACACACTCACACACACACACACACACACACACACATATATATCCCAGATGGATTTAATACATACTAAGTTTAGCCCAACTGCATGGTCCTTGTGATGAAATAAAGGTGACAGGAATTTTTTGCCCCTCTTCCCATTGCTAGGTAAAGTCTAATTCCACTGTACTTGAAAATGAGTAGAGCCTGGCCTTGTTTTCACTAATAAAATGTGGCTGAGGCCAGAGCTGAGCCTTTAGGAGATCTGCAGCTCTGCCTCCACTGTCACAGTGCTCCCTTTGCATCCTCACTATCAAGCAAGGTGCACCCCAGACTTGAGTGCAAATTGGATTGTGGGGGAAAAAAGTCATTGATCATGGGATTTATTGTAGGCAAAGAGAGTAATAAATTAACATTGATAGCCTGTTTTATATCAGTCATTTTATCTGGAAAAGTAAATACATAAGTTTATTTTTTGCAATGATTTTAGAAGTTCCTTTCGGCCGAAAAGTCTGTTTATTGTGACAGATTGTGAAGGATGAACGAGAACAGTATTTCTTCTTTTTTTACTTTAGTGATGAAATAGTTGTGGTGATACCAATGTCAAGGGTGAGCCTAAAGAAGGGTGAAGCTGAATTAAGCTGGAAGCAAATGTCACTGGGTGGAGGAGGCCAAGGAATTGTGAGGTCATGGTGTTGATGGGCTTATGGACATGGGCAGGAAGGTCATCACAGTGCCGTCTGGAGTGGTGGAGTGGATAAAATGAACTGGAACCAAAATTCACAGCAGGAGTAAAAAACTGCTTTGATTGTTAAACAAAAGATGCTGCCGTATTTTTAGTGTAGGAAGGTTTTCAGCCTTTCCCACTTCTGTGGACCCTAGGTTATATGTCACTTCCATTTCTAACCTCTCTCTCTTGCTCTTCTCTGTGGTCACCCCACCCTGACTTCTACATTAAGCATTCTGACAACACATTATTTTGAGTTCTTATCTCACCTTACACCTTTGCATTTCACAACTTGATCCATTCCCCCAGAAATCAAATATTATCTCAGCCTAATAATCACATCACTACTAAGTGAACACAACAGTGAATTACCTTTATACAGGGAGTAATTTAAAATTGTCTAAACATGTTTTCTGCTCGAGATAATAGATTGAGCTAACAGGCTTGCTTCTCTTTCTTTCCACCCAGAGTTTAGAAAGCAGGGAAAATATTTTTCATGACCACTATACAACTATCAGAAGATAAGAATGGAGAAATTGCAATTCCCAGTCAACAGCTGCAAGGACCAGCAGGTGTCCATGGAAAAACACCATGAAACTAATGCACTAATTATCTTTGAAGCACCCAGGCCTATATGCCCCACACTTCCACCTATTTGTAAGGATTCATTGTGTGTTATATTTGAGTCCAGAAAGTAAAGCTAAATGCACTGCTTTCTAAATAAATTCCAACAGCTAAATCCAGCGGGTCTCTAAGGTAGGTTGGAGGCTTCAGAGAGAAATAGAGCATGAGGCAAATTGAGACATTGTAAAGAATATGAGTAAGACCAAAAAAGTAAGGACAAAAAGGACATAGCTGTTGTCAGAACCACCGTCCGTGAGAAAACTGCTGATAAACAAGAGTGGCCTTTCAGCACTCTTCCAATAACATACAAATGAAGATGCCTGTGTCATCATTGGGGTCCACAGTTCCAGATGCTAGTTGAGGGGAGGGGCCTCGCCCACCACTATCCACATTAGACTCTGATTAATGGAAATATTGGATGCAGGGGTTTTCACCTTATTTTATTATTCCAAGTAGACAAAAGAAAGTCAATACAAATAGGATATGAGGATGCTAAAAGGTAGATCAGAGAGTGGTATAAATTTCCAGGCTCAAAGTCCTCACCAGAGGATATTCAGTTATGGATGATCTTTTGAATGAGGTTCACATCTGACCTTCAGTATTTTTCACCATTCCCTTCCAGGAACAGCCTTATATATGAGCATTTGTACTCATTTTGTAAATATGCTGGTCTTATTATATGCTGAGGGTCATTTCCTATGGTTCAGGTTCATGCCAGAAAACTCACTGGTGACAATAACTATAATGATTGCAGTAGATTAAAGTACACAGAGAAATAAAACATTTATCAGCTTCATGTTCCCTAAGTAAACATACTTCATTGTGAGTTTATTCCTCCTGCTCTCAGTCCTGGAAAATAAGTTCTGATTAGTTATCTTCACAGATCTGGGAGATAATGTTACTAGGCCTTTAGATCTGTGGTGGAACTGATCCCACTGGCCTGCACAGCCACTGGAAATACATGTAAAACTCACCACACTCTATCAGGCACTGATGTGAAACAGGAGCAATAGACAGCAGGGAAATTTAGAGCATGAAAGAGAAAACGCAAGTGAATGAATAGAACAATGACCTCAGAAGAAATATTTATTCAACAAAAATCATGAAATATTTTTCTAAGCAGTATTCACAGATAAATTTTAAATTACAATGTATTCTTATCAAAAACTACAATGTAATTAAACTGGAATAAAGAGTATAAAGAAATTCTTGTAAAATAAAACTATTGATGCATCATATATTTTCACAGCAATTCATAGGTCAAATAGGAGAACTGATCTAAACACAGTGAAATAATCAAGAGATGGAAACCATGAGTATACATATTGGGCATGAAAGCAACAAAATTATTTGTCTATGAGTAGTCCAGAAGAAGACAAAAGAAAAGAATGATGGAAATAATCATTACCATCCTTACCACGACTACCATCACCATCATCATCACCATCATCACCACCACCATCACCATCATCATCACCACCACCATCACCATCATCACCATCACCATCATCATATCATCACCACCATCATCACCACCACCATCACCACCACCATCACCACCACCACCATCACCATCATCATCACCACCACCATCATCATCACCACCTTCACCACCACCATCACCACCACAACCATCACCATCATCACCACCACCATCATCATCACCACCATCACCATCACCACCATCACCATCATCACCATCACCACCACCATCATCATCATCATCACCACCACCATCACCACCACCATCAGCACCACCATCATCACCACACCATCACCACAGTCATCATCATTATCATCACCACCACCATCACCATCATCACCACCAGCACCATCGCCATCATCATCATCACCACCATCTTCACCACCACCACCACCGTCACCATCATCATCACCACCACCATCACCATCATCACCATCATCATCACCACCACCACCATCATCACCACCACCATCACCATCATCACATCACCACCACCACCATCACCATCATCATCATCATCACCACCATCACCATCATCATCACCACCACCATCAGCAGCACCACCATCATCACCACACCATCACCACAATCATCATCATCATTATCATCACCACCACAATCATCTCCATCATCACCATCATTACCACCACCACTGCCATCGTCAACAGCACTACCACTATAATCATCACCTTCACGATCATGGTCATCATTATATTAGGACCACATAGAAAGAAGCACACTGAGCTTTTGATATGAAAGCCCATGACAGGACAGGCAGAGAATAAAACATGAAAAATGGTTTGCATATGCTGGTAAAATTTCAAATTTATAAGACTAATAAAAAAGAAAACATAATTGTGTCAGGGACAGAAAAATAAAAGTGTATATTTAAATGAATGAGAATCAAATAAAAACCCTAGAAAGACAATGGTATTGTATAGGTATTGGTTCATGTTGAAAGAGGTACTGCTCTATCTCTTCTGTGAGAGTATAAAAAGAAGGAAGAAGAGGGAATATGGAATTTAAAATATAATTGTCTGTCCACATAAAATCAAATGTAACTGGACCCATGCTGAAAAACACTATCATCAGAGTTCTTCAAACCATCCAGATGTTATACTCCCAAACTCTGATGATTCTTGGTTTTGCTTGGTTCTACGTTTGTTATGTTTGATTGTTTGATCTTGTAGTTATAAAATCTGTCCTGTTAGGAACACAGAGGATAAAGAATGAGTTGACAACATCTGCAAGAAAATATTTTTAAAATTATCAGATAAAGTGGAAGGAAGTTAGTAAAGAAATTATATTTAAAATAAGAAAAAGAGAATAAAGACAAATCTAAAACCAGTGCAAGTAAAAAATACTTACAAATTTGATGGATGAGTAAATGGTTGTATTTTCAGTTACAAAGCAAGCCCTTTAAGTAAAATTCAGGTGAAACAAGGCATCTGTGATGGTTAATAGTGTCAACTTGATTGGACTGAAGGATGCAATTTATTGATCCTGGGTGTGTCTGTAAGGGTGTTGCCAAAGGAGATTAACATTTGAGTCAGTGGGCTGAGAAAGGCAGACTCACTCTTAATCTTGGTGGGTACAATCTAATCAGCTGCCAATGAGGCCAGGATATAAAGTAGGCAGAAAAACATGAAAAGGCTAGACTGGCTTAGCCTCCCAGCCTACATCTTTCTCCCATGCTGGATACTTCCTGCCCTCGAATGTCCAAACATCAGACTCTAAGTTCTTCAGCTTTGGGACTCAGACTGGCCTCCTTGCTCCTAAGCTTGTAGATGGTCTATTGTGGGACCTTGTGATCGTGTGAGTTAATACTACTTAATAAACTCCCATATATATATATATATATATATATATATATATATATATACACACACACACACACCCACATATATGTATATATACATATATACACACACACACACACATGAACTAATAGGAGATTAGATATATATATATATATATGTATACTATATATGAACTAATAGGAGATTATATATATATATATATATCTTATTAATTTTGTTCCTCTAGAGAACAGTGATTCATATGGATTTTGGTGCTAGGAGTGTTTCTAGAGGAACATAATATTAAGGATGGAGTTATTTCATTGGTTTTGGGGATTCTGGTGTTGGCTGCTTAATATGATTAGACCCCAAAATAGTAAGGACTGTACTTTTAATAGCATGGAGAACACTGATAGTCCTTGGCATGAACTGTTTAGAGTTATGCAGAATAATGGATTTGACCCTCCTGATGCACAACTATTGAGAGGTAAAAGTTAATGACTCTATATATAATACCTTTGACTATGTGTGGAGGACCAAGGAACATAATGAAGTTTGTTGATTGCTCCTAAGTTGACTGGACAAAGTGATGAAAGAAAATGATGAACTAAGGGATTCTAATTCCCAGCTTCAGAAAAAGATACTGAGCCTCAAATCTGCTAAGATTGCCATAAGTGAGAGTCTTATCTTCTGTAGAGAAAGAGCTGAAATTGTGGAAAAACAAACACAAGGTCTTATTACGCAAGTGACTGGCCTGCAATGAAAGGTTCATGCACTGCCTCACCAGGTGTCTACTGTTAAAGTGAGGGCACTGATTGGAAAATAATGGGATCTTGCAACTTGGAATGGGGATGTGTGGGAGGACCCTGATGAAGTGGACACTGAGCTTGTAAACCCTGATGCACCTTTTTTTTTACCAGAAGAAAGAGCTTCCCCATTCCCAGTAGTGGCAACACCCCCCTCCCTGACCCATGCTGCCATCAGTCTTTCCACCTCTGTCTGAGGAGATAAACCCTGTGCTACCTGAGGCAACAATGATGGCCTCCCCTGAGGCAGTTGCCAAGCAAGAAAATGTTGATTCTCTTCAGGAGCAAGCCCAACACCTTTGTTTGCTTCTAGACTCACAACTAGACTAAATTCTCTGTGGGGCCCTAAGGTGAGGTTGAGGTTATGACCCACGAGGAGGTGTGCTACATTCAAAAAGAACTGCTTGAGTTTACTAATTTATATAAGCAGAAATCTCTAGAACAGGCATGGGAATGGATATTAAGGGTATAGGATAATGATGGAAGGAACATAGAGTTGGATGAGGCTACATTTGTCGATTTGGGCCCACTAAGTAAGGATTCTGCATTTAATGTTGCAGCTCAGGGAGTTAAAAAAGGTTCTAATAGTTATTTGCTTGATCAGCTGAAATATGGATTAAAAGATGGCCCACTGTGAGCGAGTTGGAAATGCTTGATCTTCCTTGGTTTAATGTAAAGGAAGGGATGATCCAAAGGCTTAGAAAGATTGGGATGGTGGAGTGGATGAGTCACGTTAGACCTACTCATCCCAGCTGGGAGGGTACAGAAGATATACCCTTGAACAATGCTTTGGAAAATAGATTTGTGAGGGCAGCCTCTGTATCTTTGAAGAGTCCTGTAATTACTCTTCTCTGTATGTCAGATCTAACAGTGGGAACTGCAGTTGCTCAACTAAGAAATTTAAATCCAATGGGAATAATTGGATCCCAAGTTGGCAGGGGGCAAGTGGCAGCACTCAACTGTCAAAGGCAAGGTGAGCATAGCTACCATAATGGAGAGCAGAGGCAAAAAAGCAATCAGAATAGTCTGACTCATGTAGAGCTCTGGCATTGGCTAATTAATCACAGTGTTCCTAGAAGTGAAATTGATAGAAAGCCTACTGCATTCATACTTAATTTATATAAGTAGAAAACTTTCAGGTTGAATGGACAAAGGATTGATTCGAATTATAAAAACAGAGAATCATGGCCCCTCAGTCAATTTCCAGACCTGAGCCAGTTTACAGACCCAGAACCCCTTGAATGAAGGGGAGACTGGGTCCCTTTGAGGATGGACGTCAGTACATCACCAACAATTTATTTAGAGAATCTTTCTCCCATCCTTCTCCAAGGAGACCCCCGGCCTTTTACCAGGGCAACTGTTCACTGGGGAAAGGGAAATGATCAGACATTTCAGGGACTAGTGGACACTGGGTCTGAGCTGATGTTAATTCCAGGGGACCCAGAATGTCATTGTGTTCTTCCAGTTAGCACAGGGGCTTATGGAGGTCAGGTAATTCATGAAGTTTTAGGTCAGGTCTGACTTACAGTGGGTCCCTGAATTCATCCTGTGGTCTTTTCCCCACCACCAGAATGCATAATTGGCATTGACATAACTAGCAGCTAGCAGCAACCCCCACATTGGCTCCCTGACTGGTAGGGTGAGGGCTATGATAATGAGAAAGGCCAAATGGAAGCCATTAGAGCTGCCTCTACCTAGAAAAATAGTAAATAAAAAACAATATCGCATCCCTGGAGGGATTTCAGAGATTAGTGCCACCATCAAGGACTTGAAAGATGCAAGGGTGGTGATTCCCCACCACATCCCCATTCAACTCTCCTATTTGGCCTGTGCAGAAGACAGATCAATCTTGGAGAATGACAGTGGATTATTGTAAGCTTACCCAAGTGGTGACTCCTTTTTGCAGCTGCTGTACCAGCATGACTTGAGCAAATTAACACATCTCCTGGTACCTGGTAACAAATGCAGCCATTAACTTGGCAAATGTCTTTTTCTTCATTCCTGTCCATAAGGCCCACCAGAAGCAATTTACCTTAGCTGGCAAGGCCAGTAATATATCCGTACTGTTCTACCTCATGGGTATATTGACTCTCCAACTTTGTGTTATAATCTTATTTGGAGAGACCTCGATCGCTTTTGCATCCGCAAGATATGTCACTGTTTCCTTACATTGATGACATTATGCTGATTGGATCCAGTGAGCGAGAAGTAGTGAACACACTGGACTTATTGGTGAGACATTTGCATGCCAGAGGATGGGAAATAAATAAAATTCAGGGAGCTCCTACCTCAGTAAAATTTCTAGAGGTCCAGTGGTGTGGGGCCCGTCGACCTATTCCTTCTAAGGTGAAGGATCTGTTGCTACACTTGGCCCCTCCTACAAACAAGAAAGAGGCGCAACACCTAGTGGGCCTATTTGGATTTTGGAGGCAACATATTCCTCATTTGGATAGGTTACTGTGGCCCATTTATTGCATGACCTGAAAGGCTGCTGGTTTTGAGTGGGGTCCAGAACAGGAGAAGACTCTGCAACAGGTCCAGACTGCTGTGCAAGCTGCTCTGCCACTTGGGCCATATGACCCAGCAGATCAATGGTGCTTGAGGGTCAGTGGCAGATAGGGATGCTGTTTGGAGCCTTTGGCAGGCCGCCATAGGTGAATCACAGCAGAGGCCTCTGGGAGTTTGGAGCAAGGCCCTGCCATCTTTTTCAGATAACTACTCTCCTTTCGAGAGACAGTTCTTGGTCTGTTACTGAGCTTTGGTGGAATATGAACATTTGACTATGGATCCTCAAGGCACCATGAACTGCCTGTCATGAACTGGGTGCTTTCTGATCCATCTAGCCATAAAGTAGGTCATGCACAGCAGCATCCCACCATCAAATGGCAGTGGCATGTACATGATCGGGCTTGAGCAGGTCCTGAAGGCGCAAGTAAGTTACAAAAGCAAATGGTTCAAATGCCCATGGTCTCCACTCCTGTAAACCTGCCTTCTCTTCCTCCGCCTGCACTGACGGCCTCATGGGGAGTTCCCTATGATCAGTTGAGAGAGAATCAGAAGATTAGGTATTGGTTTGCAGATGGTTTTGCACAATATGCAGGTACCACTTGAAAGTGGACAGTTGCAGCACTATGCCTTTCTAGAACACCTCTGAAGGACAGTGGTGAAGGGAAATCTTCCTAGTGGGCAGAAATTTGAGCAGTGCACCTGGTTGTACACTTTGCATGGAAGGAGAAATGGCCAGATGTGTGGTTATATAATGATTTATGGACTTTAGCTAATGGTTTGGCTGGATGGTTGTGGACTTGGAAGAAGCATGATTGGCAAATTGGTGACAAAGAAATTTCAAAAAGAGGTATGTGGATGAACCTTTCTGAGTGGCCAAGAACTGTGAAGGTATTTGTATCCCATGTGAGTGCTCACCAATGGGTAACCTCAGTGGAGGAGGAGTTAATATTCAAGTGGATAGAACGATTTGTTCTGTGGACATCACTCAGCCTCTTTACCCACACACCTCTGTCATCGCCCAATGGACCCATGAACAAAGTGGCCAGGGTGGCGGGGATGGAAGTCATATATGGAGTCAGCAACACGGACTTCCACTCACCGAGGCTGACCTGGCTATGGCCACTGCTGAGTGCTCAATGTGCCGGCAGCAGAGAATAACACTGAGCCCTCAGTATGGCATCATTTCCTCGGGGTAATCAGTCAGCTACCTGGTGGCAGGTTGAGTTGATTATATTGGACCTCTTCCATCATGGAAAGGGCAGATGTTTGTCCTCACTGGAATAGACAGTTACTCTGGATATGGGTTTGCCTATCCTGCACATGTGCTTCTGCCAAGCGTGGACACACAGAATGCCTTATTCACTGTCATGGCATTCCACACAGCATTACCTCTGACCAAGGAACTCACTTTATAGCTAAAGAAGTGTGGCAGTGGGCTTATGCTCAGAATTTACTGGGCTTACCATGTTCCCCATCATCCTCAAGCAGCTGGATTGAGAGAATGGTGGAACGGCCTTTTGAAGTCACATTTACAGTGCCAAGTCATTGACAAAACTTTGTGGGGCTGGGGAAAGTTCTCTGGAAATCTGTGTATGCACTTAATTAGCATCTAATACATGCCTAGCTGTTTCTCTCACAGCCAGAATTGATGGATCTAGGCATCAAGGAAGTGGAAGTGGCACCACTCACCATCACCCCTAGCAAAATATTCGCTTCCTGTTACTGTGACATTGTGTTCTGCTGGCCTAGAGGTCTTAGTTCCAGAGGGAGGAACACTGCCACCAGGAGACACAACAACAATTCCATTAAACTGGAAGTGAAGATTGCCACCTGGACACTTTGGGCTCCTCCTACCTTTAAGTCAACAGGCTAAGAAGGGAGGTACAGTGTTTGCTGGTGGGATTGAACTGCGCTATCAAGATTAAATCAGTCTACTACTCCACAACAGAGGTAAGGACGAGTATGCAAGGGATACAGACCATCCCTTAGGGTGTCTTTTAGTATTATCATGCCCTGTGATTAACGTCAATGGGAAACTACAATCTAGGTAAGACTTCAAATGGCCCAGACCCTTCAGAAATGAAGGTTTGGGTCCCTCCACCAGGAAAAAACCATGACCTGCTAAGGTGCTTGCTGAAGTCAAAGGGAATACAAAGTGAGTAGCGAAAGAAGGTGGACATCAATACCAGCTATGGTAGTCATCAGTAGCAGCTACAGAAACAACGAATGTAATTGTTATGAGTATTTTCTCCTTCTTTTGTTAACATCATGTTTGTGCATGCATACGTACACTTGTACTGAGAAATATCTTCATTTTATTTCCCTTTTCCTTTATCAGGTGACATAAGATATTGACTTCATATCAACATTTAAGTATTGTTAACTTTATGTAACAGTCTTTGGGTTGGGGATTGGTGCATTTCCAGTTGTAAGAAAGATAGTTGTATTATGTTAGGCATAATTATGACCTTCTTCTTGTCTTTATTTGAAGATTATGTCTAATCTCAGGAGACGTGTATCGGTTCAGGTTGATAAAGGGTGGACTTGTGATGGTTAATACTGAGTGTCAACTTGACTGCATTAAAGTATGCAAGTTATTGATCATGGTTGTGTCTGTGAGGGGTGGTGCCAAAGGAGATTAACATCGAGTCAGTGGGCTGTGAAAGCAGACCCACCCTTAATCTGGGTGCACAACATCTAATCAGCTGCCAGCATGCCCAGAATATAAAGCAGAGAGAAAAACACGAAAAGGCTAGATTGGCTTAGCCTCCCAGCCTACATCTTTCTCCCATGCTAGATACCTTCTGCCCGCCAATGTCCAAGCATCAGACTCCGAGTTCTTCAGCTTCGGGACTCCGACTGGCTTCCTTGCTCCTCAGCTTGCAGAGAGTCTACTGTGGGACCTTGTGATCCTGCCAGTTAATACTATTCAAAAACTCATATATATATATATATATATATATATATATATATAAGTCCCTCTGGAGACACCTAATACATATATAATATATATATTAATATATACATAATATATATACATATTATATACATATGTATATATATTACATGATACATAATATATACATAATATACATATATACAATATATACAATATATATAATATATACATTATATATATACATACATGTTTTATATATATATGTATATATCCCTCTGGAGAAATCTAATACACCATCTAATCACAGAGTAAATGATGAACTGTTTTTGAGCTTCTTGTAATTCTTGAAACAATAGATATCTTTGATACTAAATTTTAAGCTGATGAACATAGCAAGTGAGTACTATACAAAGATGAGGTTAACCCCAATTTTCCTGGCCATTTCCCTGCTCTCTTGGTTGCTTTGTGCTAGAGAGTGAATGTTTCAGCGATAACAGCTGAAGTCACTGGTGTAGGAGTGTAACTTGGTGCCCAATCTACTCAGCTCTTACCATGCATACCTTTAAACGTTTTGCATTAGTGGTACTCAATTTAGGAAATCATTCATTTGTGTACAGAACATGTGTCTGAATCACCATTAGAGATAGTATATGCCCTTGGGTAAGCAAGTTTTCTAAGCTAATAATCAGTTTGGCTTGTTGAGTAAGCAGGTCTTCCAGCAGATGTAACTAAGGAAGAAATGCATCCTATTCAGTGGATAGCACGTATTTATTTTTGTCGGTGTCTGTAATCACATAGGTCTTCTATCGTGATTAGATTTTAAAGCTATTGTCACCACAGGGAATTCTTATTGATCAGCTCTGTCATTTTAAAATTTCAGCTAAAATGTAGCTGTGTTGCCTGACAAAAATGAGCAGTATCAAATAGGAAAGTAAAGGTCTTGGATTGGGATTAAGCAGATGCTGATTTTTAGTTTGGGATCTTCCCATTATTAGCTTTTCACAATCTCTTCAATGCTGTTCAGATATCAGCATCCAATGAATCCTTATATCTGTGGATCTTTAATAAGCTTGAATATCACTATTAAAAATGGATTTTTCCCTTTGCTGAATTAAAGTAAAATACGTTTTAACCCAGTTTTTAGATATGTAGTGAGTACTTTCTTCTTAATTAGGCAATGTCTTTACAATCAGGATTAACTCTACAGAAAATTGTGAAATAAAAAAAGCCCTCCTGGTCCTTATACTTTACTTTCATTCACACACACCTTCATGATGGTGCTCAAGAGATCCTGCGATGTTCTGTTATCTCTGAATCAACACCTGTGGATAGGAAGAAGAAATTTATGTCAGTCTACGCACTTTAGTATGAATCACTTCGCTAATGCATTACTGCCCTAAGACTTACCCACTCAATTTTGGTGACGGGATGAGCAGCTTTAATTCTGCTAAAAGAATTTTTGGTCAGCTATAATAAAGCCAGATGTTTTGATGAGGAGAAAAGTGATCTCAGAGTCCATATTCTGAACACATGCGTTTACACCATTAGGAAATACCTACTTTGCTTATTCATAAACTCGGTCCTAAATATATGGCTTTCTGTTCCATAGAGAGAAAAAAAATTCACATGCTGTTCTTAAATGAGTAGGGTAAATAAAATGTTGTCTTAGAAGACAACCAGATACTGAAGAAGCTTGGAAGCTATGTCTTATCTTAGTGATTGTGAACTCCCAATGGATTTGGAAAGACGATTACATCATGCACAATTCCTGTCTCTGACTCAGCAAGACCTTATAGTACCTGCTTGGAAAATAATGCTTTTTTAGATGTACAAGGATATTCAGAATACAATTTATATATAGTGTTAAAAAGGAATCTGTTGTACAAGCTTAGAATTATGGAAGTACAAGCCTCGTTATAGATTTTTATAGTCTACTGGTAATTCTCTTTTTTACTTATTTCCAAAGGTATCTTTATATAATTTTCTCTGCAAAAATTCGTGTTCTGAAAAATTTGGAAACATGTTTTCTAACAAGCATGTCTGTGTAACCGAAAATACTCTCATTTATAGTTTATTAAATAAAGACGTTTTGAATTGGACCAGGTCTTTATGAGACAGCCAGTGTTACAACATAAGCTAAAATGTTTCTAGTGCAGAGTGAAATATCCATTTTCTATGAGTGTATCTGAAGGTCTCTGGCATCCCCAGAGCTGGGTCTGATAGGCCACTGGAAGTGGAGAAATGGAGGGCGAGAGAATTTATCGCATGGGGCCTCAGTGAGAGATGTCAGAATGGAAGCTGTCCCACTTCGTAAAACAGCTACAGCAAAAATGCAAACTCTCCGTTCCTTCAACTTTGATTCAACTGACACATAATCTCTTATGTGCATGTTATACTTTTAAATTGAGAAGAAATGGCAAACAATTCTATTTATTTTATACTATAGTACTGGTATTATATTTATTATTATATAAAGTTATAGTTGACCCTCGAACAATGCAGGAGTTGGACGCACTGTCCTTTTGCAAAGTCAAACATTGTGTAACTTTGGACTCCCCAAAAACGTAACTATGAAGAGCCTACTGTTGATTATGAGCCTTACCAGTAACATAAACAGTTGATTGACATATAGTTTGTGTTTTCAACATTGTATTCTTAGAATAAAGTAAGCTAGAAGTAAAAACGTTATTAAAAAATCATAAAGAACAGAAAAAACATTTACTAGTCATTAAATGAAAGTGTATCATCATAAAGATCTACATTCTCCTTGTCTTCGCGTTGAGTGGGTTGAGGAGGAGGAGACAGAGGAGGGGTTTGTCTTACTGCCTCGGGGGTGGCAGAGCAGGGAGGAAACCCATACATAAGTAAGCCCCAGCAGTTCAAGCCTGTGTTGTTCTAGGGTCAACTGTATATATCAGTTTTATATTATTATAATAACCAACTCCTATTAGGTGAGTCCAACATTTTTTTAGGTTTTCTTAAATTATAATTATAAAACTTACACATGCTCCATGCTCCTGTCTTCTGAGTTTTTATCTCCCTATAATTCTCTGGAATAGTTACTGTTTGGAAAAGAAAGAAGACAAGATGGAAAGCCAGTTAGACAGATAGGTAAGCATGTGGATAAATAAAGAGAGATTAAATTGATAGCTGGACGCAGATGCATAGTTGGATAGATATATAAGGTGTTCGTATGTAGCATATATAATAATGATAATTGTAATTTTCATAAAATTCAGAACTGAGCGACTGCAAGAAAGAGTTTTGGTATATCATCAATTTATTTTTTTCATCTAGCAAGATATTTATTGCTCATTTACTTTTTTCTTTTATGACAGTTTCACGCTGGTGCCTAGGCTGGAGTGCAGTGGCACCATTATAGCTCTCTGCAGCCTTGACCTCCCAGGCTCAAGGGATCCTCCTGCCCCAGCTTCCTGAGTGCCTGGGATTTATAGTTGTGCATCACCACAACTGGCTAATTTTTAAAATTATTGTGGGCATGGTGTGTGTGGGGGGTGGTCTCTATGTTGTGCAGTCTGGTCTCGAACTCTTAGGCTTGAGCGATACTTTTGCCTCAGCCTCTCAAAGTGTGCCCCTTTACTTTGGAAGGATGATTTCACTGGATATAGAATTAGAGGTTGATGGGTGATTTTTTTATTTTTTTATTTTTTTATTTTTTTTGAGACGGAGTCTCGCTCTGTCACCAGGCTGGAGTGCAGTAGCGTGATCTCGGCTCACCGCAACCTCTGCCTCCTGGGCTCAAACAATTCTGTTGCCTCAGCCTCCCGAGTAGCTGGGACCACAGGCGCATGCCACCACGCACAGCTAATTTTTGTATTTTTTAGTAGAGACGGGGTTTCACCATGTTGGCCAGGATGGTCTCGATCTCTTAACCTCGTGATCTGCCCGACTCACCCTCCCAAAGTGCTGGCATTACAGGCCTGAGCCACCGCGCCCGGCCTGACGGATGATTTTTCTTTCAACATCTAACACATTCTACTCTCTTCTTGTCTGTTTGGTTCCTGATGACACATCTGCTGAAATTGTTACCCATTTTCCTCAATAGATAGGTGCCCATTTTGTTTTGCCTTCTTTTGAGATATTTCAATTGTTTTGTTTTCTACAGTTTAAATGTGTTTGTGTGCGCGCGTGTGCACACGTGTGTGTATGTGTGTGTGTGTTGGTGTTTATTCTTCTTGGAGTTCTCTGAGCTTCCTGGATCTCTGATTTGTTGTCTGTAATTAATTTTAATATTCGTGAACATTATCGCTTTCAAATATTTTTCCTGCTGTGACCCATCTTCCAGTGTTTCAGTTACACATGTGATAAACTCTTTGGAACGGCTCACTGGTTCTTGAATGCTATGGGTTTGTTGTCTTCATTAGTTTTTTTCTTTGCATTTCAGTGTGGGCACATTCTACCGACATAGCTTCAAGTTTAGTATTTTTTTTTCCTTCAGCTACTCCATTCTACTGATGGGCCCATGACAGGTCCCCCTTCGATGAGTTGCAATGTTTTTAATGTTCACCTTCCCTGTTGGTCCTGTTAGTTTCCACCTCTGATTATATTATGCATCTGTCCCTGTGCACTGTCTACTGCTTTTATGAGAGCCTTTAAACTATTAATTCTAATTATTTTAAATATTCTTTCTCCCTCCGACATCCGCGTCATAGCTCAGTCTGGTTCTGATCACTGCTTATCTCCTCTGTGTCTTTCCTTGGTGTTTGACACATCCTTTTGTCGTTGTTGGAAGCCAGACATGCTTTACTGGATAAGAGGAACTAAGGTAAATGACCATTAGTGTGAGAATTCATGTTACTCTCCCTGGAAGTTGGGCAGTGCTTAAGGTTTGCTGTAGCTGTGGGTGCTGGAGGCTTAACATTCTCTAATGACCTCGGTTTTTTGTTCATTTGGTAGGTCCACTGGCGCCCCCTCTCCCAGGGTGAGTGTCTTGCAGCTCCTTCATTCGTCCTCCATGGCGGTTTTATTGGAGCTCTGGTGATGTGGTGGGAAAGTGGGGGAGGGAGAGCATCTGTAATTCTCTAATTAAATCTCGGTGTTGGCAACAGCCTTGCCTTGGGCCTGTGACCTCCCCAGGTGTCTGTCTGCAGATGTAGCCTCCCACCTCATCCCCCACGCCTCCTCCCTTCCTTGGCTGCATGATTCCCCATCTATGTCCTAGAAGCCTGCTCCCTGTTGACTGTTCTTTCCACTTAGTGATACAGAGGTGAGGGGGAAGCTGGAGGGGACAGAATATCCTTCCCCAGCTGGCATAAGGTTCTGGCAGTCTTTTCTAGGAAAATTAAGCCTCCAGTATGGAGAAGGGTCTGGGCATGTTTTACAATCATTCCTCTCGCCCTCCTCTGCCAGACACATAAAGGTAGCTTTCTCATATATCCACTGTGAAAACTTGGTGAAATTTCTGGAGGTAGAGACTTTGCATTTCCAGAAATTTCTCACCCTCTAGCTAGTTCACACTCATTTTCAGCAATTTATCAAAATTGGCATTTAAGCCTTTCTACCAGCGTGTGCTCCAGCAGCCTCTACTCCAGGCTGCAGTTCTCCACTGTGTCTCTCTGGGTGCACCTGTCTCTCCAGATTTTGGGGTGGCATTTTGCTTTGCACCTCAATTCTCTACTGAGTTCAGGAAAAGTCATTGCTTTTCAGGTTGTCCTGCTTTTTCATATAAGGATGGAAGTGAGACCCCAAGCTTTTTCCATATACAAATGAAAACCAGAGTCTCCATTGCCCTTGCAGGAGGGAATGCCCCCTCCCTGCAAGACCCTGAGCCCTGCAGTGAAGACCTCTTGGTCCTTCCCTCCTTTTGAACTGCCCGGATCACAGGAGAAGACACTGCATACCCTTTCTGTTGGTTTCTTTTCCCTATCTCCTATCCATTTAATTTTTTAGAACTGAATTATTCTATCTGAATGGTAATAGTTACATTACTTTTTCCTAACGCTGCAATGTTTAGATGTTCCACTACTATATTCTTGGTAGAACACTTGTTACTAAACTTCCCTTGCAACATTTTTAATGTTTCTATTCAAAGACCATGTGGCTTTGGATGGCTGTGATGTTGCAAAGTATTTCTTGGATTTTAGTCTTTTAATGATTTAAGTTACCGAACAAGATTGATGAAATTTTGTGTGGGTGAGCTGTTAGTGTGAGCCTTTTCCTGATGTTAATTTTTAATAATTCCATTGATTTGTACATGTTTTGAAAAGACCCATTGCATGTGGAGCACACGAGAGGAAGCTTCAGTTAAGTGTTAGTCTGTGAATAAGGACGCGTGTGTATGTCTAGACATGGGGCTATCGTGCTATAGGGTACTGAGAAGGCAGGAGACACAGGGCTCAAGCTGGAACTTCCAGGCAGAGGAGCAGTGGGGGACACCAAGGCCCAGCCTCTCAGCACCCCACAAAGAGACCTGTTTGGGCCTCAGTGTGGCTGGATGCTCTCTGCTCCGAGAGGAAGACATCAGCACATTGTTGATCTTTTTTTGATGGTGTAGCTGCGGCGGTCACTTTGCACAGGCAGAATGCTTAGTGACAGACAGTCTGGACTTACATACACCAATCACTGGTAAAGTCATGTGACCAGTTCATAAAACCCGTGGGGCATATGAGGAAGTTGCAGCCCTACAGACCAGGGGGACGATGCTCCGTTCAAGCACACCTCCTCCCAGTGGGGCAAAGGCGATCCCTGTATCTGGCTGCAAAGCAAGCCAACCCACGGCAAGTCCTGATTCTGCCTGCTTCTCCTTACAAGTAGAAGTTTGTCCTTTCTGAGGCTCACCCTGTTTCTCCTCCAGAATCTTGGTGGGAAATCAGTCATCACTTCTCAGCCTTTCGTGCAGCTGGCTCCTCAGCCCTTGAGACCACCCACCCTGCACTTTGCACTGGAGCTGGGGATATCTGGACAGGAGCAGCCCAGAGCCCGCTCCTTTATGGTGATTGGTAGCCAGGGTTGGTGGTGGCGGGGGTGCAGGCGCTTTGGGAAAAGCAAGCATCCCAGGGCAGCAGAGGTAGCTGTGCTGGGGGCGGGAGCTGGATGCAGTGTCGTGGTGAGGGAAGCACAGTGGCATCTCCTCCGAAGGGCAGTGGTGTCCTCCACACTTCAACCTAGTGACATTACTGGGGGCATTGCCGCTGCTCGAGTAGCCTCCAACCTGACTCTCATGGTGCATCTTAACAACAGTTAACACAACAGTGTAATGATAGAAAAGATTCCACGTGGAGCAGTAATGAAAAAAGATTTTCCTGAGCTCACACATTTATAATGAGGCAGGACTGGACTGGAACCCTGGTGGACAGAGTCTTAACCATTTAGGCTTCATTTGCATCTGCAGTATATTATTATTTTTTAAAAATAATTGCAAAGTTTTTTCTCCCCACTTCTTTCAGCATTTTAGCCATTTTTCAGTGTTTGGTTTGCTCTCAGCACGGGTCAGAAAAAGCTCCTGAAGAATGTCAACCCCTTGGAAATAACTCAATTAATATTAAACAAATAAAACATTTTGCACCAAGTATATACTGAGATAGCTACATTTTGTCCTTGATAAATTTATAGAATAAAATGAAGATAAATAGCACGGAGGTTATAATATATATTAAACCACTAAAATATCTCATCTTGTAATTCATCATCAGTAAAACAGAATGTTGACTTTTGATCCTAATTTAAAATAGACATTTTTTACACAGTTTTATTAAAGCCAATATAGTGCAGTCAAAAATAATTCAATTTATTATCAAAAATATGTTTCACAAATCTTAGATCAAAATTAGGGCTGATGTGTTGAAAATCGAATTATCCTACAGAAGACTGAAAAAAATAGCTTAACCATTTAAATTAATTTAATGTCACAAAAAGAGCAAATTTTATTTTAAAAACTTGTCAGAGAAGTTCAACTAACTAAGAGAAGGTAAGATAACACTTCTTGGAGAGTTCGTAGTTAGCCTCAAAACCTCTCTATTGATATAAGCACTATAATTTGAGCATTTGAATACTGCTTCACCCCTGAGGCCTCTTTCACAGCCATTATAGGGAGTATCCTTGTGGAAAACAAAGCACAAATTTAGATAGAGGAATTTTCGAGATACATAACGGGAGTAGTGCAGGGAGGGGAATTTCTCATGAGAAATCCCCATGCTAGCAGGTGGTGAGGAGAGACACCAGGTATGGGCTTCCGTGCAGCCTCAATATTAGCACTCTCACCGGTTGAGCTCCAGTTTAAGGGATGGACCACACCCTAGCAATGCAACCAGGCTTCTGTAGGGGACCAGAAAGGACCTTCACCCATGATGATGGTGGTAAATGAACACCTGTGAGGAATCCACAGGCCTTGGGAGGGAAATCCAGTGTCTGCTTTGACATCTATTTCCTGATAAATGTAATGAGAGAACAAAACTCATGAAATGGATGAAACAAAATACTGCAGAAGAAAGCGAAGAGAGTGATTTTCTCATTACTGAAAAGAGAAGCACATCTCTGAGAACACTTTAAAGCGAGGCATCATCAAATAATTTCAGCAAGCTCTTTGACTTCCTTAATAGAATAGAAGGAGGCATGGCCCCTTGGAATAAGACCTCAAAATTCTAAGAAGAGAATAATTTTGGATGAAAAGAAAGTGTAGCACAATGAATGAAAATCAGACAAGAGTCAGGACTGAAGGCTCAAGTTAAAGAGGTTTGGGTTAGGAAAGCATAGGTTACGTGGAAGCAGACACATTAATGAGCAAGATCAAAATCTTACTGAATATGGAAGACGTAGGTATTTGATGTGGAAAATGTTAACACTTGAACAGATCCCAAACCTGATTCCTCTAAGAAAGCAGAGGAAAATTAAGACCATCAAAAATGATGAAAGACAAACCGACATATAGATACTGAAGCCCGGAGCAGAGACCCACATCAACAATGCACTTATGGAGATAAAACCTGGACAGTTACAATAAAAGCAATGAAAAATAATACACTGGAATGTAACTCATAGAGGCTGAGGGAAAAGAAAGCCTTAGTCATGTTCTAAAATATTCCAAAGTATAATTTTGATTTTCTATCTTTACTTACAGAATTTTTGAACGTGTTTTAATGCATTATTTAAAATTTATGGTATTTTCAAGTTTTATGGCATTATAGAAATCTTGGCTGGGAAAATTCTTCTACAAATCAAAATTTTAAAATTTCATTTAGTTTTATTTTTACTTAAAAATAAATCGATGCTGAAGAAATGATTCATGCTGCTCTCTGGCAGCCAGAGCCTGGCTTTTTCCAGGCAGCCTGTGACTTCAGGTGGGGGACCCTGTGACCAGCCCTCACTGAGGAATTGGGAGAGGCCCACGTTTCTACATCCCAGCTGTCCTGTCTCAGAAACCACGAAGTCAGTATCTGCTGCCGACACACACTGCAAGCCTCCCTCACATGACGAGAGTAGACCGTTTTTGGGCAAAGCTACATAGATTCCCGTCCTCTTGCCATGACATAACTTATCCTGACAAATATGCATGTTTAGTGCAGAACCCTTGAAAAACAACACAAAATCCTCAAGGAAAAACCTGTAATCCCATCTCTCAACAATAAGCTTCATAAATACTTTGGTATATTTCTTTTCTTATCTTCATTTGCTTATCCACATATATTAGCTATGAATTAAAATCCGGTAACTGTCTAATTGTTCATAAACGTTCTCCAACTCCACGATTTTAATGTCTGTCTAGCCTCTCATCACATAGGTATAACTCCCTTGGCTTGGTTTTTAATGATTTCAAGTTTTCTCTTTTTTTTTGGAGACGGAGTCTTGCTCTGTCCCAGGCTGGAGTGCAGTGGCGCGATCTCGGCTCAGTGCAACCTCCGCCTCCCGGGTTCAAGCGATTCTTCCGCCTCAGCCTCCCGAGTAGCTGGGACCACAGGCATGTGCCAAACGCCCGGCTAATTTTTTTGTACTTTTAATAGAGACGGGGTTTGACCGTGTTGGCCAGGATGGTCTCGATCTCTTGACCTCGTGATCCTCCCGCCTCGGCCTCCCAGAGTGCTGGGATTACAGGCATGAGCCACCACGCCCGGCCCAAGGTTTCTCTAGGAAAGCAGTTCTGCTGCCTTGAGAAGAGCTCTGCGGGCTGTGTGTTCCGCGTCAGAGACAGGCGGTTGCTCCTTCGTGCGCCTCTGCTCCACGGCCTCCTCTCTGGGCTGCTGACTGCCTGGCTTGTAACTTGGCCTGCCATGGACCATCCTGATGCCTTTACTGTCGGGGTCATTTTGTTCCTACCGCTGGCACTCCTCAGGCTCACTTTGGAGTCATGGTCTCATCCCCTTTCAGTGCAACACATAGGCCTTTTGATTCTTCTCCACCAAATAACAAATGGAAGAGTAGCTTGTGGTTACTCTCACAGTCTCTGCCTATTTCTGCTCCTCTGAGTTATGCAGAGAAATGTGATGAGGTTCCTCTCTAGAGTCTGAGACAGGATGTCCTATAACTACCTCTCTGATTTTGTATTTCCCTTTAGGTAATCCAGCCTAGAGAGGGAATTTATCCTTGCTGTCACCTTGCTGGCTGACCCTCCCTCTGTCTGCCTCCCTGATCCTCCTCCCATCTCTCCTGCAATTTCCTGGGTCTCCTTCCACGCCTGCCCCTTTTCCTTCCCTTTTTGCTGAGGTTGTACTGGCAGACTGGTTGTGTAGACAGAAGAAGGGGCTTATTAATAAATCAGGAGAATATATATTTTATTCATTGCTCGTGAAATCTTATACAAATAACATAATGACAAATTTTGTAAATACTTTTAAAGTGTCTTTTGTTTTCATTCCATTTTCTCTGCAGGGAGTTCCAGGTACCCAGATTAGTTTCTTCAAATACATATCTCTAATTATTGTTTTCACAACCCTGAGCAAGTGTAATACACTTTCCCAACTCTCCTCTTGGCTGATGCTAAGAAAGCCACACTCCAGTGAATTCTTATAATTTTATGATGCTTCAGCATTGATTCTGAATGCAGGTTTGACTTTCTCATACCAGAAGCAGGGCTCTATCACCCTTGACACAGATTACAGTTCTATACCACACCTACATAGCTCAAGTGGGTGCTCACAGACAGGCACTTGGAGACATCTCTCCTGCCTAGCAGACTGGGCACCCCACTTTCCCAAAGCTTCCCTTAATGCCCTTAATGAGACCATTTTGCCATTTGCTCATGAACTTAAAGTGCCCCACATCCTTTTCCCTTGTATACATTGTTATTTCCCACATGCTCTCTCTCTCTCTCTCTCTGTCCCCCTCACCCCCCACCTCCCTCCCTCCCCTCTCTCTTACCTGCCTAACTCTCCATTCCTGCCTCCCCTGACCTGGGGACAAATGCCTGTCCTCCCCACTCACAGTGCCCTCCTGGCCCAGGGCCTCTTAGTAAAATCTGTGACAGAGTGTCCTATTGTGGTGGCGTATTGAATTTCCACCTTCCATTCACAGAGCCAGGGGATGCCCCAGGCCAAGGATTTCCCCACCGGGAAGGGGAGAACACAGGGTCAGGCTCCCAGCTAAGAGCAAAGTCCAGGCAGGCATACTCTGGACCCAGATCAGAAACAGCCTCAAGGGCATCTGCCAGTCTAAACAAGTTTCCTTTGTGAGACATCCCCCCTGGTCATGGTGGGACCACTAGGGATTAGCCTGTCCACCAGGTAACAGAAGCATCCCATGAAAGGCACGCTGTAAGCTCCCATATCCAGTTCCTGTGCATTTGTTAGGGTGGGATTGCAAGCTGCTCTGATACTAAAACCCCAGTTTAGCTGGGGCTTTAAAACCCACCCCTTCCTCAAGGTTCCTTAAGTGCTTTATAGCCCATCGCTTTAGAGATGGAGTTTGAGTGGATACACCAGCCAAAAAAAAAAAAAAAAAAAAATTGGAAAAGATTTCTTGTGTGATCCTCATTGTTTTTGGCTTGTTTCTATCTGTTCTGATTTCCCTGATAAGAGCTAGAAGCTGCTGTTTGTCCTTAACATCCTGTCCTTTGACTTCAATTTTAGATCTCATAAAGGTCTGAAGATAAAATCAAAGCTGAAAAATAGGTGAATAGCGTCTTCTTCTTCCTCAAATGTAGTAAGTGACGCCACACTCAGTAATATACAATTTACTGGTATTGAGCCTCTTTCTGGATATCTTATCTTTGGAAATTTTTCTTGTAATACTTTCTACTGAGTTTAAAAGTAAAGATAGGTCACTATTTTGCCTCCCACTTCTGGGAATCAGGTGGCACAATTATTTAAGCTTAGAAGTAGAATGAGCAAAATCTGCCTTATACCTTCCCAATAACTGCTAAGATCTAATGAGAGTGATGTCCCCAAGAGAGACAAGTGAATCCACCCCCGCCCCAGGCCCACAGGACCCCAGTGCCTTTTCATGCTCTGAACAAACAAAGAGCTTCAAGTCTGATTTCCAATAAAATTTTAAATTATAAAGTTGCATATATTTTCAACTTATTAGATCCTGGATGATTTTCTAGTCTATTCGTGCATGAGCACTTATTTCTATGGTTACTGTCTTTTAAATATAGGGAATAAAACCCAGGGATTTTGGGAAAGGGCGATCTAGACGATGGTGATTATTTCTTATTTTAAAATGTGTGTTAGGGTTATTTCCAAATATGCTTTAAAAGCACTAAACTGGAGCCAAAGATGTAAGGAAAGTCATATTAGTCTGTGTTCGTTTTTTGCTGAGGTTGATGGAGACCGAGCTAGACAGCAGCTGGGGACACCCAGGTGTTTTTCTCCAGAGGAAGGTTTTCTACTTGATGGCTAATGTCTCACACACACTTCGGGATTCTATGCATTCGAGAGAAATGAAAACAGGAAAAATGAGGGAATCATGGGATCCGGTTTTCCCTGTTTAGGCATTCTTGCTAATAGAAAACTGACAGTGAAATTGTCAAGTTGATACTTTATTACCTTGTTATCTTCATGAGACATGTATAAGCACATGAAATAACCTACTGACGTCGCAGGATTGATTCCCTGAGTGGTTTGGCCAAAATAGCGTTTTTCTTCCCTAAACTTTCGTCTCTGTTTTAGAAAGTTACAGATTGCTTGAGCCAGTCCCGCTGTTTTGCTTCCTGCTATGCTTAGGTTCTGGACTCAGGTGAAGTGACATTTCTGGGCTGGGACTACTCACAGGACACGGCTTGGCTAACCCAAGGCTCTCTCTTCTGCTGTTGCCTAGAAAACTGTAACCTTACCTGCCTCTCAGCATAGGAGAGGCTTTACTTGGTGACATTTTGGGGGTAAACTAAAATCTTAATTTAGACATTATGAACATGAATCTGACAAATTATAGAATGATATGGAAAAAACGGTACACTCCACACTAAACACTACTGAATGATTTCCAAGAACTACCAAATAAACTGTATAAATAATTCATTTTAAAATGTGATTAATCCTTAAACTTCAACATTATTACAATCTCTACATCTCTGAAAAGCAACAGCTAAAGTTAAGTATGTTGAGTAATTTTTCCATGTCATAAAAAATTAGTAAAAAAAGAACGTTACCAGGATAAAAGGAGACAGAGGTCATAGAAGGACAGAGGCAGTGGAGTCAATGTGTGGTGTTTTCCATTCAGCACCTGGTGTAATCAAGCACATATTTTTGAGTGTGAGTCAATTCCATTAAGAAGAATGATTCTAACACTAAAACTGCAGCAAGTCAGACTCCCTTCCAACAGCGTGGTCTATTTGTGGATTTCTGGCGTCAGTAGTTTCGCGTTCTCTTCTCTGCCGCTCCAGATGACCTTTTTGGGTCTCTCTCGACGATGACTACTTCTGTGTCACAGACACCAAGAGAAAGAAGAGAAAGCAAGCGTTCCACCGTGTGCCTGCCCTAATTCCCAACATCTGCAGACCCAGCTGAGAGCACCTGGATTCTTATTAGCTATTAGACTTGGAGACAACTATAAACTAAAAGGCAGAGTGTTATGAAATTGAAGTGCAGGTACCCTCCAGAGAGCATAGTGCTTGTTACTGTGTCACATGCATATTCCAGTCCCTGTAATATCAAGCCAAATGCCATGGTGTGATTCAGGGACTGCATTACAGATGCATCTTTACAGTTGTGAAAAACTAAGGAACCAGGGCATTTTCAGTGAAATTTCTGTATTCACCTTTCTCTCCTGTTTAGGACACAACAGAAGCGGCAGTAGTGGCTAAAAAATGAAAGGTCTAACAAATGAATGGACCATAAATGTACCAAAAAAAAAAATCTCAGAGTCGGTTATGGAAATCTGACTCCTTTTCTATAGAAATGTTAAAGAAGGCTAATAAAGTCAAAACTGTGTCTCTTTAAACTTCAGCTTCTTTTCAAAATGAAGTTACCAAGACTCAAAGACAAAATAATTTTCTAAACTTTTACCTTTTAAATATGCACATATGCAAAACTGTGAGGAAGAGCAGATGGAAAAATAATTGAACATATATGAGAGAGTTGATTACCATATATATTACATCTGGATGCATTACATATGAATGAGGAAAGATAAACTCCATTATAAAAGCTGCCAATGGACACAAGTGTAAATTCACCCCTAAAGTTACCCATCCTATGAAAAATTTCCTGTCTTATTAACAAGCTCTGAACTCACTAAAACAATAAGATCTTAGGCAAATCAATTGTGGAAGATAAAAATAAAAACAACTAATATTGTTTTGAAAAATATCTGTTATTCATGTGAGGAACTACACACACTAGGATGTTATTTTTAGTGTAAATTGTAACATTTACAGAGGATATTTTGCAAATCAACTTGAAATCCTCTCACTTGTTATACATATGATGGGGCAATTTTACGTACAAAATAGTTGTAAATATCACAGAGGTTATATTCAAGTAGATTCATAGGAATATTTCTTATTTTTTAAGGTAAGAAAGTATTAAAAATCTAAATAACCAGCAATAAGGGCTTGAATCATTCATGATGACCATAAACTATGTTGTAATTCTTAAATCATGGGATGATTTAGGATGATTCTAGATTATTTAAAATGATGACATGCTAGATTGTGAACAAAATAGATTTTAAAAGTAAAAGCAATATATAAATCCCATTCATTATGTTTTTAATTTGTATGTTTTAGAACTGTGCTCTTAGGTATATAAAAATTCATAATTATACATCTTCACCTGTTGGTTTCGTAGCCTGTCAGAATTATATCCACATAATTTGGCTAAGGGAAGTATAAAGTTTCCCTTAGCTAAACTGTTTATAGAACAAATGTTAGGCTTTCTAAACCAGATGCTATGAGGAGGGGGAAGAACTTGGTGCGAGCCGTTCAAATGTAAAATACAGAATTCGATAATCTTACACAAAATCTAAGAACAGGTTTGACTACTAGGGAAATTGACGGTGAAGAGGTAGCCCTAAACATTCAGAGTCAGAGGGCATTGGTTAGAACCTAGCCATTTTATAACCTCGTCAAGTGATTCTATAGTCTTAAAAAGGTAAAATAAATGAAAAATAAGTGAAACACGCTGTGCTAGATGATTTCAAGGTAGAACCCTACACAGTCTACCTCTCTCTTCCAGGCACTTACATAGATACTTAGAAGCCGTCTTTAACTAATTTTCACAGTTCACGTAAGTACAAAATGCTATTAGTAGCCATGGAGCAAAAATAAGAGTAGAGTCCATAAACTTGTGGAACTCTTACCTCATTTCTTAGAAGACCTCTTATAGGGCTGTGGTTTAGAGAGAGGAAAGATCTACTTCTTTCGCAAAAATTTTCCTGGTAAGGTCTCCACCAGGACTCAACATCTCTCATACACTAACATGCTCATTCAAGGTACATGCATCTGTAGATTCAGGCTTTAATAAATGGATGTAAGATTGTGATTTATATGATGAAGGATATTTCAAAGCATCAAATATCAACTCTAGTTACTTACTTATACTGGGCTATTCTCAGTGCATACCATCAATGATGGCAAAAACTTAATTTTATCTTAAAATCAAGAAAGTAATTTTAACAGGTGAAGTAATTGGAACTACTTCATTGGAGAATATTTCCTCATGAGTCTACGTCCTTTATGAAAAGTTCATAGCATCTTACTGCAGATAAACAGGGTCTTGCCTCCTTTAATTCCCATAAAAAAATTTTCTGGGCCCAGCAGGGTGGCTCATGCCTGTAATCCTAGCACTTTGGGAGGCCGAGGCAGGCAGATTGCCTGAGCTCAGGAGTTCGAGACCACCCTGGGCCACATGGCGAAATCTCGTCTCCACTAAAATACAAAATATGCCTGGCATGGTGGCGTGAGCCTATAATTCCAGCTACTTAGGAGGCTGAGGCAGCAGAATTGCTTGGACCTGGGAGGCGGAGGTTGCAGTGAGCTGAGGTTATGCCACTGCACTCCAGCCTGGGTGACAAAGCGAGACTCTGTCTCCAAAAAAAAAAAAAGAATTTTCTGCACCACCTCAGTTGTGAACCTCATTCTTAATCTATTTTGTATGACATCAGCTCAAATCCTGCTGGATCGCATGGATATTTTCCCCCGTTCTCATCTCCATGTATGTCAACCACTGAAATGAAAGCCCTTTGAAGGCAGACCCTTTGTCCAACATTTGTCTGTGTGCCCTTGACATGGCAGCAGAATGACTTTACAGCAGTCAGTGAATGTATATTAAATTTAGTTAACATATGCTTGGGTTTAAAAAGTGTATTTGCCCAATTTAAAATAAGTGTGAATAAGTTACAGTCTCATTCAAAATCTATAACCTAGACTTCAGAAGCAGAAGTACTTTAAAATCATACAATAAATCCCTAGAAAGGGTTATAAATGCAATGGGAAATTCTATGCAATTTCATTTTCAGAGCCAGAGAATAGATTTTCTTCATTTGGAACTCTGGATTATACAACATTGTGACTGGAATTATAGGTCAGAATCAAACTACTACTAGAATTATCAGCAAGATTCTTACTGAGATAATTATATAATTTTTCCCCAATAAAGGAGACCCTAGACACTTGAAATGAAATGGCTCATATTTGTGTAAGATAAAAATGTTATGACATTGTGTGATTGAGATGGGATTCTTGTTTAATCTAAATATATGTCTAATCTAAATATTATGATAAAAATATTTTAAGGTAACATTTTACTAATAGAAAAATCTAAGAAACAATTCCCAATATTTAGAGTATATTTAAATTAATTATGGTACAAGCATATGATGTAATATTGGGTAGACATTAATTATCGTGATTTTTATAATGGTTAGCGGAGAATGTAATACAATAATTAATATGAAATAATTATATGGTCTTAAATTGATAAGTAAAATCACAGAATGGGAAAGCCCTCTACTGTTGAGTGTGTGTGTGTGTGTCTTTGTGTGGACATGCCTGTAGAAAGGAAATGCTCCAAAATGTTTACAATATAATTTTGAGTATTGGGGTTATCAATGAGTGAGATTTCTTCTTTATGTTTTTCTATATTTTCTAAAATTACCTTTTTATCAGAAAAATCCAATCTTAAAACATTTTAAAGTGGGTACATGTAAATATAAATAAATAAATATATATTTCAATTTGCTCTACCACTCATGCTAAATAAAAAGCGACTGTGAGATCTTTTCTTTGACAATATATGTTTATCTGAAAATGATAGAATTATAGACATATAGGGTGGTGTTCTCAGTTAATAATTCTTCATAATGTAAGTACCCCTGGAATCATATTACTGCTGAGTAACTTCAGCCTTAGCCACTGTAACAAATCCACAGCAAAACAAACAAAAGCCCCCCAAAACCCACATAATGCCTTTCTATTTGATATATGAATACCTGTAGCTATTTAAATTATGCTGTGTTAGGAATGTATACTTTCTACAAACTGCATAGCTTATACATGCAGTGACTTTTTTGCAATAACAGATGGTTTGAAGTAGACATCATCAAAATTATTATGTAAATCTAACTCCAGTCACACAATATATTTTTCAATTATCAATTTGTTATTATATGTCTGAAGTCATTTAAGTACTACTATTAAATCTGGGAACAAAATATCTTCTAAAAAATATCTTTCAATATTGTATTATCTTCTTCCAAGATCATTTTGTAACCCAGTTTAAGTGCAATCTGAGGAACATTTGAGGTTGAAATTGTAAGGACTGGCTTGAATTGCTGTTTCAGTTCAGTAGTTTAACTTTTCATTATTAATTTTTAAAAAGAGGTATTCATCATTGTATAGGTGATACAGCTGGGTGAGGCAAGTATAATATATTTATGAAAAGGTCTACTCATACTTCTTAATTTCAAGTCTTAACTCTGCTACTATTTACCACATTTCCTTTTGTATTTCTTTTTTTTTTAATAGTACTTTAGGTTCTGAGGTACATGTGCAGATCATGCAGGATTGTTGCATAGGTACACACATGGCAATGTGGTTTGCTGCCTCCGTCACCTACATCTGGCATTTCTCCCCATGTTATTCCTCCCTTACCTCCCCACTCCCCCACCGTTCCTCCCTTGGCCTCCCCCAACAGACCCCAGTGTGTGATGCTCCCCTCCCTGTGTCCCTGTGTTCTCATTGTTCGACACCCACCTATGAGTGAGAACATGTGGTGTTTGATTTTCTGTTCTTGTGTCAGTTTGCTGAGAATGATGGTTTCCAGGTTGATCCATGTCACTACAAAGGACACGAACTCATCCTTTTTATGGCTGTATAGTATTCCATGATGTATATGTGCCACATTTTTCTTGTCCAGTCTATCATTGATGGGCATTTGGGTTGGTTCCACGTCTTTGCTATTGTAAACAGTGGCACTATGAACATATATGTGCATGTGTCTTTATAATAGAATGATTTATAATCTTTTGGATATATACTCAGTAATGGGATTGCTGGGTCAAATGGAATTTCTGTTTCTAGGTCCTTGAGGAAGAGCCACACTGTCTTCCACAATGGTTGAACTAGTTTACACTCCCTCCAACGGTGTAAAAGTGTTCCTATTTCTCCACATCCTCTCCAGCATGTGTTGTCTCCAGATTTTTTAATGATCACCATTCTAACTGGTATGAGATGGTATCTCAATGTGGTTTTGATTTGCATTTCTCTAAAGACCAGTGATGATGAGCATTTTTTCATATGTTTGTTGGCCTCATATATATCTTCGTTTGAAAAGTGTCTGTTCATATCCTTTGCCCAATTTTGGATGGGTTTGTTTTTTCTTGTAAATCTGTTTCAGTTCTTGTAGATTCTGGATATTAGCCCTTTGTCAGATGGGTAGATTGCAAAATCTTTTCCCATTCTGTTGGTTGCTGATTCACTCTAAGGATTGTTTCTTTTGCTGTACAGAAGCTCTGGAGTTTAATGAGATCTAATTTCTCTATTTTGGCTTTTGTTGCGGTTGCTTTTAGTGTTTTAGTCATGAAATCCTTGCCTATGCCTATGTCCTGAATTGTTTTGCCTCAGTTTTCTTCTAGGGTTTTTATGGTGTTAAGTCTTATGTTTAAGTCTTTAATCCATCTGGAGTTAATTTTAGTGTAAGGTGTCAGGAAAAGGTCCAGTTTCTGCTTTCTGCACATTGCTGGCCAATTTTCTCAACACCATGTATTAAACAGGGGATCCTTTCCCCATTGCTTGTTTTTGTCAGGTTTGTCAAAGATCCGATGGTTGTGGATGTGTGGTGTTGCTCCAGAGGCCTCTGCTCTGTTCCATTGGTCTATACCTCTGTTTTGATACCAGTACCATGCTGTTTTGATTACCATTGTCTTGTAGTATAGCTTGAAGTCCTGCAGCATGATGCCACCAGCTTTGTTCTTTTTGCTTAGGATCATCTTGGCTATTTGGGCTCTTTTTTCATTCCATATGAAGTTTAAAGTGGTTTTTTCCAGTTCTGTGAAGAAGGTCATTGGTAGTTTGATGGGGATAGCATTAAATCTATAAATTACTTTGGGCAGTATGGCTGTTTTCACAATATTGATTCTTCCTAACCATGAGCCTGGGATGTTTTTCCACCTGTTTGTGTCTTCTATTATTTCCTTGAGCAGTGGTTTGTAGTTCTCCTTGAAGAGGTCCTTTACCTCCTTTGGTAGTTGTATTCCTAGGTATTTTATTCTCTTTGTAGCAACTGTAAATGGGAGTTCACTCTTGATTTGGCTCTCTGTTTGTCTGTTATAGGTGTATAGGCATGCTTGTGATTTCTGCACATTGATTTTGTATCCTGAGACTTTGCTGAAGTTGTTTATCAGCTTAAGGAGATTTTGGGCTGAGACGATGGGGTCTTCTAAATATATAATCATGTTGTCTGCAAATAGAAAAAAATTGGCTTCCTCCTTTCCTAATTGAATACCCTTTATTTCTTTTTCTTGCCTGATTGCTCTGGCTAAAACTTCCAATGCTATATTGAATAAGAGTGGAGAGAGAGGGCATCTTGTCTATTGCCAGATTTCAAAGGGAATGCTACCAGTTTTTGCCCATTCAGTATGATATTGGCAGTTGGTTTGTCATAAATAGCTTTTATTATTTTATGATAGGTTCCATCGATACCTAGTTTATTGAGAGTTTTTTAGCATAAAGGGCTGTTGAATTTTGTCCAAGGCCTTCTCTGCATCTATTGAGATAATCATGTGGTTTTTGTCTTTGGTACTGTTTATGTGATGGATTACATTTCTAGATTTTCATATGTTGAACCAGCCTTGTATCCCCAGCATGAAGCCTACTTGATTGTGATGGATAAGCTTTTTGATGTGCTGTTACAATCGGTTTGCCAGTATTTTGTTTAAGATTTTCGCATCGATGTTTATCACGGACATTGGCCCAAAGTTTTCTTTTTTTTTTTTGAGTCTCTGCCGAGTTTTGGTATGAGGATGATGTTGAACTCATAAAATGATTTGGGAAGGATTCCCTCTTTTTGATTGTTTGGAATAGTTTCAGAAGGAATTGCACCAGCTCCTTTTTGTACGTGTGGCAGAATTCAGCTGTGAACCCATCTGGACCTGGACTTCTTTTGGTTGGTAGGATATTACTTGCTGCCTCAACTTCAGTCCTTGTTATTGGTCTGTTCAGGGTTTCAACTTCTTCCTGATTTAGGCTTGGGAGGGCTCAAGTGTCCAGGAATTTATCCATTTCTTCCAGGTTTACTGGTTTATGTGCATAGAGTTGTTTGTAGTAATCTCTGATTGTAGTTTGCATTTCTGTGGGAATGATGATGATATCCCCTTTATCGTTTTTTATAGCATCTATTTGATGGCTCTCCCTTTCTTTTTTATTAATCTAGTTAGCGGTCTGTCTATTTTGTTGATCTTTTCAAAAAACCAGCTCCTGGATTTATTGATTTTTTAAATAAATTTGTGTCTCTATCTCCTTCAGTTCTGCTCTGATCTTAGTTATTTCTTGTCTTCTGCTAGGTTTTGAGTTGTTTTGATCTTGCTCCTCTAGCTCTTTCAATTTTGATGATAGAGTGTTGATTTTAGATCTTTCCTCACTTCTCATGTGGGCATTTATTGCTATAAATTTCCCTCTAGACACTGCTTTAAATTTGTCCCAGAGATTCTGGTATGTTGTATCTTCGTTCTCCTTGGTTTCAAAGAACATCTTTATTTCTGCCTTCATTTCATTGTTTATCCATTCGACATTCAGGAGCAGGTTGTTCAGTTTCTATGAAGTTGTGCAGTTCTGAGTTAGTTTATTAATTCTGAGTTCTAATTTGATTGCACTGTGGTCTGAGAGACTGTTAGTTATGACGTCCATTCTTTTGCATTTTCTGAGGAGTGTTTACTTCCAATTATGTGGTCAATTTTAGAGTAGGTGCCATGCAGTGCTGAGAAGAATGTATAGTCTGTGGATTTGGGGTGGAGAGTTCTGTAGATGTCTATTAGGTCTGCTTGGTCGAGATCTGAGTTCAAGTCCTGGATATGCTTGTTAATTTTCTGTCTCATTGATTTGTCTAATATTGACAGTGGAATGTTAACATCTCCCCACTATTATTATGTGGGAGTCTGAGTCTCTTTGTAGGTCATTAAGAACTTTCTCTGTGTATCTGGGTGCTCCTGTATTGGGTGGGGATATATTTAGGATCATTACTTCTTCTTGATGCATTGATCCTTTTACCATTATGTAATGCCCTTCTTTGTCTCTTTTGATCTTTGTTGGTTTAAAGTCCATTTTATCCAAGACTAGGATTGCAACTCCTGCTTTTCTTTGCTCTCTATTTGTTTGATAAATCTGCCTCCATCCCTTTATTTTTAGTGTATCTGTGTCCTTGCATGTGAGATGGGTTTCCTGAATACAGAACACTGATGGGTTTTGACTTTTTATCCAATTTGCCAGTCTGCATCTTTTGATTGGGTCATTTAGTCCATTTACATTTAAGGTTAATATTGTTATGTGTGAATTTGATCCTGCCATTTTGATGCTAAGTGGCTATATTGCCCATTAGTTGACACTTTTCTTCATTGCGTCAATGGTCTTTACCATTTGGTATGTTTTTGGAGTGTCTGGTACTGGTTGTTTCTTTCCATATGTAGTGCTTCTTTCAGGAGCTCTTGAAAGGCAGGCCTGGTGGTAAGGAAATCTCTCAACAATTGCTTGTCCATAAAGGATTTTCTTTCTCCTTCACTTATGAAGCTTAGTTTGGCTGGATATGAAATTTTAGATTGAAAGTTCTTTTCTTTAAGTATGTTGAATATTGGCCCCCACTCTCTTCTGGCTTGTAGGGTTTCTGCTGAAGAGATCCTCTGTGAGTCTGATGGGCTTCCCTTTGTGGGTAACCCGACCTTTCTCTCTGGCTGCCCTTAGCATTTTTTTCCTTCTTTTCAACACTGGTGAATCTGACGATTATGTGCCTTGGGATTGCTGTTCTTGAGGAATACCTTTGTGGTGTTCTCTGTATTTCCTGGATTTGAATGCTGGATTGCCTTGCTAGGTTGGGGAAGTTCTCCTGGATAATATCCTGAAGAGTGTTTTCCAGCTTGGATTCATTCTCTCCATCACATTTGATAGGTACACCTATCAAATGTAGATTAGGTCTTGTCACATAATCCCATATTTCTTGGAGGCTTGGTTCATTTCTTTTTACTCTTATTTTCTCTATTCTTGCCTTCTAGTTTTATTTCATTGAGTTGATCTTCAATCTCTGATATCCTTCTGCTTGGTCAATTCAGCTATTGAAACTTGCATATGCTTCGTGAAGTTCTCGTGCTGTGTTTTTCAGCTCCATCAAATCATTTATATTCTTCTCTAAGCTGTTTCTTCTAGTTAGAATCTCATCTGACCTTTTTTCTAGATTCTTAGTGTCTTTGCATTGGGTTAGCACATGTTCTTTTGGCTCTGAGAAGTTTATTACCCACCTTCTAAAGCCTGTTTCTGTCAATTTGTCAGATTCATTCTCCATCCATCTTTGATCCCTAGCTGGTGAGGAGTTGTGATCCCTTGGAGGAGGAGAGGCATTCTGGTTTTTGGTGTTTTCATCCTTTTTGCACTGATTTCTTCTCATCTTAGTAACTTTATCTACCTGTGGTCTTTGTAGTTGGTGACTTTTGGATGGGGTCTCTGAGTGGACATCCTTTTTGTTGATGTTGAAGCTATTTCTTTCCTAGTTTTCCTTCTAACAGTCAGGTCCCTCAGCTGCAGGACTGCTGGAGGTCCACTCCAGACCCTGCTTGCCTGGGGATCACCCGCGGGAGCTGCAGAACAGTAAGGGTTGCTGCTGGTTTCTTCTTCTGTTATCTTTGTCCCAGAAGGGTACTCACCAGATGTCGTCCTGAGTTCTCCTTTATGAGGTGTCTCTTTTGGTATACAGGGGTGGGGGAGCTGCTTGAGGAGATAGTCTGTCCCTTATGGGACCTCAAGTGCTGTACTGGGACCTCTGTTGTTCCATGCAGGGCTGCTGGGCAGGTACCTTTATGTCTGCTGCAGCGGAACTCATAACCGCCTCTTTCCCAGGTGCTCTGACTAGGGAGGTTGGCTTTATTTATAAGTTCCTGACATGTCGCTGCCTTTTTTCATAGCTGCTCTGCCCTGCACGGAGTAGTCTAGTCCCAGTCTGCCAGCACAGGATTTGCTGAGCTGCCACAGGCTCTGCCCAGCTGCTGTGTGAATTGCCTCGGTATTGGCAGATTGCCTCAGTAGTGGTGGTTGCCCTTCCCCTCACTCAGCTGGGCCGTCCTGGGTCCAGTTGCTCTGCTGAGAAACTCTCAATCCAGAGTGTTTCAGATTGCTTGTTTTGTGGGGGTGGTACCCACCAAGCTAGGTCGCCTGGCTGCCTGTCTCAGCTCCCTCCATTTCAGTTGAATGGATGGCTCTGTCTTCCAGGCATTCCAGGAGCCACTTGAAATAGCTGCCCAGATTTCTGTGAGTTTCTGTGCACCAACCCATGGTACCAGCTGTGCTGAAAACTTGTGGCGCTTTTTGGCCTGGGAATCTCCTGGTCTGTGGGTAGTGAAAACTTGTTTGGAAACACAGTGAGCAGTCACCCTCTGTGTTGTTCTTGCTGGGAACTGCAATCTGGAGCTTCCTATTTGGCTATCTTGGATCCTCCCCCTCCCAGTGTTTCGTCTTTTAAAAAATGAGATAAATTACAACAGCTACTTAGTAATATTTCTTGATGATTGAACGCAAGTATACATGTAAAGCTTTATTAGAGTCATTGGTATATAATAAAATTTGATGAACACTTCTAAAAATATTCATCATCTGGGCAACTTTGAATGTTGCCTAATCAACAGGTCTCATTGGGGAATTCATAGAAGACAATGTGTAGCTATTAAAACTCCTATCATCAAAGACATTTTAGCAATATTTATAAGAACTTCTGATGATATTATTGATTGTGTGAAGAAAAGTAAGCTCTCTGAGGACAGGGGTGGTTCTATGTGTCATCTAGTTCATTTTTTATTTTAACACACAGATATTGAGTTCAGACAACATACTAGATATTCTACCAGATCACAAGGATTAAAATAGCTAAAACACAGCTCCCGAGTTTAGGGCACTAACAGGTAAGTTGGAAAACTAACCTCAAATCTATGAGATTCATTGGTTGTGAGGCATTTTTGATGTGAAGTCATGGGTGTCAGTGGCCTGCCTCTTCTCAGTTTGTGGAAATTGGGAATCAGATAACTAAATGTGAAAATGCTGACACTCTGTCTGCTCTTATTTCTATGGCTAATAAAGTCTTTTGTCTAAAATCAGGACTTTCATTTCTTCTGCCAAAGTCTGTGAAACTGAGGCAAGCTAATATTTTAGCTTACACATTGAGTGAAATCTTAGACCCTTCACAGTTCCCTGACATATTTTGTTTTTGGAAATCAAAAGACATTACTTTACAGGAACCTAAGCAACAATCTATACTCAGACATTTCCTTTCTAGGATATGAATCTTAACAAAATCTTCTTGAAATTGGCACACTGCTCTCAAAACAAATACCTGCTCCTCAGGACACACCCTATAGGGCTGGCTTTTCACATTAGAACTTTTATCTAATCTGGATTTGCCATTGGATTTCAATTATCTCTGGATGATATTTAGTTTTAAAATAAGAAAATACAAATCTCCATCATAAATCAAAAAAAGACTTTACTAGATTAGAAGCATTTCAATTTGAATAATTTTATAAAACACAGTGTTCTCATTTTAAGCCATTTTCTCAGCAACATTGAAATTTCATCATACAGAGAATGTTTTTATCCTGTGAAACCAAAGGGCAATTTTGTTTGAAATGATGGAAAACCACAAGGAAACAATGGATGGAAGCTAGGTTAGGGTGATGCATCTTTGCAGCACAAGCTTTTATACAACAGAACAATTGTTGACCCACAAAAATCAGCTTAGGGACCCAAGAACTTAAACAAACTATTTTCAACAACATGCTCCTTGAAATAATTACCTGTTTTTCACTCTTATTTCTAGAATGAATTAGTGACACCCTAAGACTTTTTGTAACCACAGATTACAAAAGTCTTTATCACTTACAGATTACTTTATCACTTTACAGATTTCAAAATAAATGACAAAACCTGAAATGGAAGTGAGTAAGTGCAGAAAGCTCCAGAGAGAGGAGTGGCAGCAATTCATCAAACCATTAGCTGTCATTAGTATTTTAGCTAAGAAAAGTCCCCAGGCATCCTCCTCAGACCCTTTATGGTGTATTTTTGTGTACTTTCAATGTATATTTAAATAGAGGTTAAATACATGTATAGATACGGTCCCCAACTGACAATGGCTTGACTTAGACTTTGCAGCTTTACGATGCTGTGACAGTGATGGTGTGATGGTGACACTCACTCAATAGACACTGTACTTCGACTACAACCATTCTGTTTTTCACTTTCAGTGCAGTATTCAATAAATTATAAGATATCCAACATTTTACTATAAACGGGGTTTGTGTTAGATGGTTTGCCCTACTGTAAGTGTTCTCAGCATGTATCATGTTTGGTAGGTTAGATTTATTAAATGCATTTTTGACCTACAATATTTTCAACTGATGATGAGTTTATTAGGATGTAAACGTCACTGTAAGCTAAGGATTTTATAGATATATGGATTATGAGTATGTGCATATATATATATATATATATGCATTTAACTTACTGTGATCTGTTTCTAAGTTCTAAAACTGCCATATTTTGTTCTTAAACCTTTCTCCCTCTTATATTTGAGCAAAAGCATTACAATTTAACCAGACTCAAAGGCTCCATATCACTTTTGACTTATCTATTTTTCTCATCAGCCAGCAAATAGTTCTAGAAAAAGCAAAGGTGTTTTAGAATTCAATGAGTGCAGTATCCTTGTTTCATACTCAGGGTAATTAAAACCCAAATATGCTGAAATTATTTTCCCACAAATTGCTGGTATGTATTTTTTTTCTTTGTGTCTGGCTCTATCTCTGACTCTGGTTTTCTGGTCTCAAAATTCAACCTGTCGCTCTGTTTTCTAACTTCAAATCTTGACTACCATTTTCTTGAGGAAATAAAAAAAACACGAACCTCTGAAAACCACCACAATATCAATTTCACAATTTATGTGGAAAAAATTAAAGATTTACTTCTTGGAAATAGAAAATTATACAGATTCAAAGATTAATTATGTGCATTATATATTGATCATATCTTGACTTACAGGGAATTGTAGGAACACTAGGCACCTCAATCAGTAAAAGGAACATAAAAAAATTCTTTAATTTTAAAATTCTAATATAATTTCAAACCTCCTGGACATTTGCAAGAATTGCACAAAAATTCTCAAAGTCCTTTCACCCACATTCCCCAGTCGTCAACATCTTATTTGCTTGATTCTTTTTTCCATCAATACAGTCTGGTATCAATATCCATGCATATACTTTGTTTTTCAGTCATTCAAGAGAAACTTGCAGATATGATGTCTCTTTACAGTTAAATAATTCAGTATGCATTTTCTGATAACAAAAATATTTTCGTAAATAACCACAGAAAAACTATCAAAATCAGGTAATTACTTTTTCTAATCTGAGGTCTTTATTCATATTTATCTGATTGTTCTATTATTTTCCCATCGTGTATTTGTTGTCTTTATAGCAAGAGGGAATCCTGGGTTTTGTGCTGCTTTCCATAATTGTGTCTGCTTTACTTTAAACCGTTCCCTCAGTCTTGTTTGTCTTCGGTGATGTGGGCATTTCTGGAGAGTACAGCATAGTTATTTTGTAGACTTTTGCTTCCATTTGAGCTTGTCTGACATGTGCTCATGATTAAACCCAAGTTATTCATTTTTTGAAAGAATTATTTTCCTCTGTGCATCATATCAAGTTGCATGTAACATTGAGTTGTCTAATTGCTGGTGAAGTAAATGGCAATCACTTGGTTAAGGTGGTGGCTACCCAGTATCTCTATTGGAAAGATACCATTGCTTTTCTTTTTTAATGTATAAGTGTTTTGGGGGGGAGATACTCTAGAGGCTACCCTCTTTCTCCTTGAACTTTCACTCATGGATTTCCATCTACCAATGATTTTTCACCAATTTAATTATTATTAATATATTGTACTACTAGATCTTAAGATATTATAAAGTTATAGAAGTACATCAATTAGAAGCATGCTGTGTTGGAACAGGGATAGACAAGTAGACCAATGAGACAGAGAGTTGAGGTATAGACCCATAAGTGTGTAGTCACCTGATTTATGCTGGATGACCCTGCAGTCCAGTAAGAAAAACATGATCTGCAATTAAATAATTCTGGATTACCTGTATAGCCTCACAGGGAAAAATAAATGTTTCCAATCTCACATCATATACAAACATCAATTCTGTGGCTATAGACTGAAATGTGAAGGTAAATCAATGAACTTTTTTTTTTCCCCCCAATAAACTGGCCTGTAGTATACTTAGGTAGATTTGTGGATTTGTACCCCCTTTTTTTTTTTTTTTTTTTTTTTTTGAGACGGAGTCTTGCTCTGTCACCAGGCTGGAGTGCGGTGGTGCAATCTCGGCTCACTGCAATCTCCGCCTCCTGGGTTCAAGTGATTCTTCTGCCACAGCCTCCCGAGTAGCTGGGACCACAGGCGTGTGCCACCATGCCCAGCCGTTTTTTTGTATTTTTAGTAGAGACTGGGTTTCACCATGTTGACCAGGAAGGTATCAATCTCTTGACCTTGTGATCCACCTGCCTTGGCCTCCCAAAGTGCTGGGATTACAGGCGTGAGCCACTGCGCCGGCCTGTACCTACTTTTCAAATAATTTTCTTTTAATAGTTTTTGGAAAACAGATGGTGTTTGGTTACATGGATAAGTTCTTTAGTGATTTCCAAGATTGTGGTGTAACCATCACCAAAGCCCTGCACCCAACGTGTCATCTTTTATCCCTCACCCCACACTAGGAAAACATATCAGATTATTTTCCTTCTGTTGGGGTAGGGAATGTTTTGTCTTAAAAAAAAAAAAAAAAAAAACTCAAGAGACACTAAACATAAGGGGGAACATTACCTAAATTGAACTTCATGAATTAAGGTTTTCTGTTTACTCTTATCAAGGCAAGCCACAGAGTTAGGCAAAGTATTGAAGAATACACATTGAATAAAAGAGTGTTCAAGTTTATATGAAGAAAAGAATGTTCAAATTTATGTAAAGAACTTCCCCACATTAGTGTGGGAGACAATCGAGTATACAAAAGGGAAAACAATTTGAGTACTTCCTTGACAAAAAAGGTTGCAAAAATGATAAAAAATGCTTGCAAATTGTGCTCAGCTTGTTAGTCATCAGGGCATGCTAATTAAAACCACAAGATATTCGTACTTACCTGGCAGAATGGCTAAATTAGCTACATTGCCATACCATGAATTTGTCAGTGAAGCAATTGGAACTTTTCTATACTGCTAGCAGGAGTGTAAATTGACACAAACACTTTGGGAAAATATTTGATAGTTTCTACTAAAGCTGAACCTATGAATAGTACATACACACCCAACAGAATTGCTACAAAAATGTTCATGTACAAAAGTGTTTGTAGCAGCTCTATTCATAGTGGCTGAAAACTGGAAAAAAAATCAAATGTGTAACAACAGTAGAATAAATAAACTGTAAAATATACAGACAGTAGAATATTCATGCACACAGAAGAATGTTATATATCAAAAGAATATTCAATTTACTGCTATATAACACCACATGAATAAATCTCACAAACATCGTGATAAGAAAAATATTTCCATTATACACTTAGAGATCCTACACTGTGTTCTTCCATTCATATAAAATTAAAAATAAGGTAAATCTGATTAATGAAATCTTGAGAACTGAATGACAGTTAGCGACTGGAAGCAGATACGAGGAGACTTTTGGGACTGTTGTTAATTTCCATTCCTGTTCACCTTTTCAAATGTTATAGAGTAGAGCACATAATTTGTGTACATATTATATTTATGATATACTTTATCAATTAATACTTTAAAATTTTAAAGGTTGTTCAAAACCTTTTTCCTGTTCTCCTAGGAAGAAAGTATGATCTCTCCTAGAGGGATAATACTCTTTGAAGAGTTACCTTTCAGTGTCAAGGACTAGGCGTTTTTTATATCTCCTGGCTTTTCTCAGTCTCTCCTCTCACATATTCTCTTGTACTCTACATGGTGTTTTAGAAAAGAAGTACTATATTTTTCTTTTCCACCACCTGCCTAAATCCCGCCTCTTCTGCCCACACTCAGACGCAGGTACTAGCAACTAATTTTCCTAACCTTTTCCCAAGAGAGGTTACTCTTACCAGTTACATCTTCCACTTCTCCCGTCTCTGCACTTTTTCAAACCCAGCCTCTCTGTGCTCCGGATGTGCTCTCTCCTATAAAGAGTCTTGGTGCATCGCTTTGCCGAGCTTCACAAAGGTCCCACCCCAAAGTAGACCATACGGACGCTCCGCATCTGCTGTCCTATCAACCACCAGAAGTGCAGCTATCATCGCTACCCTGATTCGAATGAACTTGGCTGCCACATTTGAAATAGGAAACTTCATTAGAAATAGCAGCTTTATGGAATAAAAAGTCCCTTATTAAAGACAATGATTTATTTTAAGTTATTTTTTATTATTTCTACATGCTAGACTTCCTGGAATTTATTCCAAAATTACTAAAAGCCCTTTTCAGGGACATAGCACGGTGAAGTCCTAACCATAAGAACACTATTGTATTGATTTTCTAGAGGTCTTGGAGGTTGTGAAGGTTTATGATGGGTGGAATTTAGAACTTTATCTCCTCTCATAATCACTATTTTTATATCCCTTTCTCCATATTTGTACTTTTAGGCCTTTTATCTATGTGGCCATCAGAAGGAAGAAAAAAGCATTAGAGGAAATAAGGGAAATAAATTATATAGAACTGCATGGCTCATACAGCACTTTTCTTTTTGTGCCAATTTTTACACTAGTTCCCTGGCAAGCTGCATATGATTTTTCTCCACACTTACATTCCCCTGCTGATCTGTGTGGGGATGTTTGACTACATTGCTTCATTTCTATGATCATTTAAAGTTTATTATGCATAGTCCATTACAGATCTCATTGTTATTGAGGACTTCAATGCCGTCACTGGTGCTGAGCAGAGGAACAGCTGTATCCCTGTGGGACGCACTTAAAGATATCAAAATATTCCGTAACACAAGTGGACTCTATTTGATATATAAGACTTAGAAATCACAGGTATGAATAAAGGATTAAAATATAGATAGGGATATATATATTTCTGCCTTCCTGATTATTTTGGCACCTTTTTAAAAAATATTTTATTGCATTTTAGGTTTTGAGGTACATGTGAAGAACATGCAGGATTGTTGCTTGGCTACATACATGGCAATGTGGTTTACTGCCTCTATCCCCATCACCTATATCTGACATTTCTCCCCATGTTATCCCTCCCCAACTCCCCACCCCCCTGCTGTCACTCCCTAGTTCCCCCAAAAGACCCCAGTGTGTGACGCTCCCCCTCCCTGTGTCCATGTTTTTTAGATTGCAAAACTGATTTGATTTGCATTGCATTCTAAAAATTTTTAATGTCAAAAAATATATTTCTATCACATAATTTCAATGCTTAGGTCACATCTCAAACCCCACTCCTATTTCTCAGTTTCCTTCAGAAAATAAAATATAAACAATCACACATTTAGCCTTTGTATGGAATTAGCTATTAATACTACTTACACCACGAGCTGCTTTAGGCACTAAAGTGTATCCCTGATCTTGGCAGTATCTTCATTGGACACAGAGTTGAGTGAATCAGTAAATAGTTTTTTGGTGCTGTTTTTGACAGCATTCATTGATTTAAATTAATTTTTTAATATTTTTGCTTTTATTTTTTTAAAATGCCTTATATAAAGAATCCAGATTTCATTGGAATAACGTGATTGTTGGAGCAGCGTTAGCTAATGACATGCAGACCTGTCCTTTTACCATTGCATTTTCCTCATCTTGCTATATAAACTGTATATAGTAAATTCAAATCTGGCATATCGTTGAGGTTACAGTAGAAACTACCTTTGAACACTAGGCAAAATCAGCGTGCTAAATTGAAAAGAACTGGGAATGGTTCCAATGTGTAATCCTAACTCTGAAAATAAAGATCCTGATTTTAAACTAAGAAAATAAATAGTGTGACTTACAGAGAATAATATATGTTAGATATTACATGAATGATTTTCTAGTATCCAATATTGTAAAGTGGTCATTGTTCAAAATATTATTTAGGCCTTATTTTTTATTTGTGAATCTCAAATTTGAGGTGAGTTTTGATTGCTCCCTTCAAGTGCAGTCCTTCTCCTATTTATTATTATTATTATTATTGTTATTATTTGAGACAGAGTCTTGCTCTGTTGCCAGGCGCCAGGCTGGAGTGCAGTGGCACGATCTCAGCTCACTGCAACCTCTGATGCCTGGGTTCAAGCAAGTCTCCTGTCTCGGCCTCCTGAGTAGCTGGGACTACAGATGCATGCCACCATGCCTAGCTAATTTTTGTATTTTTAGTAGAGCTGGGGTTTCACCATGTTGGCCAGGATGGTCTCAATGTCTTGACCTCATGATCTGTCCACCTCGGCCTCCTATTATTTTTAAATACACTCCAAGCCCCGCCCACACATCATCATAATCTAATCACCATAATCCAAGACACACAAGAGTCTTCTTCATTCTAATTCCAGTTTACATCCCCCCTCATTTCCCTTTGTCTAGAGAAGGTTGGAGTAATCTGGATAGAAATGATTGACCCTGCAAGTGTTATGTTCTACGCAGTTAGTAGTTGTCTTAGCCTAAGTCTCATAGAAAACAGAGCCCAAGGTAAGGATTGAAAACAATTAAAAGCCACAGTCCTAGGATCTGAGAACGAGGGAAAGGGAAATAATAAAGAAAATAGTGGAAAGCATACAACATGATCCATGAGCAGGCTGACCATAGCTTCTGGTGAGACACAGAGCCCGCTGGTCACCTAGTGTGGCCTCTCAATCCTGCAGGATGGCATCTCTAAAAGGACCATACAGAGAAACCATACCTGGGGAAGTCCAGGGTGTGAATCTGCCTGACATCCTCCCTCCCCTATCTGGTCTTACACCGGCCCATCTTTGTCCCATTGGAGTTAAGTTCCTGCTTTTCCAGACTGTGACATTTGATCAGCTTGACAGTTTCTCAACAAGCCAGCCTCTCCTGCATCCCTACCTGTGAGGAGGTGCATCATCTGATCTGGAAGCAGTGGGAAGAGCCCGACACTGAGCTGGTGCAGCTGGCCCCCACCTCCGCAGTGCTGCATAGCAGCAGTCCAGGGGAGGACTCTCTCGGGCCAGGGGCTGATCAGAATCATGTTCCCAGTAGAGTCTGTGACTGAGCAGTGACTGAGAACAGCAAGCAGCTGGCTTTGAGGCGGGCAGCAGCAAGAAAACTAAGAAGGCACATTGAGTGTTTCCACCTAAGCAGGCATACCTGAAGCGTTAATTGAATGTCAGCGTAACATCTCACTGATGTTACATATTTCTAATAACTCTGCATAATATTTTTATTCTTTGTGAAATTAAAATGTTGCAACTGGTAAGCTGAAATCCTCCATGTATTATCTGGCACCATTTGTAGCTTTCTGACCTAGTGGCTACTTTCTTGATGAAAGACATATTTTACTTTTGCAAATACAAGTTCATACAATTCACGTCAATAAATACTGTATATATGCAAATTGCTCCCTTCTGCAGATTTTCCAGATCACACACACTTCTCAAGACTGAAATGATACTGTCAATCTCTTCACTGTTTAATCATTTTATAGAATCAGGTTCGAAGCTGTCAAAGCAGCTAACTCACAAGACTTTTCAATATTTCTTTAACTTCCTCTTAACATATATTAGCTGTCACATGGAATTACTAGGAAATTACCTGGCCAGCTTCATGCCTAACATCCTTTCTGGGAGCACATAGGTTTCTGCATTGCTGTTATTTTGTGCCAATTATAGATAACCTTGTTTGATAAACTGAACTTAAAAATGTAGAACACCATGAAAATTCACAGCGGTGTACTTTTGTTTGAATGTACACTGGACACAGCGCCTTTCTAGCTCCCATGCCTCCCTGGGCCACCTCCCAGGGTGGTCACCTGTCATTTTCCTTTTCTCCCCTTCTCCTCCGTGTTCCTCTTTTACCTTTTCTTGCTGTACTTCTTTTCCCTGACTACTCTCTCTTATACATTTCTATAAAATCAATGTGCTTTCACAGTGTACTTTATCCAGAATGATACTCTTTTCCTTCAAAGGAGAAAAATGAAAACAAGTATTTACAAACAGTAAAGTCAAAATACATTTGGCAGTGGCTCATGCCTGTAATCCCAACACTTTGGTAGGCCAATGTGGGTAGATCACTTAAGGTCAGGAGTTCAGGAGTTTGAGACCAGCCTGGCCAAAATGTTGAAACCCCGTCTCTACTAAAAATACAAAAATTTAGCCAGGTGTGGTGGTTCGGGCCTGTAATTTCAGCTACTCTGGAGACTGAGGTGGGAGGATTGCTTGAACCTGGGAGGCTAACTTGAACTTGGTTGCAGTGAGGTGAGATCGCACCACTCCACTTCAGTCTAAGTGATAGAGGGAGACCCCATCTCGAAAAAACAAACAAACAAAAACAAAATACATTTTCCAAAGGAAAAAAATTTTCTGCGGAAATTTTATGTTTTCCAAGTTGATCTGATTACAAAGAATGTTAGAGGCTGATACTGAGTCCGTGTGTGCATGGAATATTGAAAGACTAAACCAAAGATGTCCTAGCAATACATTCTGGAACAAAAGTTACTACTCAGCACATTGCAATGAAACTGGACGTGAAAACAGTCTAGGGTGATCATCTTACCATTGGAAATTTTTTTTCTGAAATCAAGTAATATTTCAATAAAGGGAATTACACATGTCTAAGTTGCTGAGCATATTGACAACCATAAATCTCTTCCTCTCTTCTAGGGATACTACATAACACATCACATATAATAGCATTCGGGTATTCCGTTCTCAGTTCTTAAACAAAAGGCGCAAATTAATAACAAGAAAGAGTAAGAAGAAATCACTCCAATCGTTCAATTCAAACATAATATATGCAAAGGAAGCAACAGCAAGCAATAAGGCCACAAAAACAAATATATAAGAAAACAGGAAAAAGTGCAAGCAATAAATTAATAACTGTTTCTTTGAGGAGAATAAATAGTTATTCTGCCAGCTAACCTAATCAAGAAAGAGAAAGCAAAGAATATTAAATATACAAAGTAAGAAATTGTATGTGAAAATAACCAAGTGTACTAGGAGAATTAACAGGAGTCTGATAGAGTTTTTGCTTAATTCTAGGCTAATACATTGGAAATTGATAAGATGAATGATTTTCTGGATTATAAATTATCAAGTCTTACCTTAGAGAGACTGAAAAATCTACACAATCCCATTGTCATAGAATACATAAAATATTTGTATTTTATCAGGAGTGTGAAAGAACAGGTAATTCTAATACTTAAATTTATTTTTAAGAATGTAGAAAAAAGGAATTTACAAAATATGTCTATGCTACCATAAACTTGATACCAAGCTCAGGGATATTACATAAAAACCTACCAAACAATCTCCTTTATGAATATTTTTTGCAATCTCTTTTATGAATATCTGTGCAAAATATATATTTATTTACCATTATATATATTTATTTTATATTATTTTATATTTATGTAAAATTGTATATAGTTTAATATATACAATAATATCTCATGATCGTTTATTCCAATTTTATTAGGTTTTAGTTTTTTTAATTTTTGTTTTTTAATTTTCTTAAAGAGGTTTTATTCATTTAATTATATAAGGTAGCTTTGATATATTATTATATCATGATTCATGTGAGAAATTTTATTAATTGAAGAAACCATACTCTTCATTGTGATAAAAACATAAATAAGAGTGCCAGTTAAAATTGGGTTCAAATCCTGTTTCTGTTAGTTAATAGTTGAGTAAGTCTGGATGAACTGACATGTTCTCACAGAGTAGCAGTGGGGTAAATGATAAAATGCCAAGGAGCCTCTAACATGATACCTACAACTAGTGCTGCCGCTGTGATAAAGCCAGCTAGTAATAGCAAACCATTTCATCTCAAATTGCATATTTTAATATTACTTTTATTATCTGAAAAAATTAAAGAACTTATAAAATTCAAAAGGTAACCAATTTCTAGGGACTATTACAACAAATAGAATAGTCTACTAGGAAACTCAATGTATTCCACGTGTTAGAATATATTCGACCAGGTACTAGAAAATCATTTCGTAAAATTGAACTACTAGATGAAGACTTTATTCATATAAACTCCAAGTTCTGTTTTTGCCTTAGCACCCAATTGGGAAAATACACAGGACAGAAAAATGAGTAGGTGCTTGTATGTCATTTTGTTATTGACTTAGGTTAAACCCTGAGAAAAGGGAAGAGAGCCAGTAGTCTTTACTCTCCACTTAAATGTTGGTTTGACAGTAATAATCACACATTCATTACATGAGTTTCCTCAAATTGGTAGCATAGAGAAATTCAGTTGAACAAATATTTAAACATTTTGTGTTGTATAAGGCAGTATTTAAACTTATTCTCCTTTGAAGAAACTAATATGCAGTCTGTTTTACAGGTTAAACACTATATTACCAAATTAATTAGGCAAAGTTACTGTCATATTTTATTTAATGATTTATTTTTATTGAACTATTCCCCAACTGGCACACGATTTCCTCCTCTGCGAATTCTAACTTTAATGAGTAAATGACAAATATCCAACAGGTTTAATGTTATTTCAGTATTCACCCATCTGGAGTTTCCTCATGACCAAACTAGCTCTAAATTACTGAATATTAAAGAAACTGAAATAAAAAGAATTCCATTTTTCCCCAAGTTTCTGAAATGAATATTAAGATTAGACAGAATATTAAGATAAGCAGATTCACACATACAGAAAAGTAAATTAAAAGGTCCTTTAAACAAGCACAGTCTCCCGACAATCTCTCTTCCCTGACTGGTCAAGCACTTAAATTCTAGGCATATAATAGTTTGTATATTATTCATCCAAATGAGCTTCTCCATTATTCCACTGTGAGAATAGCCCACACCCTGCAGCCTTTCAGCTGATGAGATCTATTTGCTTACTCCAATTTTCCCTGGATTTGCCTTTTGACTTGCGTCACACAATGATGTGATGTTTAGCCAGAATTTGGGAGTTCAGTCTGTAGCCAGCAAAAAAGCAAACAAGCACATCAAAGCTCAAAATGTTCAATTATCCACACCTTGCATAATTATCTTAGTTATCTGATTAAAGGAGCTATATAAATTTGTTTGAAAAATCTTACAGAGGACAGAATGTTGAGATGTTTAGATGGAAATTACAATAACCCTGGCATAGACTCGAATAGAAAATGCTTTCAAAAATTCTATTCCAGAATAGTTTTTAGAGTCAATACAGTTTGAAAAACTTTGATTTATTCTAAATTAAGCATATTAGAGATTACAGAAACATAATCACGGATTGTGTTGGTTAAATCTAAATTAAGAAAAAAATGAGGGTTTTTGTATGGGCCATTTTCAAGGTTGCCTGTGAAGTTATGCAAAGTTAAATTACTACCAACTCACAAATATTCTATTGAAGTTATTGAATTGAACTTCTACCTATAAACTTGGATTAAAAAAGAGAGCCCATGTATAGAAAATTAAAGGTCTACTTTGCAGAATTCATCTTTTAGACTTGCAAAATCATTTTCCAGGTTAGTGATCTCTTGATTTATGAGTTAGAATTATATTTGACTTCAACAGACAGAAAGCTGAAAATAACAGTGGCCCAAATAAAATGAAAGTTTATTTATCACCTGCATCAAACAAGTTCTCTCTTAGCCACGGTTCAGTGCAGAAAAGAACACCCATTCTAAATCAGCAAAGGTTTTATTCAGGGGTTTTGATTCCCATCAGGTCAGTGGAGGGGCTGAAGGCCTGGGAGAGCTCCTGCCTCTGATGCCACCGCAGAGCTGCTCTGGCCCTCAGCAGCCTCAGAACAGACGGGAGCTGGAGACTTCCCTCCCAAAGTGGTGATCCAGGGGCAAGGATGGCAGAGAAAGAAACTGGCCATGTTGTGGCTATGCTCACAATAGCTTCTTGACCCTCGGGAAGCTAGAAATGAACACAGGAACCTGCTTCCGAATACAAGGCCAGTTATCACAGGCAGAAGCCACTGTAAGGCCTGTGCTTTACTTTCAAATAGTATCCTAGTGCCTTTAATTATCAGAACCAAATTCACATTTAGACTTTATCTAAAAGGGATTCCGCAAAGGTGTGGTGTCCAGTTTTTCAAACTCTTTAGAGCAGACGGCAAGGGTGAAACGGTGGTTGAGAAAATGAAATAAAGAAAGTTCCCCTGAGCCTGGAGGTGTGAAGTCGCATTGCTGTGGGCACACAGGCTCCCTCCTGCTTTCTGCCTCACTATCCTAGCGACCTCCCCCCTGGATCTCGTGTCAGTGTTGGCGAGTAGAGCTGGAACCGTCAATCCACATTCCCGGCACCAGGTGACGGCAGTGGCTAGGAGAAATGAGGCCCGAGGTGCGAGCCTGCTGTCTGGTAAAGTGGTCTTGAGGAAGCTATCCCCCAACATTCCCATCTACATCTCATTATCTAGACCTTAGCATACTTAGGCACACCAACCTCTCGAAAAGAAAAATGTACAGAAAATGAAGTCTTTATTGCAGGCTGCCATGTGACCCATGGAAAGTTGGGTTTCTATTTCAAACAGATAATTTGAGAAGGGATCCCACATTGCTTTAGCCTTGACAGCAGTCAGGTACTGCGCTTGGCACTTTCCATATGCTATTTGATTTTATTATCACAATTATATCATTACTATTTTAACACCTCCCTATTAATCGTGAAATTTGGGGTAGGGCAGATTAAAGTTTTAGATTGGTCCGAAAAGCCTGCTTCAGCCCCCACAAAAAACATACATAGATTTCTGAATTAGAAAGTCATCAAACTTTGTACAGAAAATTTCAAGGGCACAGTCTTTTATAAAACACAAAAACCAAGGACCTGCTTGTTATCTTTCTCCTGACTTGCAATCACAGCTTCAGGTACTTCTGGACTTACTTATAGCACCTGTAGTCTGTGAAACCAGAATATTGTGGGGCCAAGTTTCAACTCCTTATAGGTTTTCACAGCTCCTTTTCACAGTCTTCAAAATGCTCTATCTTTAAAATGAAAATTGAGTTTTTCAAGTTTATGTAAACTGCTTTAAAATTATAGCTTCATGACAAGCAATTTAGTTCTATCTCTTTTAAGTTGAGTGCTAAATCAATCCTATTTTAAAATTGTGAAGCTATGTCTCATTTCAACATATTTAAACATGGTTTTATTGAAATATTACATATAGAGGAGTGTGCACATGAAATATTTAAGTATGTACTTTTTTGCATCTGGTTTCTGTTTCTGAAGTTCGTGTTCATGAGATTTATACATACTGTTGAGCATAGCAAAATTTTGGTCTCCAGAGTCTCAGTGCTGTAGAATAATATTATTCTGTTACTCAACATACCACAATTTATTCATTTTTTAATATCAACATACATTGCATACTTTCAAATGTTGATTTATTATAAATGCCTATGAATAGTGATTTCTGTAGCTTTCTTTTTTTTTAAATCTGTTTTTAAGTCGCATTTTATTGGGTTATACAATATGCATATAGTCAGTGTTAGTAGATATTGCCAAAAACTTTTCACTCTGGCTACTACATTTTACATTCCCATCAACAATGTTTGAGGATCTCACTGACTTCTCATCCTTACCAATATTGGTATTGCCTGTATTTTTCATATGAGCCATTTTTTATATTCACAATTATTTTCAACATGTAGGTCTTGTAAGGGAAATAGTCCACATGTAACATAAAAATGACTGGCCAATCAAAACTGTGCAAGGAGAGAAACAAACAAGTTAATTGACACTTTACTCAGGCCCTGATAGACCAGCATAGACATGTGTGCCTTTAGGTGTCCTGGCAACAGAAGAGGTCCCAGCTGCATTCATTGTCAGTCAGGAGGTCACTAAGACTTCAAGGATCAAAGAGGATTTCAAGTGAGGCTTGTTGAATCAAAGGACACTTCAAGTGATCTGTTATAAAATACTGTTCTTCAAATGACTGACACATTTTATTTTGATCAACTTAGAGCTATTTCAGATATTGTGGTAAAATGCAAACCTACATATATTAGGTCAACTGATCTTGGACAAAAGTGCTAAGGAAGCACAACGGGGAAAAGATAGTCCCTTCAACAAATGTTGTTAAGAAAATGGAATATCCACATGCAAAAGAATGTAGAGATTCCTATTACACAGCATGCACAAAACTCAAAATCAATTGAAGAATTATCAACTCAAAATTAATTAAAGACTTAAAGGTAAGACCTGAAACTGTATACCTTCTACAAGAAAACCTAGGAGAAAAATCTTCTTGACATTAGTCCGGGAAATGGTGTCTTGAATAAGTCCCCAAAAGTATGGGCAATGGAAGCAAAAATAAACAAGTTGGACTATGTCAATCTAAAAAGCTTCTGGGCTGGGCGCCATGGTTCATGCCTATAATCTCAGCATTTTGGGAAGCCGAGGCAGGTAGATCACATGAAGCCAGGAGTTTGAAACCAGCCTGGTCAATGTGGTGAAACTCATCTCTACTAAAAACACAAAAATTAGCTGGGCATGGTGCTGTATATTTGTAATCCCAGGTACTCAGGAGCCTGAGGCAGGAGAATCACTTAAACCTGGGAGGCAAGTTGCAATGAGTCAAGATCTTGTCACTGCACTCCAGCCTGGGCAACAAAGTAATATTCTGTCTCAAAATGAATGAATGAATGAATAAATAAATAAATAAATAAAAACCTTTTGCACAACAAAAGAAACAATCAATAGAGTAAAAAGGCAGCCTCCCACATGGGAGAAAAAATTTACAAAACATATATCTGCTAAGGGGTTAATATCTAAAATATATGAGGAATCTCTATAACTCAATAGCAAAAGAGCAAATGACCCAATTAAAAAATGGATAAAGAGGCCAGGTGCAGTGGCTCACACCTGTAATCCCAGCACTTTGGGAGGCCAAAGTGGGCAGATCACAAGGTCAGGAGTTTGAGACCATCTGTCTCTACTAAAAATAAAAAAAATTAGCCAGGCATGGTGGTGTGCACCTGTAGTCCCAGCTACTCGGGAGGCCGAGGCAGAAGAATCACTTGAACCCGGGAGGCGAAGGTTGCAGTGAGCCGAGATCGCGCCACTGCACTCCAGCCTGGGCTACAGAGTGAGACTCCCTCTAAAAAAAAATGGGCAAAGAAGTTGACTAGACATTTCTCCAAATGAGACACATAAATAGTCAACTGGTATATGAAAATATGCTCAAAATTTTTAACCATCAGAGAAATGCAAATCAAAACCACAATGAGGTATCCAAAAACAAAAGATAACTACTGAGACAAGGATTTAGAGAAATTACGAACATTCTACACTATTGGCAAAAATGCAAAATGGTGGTAACTATGGAAAATAGTATGGAATTTCCTCAAAAAAGTAAAAATTGAACTACTATGGGATGCAGTAATTCCACTTCTCAGTATATATCCAAAATAATTGAAATCAGGATTTCAAAGAGGTGTCTTCACTCCCATGTTCACTGAAACATTGTTCAGAGTAGACACGTAATGGAAACCATCGAATGTCTGCTGACAGATGAATGGAAAAAGGAAACACATCGTATACATAAAATAAATATTCAGCCTTAAAAAAGAAGGAAATCCTGACATTTGTAACCACAAGGATGAATCTGGAGGACATTATGCTAAGTTAAATAAGCCTGTTACAAAAACACAAATATTACATGATTCCATTTATATCAGGTACCTACAATAGTCAAACCTATAGTAACAAATAGAATGGAGGTTACCAGGGCCAAGGGAGGGTATAGGGAAGGGGTTGCTGTCCCTAATGGCAACGATTTAGGAGAAAAAATGTAAGTCTCTGGCCAGTCTAGGCTCTACTATTCAGCTCCTTGCGTGACACCCAGAGGTGGAGAGAGGACTCGAAGGGAAAATGGTCACTATGCTCACTTAGGAGGGAAGTCTCTCAAACACATTGAAGCCACCCATATCTGAATGTGGCTCAGCATTGGCTGAGCTTCCCATTTTCTGTTAAGTGATGCACATTACAAGGGTGAGTTTCTCACACTATCTTGTCAAGTGTTTACCAGAGAGATATAATTTGATTTAGAAAAAGAAACAAATGCGACCTTTCTTAGACCCAGACTTGTAAAGTAATATTCACACATCAGGATATTAGAGTGTCATCACTTCGATGTTACGCGTTTTCATGTTTTTAAACAATTGCATGTTTCTCATTAAATTTTAAGTATCTTAGACAAGAGACAATGATATATATATTTTTTTCGAGTCTCATTACCTGTTACTTGAGACGAAAGTGTGAAAGATAAATGCTTGTCAATGAATAAATGAATAAACAAATCAGAAGCTCTTAAACCTAGAAGTATTTATTTCAAACAAAGACCAGGTCTTGTGTGGATCCCCACGTTGGCCATAGGACACTTTCGCTTTCATATTTTCTGTTTGCCAACTGTTAGTACCTTTTGCCAAATGTAAGGTTGTAGATAAACTATTTACTAAGGAAGAACACCATTTCACCAGGCTGTTGGCTTTTCAACAACCTTAACTAGATCCATGTAAGAGCACATCGCAGCAAAATGGATAACAGCTCTGAACTCTTTTGAGTGACTCACAACCTTCCCAAATGCTCAGAGAATGAAGTCTCCCGACCAGAAGAGGAGCAGCATCCGGCCTTAAACACATGGGCTTTAAAATAACCACATCATTCTCCTTTAAAAAAAAATAGCTTTATTGAAGTGTAATTTATACACAAAAGCTGCACATATATAATGTTATAAAATTTAACAAGTTTGGACATGTGCAAGCACCCATGAAACCATCAGTATAATCAAGGTAAGAGACATATCCATCACCTCTAAAAGATTCTTTGTGCTTTTTTTTGTAATTTTTGTGTTTTGGTGTTTTTTTATATGTGGTGAGAATACTTAAGATCGACTGTCTTAACGCATTTAAATGCATGCCTCCTCCCTTGGGTGTCATCCAAGGAGCTGGATAGTAGTGCCTGAACTTGCCGGAGACTTAACATTTTCTCTCCTAAATGGTTACCACATGGGAGCTGATGAAATATGTGATGTGTGTATACATTGGCACACAATAAAATAAAGAATAAAAATCTTTTATGGATGGAGCTGGAAAGATGAACAATATACAGCAAAAGGAACTATTTAGTCTATATCGATGTATCATTTTTAATTTTATTTGTACTTACTTATTTTAAAAATGGAAAAAATCTTTGAATGCATGTTTACAAAAGTGCCTTTTCTCATGTCTTCCTCGTATATCCCTAGAAGGATAGACAAGGAACCAGAATTATTGGTTGCCTCTGAAGAAGGACGTTTATGGCTCCTCCAACAGACTTGACAGGTAAATTCTCACTCTGTACATACTGACTTTTGCCAATTGATAATATGTTACATGCTGAAAAATTACTTTTAGTCTTCTGAGTGCTACATTTTTTTCCTTTTGATGTGTGTGGTCATTTTGTGTTACTCAAGACTCAATTGAAAACATGCAGTTATTCTATGCATACGATAAAATATTAGGATCGAAATGGATTGAAATAAGTATGACTTGAAAAAGATGACAATATGAATAAAATGTCTTCAAATTTAATTGTTATATCATTATATTGTATGATAGGTTTACATACGTGTTTATGTAGTTTTTTGAGTTTATCATGCTTTTTGAAATAAATATATAACAATTTCATATAAATGTATGTGTCATTGAAATATGTAGGCCACTTTTGCATGATGTTACTGTTATTCCAAATCTTTTAACACTTTCCATTTTCTGTCATCTCAGATGTTCTTTGTAACATGGCACTTCATATTGGTTTATTCTCATTTATAATATGTTTTCAGTTGTTGCTAATAGAATCTATTTAGGTTAATGTAAACAGACATAGGCTTCAGTAATGAATATTAGGTGGATTAATTCTACAACAGAATTACTTTAGAATGCAGAAAAAGTGAATTAAAAGGCTTGAGTTTAAGCTTTTAGACTCACTGGCCCAGATGTAGAGAGGTATATTGAAGGCACTATCTGCTGTGGCTAGACACAACATGTCAGCAAATCATCTCATTTGTAATTGCTCTCAAACCAGATATAAGGATTCTCCAGGGAGAGGCTGACCTTGGAACTAACCCCAGAGAAAGAGTTGCCACCACCGAAAAGCCAGTTCCACACAGAGCCTTCTTCATGTTACTCCCATTTCAATCAGAATGGTTCTTGGGGGCTGGGCACAGTGTCTTACACCTGTAATCCCAGCACTTTGGGAGGCCGAGACGGGTGGATCACCTGAGGTCAGGAGTTCGAGACCAGCCTGGCCAACATGGTGAAAACCCAGCTCAACTAAAAATACAAAAAATTAGCCGGGTGTGGTGGTGCATGCCTGTAATCCCAGCTACTCAGGAGGCTGAGGCAGGAAAATCGGTTGAACCTGGGAGGCAGAGGTGGGTGAGTCGAGGTCATACCACTGCACACCAGCCTGAGCAACAAGAGCGAAACTTTATCTCAAAAAATTTTAAAAAAATAAGGCAAAAATTAAAATTACAATATTCCTGGATGTAGCAGATTGGTGCAGTGTAGTCCATGTCTGCATACTAGATGCGAAGGAGGGTGAAAATGTAATCAAACAACAAGCTTTGCCACCCAAAAATATATATATACACATACACACACACACACACACACACACACACATAAACACATATATATATGCGTGCTTGGTGCTTAAATTAGTATCCTTTTTTGACTGTATCTATAAAGTTTTGAGTTTCTTTTTTGATTTTTTAGTTTGAAAATCCTAATTAAGCTTCAGAAGGTCTTTTTTTGCATGTTACATTGGAACCCACTTTATCACCATCATCATTCTCACTGTTTTGGTTTTTTTTTTTGTTTTTGAGACAGGGTCTTGCCCAGGCTGCAATGCAGTGATGTGACCAGCATTGCAGGCTCACTGCAACCTTTGCCTCCCAGGCTCAAGCTATCCTCCCTCCTCAGCCTCCCGAGCAGCTGGGACTCCAGGCGCATATTACCATGCCTGGCTAATTTTTGTCCTTTTTTGTAGAGAAAAGGTTTCATCACATTGCCCAAGCTGGTCTCAAACTCCTGGGCTTGAGATCCGCCCACCTCGGCCTCCCAAAGTTTTGGGATTACAGGCTTATGCTACCACGTCTGGCTATTATTATTGTTAATTCATGTGCTTCTTTCTAAGTGTCCTTTGGCAGGGGACAAACTGCAACTGTGTTCTGATTGTTGAAACGAATTCTCTTCTTCCTGGCTTCTGAAGAGCCTCAAATAATCACTTATCATGACTGTTATTATCACCATGATTATCTTGTTTCCCTAGTTTACAACTGAGTAGGTAGTGTTCTTCATGGCTTGATCCCACAAAGTGTAAAAGATAAAAATCATGGGTCTATATCTCATAGACCTGTATTCGCCTAGCATGAAAGTTTGGGAAAGTTTAGCCTATGAGTTCACCTCCAGCTTGAGAGAAGAATGAACCAACTCAAGCAATACTGACCTTGACTTCAGCTCAGGTTCACAGATTGTCATTTTTGAGAATCTCTATCTGGCAGCAGGCCCAGGCCCTCCACTTCCGTGTTCAGATCATACTGTGAGGATTGCCCACAGAGCACCCTTGCAGAAGCAAATCTTCACCAATTACACCCACAGGCCAGGGACTCACTCTCACCCAAACTCCCAACACCTGGAACTGTGGGCACTTGGTTTAGACAAAGGTGCCCAGGGGAAGGCACAGGGAGCATAATGTGTCTTCCCTGGGCCCCTTTGTCTAAAGCAGGTGACAGGTGTCCACCTTCCAGAAATCTCTTCTAGCACTGTTGCTGGTGACTTTGGAGGGCTCTCTATACTTTTTTTTGTTTGTTTGAGATAGAGCTTTGCTCTGTCACCAGGCGCCAGGCTGGAGCGCAGTGGCGCCATCTCGGCTCACTGCAACCTCTGTCCGCCTTCCGGGTTCAAGCAATTCTCCTGCCTCAGCCTCCCGGGTAGCTGGGACTACAGGCACGTGCCACCACACGCAGTTAATTATTTTTGTATTTTTAGGAGAGACGGGGTTTCACCATGTTGGCCAGGATGGTCTTGATCTCTTGACCTCGTGATCCTCCCACCTTGGCCTCCCAAAGTGCTGGGATTACAGGGGCTCTCTATACTTTTATGTCATAAACCTGACAATATCTATGACAATCTACATTTTTACGAAAACTCTACTTCTAAAACTATCTTAAGAAAACCATATGAGCATGCAAAAATGCAAGCTAAATAATATTTACTGAATTCTCTGCTTTAAAGCATCTGTAATACTCCATAAACAAAGAATAGGCAACCAGTTTTAAGAAGTCTGATATATCCTGATTAATTCAATTTAAAATTATGGACAAGGAAATTATTTTGTGTTATGAAGAAGTGTTATGCTATAGAGCTTTCACTGTAAAAGCAGACTGAAAAGCAGCATGCATACTATATTTGAAGAGATACATTCATAAGTTCTTCTGATTTGAAATGCCTGTTATTCTCGTCTTCTTTGATGTCCTACCTCCTGATTTTTCTTTCAAACTCAATCCTACACTTTAGTTTCCTTCCCTGTGTTCCCTTCCCTCTTTACCTGGTCCTTAAATGGTGACAGTCTGTGAAACTCAGCCCTTTTCTTTGAACATATTTTCTCCCCAATGAAGAAACATGCTATTACACATTCTCTTTTTGAGAAGAGGAAGCTTTAAATATGTATATAAATATCCATTAAGGAAAGTTCAGAGTGTTTAGTGAAAGGAAAAGTATGAACCGAATCAGTTGGCCCTTATAGCATTTAGGGTACGATCAGGGAGGTTGAACCACTCCACGTGGTGTACAGTGAAAGCATTAGCAGAACTTTTAGCCATTATGTAATAATGGGAGCAAGTGAAGAAGTCTGTGAAAAACTGTTGTCTCTGCACAGTTTTATGACCCGAGGTCGCTGTAGGACTCTTGGACCAGCAATCAGGAAGAAAGTCCAAACATGAAGGAGGAGACAGTGAGCACGACCTGGAATCTGTGAGGATAAACCAGATTCTCGTCTGTCTCTTACCACTTCCAGTCTCAATTACGCATGGCTTGCAGGAGTTGCAGAAAGAATGCCTGTCCCGGGTCTCTTGAAAGCTGAAGCAGGAAACCCGGGGCAGGGGCAGGACGTGCAGAGCCAGCAGATCAGAGGACTGCCCTGAGTCACAGCAGAGGCTGCACCTACATCGATTTTCAGAGCACAGGAGAAATGGCTGTGCCTTTCCTTCTGCTTTTCAAACCTCCTACACATTTCTGTTATGGCCAAACTCTGAGTGCACCATACAGGGAAGGGAGTCCCTGGGAAATGTAGTGCCAGCCTGGTTAGATTGACGTGGCATAAAACCCCCGCAGTTCTCAAATATTATGTAACACTTGGTTATAAATCATATTCTGCATAAGTAAGAAAGTGGAAAGAAATAGAATGTTTATAAGCTGGGAAGTTAAACGGTGAATTCATTTACTGACTGAATAGAAAAATGCAAAACAAGATTAAATATGATGAGGCTCTGTTCTTTGTGATCAGTGACAGTATTTTCTATTGTGTTCCCTGATGTTCTGTACAAAGAGATAAGGAATCTTGACTTGTCAAGCAGTGGGACTCTGAATAAGTCTCTCTTTCTGAAACGAAACCTGGATTTCTTGGATTTCTCTGTTTGCAGGAATGTCAGCATTGTAAAAGATGTTTTTGATAATTGTAGCAAGTCTTAGAACATGACTAGCACGGGGTGTCATGGGGATTCATAAATTGTTCATGTGGGCATCACACTGGCCAAACTGGGCTCCTGGTGACCCACCATTTTTTTCTCTCTCCTTCCCCCATATCACACAGGGCTTCAGAGTCTGGGCTCCCATGTCAGGCTGCCTGGGTTTGAATCTTGCCTTCGCCACACACTTAGCCATGTGACACTGAACAATTTTCTGTGACTCCATTTTCTAACTCCATTTTCTGAAATCATGGTCAGAGTCACATCTGTTTCTTTCGGTTGCTATGGAGATTGAATGAGCAATAGGTGTAAATCATAGAAGAGGGGGTCCTAGTGTAGCGGAAGCCCCCACTGAGTGGCTGCTCTTATTCTAACTCCCCACCTTGACCTGCACCCTCTCTGCCCACCTCCCTTAGAACCCAGTGAAGCTTCCTGTGCCCAGCACAGCACGTACACTTAATTTCGCTGTGCTCAACACATTTTTTCACAATTGAATTAAATAAAAATCCTTTGGACAGTTCTGAACCAATCTGTTCATCTGTGTATCTTTGACATTAGGCAACTTTATCCAATCCATGGTTTAATTACTCTCAGCATTCTGAAAAATGCCCTAATGTGCTTTCTCATTTTGAGTTCTGGACTTAAACGCTTCTCACTTGTCTTTATCTGGAAGTTTCCAAAATGAAAGTCACAATTAGCACACACCTGACATGCAATATTTTTTTTCCGTTTCAGTAAAAAACGCTATCCAGTTGCTTATGCAAGATGCCTGGACTGATGCGATACCTTCCTTTGCCACAATCATCCTTGAATTCTAGACTACTACTCTGTTCTACATTTCCAACAGTGTATCTTTATTGGCCCCTCAATATTATTAATAAAATAATCTCTGCTTTTTTCATCCTAAGTAACTATATACCATTCATCAAATATATAACTTGAAGGATATTACTAGTAATATTATTTAAAATACTGAAATACCGATTTTCCTTACATCTTATTCCCTCTATTCATATCTTATCTACTCCTTGGCAATTTGAGTTGAGATAATTAATCTCTACATCCAAAGTTTTCTTTTCCTTATGTATTTTCATGGTTAACCCAAATTCAGTATGTTTCTTGTTTTCCATCAACCAACGAAATCAGTTTCCAGAGTCAATACCACTCTACTTGCGTCTAATTTCAGTAGATAATGTTTCAGCCCCTTCTTCACTGATATTTCAGCAGTAGGTGAGACCCTTGACTGCAGCTTTTGTGAAAAGTTACCCTCCCTTTATTTTTGGGGGACTCAGCACTCCTAGTTTTGCCTACCTCTGTGGATTTCTTTCTTTTTCTTTCCTCAGCCTCCTTTTCAATTTCCTCTTCAACCTACTCAAAGATGTGTGCTCCTCAAAGTTCTCTCCTGGGTCCTGCTCTCAATTCGTAAAATCCTACTGGCTATCGTGTGCACCACTGGGTACTCTGTGGTCCTCTATTGATAAACACTGTTGAATACAAAATCTGTAACTGACCCAAACAATTTTCTGAGTTTAGGCCCATATTCCAATTTTTTCATAAATATTTCTACTGGATAGCTCCTTCATGCTCCAGATTCAACCAGTTCCAAAGAAAGCTGATCATCTTTTTTCACTTTCTCAACTTGTTCTTCATTTGATGTTTCCCATTCCAAGGGATGGTCCTGCCATATGCCCCCCTCTTTCCTCTTCCACAGCTCAACAGTCACAGATTAAGTATTTCTCCGTCCTTTGCTATTTTTTCTCTTCATTTCTGCAGTTCTAGTCTGCAGACCTCATGTCTAGCTGCCATCATCTTCTTATTTGTGGTAGAATCTTCAAAAGCACCGTTTCACCTGTGTGAGTGTGTTGCTGCCATTGCGTCTCCTGGTACACACATCTCTGTGTCTTTTTCTGGCTCTCAGGCCCCTAGCTCTCTGTCCCTTTGTCCTCAGCCTCACACTAAACGCTGAACTTTCCCTAACATAGTGAAAAGTACACTTGAAAGTCAGTGACTGTTTAATGACTGGTCTTTACCAAGAGATTCTAAGAAGCAAAAGGGGGCTGATCACACAGCTGTCTCTCATCCCTGAAGCTCCAGTGCCTCACCCAGAGCTGGCATTCAGTGGTGCCTTCACTGTTGTGAATCAAATTAACAGAGAAGTATTTTATTTCCTAATCTACCAGAGTTACCCTTTCAAAATTAACTTTCTTATTTCATTGGTTAAAAAATAAAAAATCACTTAAGAACATTATAAAGTAGTCAACATCAAAACTTTTCTCATCCTTCATTTTAATGGGGCAATTGTGGCATACCACAATAAAATATGTTTTAATGATTGCACAATGTTTATTGCATTCATGAATTATGATTTACATTTAGTGTACTAAGAGATTTTTTAAAAATCACAGATCAATTTTGAATTTTATAAAACACATTTTCTAAAGACAAAATGCCATGTCCTAGTGACTTAAAGCCTTCTGCATAGTTACCAGCTGTATAACTTTGGGAAAGTTTCTTAACTGCTGTGTGAATAAATTTTCTTATCTGTAAAATGGGCATAATAACAGTAATGAAAGTAAGCGAGTAATATATATGTTAAACAAAGTATGTGGAGTCTGGAAATAAAATGTGGGCATTTAAAATTCCAGCAAAAAGATATTTCCCTATAATTATAAGGTGCAGAGCATGGTCATGAAAAGATAACACACAGCACTGGCTGGGAGGATCCAGAAATCTTCCACGCAAGGGTGGTGTGAATCCAAGGCTGTTTAACTGTAGGGGTTGGGAAACCCATTCTGGCACGACATTTTGTAGGCGAGTTTGACATTATCTGTGAATTTCTAAAATGGGCCTATCTTTAATCCAGTATTTCTATAAACTTACTTCTTAGCAGTAAAATAGCATATTTTACTATATATCTATATAGCATATATATTTGAATATATGCATATCATGCATATTCAGTATTTCAATATTCTGCATATTCAGTATTTGAATACATATTCAAATACATAGCTTAAAGGACATTATTAGCAGCATTATTAAAATACTAAAAAAGACATGAAAATCTGGTACTTTTGAAATGCAAGGTACATCGACACAGCAAACATTGCGACGTGGTGAAGTGTATAGAACGTATGCTGTCACAAGCAAAGGTATCTACAGTGTTTTATTCAGTACAAGAGCAATTTTCAGCACACAGCCTTTTGCTATGATACTGATTTGCAAATAAATCATACACAATAATTAAACTTGTCACCATATCTTCATCCTTGTTTTTACCAACCCATGCTCAAAGTGTAAAACCATCCGCTCTTGTCATCCACCTCCTTGCAACGCACCAGTAAGTTCTTTTTAGAATAACAAAGATAATACTTGCAATAATCTGAAATTCTCTGTGTAGTCTGGCCCCTCTCCTGCACTTCAGACTTGTCTCAAAATATAACTCCTCTTTCAATCGACATTTCAACAACTCACCTTTCTCCTACATATGGCCTCATCATCCACTCCTCTCACAACACCCGGTCCAGAACCGACTTCTTCACCCTTCAGATTCCAGTCAACTGTCACCTGCAAAAAGAAAGTAAAAGTAAGTAAATAAATAAATAAATATCTTACTGCTTACAATACATCAAAGCCACAGCTTAAGTACTTTCATAGATCACTGATCTACGATCATCAGAGCTCGTAACACAGTTGTCACTTTACATCTGTCAGCCCTCCTAGATTGTAAACATCCTAAGGGGGAAGTCTCATATCTCGTATTACTCATGATTTTGTCATCACCCCCAGCACAGGATCTGACATATATGTAACGGAAACAAAATTATTCATTTGATTAACGAATAAAAGTTGTATTTTCCTGATGCTATCTTCACCAACTATATAAGGGTATTTTCTTTAGACGATCAGTTCTTGGAGGTTCTTACTAGTTTGTCTATATAGAAGTACACATTTTGACTGCCTTTTTACATTGAGCAAGTATTTACTGTATTAGAAAAAATGTGGCAAAGGTTTATTTTTACAGCACTTGCCTGGAGACTGCAGGCTCCCTGAATGTGAGATTATTTCTGACTTTCCCAGTAGTAGAGTGTCTGCCAGAGAGGTGCAGCTTGAATGAATGAACCTGACACTTTGTGGCATCACTGAACATCCTGAAATACAATATTTCAGTCAGAGGATCAGGAATTTTGTATTCACTCTAGCAATTATAGCATAAGCAGTAGCAGCTTCATTGTCAATATCTATAATTACAGCAGTCCTTATAGCAAAAGTAAAATTGTAAGATCATAATATAATCACAGTTTATTTCTTAATTCAATATTCATCTATTTAACCCCTTGATTCACTGTCTTCTATGTGTGCATATGGTATCAACTGTTCTGTTTCTCACACAGAGCAACTAAAATGCATTTTTTATCTTTCGAATGCGCCTTATAAAGTTATATCTCAGGGAGATGTGGCAGAGTAAATATTAGGATTTATTGCTTAGGGCAATTTAAAATTATTGGCATGGTTCTGATTTGCAGATCTGTCTTTGTAAGGGTTCTCACAGAATCTCAGTGGCTCCACGTAGCTCTCCTTAAATTGGCTATTTGCAACAAATAAACACTGGAAATTGAAAGAGAGAAACACTTCTGTTTTGCACATATGCCCCTAGGAGGTTTGCCATCTCACAGTGATGACTGAGCAAAAGAGATGTCAGTGAACAGAGTTCACAATTACTGAAGCACTGAAACTAATTTTAAAGCATTCATGGTTGCAAGAAGGTCATCACTGTAGTCATTTTAAAGCATTTATCCTTGAATAAGTTTAAATTACCAAAATCTCATTAGCCATTAGGGAAAGTAAAAAGGTGGTTAAGTCCTGGTTTGAATTACTTTTCAGTGGCTTAAATCTTCCTGACTTATATTAATTCCCGACTTATGCTGATAAAATGTTCAACTGCTGTGTGTATGCATGTGCATGTATGCATGTATGTGTGTGTAAAATGACTGACATACAGTTTATGTAACAAATCAAGTCCAACATCTGTCGGGTCTAAAGAGCAGTGCTAAATATCACAAATGGAAGACGACGTGGCTGTCAATCAGAAAGAAATGCATGGATTTTAGTGAAAAAATACGAAACGGCTTTTTGGTGATAAGGGAGACAAAGCAAAGAGGAAAAATTCTGAGAGAGCTGAGTAGTAGTCTGAAGATGGGCAGTGGAAAGGCATGGGAATGACCTCCAGGCAGACCACCAGGCAAGCCTTTCCAGGAGACAGGCAGAACAAGGCTCAGAGGCCACCTCCAAGCATTCAGCTTACTGAGTCCCATTACAGCACACAGCAAGAGGCAGGGGAACAGAGAGGAGAAAGGTTAACCCATGAGGAGAGGAGCCAGCAGGAGGCAAAGTCCTGCTGCCTGCTCTTCTGTCCCTTTTAGGGATAGCTGAACAACTGCCTAACTCCTGGATATGTTATTACTTAGTGTATAAAGGCAAGTAGCTATCAGTGTTAGGGAGTCCTCATGTAAACGGATAGAATTGCATGCGTGTGTGTATATATCTATTCCTTGGTGCCATACTGCCCACATTTCTCTCTACATTGCCTTCCCCATGCACAGGTGTGGTGCTTCCAAAACTAGAGTGGAGAAGCTCAGCATACAGATCCAGCACACCCTTATGCTATTAGAAAGAACAGCAAGAACATCTGGCTACAGCTGTACCTCCCCCAAACCCGCAGAGCACCTATCACTTTTACAGGCTTGTCTCAAGCAGGGAACACTGAGGACCAATGCGAGGCCAGTTTATGGAGGCAAGGACTTCCATAAATCGTGTGTGCCCTGGAATATTTGTTACTTAGCTGGTCTGCTCATTCCCCTTTCCATCTATTTTCAGCACACCTAGGCAGTACTTAACTTGTCTATGTCTAGCGTGTAATGGAAACAAAGTGTGTCTCACAAGCTAGGTGCTCACTTACTTGCTACAGAGAGCAGATGAATGGGTTTTACCATCCCAGTGGATTTAATTGTTCCTTATATCTGCAGTGGATGTTCTTAAATGGCATAGCAAACCCACCTCACAGGTGAGTTTCATGAACTGGGAAGGAAGAATGGGAAGGTGGGGCATCTGGGTATCCATATGCTCAGGGCTGCTTCTGAATAAGAAGTCTGCAGCAGCATCCCATAGCTACGGCCAGAAAGGACCTGACCTTGGGGTGACACTAAGCCAGGGTGAGCATGTGCCGACCAGCCAGTGCCGGGATGCACATGAGAATAATGAGAGACCTCCGCCCCGGCAGGGTGCATAATTTCTGGATGAATGAACTTCAACTAAGTGTCTTTTTCTTTCTTTGAAAAGCATTTATTTATACAACATAATTTAGTTATAAAAGTTATATTCACATCACTTAGTTTCAATCCACAAAACTGACATACTACTTTAAAACCTAAAGATGAAAAGTGTCCAGATCTAATGAAAAAAATAATAAGGAAGTATTAGCATTTCTTGTTATAGTGAAAGCCATGTGATACTGGCATAAATCTAGATAATCAAAATACAGAAATAGAGCAGGAAACTGAGAAATGAACTCTGTTATACATTGGAGAACAAATATAATAAAAGAAACATAATTAATGGTGCAAAAAGATATTTTAAAATAAATTTTATTTGGGAAATTGGCTCTTTGTGAAAATGAATTCATTAGGATTACGTCATATCACCTACCAAAGTAATTACGTGCATATGCTTAAAAGTGCATAAACAGGCTGGATGTCGGCCCACTCCCCACAATCAAATAAAGTTATTTTCTCATTCCCAGCCCAAAAAAATAAAAAAGTGCATAAGCTTAAAATAAATAAAAAGAGAAGAAGATGCATCCAATCTTTAAAGAGAGAAGGACTTTCTCAATTTAAAGGTAACAGGAAAACAATCACAAAAGAAAGAACTGACAGATTTGGCAACGTAAAGACACAAAGTTTCCGTTGCTAAGAATAATTAAAGTGCAAACCAAACTAGGCAAAATATTTAAAGCAGACATGAAAGACAAAACGTTACTATCTTTATTAACCAGTGAGCATACTAATATAAAGAATTAACGTTTTTCTTGGCTAGGTCTCAACCACACATCTGTAAAAAAGGAGATAAAGCAGACTTGATAAGGCTTTCATAAATATTAAATGAAATATTAGAGAGACTCAGACAGTAGAGATTATACAGTTTAGAAACCAATGGATGTCACTTAAAAAAAAATGAAGGAAATGCTGCACAGAGATACAACCATGAATCTTTATCAATAACAAAAGGAAATTCCACTTTCAGTGAGGGAAGCAGGGAGTCAGCAAAGTACTTACTAACAATAGTGAGAGAAAGGCAGTGAGAGTGAAGGGAGCTGAACTGAGAAGGCAGTGAGACGGTCCAGAAGGAACGTGTGGACAAGGGCAAAGTTCCTCTTCTGCTGGGCTATTGCAGGGGATCCTGTATTCTGAACACTACGGTAGTTCTCTCTCAACGTGGGTGATCTCTTGCTGTTGTTGATTCAGTTGCCTTGAATTACATGTATTATTTTGATACAAATTATTTTCTAGTGCAGGCAACAGAACAATTTGTAGAAGATACTCTTTGTCGAAAAATTAAAAGAATTGCTGGAATAGCTGTCCTTTCTTAATCACATAAAATAAAACAGTGCAACAGTATTTCCACTGTCGCAGTGTGAAGAGTGGCAGGACACTTTGCGTGTCAGCATTAGCAAAGGTGATACTCCCCTTCAAGAGCAGAGTGTGGACAGCAAGCACCAGGAGCCCAGAAGCTTGTGAAGTTAGAACTTCAAATTGAAGCTCATCAAGAAGGTAAGGGTGGCATGGGCAAGATACTTGCATTCAGCTGGTGGATCTGGAGGCATACAGCATGTAACTAATTCTGAAGCTCCCCCAGGTGCATGGATGATGGCTTGCTGGAGGGGGGAAGAGTGTATGAACACAGGACTATCAACCAAAGAGGACATCCACGTGGAGAGGTGGGAAAGGGCGTAGGGTGTGATGCCCCTGCTGGGCACCAGTGTTGCTTGGGCAGGCAGAGCAAGGCTATCCCAGTAGTAAACATACCCTCTCCAGTGAATCACAAAGGGCTGATCTTTAAAAATGTGTCTATGAGGCCGGGCGTGGTGGCTCACGCCCATAATCCCAGCACATTGGGAGGTCAAGGCAGGCGGATTGTGATGTCAAAAGATCGAGACTATCCTGGCCAACATGGTGAAACTCCGTCTCTACTAAAAATACAAAAATAATCCGGGCGTGGTGGTGCGTGCCTGTAGTCGCAGCTACTTGGGAGGCAGAGGCAGGAGAATCACCTGAACCCGGGAGGCAGAGGTTGCAGTGAGCTGAGATCACATCACTGGACTCCAGCTTGGTGACAGAGTGAGACTCTGTCTCAAAAAAAAAAAAAAAAAAAAAAAAAATGTGTCTATGAGCCATAATAGCTGGAATTACCAAAACCCAGTTCTACCTCTGGAGTTTTGCTAATCATCTGTTTTGAAATTGAGTAAATTCTTGAGCTCTTCATATGGCATAAGTCAAGATGAAAGGATTAGGTTTCCTGCTACATCATCCATGGAGGCTGAAGCAATTAAGTCACGAAGTAAAAGAAATACAGTCATATTTGCATGCCAAATTTATGAATCAGGCTGTAATACTTTCACTTCCGATAAATCCTAATCATCTGTGATAATCTGTGAAAAAGAATGGGCAAGAGTAATCATGCCTCGAAACCTGAAGATGCCAACACAGAACATAAATATTTAGAAACTATTGATAGAACACATCTCAAAGAAGGCAGACAAGATGGAATCAGAAGTAAAGGCAGAAGGCCTTCTCCTTTAAGAGGGGTTATTTTGTATGATGGGATGGCCATTAATTATTTTGTAAGAATTGCTGGGGTAATATCAACTAAGGCTTTCATTTCCCTTTGAGGTCATTGGTAGCCTCTAGCTCTAGAAATCGCCGTAAGCTCTTAGGCACGCTCATCTGTAAGGGAGCCATTGCAAATGCCTCTCCTGAAGGAAAGGCTTGGTTGCTTGTCAGTCCCTGCCCCTGCACTGTTTAGGAATGACGTCTCATTCCTCTTGCTCTCTGTTTCTGTGTGAAGGAACATTCACTATAGTGTCAGTCCTGTGCTTTCTCTACCCTGCAATGTACTCTGCTCCAGGGAAGCGTGAGTTTAGAGGAGAAAGGCAGTTTTCTCCTTCAGTAGCCTCTATTTTTTGGCAGTAGAAACGCAGTTATGTTTTCAAAGATGGTCAATTTCAATCCATTGTCCATTCTGTGTTATATAAAAATCTGGTCATTGGAATGGGGGCTTGTAGAAGAATGTGCCAGTTATCAATTACCTCCTCTCAGGGCCAAATTTAAGTGTATGCCTCATTGTAATGGACAGAATTATTTTAAACATCTCTGCTTTACAGTGAGCAAGATGTTAAGGTTTCTCAGTAATTGCAGGAGGGAAGGGGTGCTGTGTTAAAGGAGGAGTTGGAGAAGTGGGCGTGGGCATGGCCCATGGAGCTGCGCCTGACTACGTGCCCCAGAACGCATGGCCCCCTGGCAATCCGAGCCTGGTGATAATAACTCTGCAGGCTTCTCTCTGTGGAAGTCGATGCCCTGACAGCCGGCTGCTCACATTAACCACAGCTTCCGCCGAAGCCTCTCGGAGTGGCTCCCTGTGACATGGGCTTCTGCGCGGTCTGCTGTAGGGCCGCTTCTAGGTTGCTCAGTGACTTTCAGACCAGTGCCAGCCTGGGAAAATCTGTAAACTTTCTAGCTCTCCAGTGGGCTGAACTAAACCTTCTACAAGAAGGCAAGGCCCCAGCCTTGAGATGAGGCATCTCTTCCAATTTTATTCAAATTCTGTACTCTTCCCCTGTCCTAGGGTGCCATAGAATGTGTTGTGCCAACAACCTCCTAGTCTACTAAAATATCTTATAATTACTGTTTAAATCATTGTTTCATAGTTCTTTATATTAAACTCCTGTTGTACCCACTGTGTGGTTTCCATCTTCTGATTGAACCAAGATAGATGCAAAGACAGGGTAGACTCTTTTAAGGAAAATGACAGTTGCTGATTGAGGATTCTGGGAGGGCAAGGCTCAGGACTTTTGGTTGTGACGGTGTTCAATAGCGTGTGTCGGATCCCTGAGTAGCTTTTACCATTCCACTGTTGGACTTTCATTGCAGCTCGGCAGGACTTTGACACTTCTGAGCATGTGTGATTTTGACCTTGGCAGGTCACTGCAGTTTAGGGAAGCTTCGTTCAAATATAGGTTGCTATTTTTATATTGGCAGCATGTGGAACTGAGGGTCCTTTCACCAAATGGTAGTGGCCTTAGGGCACAGACTGCTGTAGGTTGGCCTTGAATCACTCAGGTGCAGTCTGGATTCATATCCCAGGCAAGATTGAGGCAGCGTTAGCAGGAAGCACACCCAGACTGGCTACATGCAGGGTTAAGGAAGGAGTGAAGAGGGGATCACCCTGGATCTCTTTAGATGCTGCTGAGATTCGGCAATGGTCTATGACAGCACTAACGACTGTGCTAAGGGAACAGACCCTCTCCTGGGATTCCTGCTTTAGGAAACGATCATTGACTGATTTCCTAAATTTCATTGGTGCGAAGCCAATGCTGTGATAATTTTTAACCTTAGAATCTAGCATATGAAGCTCATTAAGAAATGTGGTATTAAACCAATATATATTTTTAATGTAACTTTTTTAGTAGGATTTATTTTTATTTCCAAATCTGATCTTGAGGTTTGGTAACACGAGAAGTAACATGGCAAACTAGTTCTACACACAGTTCTGGAAGCAAGAATGTTAAAGTGTTCCTCTTTTATAATAAGTGTTCTTATATTAAATTTAACTGAACTATGGACTTTATTTGGATTTTGCCAGTTATTCCACCGATGTTGCTGTTCTGCTGCAGGATGCATGCGGAAGCCCACAGTGCCTTCAGACTTCCCACCTTCTTCTCCTTTGTCATCCACGGGCGTCTCCAGCATCGTCCTTGCTTCCCATGACTCTAACACTTTTGAAGAGTTCTGCTCAGGTACTTTGTAGAAAGTCCCTCAATCTGAATTTCCCCTGATGGTTTATCATGATTAGACTGGGCCTATGGTTTTCTGGAGAGAATGACGCAGAGGCAAAGTGTCTTTCTCATCCCCTCACATTGGGGGTCCAGGGATGGTAGTCTCCGTCACTCAGTTAGGGTAGTTTCTACCAGGCTATTTCTCCACTGCCATTACTATTTCTCCATTTCACACTGAGTTAGAGGACAGTCACTAAGTCCAGCCATCAAGGAATTCAAGGTTATATGTTTAAACCACTCCAGTAAGTAATATATATACACATTAAGGGGATATTTGGGGCTATGTGAATACTCTGTTTCTCTTTAAAATTTTACCCACTAATTTTGATTATCCATGAATCTAGCTGTAGCAATTATTGCTATGGTATTATCATGGTCATTTTCTCTCCTTCTTATTCATTTGTATTTATTATTTGGTATTCTTCTATAAGAATATTTGTCCCTTATTTTTATTTATTTATGTTCATGTGGACTCACAGGTGCTTAATTTAGTCTTTGATATCTAACACGCTATTACCGATACTTCTTCTGTTGCTTAAATTGTTCCTGCTGTGGCCATTGGGAGGCTTTTCACATTGGCTCCTGTGTCTTTCTGGCATGGCCCCATCTTCTATTTATTTACTTTTTAAGTGCTTCATTGTTTTCTGGCACTATTAGGTGGTTTACCTCATCTTGTGTTTCCTGCCCTGACCCAGAATCCATCATTTATCTGCAAAGTCATGGTTTCTTCTGTTGGATAATGGTATTTTAAAAGGAATAAGGGCACTGGCTCTGCTTGCTGTTACTGGGGTGCCACTGTTCCTAAGCCCTCTCGGTGGATGTAGCTACAGATATTTGTGTGCATATAAATACTAAGCCATGTAGACATGGTTTAATTGTCTATCTATATCTACCTAGCTATTATCTCTTCACCTAGCTATTGTTATTTATGTATGCATTGACTCGCCATTAAAATAAACATGCATTTATACCAATTCCTTGTACCCTAGTGCAGCACCACAGGGTTTACCCTAACCTTCCCCCTTCTTATTAACCACCTGCTGCTCTAGTGAGAAACCCGTCTCCCCTACCCACGATGTGTTGAGGAAGAAGACCCGGGAAGACATACCCTTGACCCCTCTCTTTCTCCTGCATTAGTCTTCACTTGGGTTCACTACCTTCCATTATTCAGTACTGCATATGACAAGGTGTGTAAGTGATTTTAATTTGAGTTTTCCGGTTTTGAAAACAAATTCTGTCTACAGATCTGAACCATGTTTTTTGCTTCTCTAACAGATAAAAGAGCTCAATTCTTATCTCCATATATTGACCCATTTGTCTTTTCATGTGGTTTTAGACTCTGGCAGGGAAAAGGGAGTATCTACCACATGACACTGTGGGTGGGTGAAACTGACCCAATAGTCCCGTAGACAGTCTTTCTGTTTTTTGTTTGTTGTTTGTTTTTGATAAACATGGAAATTGACCTTCTGGTCTTAAAGCTTGAAACTTACATTAGTGTTATCTGAATTCCTTCCTAGGAAACCGCCTTCAGGACTCTCAAAAGAAAATAACCAAGAACTAAAACTCACTGGATCACCACATCCAGACAGTGGAGATGTGCGGCCCCTCTTTTGTCATGACTGCTCCCTTGCCCTCCCTAGTTCTTATGCATTATCACATTTCTTTCCTGCTGCATAAACCTCTAGTTTTAGTGGTTCATGGAGTTGGATTTGAGACTGAGCTCTCAAAAAAAAAAAAAAAAAAAAAAATTATATATATATATATATATATATATATATATAAAACTGTGTTTTAGGTTTTGGGGTACATGTGAAGAACATGCAGGATTGTTGCATAGGTACATACATGGCAATGTGGTTTGCTGCCTTCCTCCCCCATCACCTATATTTGGCATTTCTCCCCATGTTTCTCTTCCTGTTTCTCTTCTGCACCCCCTGAAACTCCCCCACCCCGCACTGTCCCTCCCCTAGTTCCCACCCACAGACCCCAGTGTGTGATGCTTCCCTCCCTGTGTCCATGTGTTCTCTTTATTGGCAATACTCATCATCTCATTGGTTTTCTGTGCAGCAAGCATAGAATCTAGATCAAACCCCTGGTGTTTCAGTCACACAGGGATGAAGGGGTGTTCTATTTATTAAAGTTCTCTTCTGCATCAAGCTCTGTTTATGTCATCATCATGAACTGTGTTTTTCCCTCTAGTACTACATGAGGGCAAAACACAGTTCATGTTTCTCCCTCATGTAGTACTAAACCAGTGTAGATCCTGAGATAGGGATTTAAGCATGGTAGGTGATGTGGGAGGGGACCCCAAGGAATACTCTAAGGAAATGGGGAAGAAAGACAAGAAAGAATGAAAAGCCAATAAATCCTGCTGCACAGAGAGGGTTGGCACCATGACACCTGGGGCTGGATTGTATGGAGCGCCTGCTGAGAGCTGTCACCAGCAAGTAAGCTGAGGCATCCAGTCACCGGCAAACCTCTCTCGTTTTCTGAGATTTGCTCTTGATGAATTAACTCTTAGGCACTCTCAGCTTGCTCTGTCTAAAGACTGAACAACTCTGCATCCATACCGTCCTTTCACTGAGAAACACAGGGAGCCAGACACGTGTCTGAGATGACTCTTGGGCTGTCCAGAGGATATGGATGGAATATTTACCATGTCTGTTACAAGAAATATTTACATTTCATTGATGAGGAAATCAAGCCCCAAATGTTTGAGCAACTTGTCTGAAATGACCGGGTGAATTCGGGCCCAAGTCTTTAAACCCAGATCTGATGCTGGCTCACCCCCAACGCTTCTGTGCTCTGTGTGAAGCTGCCCTTTATCTCTGTCTTGTCTCTTTCTGCTGGGCAGTGAAGAGAAAAGGTGTGGCTATACCTCCTGCAGAAGAGAAACAGGGGAAGAAATACTACATACGTGTGTGGACACCAAGAGCTATGGGAAAAGGGAAGCAATTTATGAGGAAGACAACTAAAAGTATGGCCTGTGCCAGGTAAAACCTGGGAAATGCTTGAGCGCTCTAACACCATGTCCTGATTAAAGTTAGCATGGAGGGATGTCAGGGGAGACAACTGTGAAGTCATGGCCTGACAGCTTTGGATGACTTTTGTGCCATCTGAGTACATTCCTTTGTCTTCAGTCTTTCAGCATCCAGCTGGGAGCTGGATAAAGGGAGGAGCAGACTCCAGCCACAGTCTCTTTCAAAAACCCTATCAGTGAGAAGAATATTCATTTCCGCTGGGCTGTTGCACTTACCTTGAATTGTGAGATGTAAGTGCAAAGCTACAATGGAGCAAGCCTCTGTGGGCAGGGGGCTGAGCCTCGGGCATCACTCCGCACCCACTGATGGCCCCCAACAGTTGCTTCTAAAGGATGGGATATCATGAGGTCACAGTGAAAAAATGCCATCTTGCATATACTTCTTGTGACATATGCAAAAAAATGTTACTCTCAAGGTGTGACACCTGGAGATCCACTGTACGTGATCAGCTTTCATCAGCCAAAGACGACGGAAGATTCATGGAGTAGAAACAGGAGGCTGACTGTGGGTGTAGGCAGCTGAGAACATGAAGGTTGAATGGGACATAATCTCATAGGCAAAGGTCTTAAGAAGATGTTAGTTTGAATGACAACTCAGTGACTCTCACTGGGAGAACAGAAGCCTGCTGGCTTTCATTGCCATGTTAGATTCACTGTAACAAGCATATTTTTTCTTTAAGCAAATAATAAAAATATTCACTTTGGGAAATACAAAGAAAAAAGGAAAATAAGAATTAAGGTAATCTTGTCACCCAGTATTAAAATCTATATTTTGTTGTATAATTATATACATATATTCCAATCTATAATTCTGCATATATTATACACAAATAAATGTATTTATTTATGTTTATATAGATATGTGTATGCAATCATATTTATCATATGTTCTTATATCTTTATTCATATATATCTATGTATATACAGGTATATGTTTTTCATTGGAGAATACATGTGTAGTTTTTATAATCTTGGAGCAGACGGTACATACATTTTTATAATACTACTTTTTCACTCAATTATATTTGTGTCTTTTCTTAATTTTGTGTTAAGCACATTTATATGCTCTTACATTACTTGCAAACAACAATTGAGACTTTCTGCCTTATCAAAGGAGAGGTTATGGTTTCTGAATAAAGCCAAGCTTATATATTCTGATGTCATGGTTCTTTTAAATTTTCTTGCATTTCACCCCTTTTTCTTATGTCATCTTTGGTAGTTGGATTGATTATACCAATTGGTTATACCCTAAAATCAGACTCACATTCATATCTAACAACTGAAAAATCAGGGATTTCCTAACTTTAGGATTAGTGCAATTGTAGACCTAGGGATGTGTTCAGAGGACAGCTGGGGAATATGTGGGGCTCACTCAAATGCATCAGCTTCCATGGTGCACACCTTGCCCAGGTCTGAAGTCTTTCTCTACTATGTGGTATGCCTTTGCATGGTCCAGGCTTATACAATAACTTCTGAAATAGCAGATGAATCTACACACATTATGTACTTGTAGGATGCTGGTCTAAGCCCAAGATGACAGCCAGAGGAAAACCTGCTTCAGGCTTCTCCCTCATTGGAACGTCCTCTGCACTGAACCTACAAGCTCTTCAGCCATCTCCTGGACATCAACTTCACAATGAATTGCATGTCTGTCTTTCTTTTTCTTTTCCAGCAGTTTGGATATTTTATGTTCATGCTTTATTCTACTACTTCTTCATAATCATATGTTCAACGATTTCTCCCCTAGTTACTAGTTTAAAGAAGTAAACAGTATCTTTTAAGTTCATGTGTATAAAAACGAAGTCTTAAATTGCATTTACTTTCTTTTGTTTGTTACATAAAACTAATGTTTAAAAACAACCTAGTGTTTAAATCTAGATTTTAGTGTTGCTGTGGAGATATTTATGAGTTTATTAATATTAGGTTATTTTGAGTAATGCATTCTTATGAAGCATTTTATGTCTTTGCTTAGATTCAGGTGCCTTCTGTTGGCTCATGTATTTCTCATGAGTGATATTTTTATCTTACCACATCTTCCCAATTTGGGAGTTCGGTGTCTGACTCACCTATCAATCAGCTTCAGCGCAAGCTCAGATATGTATGTCAGTAGGTGAGAAGAATTTTTCCTAGGAACATTGATATGTAGTTTTTTTCTTATTTTTGTTACTCATAGCAACTTGGCTTGGCTCAGAAATATTTTGGTAATAACCTACTCTACACAAAGCTCTACATGCGTTATTTCATTGTGATTCAGTCATTTTCTGTTGAAATATAGAATTCTTCTGCCTTTTTAAAATGTATTTATTGACTTAGGTCTGAGTGCATATGAGATTTACTTGTTTAAGTAAACTTAAAATTCCACAAGTTTGGGCTTTATATGTTAATTTCGTGGTGAGTAAGTGAGCTAATTTTAGGTCTGGAGCTTGCGGCCTTGGGAGGACACTTGTATTCCTTATTTTTTTTCTTTTCCTGACTATCTGTCTGCTCTTTCCTGAGATAACACACACCGTACATGAGAAACCATTTCATCATTTATTTAATGTTTTCTTTAGAATTTTTCTTTTAATTTTTATAGACCTAATATCTTTATTTCACTGATTTGGTTTTTATAAAAGCTGATGCTCTATGCTCTGCCTTGTCTACATTTTACGTTGGAGGTAATATTTTTGATCCCAAGAAGGTTATTATTTTAGTCTCAGAATAAGAATTAACAGAGGCTTTTTAATATGTTTTTTGCTTGTTTATTTCTAGGCAGAATATAACCAATAATTTTTCCTGTGGATCTTATTGTTGGTGTGTGTAACTTTCTTGGCCAGCTCTCTGGTTTTGCTCCTCTTTCTGTAAGGCATGGCGTTCTGTGCCACCATACTCAAGCTTTCTAAAGAAGGAGACATGTCTCTCTTAGTCACTGTTATATCTCCAGCCTCTATAACAATGTCTGACAAAACAGTGCAATTCTTAATGAATGTTGGTTTCTAAAAAGCACAGAAAGAGTGCCATCATGATACCATTACCCAGTGTGGTTTATGGCACACACTCAGGATTTGGACCAAGTGTTCATAACAAGTGAGTTGGAAACCCAGAATTCATGTGCAAGTTATCCAAATAGAAAACTTGGTACCCTGGCAAGTAGAGAAAAGGTCATCAGGTTGAGACCATGATTGCTAAACAACAAATTAAATAATCAACTCAGCTAGTCGCTATGTTTCTAATATATGATGTAATTCAACAGACAAAATTGTAGTTTTACATTTCAATGTATACAATGCACAAATGAGTTCCAGAAACTACAAAATCATAATATTTTCAGAGGTATATTAGATACTAATGAATTAATATAGAAAAAGAAATATTTACTACTTTGAACTGTTTATTTAAAATCCTGGAATTAATAAGACTCTATGACTTTCATTTGAAATAACATATATATATATATATAATATATATATATATATACACACACATATATATGTATAAAAATAATATGGCAAAAACTGAGTCAAATTTCCAGATGTTCATGAGAATTATAGAACAGATTTATGAAAATGAGATTACTTCCAGCGTATCTTTGATCTTAATATATTTTTCTCCCTGAATAGTCTGATAAAACCCATGAAAGTAATATAAGTTCTTGAAAGAGCAAATATGTCAGGGAATTATTAATATTAAATAAAACACATTTTCCAAGTGTATCATCTAGACATGTAATCTAGAGAATAACATTAGATTTAATATTCTCTAGCCCAGCCTCTGTAGGCATTATTGATCAAATCTCTATGTGGGATATTATATTAGTGAGCTTGATGGGATGATAGGCTGGTTTTTTCATGTTGCATCTGCTATTGTAATGATTTTATTAGAACTTGATGAAATATATTACACAGTTAGTTCAGTTGATTAATTCATTGTACTCATAAAGTTACATTTGAGTTCAATTCCCTGGGAAGAGTTCTCGCTTAACTGTCAATAATGGCCTGCAAATTTCAACTAATCCATCAAATATAGGTACACCCAATGGCAATTGGAGAAATTAGAGAAAGGGTGATTTAGGCGAGTTACCAGGAGTAACACCATCTGGCCACATGTCTCATGAAACTATCATAAGAATATTTCCTGCATTTTAGTGAATTCATTATTTATACTCTTGGGACTTCCATTAAATACAATTATGTAAACTTGCATATCAATTTATTAATTTTTTAAAAATTAAAAATTGGAAAGTGTAACTGGTTACCAACTTTGTAGTAACCTGGCCAATACAGGCTCTCCTTATAGATAAAATCCACAGAGAGACAAGTAATCCTATGTTTGTTTGTTGAGTATGAATTCTAAGCAAGAAAGTTTATGCTTAACGTGATTTAAAGATTTATAAATCACATTATAAAAATCTGTTACAACTGTATCCTCAATTTAGATGTTTAAGAAGAGGAGATACTAGTGTCTGATTTTCAAGGGCAACATCTTCCTAAGGGGGTGCTTTTGTGGATTGCTTCTACAACAATTATTTTGTTCTCTAAGTTGACAATATCTTTGTTTCTAACTGGCCTATTATTTTCTACATTTTTTCAGTTAGATTATGTACTAGTCTTGCTCTGTCCTCTAAATTCCTCTCTTTTCATAAGCATCAATATTTATGACTGAATTATTTGTGTGCTTGGTTGTTCAACTGGCAGAAGGATACCATCATTTCCCTATTTCTAAACTATTAGGTGGTGTACGTGCATTCAAACCCATGTAACCTGGGGTGAGGGAGGGAACTGTCATTTCTTCAATCTACATCTATCCACATGACTGCAGAAACCAATCTTTTACAACATTGAGGTTTTTTTGGTGAATTTACTATTACATATTGGGAAATTCTTTGTAAGCTTTACATATTTGTATCATGAAAGATTTTATTCATTTACTCAATTGTCACATATTTGTTGCACCGCAGAATTTGTGTGAGATATTGAACAGTAATAGAAAAATTAATGTTTTTAAATGTCTTCCTTTAGAGAGTGTATCTTATGGTTATGGATTTGAATAACATTCATAAGTAGTTTTATTCTCCGGAAATTTCAGTAAAGGTTAAGTGTAAATGAACAAAAACACAAGAGAAAACTCTACCCTTGGCCATCTTATTATTTTCTCATTTATAAAGGCAAACAACCTTTGCTACAATAAATTATGTCGGAATATTTTCCAGTGTCTTTGTTTATGGACTTGACACAAAGGGTAACTTATAGTATCCAGTTGCCCTAGTACAAATTCTCTGAAATTTACTTTTCATAAACAATTGTTTTTTTTTAAAATTAAAACCTCAAATGTTTGTTGAATTTACTCAAAGCTTATATATAGATAAAAACTCAAAGTTTATGTATATTTACTCAAAATTTATACATATATTAATATATACTACATATACATGTATACTACATATATTAATATACACCAAATATCTACCTATATGTAGTATAATATTGTTAAAGCCTGCTTCTTTGTTTTGTTATATTAGGGGTCATTCAAAGTTCTCTTTCTCCAGTGCAACATTGCCTTTCAAAGAGTGTCGATATTACTCTGGGGAAAGAGCTCAGAAGCTCTTCCACCTTTAGTCTGAAGTTTATCTAAAATGACGTCATAGATCCTTAATACTCCTGGAATCTTTCTTTACCCAAATGTATGTTCTGCACATCTCTCCAGCACCATGGCTCAGCACACACCCTCCAGGTGTTCTTTTAGCCTTCCCTGTGGGGAATCCACTCGGCGCCACCCCTGCACTAACCACCCGACATTGCATCATGTTCGGAGCTATTACAGGGGTAGGGGATTCTTTATTGCTCTACTATTTGCATCCTAAATTATATTTTTACTACTTAGAACCACCTAGCATCCGAATATGCAGGCAGTTGAAAACAAAAAAATTTTATACAGCAGGAACAACATAGCAATATTCTGTCTCTTTCTTCTTTCTTTGTCTCTATTATCTGTCTTTCTGTCTTTGTGTGTGTATGTGTTTGTGTATATGTATTGGAAAGAGGGAGTAATTACTCCCAGATTTTGAGTATTTGTTCAACTATTAGGGGTCAAAGTATTTGAGTATTTACTCAAATACTGATGGAATTGAACGCATGTAAATTTATACATCATTACACATTTTCAGGATACTTTGATAATTCGGCAGTTGAGGCAAACCTAAAAACAAGCCTATTAGATCTAGAAATGAATAAAGACCGAAGAAGGCAAATAGATGATGTCAAGAGGGTGAGTCGTCTACCAAGTGTATATGACTTAAGGAATGGCTCTGGTTCACTAGGAATGTTGGTGAGGACAAAGCAAGACTCCAAAGTTGAAAGAATTGATATGCTCTGCTTGTTATCAAACAGGGATCCATTCTTCAGAAAAGTGAGAATTAATCCTTGGAGTACAATGTGATGCTCTGCCCTAAAATCAAGAGAAAAATGGGCACCAAGAACGAATGAGGACAAGCAGTGAGATAAAAGTCTGTGAAGGTCTTTGAACTTAGTATACTGAAATAAGTCCTGGGCACTGTTGTCAGCCAGCAGTTAATGGAGCAGATAGGAACACAGGGGCAGTCTTCCCACAACTTGCTACATGACCTTCAAGAAGGTAGATAATCACGTCATTGCTTTAGTTCTTCATTTTATTTTTTTAATAGACAATATTTTAGCAGTTTTAGTTTTACAGAAAAATTTAGCAGAAAGTACAAAAGTTCCCATATACACCCTTAACCCCATGGCTTCCCCCTATCATTAACATCTCGCTTTAGTGTAGCACATTGTTACAATAGGCAACCTTACATTTATATATCATTTTTAAACTGGAGTTCATAGCTTACATGAGGATTCAATACTGTGTTGTAAAATTCTTTGGGTTTTGCCAAATGCATGTATTGTTCATTACAATATCATACAGAATAGTTTCCCTGCCCTGAAAAGCCCTGTGATCCATCTATTCATCCTTCCCACTCGCCCCAGAGAACTCAGAACAACCTATAGCTATCTGTATAGTTCTGCCTTTCCAAAGTGGCTTATAGTTAGGCTCATACAATGTTTACCTGTTTCAGACAGCTATTTTTACTTAGATATGTATTTATCTAAGTAAATACTTAAATACGTATTTAAATTCTTAAATATGTATTTAAAGTTTCTCCATCTCCTTTCATGGGCTGATAGTGCCTTTTATTGCTGAGTAATATTTTATTGTATGGATGTACCACAATTTGCATTTTCATTCATCTTATAAAGGACAGATATCGGCCGGTCGCAGTGGCTCACACCCAGCACTTTGGGAGGCCGAGGCAGGCAGATCACAAGGTTAGGAGACTGAGACCATCCTGGTCATGGTGAAACCATGACTCTACTAAAATACAAAAATTTAGCCGGGTGTGGTGGTTCACGCCTGTAGTCCTAGCTACCGAGGAGGCTGAGGCAGGGGAATCACTTGAACCTGGGAGACGGAGGTTGCAGTGAGCCAAGATCGTGCCACTGCACTCCAGCCTGGCGACAGAGCCAGACTCCATCTCAAAAAAAAGAAAAAAGGACAGACATTTTGGCTGCTTCCCGTTTTAGGCAATGATGAATAAAGCCTCTATAAAGAAAACCTCTAATATGGGAGGTTTTCTGTGGACCTACGTCTTTAATGCATTCAGGTAAATACTCTGAGTGCTGTGCTTGGCTGTATGGTATGAATATATGTACACTTGTAAGAAACGGCCAAATGTACCTTATTGTAATCCCACCAGCAATGAGTAAGAGTTTTTCGTTGCTTCCTATCCTTGTCAGAATTCGGTGTTCAGTATTTTGGCTTTTAGTCATTCTAACAGTTGTGGAGTGACATGTTGTTTAATTTACAATTTCCTAAGAACATATAATGTTGAACATCTTTTTATATGGTTATTTTTTATTTATACACCTTTTTTGTGAGGGTTATATTAAGATCTTTTGCCCACTTTTTCATAGGTTTGTTTTTCTACTGTTGAATGTTGAGTCATTTGCACATTTTGCATACAAATCCTTTAGCTATGAGTTTTGCAAACATTTTCTCCCAGTCTGTGTCTTATAGTTTCATTCTCTTAAGACTGTCTTTCACAGAGCAAAAGATTTTAATTTAAATAAAGTCCACTATATTCATATTTTATTCTTTCACAAATTGTGTTTTGTGTTGTATCTAAAAATGTATTGCTAAGCCAAGCTAACCTAGGTGTTTTTTTCTTTGCTATCTTTATAGAAGTGTTATAGTTTTGGATTTTACATTTACTTTTATGATTCATTTTGTGTTAATCTTTATGAAACATATAAAGTCACTGTATAGATCCTTTATTTTTTTCCTTGTGTGGGTATCTAATTTTTCCAGCATAATTTGCTAAAAACACTCTTTGTTCATTCAATTGTCTTTTTTTCTTTGTCAGAAATCAGTTGGGTACTTTTGTATGTGTCTATTTTTGCCTCCCTGTTCTGTTTATTGATTTATTTATCGATTCTTTCAAAAAACCACTTTCATGATTACTGTTGCTAACATAGGATAGTTTCATTTTTTGAGATTTACTGTTTTCATTATTATGTTGGTTATTCTGTATATTTTGCCTCTCTATGTGAACTTCAGAATCAGTTGATTCATATCCAGAAAATAACCTTCTGGAATTTTGATTTATATTACAATGAATCTATAGATCAGGTAGGTAAGAACTGACATTTTAACAGCTAGTCTCCATGTCCATGAACATAGAATACCTCTCCATTTCTTAACTTTCTTTAATTTCTTTCCTCAGTTTTGTAATTTTCCTCATATTGGTCTTGTTCATACTTTATTCAATTTATAACTAAGTATTAATTTTCTTTTTTAATTTCTTTTTTTAATTTTTTTCTTTTTATCTTTTTTTTTGGTATTGTGTTATTAATTACAAGTTCCAATTGTTCACTGCCATTTAGGAAGTTTCAATTATTTATTGTCATGTAGGAAAATGTGATATTTTCTGTATATTAACCCTGTATCCCACAGTCTTGCTATACTGGCTTACTAGTCAGAAATTTATTTCCCTTGATTCTTTGGTGTTTTCTATACAAACAATCATGTCATCTATGAAAAAGACAGTTTCATTTCTCCCTAACATTTATCTTTTATTTCTTTCTTTTATCTTATTGGATTAGCTAGGACTTCCAGTATGATATTGAATAAAAGTGGTGAGAGGAGACATCCTATTATAAAAATCATATTAGATGTATGTAATTATAACTACATACATATTTGCAACATAATAATTATGAATATTATAATAGATTATGTCTTTAGAGTGTTAATTACATTATTGGGAATGCACTTAACAGTCAATAAACTGTATCCATTGTAAGTAAAAGCTATTACAGCATTGTCTGGTGATATGACTTACGTTGGTACTTAATTTCTTCAATTTCATTTTCTTCAGCTTGGCATAAGACCTCAGAGTGTTTATTGTGGAGGCAGACAGACAAATGTCTTCTTGTATTCAAGACTTACTTATTACTAGCGAGTAACTTATTACTAACTTCATCAATATAGTCTGTCTAAACTTGTCATCAGAAGTGGAAATAGTAATAGTTACAGTCTCTAACAGCTGCTGTGACAGTTAATGTGTTAAATGACAGCCCAGGTGAGAGGCTCAGCACACCGGAAGTTCACAGGAAGGACTCACGACATGTAGGCTACCATCATTTTTTTTCTGTTCTAGGATGAACAACCCTGGGGGGGGGGACCTTTTTTGAGATTGCCTCTTGATTTGAGATTTTGTCATTTCTCCTTTGACTAAGGACAAGTCTCAAAACTTAGAACTGTGTGTGGTGATTAAATTTCATTGAGTACTTGGGGACCCCAGCAGGAAGCAGAGAAGGAAAGTAAAACAAAAACACCACCACAGACTGTGCAAAGGCTGTCCAGGGGCAGGGACATCAGATACCGATGTTTTTGTTTTTGTCTTACCTAAACCAGAAATGAAAGGCCTAAGAATATTGGCCATAGGTTTTTAATGTTCTCTAATTTCACACTGCTATACAATCACAACGTTTTTAAATGCAGTGCACCCTGTAGGCTCCACACAAATGTGAATGGATTATAACAATAATGATGACTGAGATTATCACGCTCTTATTTCAAGGGCATGAGAAATGAGTTTTTGTTTATTAAGAATACAAAGAATGGCTGTTTTCCTTTGGGAAAAATGGTAACACCACCACCACCGTATATTTGCATTTTGTTAAAGCAGAATTCTGAAATAGTGGAAAGTTCTGTGTACTATGTCCTTGTATTCCTGCCAATCACCCTATGTTCTCTTTAATCAGCATGTCATATCTTTTTGTTTGTTCTTTTTTATTTATTTATTTAGAGAAGGGGTCTCGCTATGTTGCCTAGGCTGGAGTGCAGTGGCTATTCATAGGTGCTATCCCACTACTGATCAGCAAGGGAGTTTTCACCTGCTTTCTTTCCGACCTGGGCCAGTTCACCCCTCCTTAGGCAACCTAGTGGTCCCCCACTCCCAGGAGGTCACCTTATTGATGCCGAACTTAGTGCGGCCACGCAATCGGCATAGCACACTACAGCCCAGAACTCCTGGACTCAAGGGATCCTCCCATCTCAGCCTTCTGAGTAGCTGGAACTATAGACGTGTGCCACCGCACCTGGCACCATGTCATATTTTAAAATTATTTTTGGTTATACTGATGCATTGTTACATTTTATAGAACATCTTTGCTCTAAATAACACTGTATAATATAAATTGAAAATGAAAGATTTTTAGAATTGTATCTAACATGCATCAAATGTGAGGCCTGGCAAATTTAATTTTTCATAATTTTAGATTTGTCAAAATCCGAATGTCTAGACAAATAAAACAATCTTCTCTTGGGAGATAGTGGAAGGGTAAAATCAGGAACACAGTGCTGAGATGATCTCACCTCTCAGTTCACAGTATTGTTTTATTATAATTTCATATAGTGTCCATGCTTTTAATTTAGTAGATAATCAGCCATTCTTTGTTACCCACCATGGTGCCATTGCCAATTCTTTATGGCCATCCACTGCTGTGTGTTAAATGTGGACAATTCCACTCAGCTTTCATACATTTGTTTTCATATATGTTCATCCACTTAGAATGCATAGTGATGTTTTATGTGTTTTAAGTTTACATTTATTATCCTATTTTATGAATGTAATTTTCTCTTAGTTTTCATTCAATGTCATGTTTTTAAGATTACTCATTTAGTTATTTGTGGCCTTAGGTTCTTTCCACTGAATGATATCACAGTCTGTGCATTTACCACATGGTACTTGTTCTTTCACTTTGATAAAAGCACATAGCTTTCCACAAAGTTTTGCCTCTACAAATAGCACTATGGTAAGTATCTTGCTACATGCATCTGTGAACAAGAGTTTATGTAGGGTTACACCTCACAGTATGTGTGTGTGTTTACGTAAAAGCAGTGAACACATGGAATACATGAAAACACTAAATTCAGGATATGTTTGCATGAAATAAGAAATAGAGGAAAATTTAACTGATATAGTGAACAGAGAAGACTACAACTTGTCTAAAAATGTTTTAATTTTAATAAAAACACCAGAAACAAAATGGTACAATGTGATCAAGAAGAAATTCTTAAAGATAGGCACATGGACTTTTGACATATTATTCTAGGTGCATTCATATATTTTTAAAGTTAGATTTATTTCTACTGTCAGAATTCAGAATCTATTAGGAGGCATAGCAAAAAATTACATCACAAAATATAACAGTAAGTCCCACAGTTGAAATGTGCCCAACATCTATTGCTTATGTGCATGAGAAAAGTAGGGGTGGAGACCCTAAAACAAAATATGTAAGTGAGAATGTGCTTCCAAATATTGCTGTATTTACGTGAATTTTGATGGTTGAGTACTAGCATGCTAGGTATATGGGGAAAATTCAAGGCAAAGGTAACAAGTTGTGAAAAGTGCAGCATTTTGGAGTTTTTAGCAAACAGAAACTATTTTATATGTTTGGAACAAAATTTTTATGACATGATAGAAACAGAATGAAATTGAAAGTTCAACCAAGAAAAGTCCTGCCAGGTCGTGCCAGCCAACAGTAAGGCTAATAGACATATTTTTACTCCGTGGGGCAAACTAAAGGAGAGTGATGGTAAGAGAAAGATAATTCTCTTGTTTCAGAAAACTCTTAAAAATTCCCATCTCTCAGATCAAGATACTGGAAAAGAAACTTTTAACAAAATTGACTTCCACTAGAAAGGTATGTTCTTGTTCTGCATTCGTTAATCTTGATATAGCACATCTCAAAGTATGGGGCCTTCCAGGGCCTGAAAGAAAACTAATGGACAGGAAGGGGAAGCAGGCGCTCTTCAGCTAAGTGTGACATGTAGGTCTCTGCGCTGAGAAATTATATGTTCTTGACATTTTCTTCTGTGAGAATAATGAAACCTGACACAGTGTTTCAAGGAGAGAGAAAATACCCACATCATTATCTCACTCGTTCGCACTGGCTAGACATGAGGTAAGATCAGGTCATACGTTTGCAGCTTATACATGAGTGAGGCCTTTATGACCACCTTCCTACGATGAGTCTTCACTGTCGAAAACTTTCTGCTAAAGTAGAAAACAGCTCATCCCTCAAAACTGAGAGGACACTGAGTATAATGTTTCCTAATTGTTTATATCTTGGGTAAAACAAACAAGGAATTCTTTGGAATAAAATAAGTATTGGAGCATGGGGCGGTGGCACTTTTTGTAGACCCAGCTACTCGGGAGGTCTACACAGGAGGACCACCTGGACTTTTTTTTCTTTTCCACAGCAGAAATGTTTACTAGTAATGCCTACTGCATACAAAAATCACAGCAGAAATTGTATTAAAAATGTCAAATACATTCATAGTATCTCTCTGTTCTCCCTTAAATTCCCACCTACTCCTCAACTTGTTGAACCCCAACAGTAAGAAGGCTCCCAGTCAAAAAAGATATCCTCAGAGCCAGGTCCAAAGTGCCTTCTTAGGAAAAGTGAATGAATGATGGCAGCAGCAATGACAGCAGTAGCTGTAACCCCCAAACAGGAATGGGAAGACAGCTGGCTGCACTTTCAGTCTTTTGAGATTGAGTGGGAAGCGGACGTGGGCACACTTCCCCTCACAAACATGGGTCCTACTGCTAAGATTCCGGACATCAGCCTGCAGTCAATCATGGCAGTACAGCCTCTGACCTCCACAGATGACTCCATGCCACCTCCAGCGATCTTAAGTTTTCCTTGATAGTATCAAGTTGTACCACTGGGACAGGGAAGAGAAGGCGCATTGAAACAGTCCCCCAAAGCCACACAGGTTGGGCAATGGAGGGTCGTAATAGCTATGATTATTCAAGGTTGTAATAGCTATGATCCCGCCACTGTACTCCAGCCTGGGTGACAGAGTGAGACCCTGTGTCTAAAAATAAAATGACATAAATACAAAATAAATATTTGTAACATATGCCTCTTACAATTCTGACTCCTTTGGTCAAAGCCATTGTAAGCTAAATAACTAATTAAGGTCACACTTCACAAAGGAAAAGGAATACCCCTGATATTTGGCAAACATCTTATAAAATAGCAGTATCAATATGGTGAACTGAAGCATATATTCCCTTCTTCTTACAGTCCCACATATATTTCTTTGGAAAGAAAAATAGCCAAATACAATTAGAGGTACTTAGGGAGAATATTATCATCTCAAAACCAAGAGCAACACTAGCAGTATTGACATCCTGATATGGCAGAATTCCAGAGCAGGAGCGTTAAAGGAATGATTCACTGAGATTCTTTGGTAGGAGAATGCAGGACATGCAAAATCTGGGTATCTCTCACTGTCTCTGTTTTTGTTATCTCGGCCTACATAGCAAAAACAAACTATGCCAGAACTTCGTCAACAACAATTTTTAAATATATTTTGTGGTTCAAGAGTCCAAGCAAGACTTACCTAGGCAATTCTACTCCACATAATGTCGAGTGTAAAATTAGAAAAATATTAGGCAGTTAGGACCGTTACATTATATCATATTTGTAAAATTACTGGAACAGTTTCTGATACACAATGTTAGTTCGTTCTTATTGTTAATTTCTGATATTTTCAACTATACTCTATGTAAGAGGACAATGGAGAATATTTGAGAAGTATTTGAGAAAATCAAGGTTTAACCCAGAACAGCCGAATAGCTATTTAAATCTGAAGATGAAATAAAGATATTTCAGACATTTAAGGACTAAAAAATCTGACAACTACAGATTCTCTTTAAAAGAACTACCAAAGATGTATTTCACTGGAGAAAAATAATGAATCTCTTCAGAGCACTGGAGATGCACAAGCCAATGATGATCAAAGAAATAAGTAAAAGTTATAGTTGCCAAAATGAGATAGAGTTGTTAAAATGAATATGCTAACATAATAATAAACCAAATTCCGGATTTTATCATTAGGAAAGGTTGCAGATGATAGTTACTATAGGAGGATGTAAAATAATGCCAAGTTTTAAAATCTTATTCTGAAGTAAAAGAACTGAAATTTGGCTTAAACTTGATATTTTCTAATATCTTAAACATGATCAAAATCTTCTTGTTAGAGTGAAAAAACGAAATAGTGCAAATACCATTAAAGAACATTTCACCATTATAAAATACAAGGCTCAGTTTTGTAAGTGATGTTTACCATATATTCTTTAAAAGGCACGTATGTCCATTGAAATTTTCCCAACACATACAAAATAATCTTTTGGTATGATATTAAGAGTCTAGCATAACAGCTATCAAATTTCAAAACAAGACAACTTATGAAAAGAAAACAAGATAATATCACAAAAAGACAAATATGCTGAAAGGAATGAATATTTTATTTTTCTACACATTAAGGATAATAAACCAACACATTTTCTTATCAGTAGTTATGTTTTATTAATATAAAATAGATCACTGTAATTCAGTACATTAACAGTTAACTAAGAAGACAAAAATCAATGGTTATATAGTTGCATAAAATGTATTTGAAAATTTAAATAAACATTAATTTAAAAAAACTCTTGGCACTGAAAAGTAAGAATTTCTTTGACATTTTAAGAGCATTGACTAGAAAATAAAGAAAATATCATAGTTAATTATAAAATAGTACATATAGTCATTATCAAAAAAGTAAAAAATAAGAATTAAACTTACTAAAATTAATTTTAATACAATTTCGTATCTTTGTATTGTAATCAATGAAGATAAAAAGGCTAAAATGTAAAGGGGATAGTACTTGTGCCATTCCTGGACATATTAATAAAACACAATAGTTTCCTTCCACTTGGAAGGTAAATGTGGCCAGATTGTTTGCCTGGTGACCTTTTAAAAAACGCCAGTAGTAGCCAGGTGTGGTAGCTCACACATGTAATCCCAGTACTCTGAAGCAGGAGGATTGCTTGAGCCCAGGAGTTCTAGACCAGCCTGGGCAACATAGCAAGACCCCATCTCTAAAAAAAAAAAATGCCAGTAGAAGTGACTTTTCTCACTTGTTTGAATGAAAAAGTTAAGAGGCCATGTGCAATTTGTCTTGTTCTCACATTTTACATGTCAAGTGTGGATGTACGTATTCTGACTGCATTTGAATAATCCTCATCTGAAGAAGTCTGAATTGAGGTGCCGCATAGAGAAGATGACTGCCCCGAAAGATTATACAGATGTGTAGAAATTTGGATGAATAATAAATAAGCTTCTGTTGTTACCTACAGAGAGTTTAGGGTGAGTTGTTACTACAGCAAAATTTCACTTAACCTGACTAATATAAAATGCCTAAAATCTGGAAGAAAAAGAAAGTTAAATTATTTGAAACATTTATGATTATTTATATATGAAGAAAAAAATGAAATAAGACATAAAGAATAAATGCAACAAGTAGAAAGTAGGCACAAACATGTCAGGTATTAAATCAACTACATTTTAAAAATCATTTTAATTATGAATGGTCCAAATAACACTATTAAAGAGAGAAGCTGTCTGAGTGGAAAATAACTAACAAACAAGACCCAATTACAGATTGTTTACAAGAGACATGCTTTTAATGTAAAGATTAAAGAACAGAGATGGAGAAAATATGACATGTTAACATTAATTTTAAAAAGCGAAAGTAGGTACATTAATTTTAAGCAGGGAAGACTTCAGAACAAAGAAAATTATCAGGAATAAAGAGGGATTACATAATGATATAATTACAAAATGATTAAGGGGCCAATTATCTAAGAAGCTGTAAAAATCCTTAATGTGTATGCATCTAACCACATATAATCAAGATGCATAAAGCAAAATCTGATACAGCTGAGAGAAAAAAATAGAAAATTCCTCTATTATAGTTGGAGGTTTCAACATGTTTCTTTCAATAATTAACAGGAGCAGGCAGAAAATCTTCAAGAAGACAGATGACTTGAACAGCATCACTAATAAATTGGATAGAATTGACTTATATAGAACACTCTATCCAACAAAAGCAAAATCTGCATTCTTAAGCTTGCATAGAATGTTCACCAGAATCAACCAGATTTTGGTGCACAAAACCAATTTTAACAAATTTAAAAGAATAGAAATAATCAAAGCATATTCTCAGATCACAAGAGAATGAATCTAAATTAATAATAGAAATATGACTGACATATCTCCAAGTGATTGGAAATTAAACATATCTTACATAGCAAATAGGTGAACAGAAAAGCATTTTTAGCTACATGAAAATAAAACAATTTATAAAGTTTGTGGTATGCCATGAAAGTAGTAAATCAAGGAAAACTGAATGCAAATAATAGAAAAGATGAAATATATAATATCACTAATCTAAAATTCTACCCTAGGAACTTGAAAAAGAGCAGTTTAACCTTAAGAAAGCTTATGGGAAGAAACGATAAAATTATAGCAAAACTCAGTGACATTAAAGACAGAGCGTCAATAGAGAAATAAACAAACTAAAAGCTTTCTTTGAAGTGTTAAATAAAATTGACAAATCTCTACCAAGAAAAATGTATGAGGATAAAATTTTTTTAAATCAGAAATTAAGTGGAAGGTGTATTCATCACTACTCATCCAATGACATCAAAAAGTTAATGAAAACATTTTACATAAATTTGATAACATAGATGAAATGAATCCATTTTTTGAAAGACACAAACTAACCAAATTCATGTAAGAAACAAGAAATAATCACAAAAGGCCTATAACTATTAAAGAAATTCAAAGGAAAAATAGTACCAATTTTTCACACTTTCTTACAGAATATAAAAAGCAGAGTATACATTTCCTATGTTATTCCATGAGGCTAGCATTATGCTAATAACAAAACTGAAAAAGGCATTACAAGAAAGGAAAAGTTCTGACCTCTATCTCTCATAATCTTGAATGTGAATATCCTCAACAAAATATTATCAAATCAAATAAAACAATGTATAAAATAATTATATACCACAATGAACTGGAATTTATTTCAGGTATGTTAAGCCACATCAACTTTTAAAAATTAGTCGAATCCACAGGCTAAAGCAGAAAAATCAAATAATATCAACTGATACAGAATGAACATTACACACTATCCAATACCCATTTATGATAAAACTCTCAGCACACCAGGAATAAAGGGGAACTTCCTCAACTTGGTTAAAAAAACCTCATGTTAACCACTAAGGAAAAACCTGTAATACACAGCAGAAATAGAAAAAGGAATCAAACCAAACTATCACAAGGAACTCATCAAATTACAAAAGAATGCAGCAAGAGAGGAACAAAATGAATGCAAAGCAGACAGAAGACAATTTTTTAAATGGCAGTAGTAAGTTCTTATTTATCGGTAATCACTGTAAATATAAACAAATTAAATTTCCCAATAAAAAGACATAGAGTGGCTGAACTGATTTAAAAGGGGGTGGGGGGAAGCCTGTGACTGCTGTGTACAAGAGACTCAAGATAAAAGGAAGCACCTAAACTAAATGTGAAGAGATAGAAAATGACAGTTCATGCACATGGTAACCAAAAGAGAAGAGAGAGCAGGAGTGGCTAAACTTATATAAGAAAAAAATAAAATTTAAGAAAAAAATTATCACTAGAGACAAAAGAGGACATTATATAAGAATACAAGTTCAAGTCAACAAGAAGATATAAGTAGTTATATATCTCTATGCACCCAACATAAGACCACCTAAACATACTAGAAATGTTTGACAGATCTGAATGGAGAAATTGACAATAATAAAATAATGGTAAGAAACTTTAATACCCCATTTCAGTAAAGGATAAAATATCCACCAGAAAATCCGTAAGTGAACAACTGACTTGAACAACATTATAAACCAAATGAACCAAGCAGACATATACAGAAATGCCCAGTTAACAGCAGCCAAATGCACATTCTTCTTTAGGCCACACAGAACATCTACCCATAACAGATTACATGTTAAAATGAATATTAACAAATACAAAAAGACTGAAAATATGCCAAGTTTTTTCTCAGATCACAGGGAAATGAAACTAGAGAGCAATAAAAAAACAAAAGGACAATTCACAAACATAAAAATGAAATAACACATTCTTAAATAACAATTGGGTAAAAGAGGAAATTGAAAGAAAATTTTAAAAACACATCAATGCAAACAAAAATGAAAATACAACTCACTAAAACTTATGCAGCAAAAACAGTACCAAGAGAAAAATTTGCAGTGTTAAAGGGCTGAATTTAGAGAGGAGTAAGATGTCAATTAAACAACCTAACTTAGTAAATTAAGGAACAAGAAAAAGAACAAATTAAATCCAAAGTTAGCAGAAGAAAGAAATAATAGGGCACAAATATATAAAACAGAGATTAGAAAAACTAAGGAAATAAATCAATGAAACTGAGTTATTTTTCTTGAAAAGATAAACAAATTGACAAACTCCTAGCTAGACTAAGAGAAAAGAGAAGGAGCTTAAAATAAATACAAATATAAATGAAAGAAGAAACTTTACAACAGATGATACAGAAATAAAAAGGATCACAAGAAACTATTATGAACAATTATATGCCAACAAATCAAATAACCTGGAAGAAATTGATAAATTCCTTGAAATATATAACCTTCTGAGATTTAATCAAGAAGAAATAAAAAGCCTGAATAAACCATCAACAAAGGAAGAGGGTAAAGAAGGAAGGAAGGAGGGAAGGATAGAGGGAAGGAAGGGAGGAAAGAAGGAAGGAAGGGAGGGAGGGAGGGAGGGTGGGGAGGGAAGGAAGGAAGGAAAGAAGGAAGGAAGGAAGGAAAGAAAAAAGGAAGGAAAGCAAAGGAGGGAAGGAACAAATGAATAAATCAATGAATTATGGGCCAATATCCCTGAGTAACATATATGTAAAAATCCTCAATAAAATACTAGCAAATCATATTCAATAGCACATGAAAAGAATCATACATCATGATTGAGTGAGATTCATCCTGGGATGTAAAGATTGTTCAATGTATGCAAATCAATCAATAAGATACACCACATTAACAGAGCAAAAGATGACAACCACATTATTTTCTCAACAGATGCAGGAAAAGCATTTGATAACATGCAACAGCCTTTCATTATAAAAATTCTCAACAAATTAAGTATATGTTACATGAAATACGCCAGACACTGAAAGACAAATACTGTATGATCTCAATTATATGTGGAATCTAAAAATGTCAAACTCATTGAAGCAGAAAGTAGTCGGTAATTGCCAGGGGCTTATTGATGAAAGAACTAGGGAGATGTTGATTAAAGAATACAAAATTTCAGGTAGACAGGAGGAACATGTCCAAGAGATCTGCGGTACATCATGGTGACAATAGATAATAGCAATACGTTGTATACCAAAAAGATGAAAAAAAAAAAAAAAGCAACTACATGTTCTTCACTTACCATTCCTTGAAAAAAAAAGAGACAGTAGGAACTTACCTCAACAAATATGAATAAAGGCAACTTCTAAAAGACATATATTAAACACCTACATCCAACATTCAATCAATCGAGAAAAACTGAAAACTTTTTCTTTGAAATCTGGAACAAAGCAAGGATGTCAGCTCTTGCCCCCTGCTTTTCAATATAGTACTGGAAATGCTTGACAGAGTAATCACACAAGAAAAAAAAAGGTGTCCAAATCAGAAGGGAAGAAGTACAATTACTTATGTTTGCAGACAACATGATTATATACATAAAAAATCCAAAGGGCTCCACACTTGCACACCCATACCCAGACAAACTGATAGAATTAATATGCAAATTCAATAAAGTTGTAGAATACAAAATCAGCACACAAAATTTAGACATGTTTCTGTACATCCACAGGAAACTACCAGAAAGGAAAACTAAGACCACAATTCCATTTATATTAGCAACAATAGAAAATAAAGTAATTAAAATTTAACTAAAGAGATGAAAGACTTATACACTGAAAATTAGAAAACATTAGTGAAGAAAATTTAAACAGACACAAATAAGTGGAATGACATTCCATGTTCAAGGGTGAAAAGAATTAATACTGTTAAAATTGTCCATACTGGAACTTCCACCAAGATGGCCAAATAGGAGCAGCTCTGGGAGCGCAGTTCCCGGAGAGAGTAATGTAGAAGGTGAGTGATCTCTGCATTTCCAACCAAGGTACCAGGTTCATCTCAATGTTGGACAGTGGGTGTAGCCCAAGGAGGGTAAACCAAAGCAGCGGGGTAGCTGCCTCACCCTGGAAGTACAAAGGCCCAGAGGATTCCCGCTCCTACCCAAGGGAGGCCATTGGGGACTTTTCCTGACAATCTGTCACTCCGGCTCAGATACTGAGCTTTTCCCCACAGTCTTTATAGCCCACAGACTAGGTGATTCCCCTCCGGGTTTCCAGCACAAAACTGCATGGCCGTTTTAGCCAGAGCTATGAGTTTCCAGCACAAAAATGGGCAACTATTTTAGCCAGTGCCAGGAATGCCTGAGAGACAGAACCGCCCATTCCCCTGAAAAAACGTAGGCTAAAGGCAGGGAGCCAAGTGATGTGGCTCGGGGGGGTTCCACTCCCACAAAGACCAGCAAACTGAGATGGACTGGCTTGAGATTTTCAGAGCCAGCACAGCAGTTTGAGCTTGACCTGGGACAGTGGAGCTCTATGGGAGGAGGGGCGCCCACTATTACCAAGGCACTTCTAACCTTGCCTGTGTAAACAAAATTGCAAGGAAGTTTACACAGCAGCTGGGTGGAGCCCATGGCAGCTCCGAAAGGCCTCTACAGGCAGACTGTAAATAGACTCCCTCCTTGCTGGTCAGGGCATCTCTGAAAAAAGGCAGCAGCACGTCCTGGACTTATAAACAAAGCCCCTCCTTCCCGGCACAGAGTACCTGGGAAAAAGGGCGGTTGTGAGTTCCACTTCAGCAGCTCTGAAGGGAGCAATGGGGCTCCCAGCACAGCACTTGAACTCTGATAAGGGACAAAATGCCTCCTAAAATGGCTCCCTGACCCCTGTATATACAAAGAGACACCTCATACAGGAGAGCTCTTGCTGACATCAGGCAGGTACCCTTCTGGGAGGAATAGGTAGCAATACTTCCTGTTCAGCAGCCCCCACAGGTGATTCCCAGGCAAGCAGGGTCTGGATTGGACCTCCAGAGACCTGCAGCAGAGGGGCCTCACTGTTAGAAGGAAAACTAAAAAACAGAAAGAAACAGCTTCAACATCAACAGAAAGGACGTCCATTCAGAGATCCCATTCAAAAGACACCAACTTCAACGACCAAAGGTAGATAAATCCACGAAGATGGGAAGAAACCAGTGCAAAAAGGATGAAATCACCCTCTCAAGACTAAACCAGGAAGAATTTGAATCCCTGAATAGACCAATAATAAAGTCTGAAGTTGAGGCAGCAATGAATAGCCTACCAACCAAAAACAGCCCATGTGGCCTATGCCAGTTCTTACCAAACTAATTCAAATGTAAGTCAGGGCACAAACAGCCACAAAGGAGAATTTAAAAAGTCTCAAACAAGATATTCTGTTCTAATTCAGGGCAGCATTTATGATCATTAGTGCAGTGAGTCTATGATCTTCCTTAGTTCTTTGTCAAAGATTCATTAAAAGCATTGAAATTTCAAAGTATAAATGGTTCTATAACTTCCTAGTTCTTTGATCATATTTTTATCTTCTAATGTAGCATTTTAAAGCAAAATTTAATAATGGTGAAAGCCAGCTGACACTAATTATGCTTTCTAAATCATGAGCAGTCTTCTAACTTACTTCAGTGTCAATCAGAAGCCCAGCTTAAGAACTGGTTTATATTACCTATTCATAATAACGGTTGCACCCTCATGAAAAGACATTTTACTTTTGTATGCATACTTGTGTCACTTAAAGTTATGATAATGAAAAAGTAGAACAGATATTTTTAGTAGAATTTTCACAATCCTTAGTAAAATCAGTACAGGATAGTTGTTTGACAAGTATATATTATCCATGCTGATTACCCAGCTGTTTTAGAGCACTTTAGTAATCTGGTAAGCTCAGTAAATATGAAAAAAGAGACTACCGTGTCTTATCCTAATTTTGGAATTTTTATATGTCTTCTATTTTTTAAAAAACATTTCTGTATAGGATTCCAATTCAAATATCCCAACATATTGTGGATAATTTGAAATTTCTTCACTTATAACATTTTTAAATAATCTGCATAAGACTCATAAGTTTAATATTTTAGATAGCAATTTATGATCTGATTTTTCAAATTGACCAAAAATATATTTAGATAAACAATTCCATGCAAGGAGAAATGACAATAGGTGGAGTTATTGATACATAACTCAAAATCTGTAACAGGCAAAACTGTAATACTTCCAGAAGACAACACAAGAGAAAATCTAGGTGAACCTGGGTTTGGCAATATATTTTTGGACAGTCCCAAAAGCACAATCCATGAAAAATAAAACATCAACATAGTGGATTCATCATAATTAAAAGCTTCTGCTCTGTGAAAGTCATTATTCAGAGAATGAACATAAAAGCCACAGACTGGGAGAATATATTAATTGTATATCAAAGTAAGTTAGAATTGCTAAAAGTCGAAAGATTGACAACACCAAATGCTGACAAGGGAGTGGAGAAGCGGGAACTCTCCTGTTCTTCTGACAAGAATGCAAAATGGTGCAGCAATTAAAGAAAACAGCTTGGCAGTTTCTTACAAAATTCAACATACTCTTCCCTTATAATTAAGCACAACACTCATAGGTTTTTACCCAAATGAGTTAAAGATGTATGTCTGCACAAAAATGTGCATAAAAATATTTGTAGTTGCTTTATTCATCATTACCAAAAATGAAGCATCCAAGATGTATACAATAGGTGAATGGATAAGTAAACTGTGGTACACCTATGCAATAGGATATTATTATTAAACAATAACAAAATGAGCTATCCAGCCATGAAAGACACAGAGGAAACTTAAATGCATGATGCTATGTGAAAGAAGCTAGTTTGAAAAAGTTACATACCATATGTTTCCAACTATAAGACACTCTGTAGAGACAATGAAAAGTTCATCAGTGGTTGTCCAGGATTCTGGGGTGAGTGGGAAGGATGAATAGATGGAGCACAGGGCTATTCAGGGTAGTGAAATTATGCTGTATGAAACTGTAATGGTCAATACATGCATTTGTCAAAACCCAAATAACTTTACAACACTAAGAGTGAATCTCCATGTAAACTACGGACTCCAGTTTAGAAAATGTATAAATATACGGTCATCAATTTTCACAATGTGCTGCACTAGTGTAAGATGTTAATAACAAGGGATATTGTGAGGCAGAAAAAGGGTATATGTGAACTCCCCATACATTTTGCTCACATTATCTATAAACCTAAAACTGCTTTAAAAATAAAATATATAATTAAAAAAATTAAAATGAAGAACTCAGGCCTTGACATGATTACTTAACTACCTGAAGGTTATGTAGCAAGTTGAAAGAAAACAATCTATGTTCTGTCTGCTCCATTAACCAATACTACACAGCAAAGTGCCCAGGACTGATCACATGCTAAGTCCAAAGAGTCCCATAGACCTTCATCTTGCCACTTGTCCTCAGTTGTTTCTGGTTCCTATTTCTCTCATCTTAGAATCAACACCACACTGTACTTTTATGATCCACTCATATTTCTGAAGAATGACTCTCTGTTTGAAAGCAAGTCGAGCATATCAGTTCTTTAAACTATCACATCCTGAGCTATCCTCAGATGAGGGCTCACTCACTTGACAACGTAATTTATTTGCCTGCTTCCATTCCCACATGTTGTTCCATGTATTGTTGGATGTAATATGGTTATTTCTATGTTTAACTCAACTGCCTAGATTCCCGTTTCCTGATAATATATAAATAATTAAAATTCATTCAATTCAATGCATATTTCAGAAGTAAAAAAATTCCCCCCTTTTTCTCTCTCTCACACACACACCACATCTAACTGAGTTTTTAAAGGTAGCCAGCCAACACTTAATTGGGATCATATTTATAGATTAATTTTCTGAGAATTTACATTTCAAAATGATCAGTGGAATATTTCTTCATCTATTCATTTTGACTCACTTTCCTTATTGAAGTTGTAAAGCCTTCTCCGTGGATTTTATGTATCTTCTTGGTGAATAACTTCCTAGAAACATTACAATTCTATTGCTTCTTTAAAGGACATCTTACGTTTCTGAATTAAAATTACCAGTACCCATCAGTTTTCATAGTTAAAGCAATGGAAACATTTTTTATCTTACTTAGTTTCTATTGCTCTCAGTTGTTGCTGTTGGCTTTTTCAGTTAGCTAGATCTTATATTACCTCAAAATAATGGTAGTTCAATTTCTTTTCTTCTCTACTATACAGCCCTTATTTGTTTCTCCTTATTACATTTGCCAAGAATTGCAGCATTCTACTAAATAGATGAGGTGACAGTGGATATTCTTGCATTTTTTATTATTGTAAAGGAGATGTCTCATATGGTTTCCTAATAAGCATGTAATTATGATTTTGTTATCTGTCTACCCATCTATCAGCTATCAATCTATCATGTTTTGCTATTTTTGCCCTAAAAATTTCTACAAAGCTGTGGAAGATCTTTACCATTCCTAGTTTGCTGAAATATTTTATAATTGGATAGCTCGATAATTTTTTTTTTGCCTGCATTGATATTTTCTTGATGAATTACATTTCCGATTTTAGAATATCTTGAAATTTCTGGGATAAACCTCAATTGGTTGTAATTGGTTGTGTTTTATTTGTATTTAGTTAGTTACTATTTTATTTACGTGTTTTGTATCTATATTCACAGTTGTAATGATAATTATATTTGTTATTATCTCTGTTTAAGGTACACTAGATTTAAAAAATGAAATTAGAAGTTACAGTTATTTTCTATCTTGCATAAGACAACAATTAATTTTTTAATTGGTAAGGTTCACCTAGAAAATTATCAGGGCTTGGGGACGTATGGACTAGGAGAGCTTATTAACAACATTTTAATTTCTTTAATTAGTTTATTCAAGTTCTATAGTTTTATGCCAAAGTTGATATTACATAAATTTATAAATCCTATTTTAAATATTTATGAATTCTATTTTAACTAGGTTTTCAAATTCATTAGCATTCCATTGTTGTATTTTTCTTATTATTGATGCTCTTTTATGTCCATATTTTCTTTTTTCTTTCAGCATTGCATTTTTATGCAACTAACCTTCCTTCCTTCCTTTCTTCCTTCTTTCCTTCCTTCCTTTCTCTCCTCCCTCTTTTCCTTCCCTCCTTCCCTGTTTTTTTCTTCTTCTTTGTATTTATACAAAGAAACTAGAGCTCTTTTCACTACATTCCTACTGAAATAGCTAAAATTATTATAAATTAATGTAAAATTATTATATAATAGACTGACAGTACCAAATGCCAGTGAGTATGTGGAGCAACTAAAATCATATGCATTATTTCTGGGAAAGTAAAACAGCACATGTAAGGCTACAGCAAGTCCATTTTGGATGCTAGTTAGCCATACTGACTTCTCATTAACCCCAGTTCCAAATACCTGGAAGATTTCTACTTTATCCACTGTTCCAGTGTAAGAGCACAAAGTTATCATGCTCTAAAGCAAATTATAGGCTGTGTTGCAAGGACTGATTTCATTTATCCCATCTCTTTCTTCTGAAGCATGCATACCCTTTCACTAAGCTCTGGGTCTTGGGGGGTGACAGTGTGAAGGTTTAGCCACCTTGTAGCCACCCAAGACTACACTTCTGACCCTAAGTTCTCTAATGAACCATCTCTACTGTCAAACTTGCTTTGTCTGCCTCGTTGTCTGGTTTCTCTGCTCCTTCTGCATTTGGGGGTTGCTTTGCATATGTAGCCCTTTCATGAAACAGTACATCTAGTTACTTACAAAACATTTAGCTGTCTCTTAAATATGCATGTATTTCACATTTATACAGCATTCTACTCCTAAAATTTACCTAAGAGAGAAGGACAACATTTACTTACACAAATGTTCATACTAGCTTTACTCTTAGTAGTCGAGACTGGAAACAACCCAAATGTGTATCAGCTGGTAAATATACAAACAAGACATGTTCTGTTTATACAATGAAATACTATTTATTGGCGAGAGCCACAACAGCAAAGAATAGAAGTAACCTACTGATACAAGCCACGATGGGGGTGAGACTCTAAGTCATTATGATGAGTAACAGAAGCCAAACAAGAATACTACATATTTATATAATTCTATTTACATAGAATTCTAAAAATGCCACCAAATCTCTACTGACAAAGAGCAGATCACTCATTGTCTGGGATCAGTTAGCTGGAATGATGGGCAGCAAAGAGGTGTGAAATACTGTTTTGGGTGATGGCAATGCTCTGTCTTCCTTCTGACAGTAGGTTAATTCGTGTATACATTTGTTAAAACTTGAATGGTACACTCTAAATGGATGTGGGTTTTAATGTGTAAATCATATTTCATTAAAATTGGTTTTAAAAATAAGTCCATTGTCTTCTAACTCCTATGTCGATATTGAGAAGCCCGATTTTAATATGATTTTCTTCACTTTATTGGAAACCTATTCTTTCTTTAGGGTGATTTTATATTTTTCCTTTTTCCTTTGTTATTATTGAATTTCATTACAGGGTATCTGGTATTGTTTATATATTTATATCTATCTATCCATTCTATCTCACTCATATTTTATCTCTTCATATAGCTTTCCAATCTAAAGGGTTATTTCTCTTTAATGCAAGAAAGTTTATCTTCATGATTTATTCAAATATTTTCAACACTTTGATTTTTTAAAAAATTTATTATGAGGGCCTTATTATTTGATGTTTGGCAACTTCTGTCACTTGTATTTTCTACTTATTATTTTATACTGTCTCTTAGAATAATTCTGCAATCCAATTCTCTGACACCGATCCATTCTTTAATTGTATTCATCCTGCTGTTCGTCCATTTCTTATGTTTTTTTCTCACTTAATATATTTAATTCTGCTGGGGAGTGTATCTATGTATCTGTCTCTCACACTCTGTCGCTCTCTCTGTCTCTCTCTATATATATTTAGATATATACATATTTCCCTTTATCTTCTCAAATATATTCAGTAGTTTTTATACAAAGCAGTGTCTTTTCTAAGAATCTTGTTTTAGATGTTTATGTGGTTTAGTGTGTTGTATTTCTTCTGTGGCAGCTCTATTGTTCAGATATCGAATAATTTTCTTGTGGTGCACATTACCCTGTGGGATCAAGGAAGGGCTTTCAATTCTGAGTAAATCAGTCACAGCCCCTTTTCAGCATTCTGGGTATGTCTAGAGAGAGAGGGAAGAGGCTGAGTGCTAAGCAGGAGTTCCAGACAGCACAAATCGCTAATGATCACTGTCAGTTGCTGCCAATCCTGCAATCATTTAATTTTCCATGAAGAAAGAATTTGTTGAGAAAGGACTCCTTAGTTTTCATTCCACCCTCTGGCAGGATGGAGTGGAGGCATAAATGGCGAGCGTGGCTTCTGCTCCTGAACATTTATCCTTTGTTCTCCTCCCAGTAGGATTCTGTGTCCTCCTTCCACGTCGGCCCCCCAGGCAGATGCCCGTGCAGAACAGAAAGATGGCCGACCATGTTTTCTATTTATCTGTATGCTTTACGGCTCCTAGAATGTTTGCCATGTGGGTAGGGGCTGTGTCTGATTTACTCCGAATTGAAACTTTAATCATGGCATTAGTAGACATTAATTATATGTTTAATAAATTATCAAAAATAATGTAAATCTGGTTTCCTCTTCATGTCTCTATCTAACAGGCTTTTTCTGAAACTACCACAATCCTGGGAAATCAACCCTAATGATACCTCACTTATTCTTAAAACGATTTGGTGGGCTCACCTCTGAGTGAATGGGGAAACAAAGGCACAAGGTGGGTTTGGGCCAAGTCACAGCATACCCCAGGCTGCTTTGCTCTGGTGTCACATGACCTGTTCCTGGAGTGTGTGGAGGACAGCCTGGAGCCACGGGAGCCCTGCAGACCCTCTGTGGGTTTGCCTTGGCATTTCTGGTTCTGATGGTGGATGACATTCAATTTTAAAATGGATTTTTCAGTCAGGCACGGTAGCTCACGCCTGTAATCCCAGCTTTGGGAGGCTGTGGTGGGTGGAACACAAGGTCAGGAGTTCAAGACCAGCCTGGCTAATATGGTAAAATCACATCTCTACTAAAAACAAATACAAAAATTAGCCAGGTGTGTTGGCATGTGCCTGTAGCCCCAGCTACTCAGGAGGCTGAGGCAGAAGAATCACTTGAACTGGGAGGCAGAGGTTGCAGTGAGCCGAGATCGCACCACTGCACTGCAGCCTGGGTGACAGAGAGAGACTGTCTCAAACAAACAAACAAAGGATATTTAAATTGTTTCCCATCAATAACTCAGTGGAACGTCCCTCATATTTGCTATCAATTATGTTCCCCTGTCTGGTTTTCAGCATAGTGCCGGTATGTGCCCAAGGGTGTAACTTTATAACTATTTGTGGAAAGTTGAGAGAAAGGTGCCAGGTAATGTCAGATTAACACAGAACAAGTGTTACTTTTAAGATTTCTCCTGCTTTTCTTTTCTTTTTAATGATTTCATTTCGTACAAATGACTCAAACATTCTAGAATATGATTTCAGAATCCAAACGAGTCCACCTGGGTCAAGTTTTCAGCACAGGTATGTTCTGGTAACTAGCCTCTTTCCTTCTTTCCTTCCTTTATTTTTTCTTCTTATCTCCCTTTCTTCTTAATGTAGTAGTTATTTGTCTTCATTTATAATTACAAAAATTATATAAAGAACAATTCTCAGAGGACATGGAATATGGAGGAAAATTACTTGTAATTTATATAGCATATTGACATATGATATCCTAGTCATTGATTTTGCTCACAGTGTAGGAATAAATATAATACAATTTACTATAGTCTACAACATAGTAGAATAGTCCTAATATAATGGTGGCAGCCATCTATTACTAATGTGCTTAGAGTGACTTGTCAGTGAACTTCTTGGATAATCAAGGTTATATATTAGGCCTACTCTTGTTACAGGTTAATCAACAGATTTATGTATACTTTAAAGACTACAGAATTTTGGAGTTTTGAACTGTCAGCCTAAGGCTCATTATGCACAGTGGAAGGAGACAGCACCATGGAATATGTAGCAAATAGGACCTTAAGAGAAATATGGAAAATGGTGAACCTCTGTTAATGCTACCTGACAAGGAGATGTAGGATGACTCATCTTCAAATAAAGACTCGTTCTTATTTTACATTAACCTGAGGTCCTTTTCTAGTAAGCCTGAACATTTGTTCATGTACCAGCCCTGTTTTAAACACCTTCATGAATGAAGGAGAAAAGAATTGTTCAGCACTCGGAGCCAAGTACAGCTAGAACCTACAGTGGCACTCAGGATCATGCTGAGAGCCACAGGAGAGAAATAGATTGTGGAGATGGAAGCAATACCCCTTTGGAAAATTTCTGAAATAACAATGAGGAGACTGACTGTCTAAAGTACTTGGGTTTAAGACTGAATATTTATGGAAGTTATTAAAAGAAAATAAACAGAAGTTAAAATATTTATTACCCAGGCATATTTAAGTCTATTATATTCTTAAAAAAAAGACTAGCCTTGGTGTCTCATGCCTGTAATCCCAGCACTTTGGGAGGCTGAGGTGGGAGGATAACTTGAACCTAGGTGTTCGAGACCAGCCTAGGCAACATAGTGACACAGAGGTGGGAGGACTGCATGTGCCTAAGAGATGAAGGCTTCAGTGAGCCATGACTGAGTTACCATCCACTGCACTCCAGCCTACGTGATGGAATGAAGCCCTGTTGAAAGAAAGAAGAAAGAAAGAAAGAAAGAAGGAAGGAAGGAAGGAAGGGAGGGAAACAAAGAGTGAAAGAGGAAAGAAGGAAGGAAGGAGAGAGAAAGAGAAAGGAAGGAAGGAAGGAAAGAAAGAGAGAGAGAAAGAAAGAAAGAAAGAAAGAAAGAAAAAGTAAGTAACAGGTCACAAACACATATAAACACATCATTCATATATAATAATGTGATCTTATTATTTTAATGAGCCTTGACAAATTTGCATAATCATTTAAAAGGCTGTTGCTTTTTCTTTAATGCTTTAAGTATTAATATTGTAATGGGTTTCTGTTTTTGATATATGTCCCTTATTTTAAAATATATTTCTATAAGTGAAATTGTGGAATAAGTCATTTAAAAATACTTGAGGCTTTTAATGCATGTTACCAAATTTCCTCCAGATTATGTGCATCTCTATACATTTCCCAGTATCATGTGTTACAAATATCAGGCTTATTAGCAATTGTGTCAGTTGCAATAAAATAATCAGGTGGGGGGTAGGGTTAGGTATGTGTGAGCTCAGACACTGCTAAGGCCGCAATCTCTTGGGAGTCCTATGGCCCTGCTCACCACCTGAGACACCTGAATACTTATCCAAAGAGACCCTCAGGCAAGCTTGTCTTCTCCCTATACAATTTCAGCTGATATGCTGTTGAAAGCACAAATTCCTGGCTAGAGGCCAACCAACACAAAACCAGCACACTTAACAAAAATATAACCAAGGACCCTCACAGAGTCTACTTTACTCCCTAGTCACTTCCACTAGAGTAGGTTTTGGTATCCACAGATGAGAAATCTGAAGACCAATCACATCATGGGACTCTTTCCATACACTCCCCAGTACCAGCCCAGTAGCACTGTTGGGTGGCTAGATCCAGAAGAGCAAAAACAATCACTACAGTTTGTGTCTCAGCAAGCCACATGCCTAGGAGAAAGCAAAGAGCACCACATCGAGGGAACACCCCCTGGGAGAAAAGAATCTGAACAGCAGCCCTTGAGTCCGTCTTCCCTCTGACACAGTAGACCCAAATGAGAAGAAACCAGAAAACAATTCTGGTAATATGACAAATCAAGGTTTTTTAACAACCCCGAAAAATCACACTTGCTCACCAGCAATGGATACAAACCAAGATAAAATCTCTAAATTTCCAGAAAAATAATTCAGAAGATCAGTTATTATGCCAATTAAGGAGGCACCAGAAAAAGGTGAAGTCCAGCTTAAAGAAATCCAAGAAATAATACAGGATATGAATGAAAAAAATCTCCAGTGAAATAGATAGCATAAATGAAAAACAATCACAACTTCTGGAAATCAAGGACATGCTTAGAGATATGCAAAATACACTGAAAAGTCTTAGTAATAGAATTGAACAGGTAGAAAAAGAAGTTCAGAGTTCAAAGATAAGGCTTTTATTTAATTCAATAAGACAAAGACAAAGAAAAAATAATTTTAAATAATAAACAAAGCCTCCAAGTTGTTTGGGATTATGTTAAATCACCAAACCTAAGAATAATTGGTGTCTCAGAGGAAGAAGAGAAATCTAAAAGTTTGGAAAACATGTTTGAGGGGAATAACCAAGGAAAACTTCCCCAGCCTTGCTCTATGCCAACAGTGACCAAGCTGAAGATCAAATCAAGAACTCAACCCCTTTTATGATAGTTGCCAAAAAAAAAATACTGAGGAATATACTTAACCAAAGAGGTGAAATATCTCTATGAGGAAAACTACAAAACACTGGTGAAAGAAATCACAGATGACATAAACAAATGGAAACATACCGCATGCTCATGAATGCACAGAATCAACATTGTGAAAATGAGCATACTGCCAAAAGCAATGTACAAATTCAATGAAATTTCCATCAAAATATTACCATCATTTGGCTGGGTGCAATGGTTCACACGTGTAATCCCAGCATTTTGGGAGGCCAACGTGGGTGTATTGCTTGAGGTCAGGAGTTCAAGACCAGCCTGATCAACATGGTGAAGTCCCCGTGTCTACTAAAAATAGAAAAAGTAGCCAGGTGTGGTGGTGAGTACCTGTAATCTCAGCTACTTGTGAGGCTGAGGCAGGAGAATCACTTGAACCCAGAAGGTGGAGGTTGCAGTGAGCCAAGATTGTTCCACTGCACTCCAGTGTGGGTGACAAAGTGAGATTCTGTCTCAAAAAGAAAAAAAAAAACTCACCATCATTCTTGACAGAAGTAGAAAATGCAATCTTAAAATTCATAAGGAATCAAAAAACAGCCCGCAGAGCCAAAGCAAGATTAAGCAAAAAGAACAAATCTGGAAGCATTATATTACCTTAATTCAAAATATGTTCTAAGGCCGTAGTCACCAAAACAGCATGGTACTTGCGTAGAAATAGGCATATAGATCAATGGAACAGAATAGAGAACCCAGAAATACAGTCAAATACTTACATTCAACTGATCTTCAACAAAGGAAACAAAAATCGAAAGTGGAAAAAGGACACCCTATTTAACAAACGGTGCTAGGATAATTGGCAAGCAGTGCATAGAAAAATGAAACTGGATCCTCTTCTCTCATTCTATACAAAAATCAGCACAAGATGGATGAAATACTTAAATCTAAGACCAAAAACCTTAAAAATTCTGGAAGATAACATTGGAAAAACCCTTCTAGACATTGGCTTAGGAAAAAGCTTCACAGCCAAGAACCCAAAAGCAAATGCAAAAAATAAAACTAAACAAAACAAAAAAGATAAAGAGATGGGACTTAATTAAACTAAAAGCTTCTACACAGCAAAAGAATTAATTAGCAGAGTAAATGGACAATCCACAGAGTGGGAGAAAATCTTTACAATCTATACTTCTAATGAAGGACTAATATCCAGAATCTACAAGAAACTCAAATCAGCAAGAAGAAAACAAACAATCCCATCAAAAGAGTGGGCTAAGGACATGAATAGACAATTCTCAACATATCTATAAATGGCCAACAAATACGTGAATAAAAGCTCAACATCACTAATTATCAGGAAAATGCACATCAAAACCACAATACAATACCACCTTATTCTTGCAAGGATGGCTGTAATAAAAAAAAATCAAGAAATAATAGAGATGTTGGTGGAGATGTGGTGAAAAGGGAACACTTCTACACTATTGGTGGGAATGTAAACTAGTACAACCATGATGGAAAACTGTGGAGATTCTTTAAAGAACTAAAAGTATATCTACTGTTTGATCCAGCAATCCCACTCTTGGGTATTTATCCAGAGGGAAAGAAGTCATAATATGAAAAACGTACTTGCACACCCATTTTATAGCAGTGTAATTAAAAATTGTAAAACTATGGAACCAGCCCAAATGCCCATCAATCAATGAGTGGATAAACAAAATACACACACATACCATGAAATACTGCTCATCCATAAAAAGGAATGAAATAATACAATTCGATGGAATTGGAGATTCCATTATTCTAAGTGAAGTAACTTAGGAATGGAAAACCAAACATCATATGTTCTCAGTCCTAAGTAAGAGCTAAGCTGTGAGGACACAGAGGCATAATAATAATACAATGAACTTTGGGGACTCAGAAGACAGAGTGAGGGATAAAGTCTACACATTGGGTGCAGTGTACACTGCTCAGGTGATGGGTGCACCAAAATCTCAGAAATCACCACTAAGGAACTTATTCATGTAACCAAACACCATCTGTTCCCCAAAACCTTATTGAAATAAATAAAGCCCAAAAGTAAATATAAAAATAATCATCATCATCATAATCACTTCCCAATTAATTTAAAACAGATGTCACGTCTTAGAATTTGACTTGCCCTTTTAAATTTTTATGATTTAAATCATTAGCTATTTTGGAAATTATTATTTGCCAATCTTCAAAATATTGACTATTGCTATAAAAAAACAAGGCATGTCCATTCATTTAAGTCATTCTTAAAGGTGTACATTTCCTATTCAGTGTCTTACCTGGAAGTTGCTATGTTTGTAGCTCATGCCAATCTGCCAGTTATTCCATTATACTTATAAAGTTGTGTTTTTGTTGGTGTTTTGGTCATTAAGATCAGTACTGTCTTTACAAATGTGGCAAGAGGGGTCCCTGCTCTAGGCCTATATGCCTTGGCTCCAAGGACCTGCCACACCAAGCCTCCAAATTCCCTTCTAGAAATCTTTTTAGTATGCAGGACTCACATTTCCTTACAAATTGACCTTATCCAACTTCTAGTACCAGGATGGCCCTGACCCCTTAAAGACAGATTGCAGGACTATTGAATGTACCCTGGGCCTGAAGGTTGGCCAAGACAGGATGAAGGCAAGGGGGAGGGGTGGGAGATCACCTGTCCATGCAGGAGGCAGCTGATGGTGTGGAAGGAGCCATGGTGTGGCAAGATCCGGGGCTGAAGGCCTGAGTGGCATAAGAGAAAGCTCTGTATCCTGGAATCTCATTGAACTCGTTTCTATAATACATACATGCACAATCACCTGAAGGCCACAAAACAATCCTACTGTCACTTCTTTTCAGTATTGTATCATTTTCCCACAGCTTCAAAGACTGCATATGCAAATTTAATAGGCCATATATGGAGCTGAGAATATATGTGATTCCCACAGCTTCAAAGGCTGCATATGCAAATTTAATAGTCCGTATATGGAGCTGAGAATATATGTGATATATATTTTTAATTTTTTTCTTTTGTCTTTTCTTTTAAAAGTTAGGTTTAGAAACACACATACTTATAAAAATAAATCTTTAATACAAAATTGGGATGGACTAAACTTTGCTGGAAAATGAAAAGAGAAATAAAGCAATATTAATATCCAATGAAGAAAGATTCATGGCAAAAGAAAATCAAAAGGACAGAAAGGTTATTTCATATTGATGGCATAGAGTCCACAATGAAAATTCGATCACCTTCAAGCAGAATACTGAAGGATATAACACAAAATCTCTTTTCATTGCCTAGGAATATTGACTCGAATGCCAATAATAACATAATAACATAAGATGTTAAAATTCCTGTAAATCATCAATTGATCACAAAGACTACTTCCAGTTCTATTGGTCTGTACTTATTCAAAAAATACACTCTACATTGAGATATTAAATAGCATTTGAGTGCTCAAAAGGGTTACAAAACTAACCATTTCCCAAGAAGAACAGTAAACTTCAAAATCCCCAACAGAAAAACTATGCAATTCAATATATCTAACCACAATGAATAAAAGTTGAGGTTGCTACTATAAACTTAAAACAAATTACATGAAAATTTACAAAAAAAAAAACAAGTAAAAAAATACTCTCTCTTAAATAACCCTTTGGTTAACATTGAGAGGTAGTCATTGGGGCTAATGTGAAAATTTGGAGCAGAGGAGGACAAGAATAGCTTACTAAATAAGCTGATTGTGTAAAAAACAGTTAAGTCAAATTTGTTTTTTTGTTTTTTTTGGAGATGGAGTTTCCCTCTTGTTGCCCAGGCTGGGGTTCGGTGGTGTGATCTCGGCTCCCTGCAACCTCTGCCTCCCTGGTGAAGTGATTCTCTTGCCTCAGCCTCCCAAGTTGCTGGGATTACAGGCATGGAACTCAAATCAGCACCATGCCCAGCTAATTTTGTATTTTAGTAGAGATGCGGTTTTCACCACGTTGGCCAGGCTGGTCTTGAACTCCTGACCTTAAGTAATCCATCCACCTCGCCCTCGAAGAGTGTTGGGATTACTGGCTTGAGCCACTGTGCCCGGCTTGAATTTGATCAAGTATTTAAATCATTCAAACTTTTCTTTAAGTGCATCTTTTTAGGCTGATACATTTCCTTATGTGTGACTTACAATGTTGCATTCAGGAAAGATACTAAGAGCTATAGCACAGTCCTAAGGAGAGCTACCGGGGGCTTCTGTGAATAACCAGCTTTTTAACGTTTTTCAGGCTACAACAAATATTATTAGGGTTGCCTAACTTTTCAAGCCATTGCTCTACAACTCAGCTGTCACATAATTAAAGTTAAGTAGAATCATTTAGTTATGCTAAAACACTGTAATGTTGATTGTTTTCACATGAGCCAAAGATTTGGACTGACACACATCAGTTACATAAAATAAGAGAGCAAAATTATAATAGAGACAGTCATATTCCTTCACACCGATCATCCTGTCTCCCTGCAATCTTTTCCTGCCTCCGGTTTTTCCTTTGTTCCTTCTCTCATTTCTTTGTTTCTGACTTATAGAATCCAGTGCAGCTCTCCCTCCAAAAACCTGAAATCTGATTTCATTCGCATCCCTGTGTCTCATAGAACTAACTTACAGTCTTAACAATTTAATCAATTCCAAGCAACCTACAAAGCAACAGAATATTAGCTTTCAAAGCTTGACTGTAGAGAAGAATAAAGATGTTATTCAGAATAAGTTTAGCTTTGAAACTTTCTCTTCTCTCATTATTTTAAATTCTGTAATTTACTAAAAAAATTATGTTAAATTTTTTCGCAAAAATATTTATTACAGCTTTTACAAAAATGGTTTAACAAATCCTTATTGAGAGTCGCTTACAGACGGATAAACACAAGCTACATAAATGACCTCTCATCCTTTATGATCCATGTCAGCACGGTAAACTCTGGTCTTAACATCCTGGTGTCATCTTCGGAACTTTAGAACATTGCCTTTGATTCCAAATGTGCTTACTCAACTGCCTGGACTTTTCCTGTTGGCTCTTATTACCGATGAAGGTTAAGGCTAAAGAAAAAAATGGAAGAAAATTACCTATTCCTATAATCTACAATGTATTTTTCTGAACACTAATTTTGAACAAATACTAACTTGGTGATTCAGTTTCAAAGTGTGCACAAATTTTACCAGAAATGGTTTTAGTTATATGAACTCCTTTCAAAAAGAAATTGCTCAGTAGATCTCCACATTTGTATTTTAAAATGGCCCTAAGTGTATAGCAATGCATTGTCAGGAAAGATAACCACAAAGAAGAATGTCATATTAAGTGAAATATGCCAGGCACTGAAGGACAAATACCGTACGATCTCACTCACGGAGAATCTAAGACAATTGAACCCATAAAAGTAGAGAATAGAATAGTGGTTACAAGGGGCTGGGTGGTTGCCAGGGGCTGGGCAAGGGGGAGTTGGGAAGATGTTGGTCAAAGGATACAAAATTGCAGTGAGGTAAGAGGAATAAAGTCAAGAGATCTATTGCGTAGCATGACGACCATAGTTAACTGAGTGTTACGTCTCGAAACCGCTGAGAGCGGATATGAAGTGTTCTTAGCACACAAATGATCACACGTGAGGTGATGCATGCTTATTAGCTAGATTTAATCACCAATCGGTGCTATACAATACACACTTCAAGACATCATGTTGAACACAATAATACATGTAATTTCATCTGTCAATTTAAGAGTAAAAATAAATAAGAAATTGTGTTTATTTACTTATTTATTTTTGTTCATTTATTTTTTGAGGTGGGGTCTCACTCTGTCACCCAGGCTGAAGTGCAATGGCACTGTCTCAGAGCACTGCAACCTCCGCCTTCCGGGTTCAAGCGATTCTCCTGCCTCAGCCTCCTGAGTAGCTGGGATTACAGGTGCCCATCACCAATGCCCAGCTAATTTTTGTATTTTTAGTAGAGACGGGGTTTTGTCATGTTGGCCAGGCTGGTCTGGAACTCCGGTCCTGAAGTAATCCACCCACCTCGGCCTCCCAAAGTGCTGGGATTACAGGCGTGAGCCACTGTGCCTGGCCAAAAGAAATTTAAAAAATAAATAAATAAGGTAAGTGAAATTCTCTTCATGAAAAATAAAAATAACCTACAAACCCAACCATTCAAATTTGTATACAAATGTCTTGTCTTTTCTATGCATAAAATATGCACATAATCAAAATATAGAGAATTTTTATTTCTTATACTATAATATATTCAGCTCATCTAATATTTATTGTATAATTAATAACATAATTTCTTTCCAAGGTCTGATATTTATAGAAAACAAAATGTGTGAGAATGAGACGTTTTCTTTTCTTACCTTATTTTTTTAGAATTTTAAGTTCTTAAGATGAGGCCATGAAGTTATAGAGTTTACTATACTGTCCTAGGTCATAAAGATAATAGGTCATTTATTTAGCTTGCATTTCATCCCCACGTAAGAGAAGCTTAAGAAAGATCTGTGTGGTTTTATTTCTGTCTATTCCACTCTTCATAATAAAATTCTCTGAGAAAATTTCTCTGAAATTAAAATCAACACAAACACCGCACAAAAAGTATCTCAAAACTTTAAGACAATATCCAATAAGAAGAAAATTATAAATCACCTTACAGTTTTTCTCTCTGCCTACATCTCTCCCAAGTCTAATCTATTCAACGTATATCCATAGGAGTGATTTTTTTTAACTTCAATTTGGCTGGGTAACTTTCCTTCAGAGCTTGAGGTGCTTCTACGTTACACATAGAATACAGCCCCAGCTCAGACACAACACTCAGGTCCTCAGAATTTGATCTCCATCTTTGCTTCCGGCTAATCTGCCCTTTCTCCCTCCTACACCAGTCTGAGCACCAGGCTACTTAAGGGCCCCGAATCCTTGCTAAAGTCTTCCTATTCTCTCTGGCATCACCCAGTTGTCCTTGTTGTTGGTTTTCCACTCTGATCTGCTCATTTTCTGCTCAGCAAATGTCTACTCACACGTCAAGGCTCAAGAGCTACATCTTTTTATTTATTTATTTATTTATTTATTTTTATTGCATTTTAGGTTTTGGGGTACATGTGAAGAACATGCAAGATTGTTGCATAGGTACACACATGGCAGTGCAATTTGCTGCCTTCCTCCCCCATCACCTATATCTGGCATTTCTCCCCATGCTCTCTCTCCCCAACTCCCCCACCCGCCGCTGTCCCTCCCCTATTTCCCCCCCCCCCCCCCAACAGACCCCAGTGTGTGATGCTCCCCTCCCCTGTGTCCATGTGTTCTCCTTGTTCAACACCCGCCTATGAGTGAGAACATGCGGTGTTTGATTTTCTGTTCTTGTGTCAGTTTGCTGAGAATGATGGTTTCCAGGTTCATCCATGTCCCTACAAAGGACACAAACTCATCGTTTTCGATGGCTGCGTAATATTCCATGGTGTATATGTGCCATATTTTCCCTGTCCAGTCTATCATCGATGGGCATTTGGGTTGGTTCCAGGTCTTTGCTATTGTAAACTGTGCTGCAATGCACATTTGTGTGCATGCGTCCTTATAGTAGAACGATTTATAATCCTTTGGATATATACCCAGTAATGGGATTCCTGGGTCAAATGGAATTTCTATTTCTAGGTCCTTGAGGAATCACCACACTGTCTTCCACAATGGTTGAACTAATTTACACTCCCACCAACAGTGTAAAAGTGTTCCTATTTCTCCACATCCTCTCCAGCATCTGCTGTCTCCAGATTTTTTAATGATTGCCATTCTAACTGGCGTGAGATGGTATCTCAATGTAGTTTTGATTTGCATTTCTCTAATGACCAGTGATAAGAGCTACATCTTTTAAAAGTCTTCTCTGATCCGTCCTGACTGAAAGGGCCCTCCATAAAAAACAAATGATGGAGTGCTGCATGTCAGCTGTGTGCCAGGGTTGCTGTGGGCTATCACATGCTGTGGCTTAATCCTCAAAGCCAGACGGTGCAGTCAAGTTAATCGTAACCGCCAACAAGAAGAGTGGGTTTGGAAGTGTTGAGCTGACTCAACCTGTTGTCATTCAGCTGACTGCATGAGACCTCACACTATTTTCGGAATATTTCTATTAAGGCTATTGATTCATGTTTTACTGGCTCTTCTTCCTCTGTGAAATCCTTGAAGCCTTGGTCTGGAGAGAGTTTAATTTACCATGCACATCAGGTCAATTCTAATAGCGAAAGGAGATGTGTCCTTTTAATAATTAAATCAGATTAATATTCATAGCATTCAGAACTTTCTATGTAAACAGGAATGTATGATTAACCCTTTGTTATGAACTGACTGTTTGTGTACCTCCAAAATATGTATGTTGAGGCCTTACCCTCCAGTGTTATAGTATTTAGAGATGAGGCCTTTCCGGAAGTAATGAAGGTTAAAGGAAGTGATAGTGGTGGAACCCTGAGCTGATAGGACTGGTGTCCTCATAAGAAGGCACATTGGAATTGTATTCTCTCTCTTTCGTGGAAAGGCCGTGTGAGGACTCAATGAGAAGGCAGCCATCTTAAGCCAGGGAGAGAGTCCTCATAAGGAACCAAATTGTCCAGCCCCTTGATCTTGGATTTCTAACCCCAGAACTATGAAAAATAGATTTCTAGCCCCAGAACTGTGAAAAATAAACTTCCGTTGTGTAAGCCACTCAGGCTGTGGTATTTTGTTATGGCAGCTCTGGCAGACTAAGACACTTTCCTAGGTCATATATTATTTATTATTGTGTCTATCGCTAAGTCAACTTATTATGCCACTATATAATAGGCAATCAATACATGTCATTAAATAAAATAATTAAAATTAAAAGCATTTAAAAAGTACAATAGAATGAAAGAAACATATTTTCAAAAGTTAACATCAACATGTTAAAAGATAAAAATTCTATTTTTACTTTAGGATATACCTACTATTCATTTTTGTGAATAAAGAGAGATGTTATTCATATGTCCTAAATATTTATATAAATTCCAAAGCCTTTGGAAATGTTTTCAGTACAACTTTAAAATGTGAATTCTGGAATAAAAAACTGAATTGGGAGTCAGCAAATTTTTTGAAATAAGATTATTTCGTTAAATAGAATAAACATATAAAAGTAAGAAACACACATGTGCCTTGGGCCAGGAAGCTGAGGAGGGTCACTTGAATGAGAGGGACCTCAGGCATGAGACGGGAGGCAGAAAAGCATCAAACAGAATGTCCTGAGTCCAGGGAGGCGGTTCAGGGTGCTGCCTTTGTGTGGGTGCTGCTTACCCAAGATGCCCTCAGCTTCCCATTATTTCCCAAACCTGGCATGAAGTGGGCTGTGATTCCATTTACTGGGCTGAGAGGAGGGAAAGGGGAGCTGGGAAAGGTTAGGGCAGCAAGACAGGATCACGATAAGAAGGTGTGTCCTCAAGTGGGCTTATGGCTTTTTCTATGGTTCTGTCTCTGCTCCTACCTACATGTCAGTTTCTTTATTCACAACTGCTATTTCTAGCTACTGTTGATGTCTCTTCAGTTCCTTTCACCTATATCCTAAAATCTATCTAGAATAAATTACTCTTAGGACATATTTGGCATCCAAATTTAGAAGAATAACCACCCTTTAAGGTTATAAATTAAAACATATATTTAAACAGCCTTCGCCATTATTGAAAGTAAAAATTATATTTTGAATGACTTTAGAAGCTTTGTAATAAAATTCTAATTACCTCTGATGCAAAAAGTCTAAATGCTAATTATAAAATATTCTAAAGTGTATTCACTGTCACTTGATGAAGGTGGCACTTCATTGCTAATGATAGTGTTACACAATTCTTAGAACAATACAATAATAAAATAAAATAAATCTCTAAAACATATAAAATGTGAAAACGAATAAATTAATAAAATACTTATTAAGTTGATAGGCTAAATACCGTTTTTCAAAATGATTCTGAAAAACAAACCTATTGGGTGTAGTTTTATTTTGAGGTAGGGAAGCCTGTAACACAGCAAACCCTGAATCGCTGCTGGAAAGAGCCCAATTCATTATCTTGTTGATCTCAAAAAATAATTTTATGCTCTAATTAAATTCATGATTTTAAATTAAAAGTTGATACAAAAAACACCAGGGGATTTCATAATACAAAAGAGAGAAGGGAAATTAGAACTGGGAGAAAAAAATGATGACGCTCGCTGGAGAAAGAGAATGGCCATGAGGAAGGTGATTGCTTTGTTACTGATTACTGCAGATGGCAATTTTGTTTAAGGAAGGAAAATATTAATGAATTGAATATCCAGACACACATTCAGATTGCCTAAAGTGTTGGAGGCATTACTTTAAATATTATTAAAATTGTAAATTTACATGAAGAGTATTTTTGAAAGTTATCCTCAAAAACCTAGAATTGACTTCTATAATAAACCACAAATTAAAAAGGTGACCAAAACCTTTGAAAAACAACATAATGTTTGCCTATTTTGGAAATAAATTTCAAAATTAAAACTCAGCAAATTAAATTTGTAAATTAAAACTTAGCAAAATCAAATAAACACAACTGTATATGATTTTCCATCAAACAAATAGTTTTAGATCAGAGGTCTTTAAGCATATGATTTACTTAAAATAATCTGAGAAAATTTCCAAAGAAAATTCTGGACACTGTGTTGAGTATCTATTATAAGGTAACCCAGGAATGCCTATTGTGACCAAGCAGTGAAGTAACGCTGGAATTAATTTTCCTTTCACTAAGGATCAAATGTCTGTCCGCCTCCCACTCATTCACATGTTGATACCCAATCTCCAATGTCATGGAATTTGGAGGTGGGGCCTTTGGGAAGCAATTCAGTTATGAGGGCACAGAAACCTCATAGATGGGATTAGTGCCCTTATAAAAGAGTCTAGAAAGCTGCCTCACCCCTTCCTTCATGTGAGGACACAGCCAGGAGGCGCCCAATATGAACGAGGAAGAGAGTCCATAGGAAACACCAAATCTGCTAGCACCTTGATCTTGAATTTCCAACCTCCAGAACTATAAAACATAAATGTCTGTTGTTTACAAGCCACCCAGTCCATGGCATTTGTTACTGCAGTGTGACTGGACTGAGACACCGCATATGTTCCATCTGAGCAGAAAGCAGTTGAGGGCTGGTTTGGTGATTTTCCTGCATCAAATGCTCAGGGAGCCAGGATCCTGCACTTTCCCAGTTCCCTGCAAAACTTCAGCCTTCTTATCCTCATTTCAAACAACATCAAGAACACTTTCTGGAATTTGGAAAGGCAAGTTCTCCTTCCATTAGCCACAACTTCATGGCAGGCCACACCCATTAAAAAAATTTCAAAAATGTAACCTTTGCCTGGGGAGTGGGCATGTGCCACCTTGACTTTTGGTTTGTTAAGCAGTAAGGATTATCCAGGGAATTAGGTCAATCAAATAAGTTTGGACATTTTACCTCGTCCTCCCTCTTTTCTGTAGATAAGAATATTTAGCTTAAAGGGTTAAGATAAGAATATTTAGCTTAAAGGGTTAACATCTAAGTTTTAAAAGTCAGAAAAGTATTCTCTAAAATCCCCATCTAACCAATATTTCTATTATACATCATTCATACATAAAAATGTTGCTTTTTATCTTACACTACACTATAAAACTATTTCTTTTAACTTAGGGATGTAAATATTTAACACATTGAGTAAATAAACTTTTTATAATACTGATTTTGAAATATCATAATCTTCAAATTTTTGTGGAATACTATTAGGATTTAATTGATAAAATTTGACTAAATTATGGCTACATATGTCAACTTAAATGTATTTGTTTGGAAATTGAAAGCTAATCCATGAGAAAGATAAAGTATGCTAGAATTACTTTTCCCGGAACCTCCTTCCCTGCCAGGTGAAATTGGATGGAGACCACCAGGTACGGAAGCAGCCGAGGTGGTGTGTTCTGGTTTATCCTCAGCTTTCTCTCCAACTCTACTTTGACCTGGATTCCAACAAGAAGGAGCCACAACGCCCCTCTGGACTATGCCACTCCAGCAGCCGAAAGTACTGACCTTCCGGTGAGTGCTATCTAGTTCTTCCTTCACCAGGGCTGGCGGACATCTTGTCACTGATCCTTCCTAGGTAGTTACTTCATTAGATCCACCCACAGCTACATGAGGACCATTTCCTATAATAATGTTTTATTTCATAACATTCTATAACCTCAGCTTCCTCCTTCTACCAGTATACACTATCTATAATGTAGAGGTTTCTATGTAATATAGGTAAAGGTAATCTTTTCATTGAAACAATTTCAAAACCTGTGATTCTTGCTGCTTCATGTGGCATGTGAAGGGAATTCAGCAGCGGTGTCTATTTCTTGTGATAGGCAACAGAGCATAATCTTATTTAAGAACATTGCTTCTACTTGTATAAATCAATACATACGCTCCTTTACCTATCTTAATTTTGTCTTTATTTTTCAATTTTGGTAAAATATCTAGCTGTCGTATTTGCTCATAGCAATGCATTTTATACCATAGCGTCTAAAATGCACACACTATAGGACTGGAAGATTTGCTTCACAGTTTTTCTTTAGTCGAAGTAAATTGGCCTCTCAATAAAACATCTTCCTTTCTCATAGACAATTACATTGTCAAGATAATCTATGTTATGTTGTGGTAACAAGCAACTCAAAATCTCAGTGGCTTTCCACAAGACATTGTTTCTCACTCACACTATATATCTATAACACATTGGCTGCCTCCGTTCCACATCATTTTGACATCAGCCTGGGCTTTGAAGCAGTATCAGTTCATAGCAGGGGAAAAAGATACTTTTCCAGAAAGGGAATTTTTTCCTGGAAAAAAAATATGTCACTTTCATTTCTTTTTATGGTCCAAAACAAGTTACAAGGATAGGGCTGATGTTAATGAGATTGGGAAATACAGCTAGTCCTCTATAACCATGGGTTCTTGTCCATGGATTCTACCAACCATAGATGGAAAATATGTACAAAAAAAAGTCACAAAGTCCCAAAAAGCAGTATTTAAATTTGCCATATGCCCAGTAATGTGTTGAATCCACTGGAATAAAGTGATACGTAGGCATTGTACTATTACAGGTAATCTGGAGATGATTTAAAGTAAATGGATGTGTGTAGGTTATATGGAAATACTGTGCTATTTTATAACAGGGACTTTAGCGTCCATGGACTTTGGTATCTGAGGGAGCTCCTAGAACCTCTTCCCTACAAATACCAAGAGATGATTGTATAATTCTTCCCCAGGGAAGAGTAAGGGACACTTCACGGTGTAATCAAACATTGTAGTCTATCTTTCTGGACATCATTTTGTTCCCCCCACCACATTCAGAGCATACACACTCCCTCATCCGTGGCAACAATCCCAAATTCCCAGCCTCCTCTTCCATCATGCGCCTGTCTCATCTAGTCTGGAGCCCATGAAGCAAACCCAACCTAAATGTCCCCCCTCCTCTTTGTATTCAGAAGAGCAACAGGAGGGATAGCACTGCAGTAAATGCTCCCACTGGGTAAAGAAAACAATGGGACCTTCCATCCCTGGTCTGTAGCAATCCCAAAAACCTGCTAGGCAGAATTTGAGAGGCCCCTGTCCTTAAGGTGGAGAATATTCTTTGGGTCCTGACTGTACATCCTGGGAATAGACGCTTTCCTCCCAGTATGTTTTTCCCCTCCATGGCCCATGGCTCTGTTTTTGAAGATGTTCACTCTTTTTCACTGTCTAACTTTGTCACATCTGAGGGGGCCATTGATAATGCACCCTCCCTGGGACCAGATGGCCTTCTGAGTCTGTTCTTTGTCCTTTGAAGTTGGGCGAACCAAAGCTTATTTTAAGTTATGAAGCGTCAAACTCTCTTCCGGCTCAAACTGATGACTATTGGAAATACAACTCTCTCAAAAACGTACTTGCTTTCTCAATCCTTCCTGTGAGAAGAAGCAAATATTTTAACATCATAATATCATCTACCACAGAGATGGAGCTTCTATTTTTCTTTTACATAGAGCCCCTGATGCACTCAATGTAATAGCTGTTCTACCTGCCTTTTATATTTCATTTTTATATCTGGCTGGGCTTTGCTGCTAGAAATAACATATGAAAAGCACTTGGAAATTACATCTTGCAGCTGATGTTCCCTAGAGACACCATTCCTGACCCAAATAGTCATTTGGCTTATATTTGAACATAAACATGAATGGCGTCTCACCGAATCTGCTCACTCACTTTTATACTGATCGGCTGCTGGGATATAAATCTGCCCTTCTCATAGTTTCCATGCACCATCCTTCCTTCTGCCAATTTGTAAGCACACAATAAATACAAACTATCTGATAAGCCATAGTGGACCAGTCAGCCTATCTCTTTACTGTGAACGGATAATATTGCCTGAAAATGAGTAAAGTAGCTACTAAAAGTGTATTTTTATATAACATATTTTTCTTCCTTATTTTTCTTTCAGTGTGTTCTAATTTGACATTTCCCTTTAAAGTGCGTGCCACAATCTAAATACTGATTTTTTGGTACCCTTCGGTAGCTATAAAATTGAACGGAGCCACTGTTCCCTTCATTTAAAATAACTGCTTTTCCATTTTTTTGCAGATCACACATTCACCTCTGTGGATTTTTGTTTGTTTGCTTTGTTTTGGCCACTACGTTGTTGAACTGATGGTTTTAAGGCATTATCAAAAATCCCTTATTGTTTAACTTGTCATTTAACACAACTGCTGTATGTCCTTGCTACTGGCCCTGCACAGATTGGAGGGTCATGTCTTTTCTATTTTTATTCAAATGATTGATAAAAGGTTGAAACGTAGAAAGCCAAGGATAAGGCCCATGGCACCCTACTGGAAAGCACCTTAACGTCAACATCTATCCATTAATCACCACTTCGGGTTGAGTTTTTCCATCAGCTACTAATCCATCATTTTTATCTTGCACTTTTCTAAATCTTGTCCACAAATGCCTAGTCTAACATGATTTGTTTTTTGTGGGTCTATATTCACCGCCTCCTCTAAGGAACCATCTTTCAGCTTTAATGATGTGCTCCTTAGACAAGAAGGCAATATTATACTACACATCAGCAGTAAGCAGAATCTTTGTCCAACTTTTCAAAGTGTAATTATTATTTGTCAAACTTTAAAAACTTGTAGAACTTTGCCAAGTTTTCTCAACACTTTTCAGGAATATGTTCATAAACTCATTGGCAAATTTTATGAATAACTGGGATAGTTCTGGTTTAGTAGGCATTCAAAGAAGCTATGTGTACTATTAGAATTTCCTTCAACTATCTCAGGTTTCAAAATCTTTCTCACTAGTATCCATTTCTGTTTGCTTTTGTCTGAGAATAATTCTAGAAACTATATTCTAATTTTCTCATTGTCAACCATCAGCATAACAAACTCTATGGCATGTGTTATCCCGTCATTACTGAGGTTGTCTTGAAGACAGCCATTATTTCACCTTGTCATTTTTGTAGTCAGTTTATTTTCAGAGTCTGGATTAAACTAGAAAAGCAGTGTCTCAAAGTTTAGCTATTACTGTGCTTCCATTAAATGTAAAGAAGAGAAAAGGTCTTGTCATTGATAAAAGACCAAACATGAGTCCAAATATATTGGGCATCAGACTAACCCCTAAACTTTCTAGTTTTGTATTCTGAGAGGTCATAAGATTCTCTGACTTACAATTTGTTCTTTAAAATTATGAAAGAAAAGGATTTTCTCACATGGAGTGCTGTAGCAATGAGAATTATATAAACTGTCATAAAGTATTATGTAAGTGGTAAATAAAGCTTCTTACTATTGTTATTACTTGATAATTTAAAGTTGATGTAAAACATAAGAATAAGAAAAGTAAAATAAAAGCAGTGTATTACTGAGAACTGAAGAAATAAATAAATTATATATACAGAGGATGGTTAGGTCATTACTTTATATATTTAATTAGTAACTGGAAAATAATCTGTCCATTCTTATTCAGTAATTCAAATATATTAATAATACAAAAGCCAAGAATAGTCAATGGCATCAATTGTGTATAAAAATTAGATATTCCTTTTAGTATTAATATGTCACTAATTAAGGTTTTGAGAAAATTTCAGATTTTTTTTTAACTTCATAGGTCACATTTTAAATATTTCTGTAGCTTTTCAAATTTAAAACAATTAATTTATTTCACATTAAAACATATGATGTGAAACTAGAAATATATTTTATTCAATCATTGTTTTTTGAATAATTGAGATTGAATGAATTTACAGTCAAAATATGAATTATGGAACTGACAGTATATTTTAATTAATTTCATTTATGTTGATACTACTTAATTACTTGGAGTTAGGATTATCCAAAATTTTAAATTTTGAAGTGTGAAGTCACAGAAAATGTAACCAAGAAGATTTTTATTACAACATTAAATTTTGAGCCCCAAATATATGAAGCCGTTTCCCAGAGAGAGACTCACCTATAGAAATTTGTTTTTCTTATCTATTTTTATATTTTTGATAGACTTTTGTAGTTTATGTTCCTTGAGAAATGAAGGAAGTCACTGTTAACAATATTTCAACACATTCTGAGACATCAAAAGATAAAATCATAATAATAATGACAATGATAGTATCTTTTGCTGTTCATTTAAAATTAATGGCTACTTTATAATTACTAATATTTAAAGAACTAGTTGCCTCTTAAGTGGAAAATGCATTTTAATTTCAAAGGCATTTAAATTAAAGGGAAGAGCTCTTTAATTGTACATTCATTACAAGCTAATCACTTCTCTAAAATATTGAAGCATAGTTGATTTTTAATTCTGAGACCTCTATAATTCAATTTAAATCAGCACTATTATGCTGAGTTACAATGATATTTAGTCACCTCATCATGATTATTTGATTTAGCCAAATTAAAGTCTGTTTCATGGTTTTGAGATACAATAATATATGTCAAAGCACCATCAATATAGTTAATAAAACTCTTTACACAGCAGGAGCTATTTGTGTCAGATTCAAACAATTCCTCCAGAACAGCCATGCAAATAGAAGAGTAAGAGTGAGTTCCCATCATTTTTCTGTGTGAGGATAGAACGACAGCCATGTTGACAGTGATATGTGTTCATCTATGTTTCTGTACTCTACATGCAAACTTGTATGCCCCTTAGCTGAGCCAACTTTTGAATACAGCTGTTTTTTGGTACCTGTGGAGTTGGTTCCAAGACCCCTGTGGATACTGAAATCTGTGATTGGTCAAGTTCCTGATATAAATATATTTGCACCACATCCTCCTGTATAATTTCAGTCATTTCTGGATTACTTACAACAACTAATACACAGTAAATTCTATGTAAGTAGTTGTTGCACTATATTGAATTATAAGAATAAAGAATGTCTGTGCATGTTCAGTACAGACACATCATCCTTTTTGTTCTGAGTATTTTCCATCCACGACTGATTGAATCTGCAAAATCAAAACACATGAACATATAGCGCCAACTGTAAACTAGTTATTTCTTTCTATTCTGAGTACGATTATAAAAACTTATCAAAAGTTTAACTTTTCCATGAAAGGAGAGAAAACTCCCCCTCCTCAGAAGACAAAAGTATAGAGAGAGTTATTTTGATTTTTTAAAATTCCTTCTCTTCCTCCTCCCCCAAAGAAGATTAGGGTGGTGGGGGCAGGTCGGTGAGATGGGGGAGGGCATCCCAAGAGCTCTTCTCCCCGGGGAAGCTTGGCTTCCTCTACCATACAGGGATGGCTTCACCTCCAGCTGGTGCTTGTACAGGACAGTCATACGAAGGCCATTTGGCCACACATCTCAGCCTCACCCTCCAATTAGCTTTAATTATATTTAAGCTATTATTTGTTTAGCAGCTTTGATTTTATTATAATTTTATAATATATACAACTATTTGTAACAATATTAACATGATATAATATTATTTTATTATTTAAGCCTTAATTTCATTTAAGCTGTTACTTCTATTTTTATGATTCTTACACTTCACTTCTCAATTAACTTCAAGCTATGAGCAGACAGGAATGTAATACAAATAACAGCTTAAATGAAGTTAAGGCTTAAATTATAAAAGTTTTGAAAGTAGCTATGGTAATGGTTGCAAACCCACACCTCGTAACCTCCCTTCTGTAGAAATAGAAATTTATGAAATGTGTAATACACGTAGAAATAAAATAGAACAAAATATACAATGGAGAAAATAAACCTATAATGTTTGCATCTTACAATATAGATCAAGTGATGTATCTTGAAGGACTACTGTCATAAACGAAGATATATAACATAAATACCGGAAAATTCTTTAAAATATGTATTATTAGTAATATAATAGTGGCCACAATGGAATTGTTAAGAATAAAACAAATTTAATCCACAAAAAACAAGAAAGAGAAAGAAAGGGGTGAAAGAAGGGACTGGACAACACCTGGTGGAAAACAATTAATAAGAAGCTAGATATGACACAGCCATATTTATATTATATTAATTTTAATTGATAGAAATATTTGCATTATTTTTTGCCATCAGGTTTTTAACCTGTATATTTTTTAAGTGAATATGTGCATTATAAGAGCTTGAAAAACACAAGAAGCAAAGAGCAAACTCATTCACAACCACATGTAATTTACAGTTCGATGTGTCCTTCTAGGTCCTGTGTGTGTGTAGACACAATATCTAATTTTTATGGAGTTGAGATTGTATAGTTTATATCATGCTGTTTTCACACATCATGTATATTTATCAATTAAAAAAAATACCATATCTATGTGAGTATTTTGATAACCAAGAATATACTACATCACCTCAGTATAAAGGAAACAAATGTAACTTGTCTTTTGTGGAAAAAGAAAATTTCATAGAAAACAGAAATGACCACAGGCCTCTGGATTAAAGTATTTGCAGCATTTTGATAAAAATACTAATTTTTCTGATTAAAATATTCACTTAATGCTCAATTGAAAGTGAACCATAAAGCAACAATGTATACTAAGTATGTTTCCAAGATAATTCATTATCGGATCTATGCCATTCAGAATTCAGATATTAGCAAGAAGGTGTATTTCCACGGAATTACTTAATGTATTCCTATGATACAGCCAAAAGAGATGCACATACGTCACTGGCTATCCACAAAATAGAAATATGAACACATCGCATACTCCTCCTCTGCTGTACTTATTTTGCCTCTCTGCTGCCCACCTAATCAGCAAGTCCTGATATATACTTCTTAGAGCTGGTTTAACAATTCCATGTCCAATGTGCTCCTTTTCCATCAGTTAAAACAAAAACAAATTTACAAGTTGGCTAATTCACTAGCTCTGCTTTTTATTATGCATTGCCACCTCAGGACATCTATGCAACTTACAGTTGGAACACAGTGAATTTTTCCACAATAAACACAGACACTTTACTAAAAATGCACATATAGACCTATTGTTGTCAACTGAAACCATTGTCTAGATATGGAGGTACTACAAAGAGCCTTCCCTTCACTCCTCTTCTTTATCCTCTTCCACTATTCCAGTGACTGAGTACAGGACTATGTCCAGTTCCGAGAGGTGGAGTAACAAAGGTCACCTCTGGAAGACAGGCTTTCCTAAAAACTAACCACAGGGCATTTATAAAGGGATGATTTTACTACCTCTACTTTTAACATATGTTGAGGATTAGGACTTGGATTTGATTATCCTTTCATACATAGCAATATGAACTAAAATGCACGTATAGAGCAATCATTAGACCATCTGAACTAACTAAACTCATGGGGCAGAACCTTTCATTCCGCACACTGCCTCCCTCCCAACAGCCACCCCTCAGTGAACAGTCAGTATCTTTTTAAAATATATCTTTTAAAAAAAGAAACTGTCACATTTTTTAAAAAATAAGGAAAAACCTAAGAAACCCACTCTCAGTATAAAGACATAGGTAATGTGAGATATTACCTTGAAATGATATGATGTCTCCGATTTGCTTAAAATGCTTCAACCAAAAGGAAAAGAAAAAATATTTAAAAAGAGGAAAATGATATGACAATATTTTAAATTTGGTGATCTGGCTGATGAATGTGTGGGTGAAAAAATTGATATTTTTTCTATTTTTGTGTTTGTTGAATTTGTTGTAATAAAATGCTTAAAATACACACTATAGGCTCCCCCCACCTTCTTTAGTCATTGGCAATGTCACAAATCACAAATTATTTCTTATAAACTAAAGTAAATGCTAGCAAGGGCATAAGAAGCTCTAAAGCAGAGGTAGGATTCCAGTGGGATTTTCATAAGGGGACAGAGCTGAGGGTCCTACTATCCCAGAACTTCTCCTGATGACACAGCTAACAGGTACCACCATCTCAGAACATAGGTCACTGAGGAGGAGCTGGGGGACCTGGCGAACATGCCCTGTTCCAGGCAGAGCTCCAGAGGCCGGGCTGAGATAGAACTCATTATATGTGCTGCAAAGGGCACAGGCAGAAAACCAAGACTCACCCATAAGAGACAGGAGCACTATATAGAGGAGCTGATGCAACGTGACAAGAACTGACACTTGCCATGAAAAAAGGAATTTTAAAAACTTTTTGTGGGAAAATTCAAGAGATAAGGTCTGGTTTTTGTGCAGATTGCTAATCTGATAGAAATTTAGTCTTTGAATCCCGGTGCCCATGATATTGTATCTGTTACAGAGAAATAGCATTATACGAGGAAGGGAAGGAATGGAACTCTGTGACATTACAGAAACTTCTGCATCCACCATATCTGAATTGAGACTCAATCTGGGTGTTTTGGTTCATTTTGCTTCTTACTATCATTTAATCTGGGATTGCCACTTGCCACAAGTTATCATTTGAATTTTTTAGGCATTTTCTGGGATGTTCTGGGGGAGATGATCTGGAAATAAAGACCATCAGGCCTGAATGTGGAAGTGAGATGCGATGCTGCAAAGTCAAGGGGCTGAAAGATTCGGGATCCTGTCCCTCTCTGCTTTCTTCTTATCTCCCAGGATGCTAATAGCCAGAATTGTGATTCCAGGCCAGAGACAGGGAATCATTATTTGAGGAAATTGACCTAGTCAAAATGAAGACCCATAGATACTGACATGTATGGTTCCAATAATGACTGGATCTAGCCCAACATGAAAGTAGAACTTCCAATCAGATTACATGTCATTATATAATGTTAAAGGGAAAAATTCAGCAAGAGAATATAATGGTTGTAAATATATATATGCATTCAACATTGGAGGACCCAAATACATAAAGCAAATATTATTAGAGCTAAAGAGAGAGTTAGACCCCAATACAATAATAGCTGGAGACTTCAACACTCTCCTTTAAGCTTTGGACAGATCATCCAGAGAGAAAACCAACAAAGAAATAGCAGACTTAATATGTATTACAGAACAAATGAACCTAATAGATATTTACAGAACATTTATTCCAACAGCTGCAGAATACATATTCCCTCAGCACATGGATCATTCTCAAGGATAGACCATATGTTAGGCCAAAAAACAAGTATAAAAAAATTCAGAAAAATTGAAATAATAACAAGCATCTTCTTTGATCACAATGGAATAAGACTAGAAATCCATAACAAAAAGAATTTTGGAAACTATGCAAACACATGGAAATTAAACAAAATGTTCCTGAAGGATCAGTGAATCAATAAAGAAATTAAAAAGAAAACTAATAAATTTCTTGAGCCAAATGATGATAGAAACACACCATACCAGAATTCATGGGATGCAGTGAAAGCAGTACTGAGGGAAATTTATAGCTGTAAATGCCTACATCAAAAAATAAGAAAAACTTCAGATAAATAACCTAACAATGCATCTTAAAGAACGAGAAAAGCAAGAGGAAACTAAACCAAAATTAGGAGAATAAATGAAATAAATGAAATCAGAGATAAAAAAGGAGACATTATAACTGATACCACAGAAATTCAAAGGACCATTAGTGGCCACCATAAACAATGATAAGCCAATACATTGGAAAATCTAGAAGAAGTGAATACATTCCTAGACACATACAATCTACAAAATCAAACCATAAAGCAATCCAAATCCTGAACAAATTAATAACAAGTAACAAAATGAAAGCCATCGTAAAAAGTCACCCAGTAGAGAAAAGCCCAAGACCCAGTGCCTTCACTGCTGAATGCTACCAAACATTTAATGAACTAATAGCAATCCTGCTATTAGTTCAAAAACCATTTCAAAAACTACAGAAAAAAGAAATAGTTCCAAACTCAATCTACAAGGCCAGTATTACCCAGATACCAACACCAGAAAAAAAAGAAAGGTCAGGTGCAGTGTCTCACGTCTGTAATCCCAGCACTTTGGGAGGCCGAGGCAGGCAGATTGCTTGAGGCCAAGAATTTGAGATCAGCCTGGCCAACATGGTGAAACCCTGTCTCTGCCAACAATACAAAAATTATCCAGGCATGGTGGCACATGCTTGTGGTCTCAGCTACTTGGGAAGCTGAGGTATGAGAATCACTTGAACCCAGGAGGTGGACATTCCAGTGAGCCAAGACTGTGCCATTGCACTTCAGCCTGGGTGACAGTGTGAGAATCTGTCTACAAAAAAAAAAGAAAGAAAAGAAAAAAACGAAAGCAAAAACTACAGGCCAATATCTCTGAGGACTATTAATGCAAAAATCCTCAACAAAATGCTAGCAAACCAAACTCAAGAATATATTAAAAAGATTATTCGTTATGACCAAGTGGGATTTATCCCTGGGATGCAAGGATGGTTCAACATATGCAAACCATTCAATGCGATACATCAGATCAACAGAATGAGGGACAAAACAGTATGATCATTTTAATGAATGCCAAAAAAGCACTGGATAAAGTTCAACAGTCCTTCATGGAAAAAAACCCTAAAATACTGGGTATAGAAGGAACATATCTCAACATAATAAATGTCATATATGATAGACCATTCAGTATCGTACTGAATGGGGGAAAATTGAAAGCCTTTCTTCTTAGATCTGGAACACGATAAAGATGCTCACTGTCATCAGTGATTCAACCTAGTCCTGGAAGTCCTACCTAGAGCAATTGGACAACAGAAAGAAATAAAAGGCATCCAAATTGGAAAGGAAGAAATCAAATTATCCTTGTTTGTAGATGAAAAACTATTAGAACTGATAAATTCAGTAAAGTTGCAGGATACAACATCAACATACAAAAATCAGTAGCATTTCTAAATATGAACATGGAACAATGTGAAAAAGAAATTTAAAAAGTAATCTCATTTACAATAGCCACACATAAAATTAAATACTTATGAATTAACCAAAGAAGTGAAAGATCTCTATAATGAAAACTATAAAACAGTGATGAACAACATTGAAGAGAACACCATAAAAGGGAAAAATATTTTCTGTTTATTATTGGAAGAATCAATATTGTTAAAATGTCCATATTATCCAAAATCATCTATTATTATATAATACTACCATATTATTCAATGCAATCCATATCAAAATACCAATGACACAGAAATAGAAAAAAACTATGCTAAAGTTTATATAAAACCACAAAAGGCCCAGAATAGCCAAAGATATCCTAAGCAAAATGAAAATAAACAAAACAAAAAACAAACTGGAGGAATCACATTACCTGTCTTCAAATTATACCACAGAGCAATAATAACTGAAACAGCATGGTACCAGCATGAACACAGATACATAGACCAATGAAACAGAATAGAGAACCAAGAAGCAAATCCAGACACTTACAGTGACCTCATTTTTGGCAAAGTTGCCAAGAACATACACTGGAGAAAAGATGGTCTCTTCAATAAATGGTGCTGGGGAAACTGGATATCCATATGCAGAAGAATGAAACTAGATCTCTACCTCTCACCATATACAATAAGTCAAATCAAAATGAATTAAATACTTAAATCTAAGATGGTAGCCTATGAAACTACTACAAGAAAACATTGGGGAAACTCTCTAGGACATTGGTCTGCGCGAGATTTTTTTGAGCAATACCCCACATGCACAGGCAACCAAAGCAAAAATGAACAAATGGGATAACAGTAAGCTAAAAAGCTTCTGCACAGCAAAGGACACAATCAACAAAGTGAAGAGACAACCCACAGAATAGGAGAAAATATTTGCAAACTATTCATCTGACAAGGGGTCAATAACTAGAATAAGAAGTTCAAACAACTCTATAGGAATAAACCTAATAATCTGATTAACAATGGACAAAATGAGAATAGACATTCCTCAAAAGGAAATATAAATAGCAAACAGGCAAATGAAACGGTGCTTGACAGAATTGGTCATTAGAGAAATGCAAATCAAAACTACAATGAGATATCATCTCACTCCAGTTAAAATGGCTTATATCCAAAGGTCAGGCAACAACAAATGCTGGAAAAGATGTAGAGAAAAGGGAACCCTTGTACACTGCTGGCGGGAATGTAAATTAGTACAACCGCTATGGAGAACAGTTTGGATGTTCCTCAAAAAAGTAAAAATAAAACTACTATAACATCCAGCAACCCCACTCCCAGGTATATATCCTCCAAAAAGGAAATGAGTATATCAAAGGGATATCTGCACTCCTGTGTTTGTTGCAGCATGTTCACAATAGCCAAAATTTGGAAGCAACCTAAGTGTCCATCAACAGATGAATGGATAAAGAAAATGTGGTATATATACACAATGGAGTACTATTCAGCCATAAAAAATAAGATTGTGCCATTTACAACAACATGGATGGAACCAGAGTTCATTAAGTGAAATAAGCAAGGCACAGAAAGACATGCATTGCATGTTCTTAATTATTTGTGAGATCTTAAAATCAAAACAGTTGAACTCACGAAGAGAGAGAGCAGGATGGTTACCAGAAGCTGGGAAGTGGGGGTGGGGAAATTGAGGATGGTTAATAGGTACAAAAAAATAATTGGAAAGAATGAATAAGACTTAGTATTTTATAGCACAACAGGGGGAATATAGTCAACAAAAATTTAATTGTACATTTAAAAATAACTAAAAGAGTATAACTGGATTGTTTGTTTATTTAACACAAAGTATAAATGCTTGAAGGGATGGATACCCAATATTCTGTGACGTAGTTATTATGCATTGCATGCTTGCACCAAAATATCTCATGTGCTCCATATATACACATACTAGGTACTCACAAAAATAAAAAAAAAATTAAAAAGGTAGATACATAAAAATTAAAGAGTGAGTTACACTTTTCAGACAGCTTAGAGTTCAATCAATTTGCAGCCCATACATCCTTCCTCACTAGGCTTTTGGAGGATGGGAGCAGACTATGTGAGGGCAGACTCAGAGCACGGAAGCAAGGGACGCAGCACAGCAGAGAGCAGGAGGATTTCCCAGCAATGATGAAGGGAAATCTCCAGACAGCAACTGTGCATTTGACCAGAAATAAGCAGACTATACCAGAACAGTGGAAGAAGGACCTGGAAGAAATGTTCCTGGGAAAGTAAAAAGGGAACACATGGATGTGCCTGCCTGTCCTAAGAGGAAGTTTGAGTATTCTCTATATCGGGAAAGGAATGGCCAACAGTTATGACGATGACAAGGAAAATTTTAAAGCATAAAACTACTGCATCTATACAAATGTATTAATGTATTTCCTTGAAAAAAGGAAAAATGGGCAAATTGGATCATATCAAGTTGAAAAGTTTCTGCACAGCAAAGGATATGTAAATTTTCTTGAAAATACATTAATAGCACACAAAATAGTAAAATAACCCATTTAAAAGCTATTTAAATATAAATATCAATTTAAACAAATTGAGCCAATAAAGGAAGAGAATTTGCCCATTTAGAATGGAACTTGATAGAACCACATTTTTATTTTTCGTAGAAAATCATTTATTGTTAATACTTGCAATCTAATAGTCTAACAATATCAGTAAATGGATATTCCTGAGATAAAGTCATGTTATTTAAGAAAACATGAAAGTCAGGGGTGAGGCTTAAGGGAAGTGACAGACACGCAGGCAGCCGTAAAGCAGGGGGCTGACACAGTGGGAACAAGGAGGCAATATTGCGTGTAGGTGAATGCCGCTGTGTGTGTGTGTAGGAATGGAATTTGGTGACATGGTTAATAGCAACAGAAAGCCAAGAAGAAGCTAAGAAGGTGTTGATTTGGGAACTACTTAAAGTATTTTCAAGAAGATTGTGGAACTTCAATGTTAATCAGTATAGAATTTGAAAATTTTCATCTGTGGACCAAAAAGAGCGATTTGCCCCAGTGCTATGAATATGGAAGTCCTTTGAGACCAGACTATATTTGAAATGAATTAACAGATATAATTGATTGCGTGAAGTCCTTGGAGAGAATATATGGATTAAAAGAAGAGTTAAAGAAAGTGTCATAAATAACATCAACTTTTTTCGGATGGGCCCAGGAACAGGAGGGAGCCACCTAAAGACTCCTGGAAAGAGAAGGGATAATACAGATAAATGAGGATGATATCACCAGAGATATGAGGTATACGAAATAAAGAAGTTTTATCTTTCTATTCTGGAAAGACATCAGGCACCTACAAGGTGCCCAGTGAATGTCTGTGGAGAGAAGGGATTAATGAAGAATCAATGAAGTCAACAATGGCACAGCAAGACCAGCCAGGACAACGGTTATGAAATCACTAGGAACATGATGCTTGCAACGCCAGTCGAGTGCTTTATGCTCAAGGCAAACTGCAGAGAGGACTGAATATAAAGGGAGGAGAAGTGGCTTCTCACGAAGAGCAGGCCCCATCCCCTAACCCAACAAAACCAAAATCCAGTGCAACAGATACAGGAGGGAAGTATGCCATCCACACTTCCCTCGAAATACCCTAATGAAAGCTGATTGTCTCGTTATACATTATGGGATGTTTATTACTAAAAGTATATTTTAAAACCCAGCATCAAAAATCAGTAAAGCTTACATATTTTCTGACAAGCAGCAAAAATGTAACCCTGAATATGGAAGCACAATTCCTCTATGGTGTTACTGGGATGGGAATAGAGACTAACCTCTTTGTCTTTTTCTTTTCAAGAGACAGAGCTTTGAGGGAAAAATCAAAACTTAGTACTACTTGGTAATAAGTAGAAGAAGTGGATTCATGATAAACAAAGAAAGTTAGCACATGATCTTTATGGATATCAGAAAGTGTGATTTATTCATCTTCATTGAACACTGAAGCCATTTGAATTGCTTAGAAATTAATACAAATTAATACAATGAAGGAATGACGCTGAGCTGTAACTGTCATTGTTATATACTTGATGTGCTGGTTAGTTAACATGTTTTAGCAGAAACATACTGAAGTGGTAGAAGATTGGTATTACAGCTCAAATGCCTGGGATAAACAACAATGGTTATTTGAAATACAACCATTTAGTTACAAACATATTTTTCAATACTGGAAATTTGTTTGCAAGCTAACTCAACATAACACAGTTGATAATATTTAAAGTTCATGGATCAAAACTAAAATAGGCCACAATGTATACCTCTAAACTAGCCACTTAGAGGAAAAGCCAGTATAATAATGTGAGCAAATCAATAAATCAATTACACTTTAAAAAGGGAGAACGCCTTAAACCAAATTTTCACTCTTTTCCTTCTAGGAAAGATATAGCTAAATGAATGTAATCCCTGCAGCTGTAGAGTCGGAGTAGCACTTTTATAAATGGCTATGACAGTAACAGCTATTGCTGTGAGATTTGCATTACTATTTGGCTAAGAACTGATTAGAGGAGGATGCGATTGTGGAGTTTTATTTGATGTTTACTGGTCTACCAGCATTTCGTAGAGTATATTTGGTCAACCTTCTAATAGGACCCTCCAAATCCTTTTTGTCACTTACCACAAAGTGAAATTGTAGAGCAGTGCATTAAATTGATTAACATTTGATCAAAGAAGATCGTTTTTCACGTCTTTACATGTTTTATGAGCAGAGGCTGTGACTATCTGTCCTGGACTATCTTTGGAAAGATGCAGAGTAAACAGCTTTGGAAGACAGAGATAGTGCCCCCAACAGGGGCAGAAATCACACAGGCCTACAGTTCCAGTTTTATCAATAATACATGGTGTCCAGTTAAGTTTGAATTTAAGATAAGGTATGTCCTCTGCAATGTTTGGGATATGTTTATACTAAGAAATGATAAGTTGTTTGTCAAAAATTCAATTTAACTAGGCACCATGTACTTTATCTGGCAAGCTTCCTGACTGTTCATTATAAACCATTTATTTTCCCTTCGTTTGGTCTCCTCTCCCAAAACCCATGGTGTTCCCAGGCACCGCCTGGCCTTCTTAGCTTGGCTGATAGGGACCAGGCCTCAGGAAGCCGGTGCATGTGCTGGCACCCTGGCTGCTGCTGTGGCTATGAGAAGCACGCTTTCATTCTGACTCACGTGTCTCAAGTCTTCTGCCAGCATCCATGAAACTGTGCTAGGCGGCTTGAGCTTATAAATGGAGTCAAATCTCAGACACATTATGGTTCTTCACATCTATCTCTTCCACTAAAATATAAAAGCCTTTGACAGCAGGGACCACTTAAGTTTTGTTTAACACTGTGTCTGGCATATTGCCCAGTACCTCTCACTACATAAATAGTTGTTGAAAAGGTGAATAAAAGAATAATTGAATGAGCTGTCAGTTGACTTTCGGCTGCTAAACTCTGGGAAACTTTGTAATGTAAATAGGCTAGATTCCCTTGTGGTACGTGTCCCTGTATGCTTTCTCTATCATTGTTTCCATCCTAATCCCCATTTCATCTTTATCTCCATCACTTCCATTTTCTTTTTTCTTTTTTTCTTTTTTTTTTTGGAGATAGAGTCTCGCTCTGTCACCAGCAATCTCTGCTCACTGCAACCCCCACCTCCCAGGTTCAAGCGATTCTCCTGCCCCAGCTTCCCCAGTAGCTAGGACTACAGGCGCACACCACCACGCCCAGCTAATTTTTGTGTTTTTGGTAGAGATGGGATTTCACCATGTTGGCCAGGATGGTCTCGATGTCTCAACCTTGTGATCCACTTGCCTTGGCCTCCCAAAGTGCTGGGAGTACAGGCGTGAGCCACTGCACCCGGCCATCTCCATCACTTTCTTCAGCTTTAGCTTCAGCTGCCTCCAGCCCTAGCTCTAGTTCTGTCACTTGGCCATTCTTGCACTGGAAGTCTAACAGGGCTTGAATAGGCCCAAGGGAACTGCTGAGAACCCTTGGAGACCAGAACATGTTATCCAGTTGTACTTCAATTCCAGCATCCCCATCCCACTCACATGTATCATGCTTCACTAGAGAACTTTAGAAACACTGAGAACTAATAGAAGATGGGTTAATACAATAAGGAATGATTGGTTGTGTGTTTCCTCAGATCAGAATTGAGAATGAAGTTTCTTTTGAAATATTCTCGCTCCGATTCCTCACTGCACAAAGGAAGAAATGAGCCTTGGAATATGGGATGCGCCTGCTGGATTTACAAATCCAGACACTCATGCTGACTTAATCCTCTAAGGGTTTTTGAGATATACTAAGATATGTATATATATAAACACACATACACACACACACACACCCAGTATAACATGGCTTCTTCACTTCATTTGCTTACTTCATGATGTATCTATACCTATAGTTCATTATCTTTCTATGTCTATGTTGAGGTCTATCTATCCATTGATACATTGTCAAATGTTAAAATGACTAAAGGGAAAAATATTAAAATATGATTAATTTTTAGAGAAACATGAAACCTCAAAGAAATTCTATGCTAGTTGTATTCTACTGTTGGCTACAGTCCTGGGCCTTCCAGGAGTCTTCATCTTTCTCCCTTACCTTAAAGTTGAAAGGTATGGAATGTACACCCTGAAATATGCTACTTTGGCACATTTATTATTCTGAGCAGAAGTTAACTGAAAATCAACAAATGCAGAAAAGAAGCCTTCTCACAGCTTCTTGTACATCACTAAATGCAGAAACTTCTGAGAAATGAGAACTGCAGACCATCCCCTCTCTCAGGAGAGTTTTAGGGCCATGAAAAAGGTGGAAAGTTAGCACCAAAATGGACCTACACAAACAAACTAACATTACTAAAATCGCCCTTGTTTTCCATTAGTTTCCTCATGTATTTACCTTCTCACAGTTTGCAGATGATAGAAGCCTGAACTCCTTTTTCGTTTGTTTCGGCATATCTCCACCACTTATCATCCTTGATTAAAAATGGCTTGTACTTACTCTGGCCTATCTGCTATTTGGGATCTTAATATCTTTTATATGAAGGCCTCCATGTATGCATAAGACACTTAACATGAAATTAATTTGTGTGCATTTTCTCTTGTTAATCCATCTTGTGTCAGTCTAATTGTAGAGAAAAATTGATTTTCCTCCCCTATGAAGTCTACTCTAGTGTAAAAAAGGAAGTTTGGTAAAAATTCACTCATTCTTAAATTGCTCATACTTTGCTGAAGGTTTTCCTAATTCTGTTTACCTTCCACACCCACCCCTTACACTGAATCTCCCTCTCTGATAAGAATGTAAATTCTGCTGTCAAGATGTCCAATTCCTTTCCATGGCAAACCAGGTTCCACTGGTAAGAGCTTTGGAATCACCGTAACCAAGGTTTAAATCTTTGCTATGACATCCATGAGTTTACAACCTCAGAAAAGTTACTTAGGCCTTTAAGCCTGAGTTGTCTGATTTACATAAAAATCATAACATAATCATAATAATTACAAAGGTTAAACAAGAAAACACACAGGAACATTTTGCTCAGTAAGTTGCACAAAAAATACAAATAAAATAAGGAAGATAAACTATTCTCATGAAACTCTTATGATGGACTTGTCAATTTATTTCCAGAAAATTTTCACTTTAAAAGGCAAAAAGCAGAAATCACAGAGGAACGGACCTCAAGACAGTTCTAGAAGAGTGGTATTACATAGATCAGCTGCCTGGAATAAGTACAAAGCTGGTGAAAAATACAAGATAAGAAGCCAAGACTTAGAAGAATATGGAAGTGTCAGACAATGAAGCTGAATGCAAGATAATTCCCTAAAGCTGGAAACAAGACAGGGATGCCAATGTGTGGATCCTAGAGGGCGTTGGCTATATGACATATTTTGTGATAGGTAGGGAGGGAGGTTGTAGGAGCAAACTCACCATGTATATAAAACACCATTAGGGGCCGGGCGCGGTGGCTCACGCCTGTAATCCCAGCACTTTGGGAGGCCGAGGCGGGTGGATCACGAGGTCAAGAGATCGAGACCGTCCTGGTCAACATGGTGAAACCCCGTCTCTACTAAAAATACAAAAAAATTAGCTGGGCGTGGTGGCGCGCGCCTGTAGTCCCAGCTACTCGGGAGGCTGAGGCAGGAGAATGCTTGAACCCGGGTAGCGGAGGTTGCAGTGAGCCAAGGTCGCGCCACTGCACTCCAGCCTGGCGCCTGGTGACTGAGTGAGACTCTGTCTCAAAAAAAAATAAATAAATAAAAATAAAACACCATTAACTTTTGAGGGTAAAAAATATATATATATATGTTTATTTATCAGACTCTCAGAAAAGTGCAACGGCAATGAGACATTTAAGCCTTTAAACCCCAAGGCGACTCTGGATGCCATTTGTTGTTTTCCAAACTATGTCTTCAGAGTCACAGGACTCAACACAGGCATATCACAGACAAATATGAGCACAAGACATGACACACGCGTACTTTAAGAATAGCATCTTCAGGCTGGGCATGGTGGCTCACACTTGTAATCCCAGCATTTTGGAAGGCTGAGGTGGGAGGATGACTTGACACCAGAAGTTTGAGTCCAGGCTGGCAATATACTGAGACTCCATCTCAATAAAAAGTTTAAAACTAAGCCAGGCATGGTGGTGCATTTCTGTAGTCCCTTCTACTCAGGAGGCTAAGGCAGGAGGATTGCTTGAGCTGGGGAGGTTCAGGTTGTAGTGAGTCATGATCACACCACTACACTCCAGAACTCCATCCTAGGCAACAGAGGGACACCGTGTCTCAACATATAATAAAAAGAGAGAGAGAGAGAGAGGGAGGAAGGAAGGAAGGAAGGGAGGGAGGGAGAGAGGGGGAGAAAGAGAGAAAGAAAGGAAGGAAGACAAAAAAGAAAGGAAAGAAAGAAAGAAAAAGAAAGAGAGAAAGAAAGAGAAAGAAAGAAAGAAAAAGAAAAAGAAAGAAGAAAGAAAGAAAGAAAGAAAGAAGGAAGGAAGGAAAGAAAAGAAAAAGAAAGAAAGAAAAAGACCAAGCAAGCATTTTCATTGCAAATCTGGGAAAGCATATGCAAATGTAAAGCAAAACCTTCACACATTTGACTTTTGATTGCATCCAACTTCCAGATAGGTCTGTTATCATATTTCTGATTGGTTTATTTGCATAAAAGAAAATTATATAGTCACTCTACCAACAAATTTAGTGGCTCTATGACAGTTATTCTGCAATTTCTCTTTTCAAAATCCTGAGTACTGTGTCACGTTTGCGTTATACCTCAACATCTATTGTCATACCTACTATATTTTTCTAATATAAGATTTGGGAACCAAACAATAAGATCATTTTTCAAAAATTGCTAGTCCAAAATAAGTTTTATAATTTGAAATATTATGCCATGTTCTGTGTGTGTGTGTTTTTTTTTTATTAAGCTTATTCCAAACCTTGCAATATGGCTTTTAAAAACACATCTAGTTGGGTATTTTGACTCTAACAGTAAGTTTATATTGTGATTGTTAATTTGAAAACACTGAGACATCCTGTTTTTTTAATCCTTCCATCTATCACTATAATTTTAATATTTGCTTAATGTACTTAATGTACTAATGTATTTAGAAAAGACATTAATAGATTTAAACCATTTTCTTAGAATTATTTTAAAATCTTCATAAAACAATTTTTCAAAAATCTTATAATTTATGAGTAGTTGGATTCTTTTTCAAATTTCAAAAGAGGTGGGAAATAAGAAAATAAAACTTATCAGTAAAAAGGTTTCAGTTTCAATAAAGGCAAGTCACATTTTCAATAAAAACCCAGAAAGAATAACAATAGATGTCCTTCTGAATCTGCTTTTTCATCTTTTGCATTTTAATGGAAACCAATGTATACTTTTTGAATCATTACATACACACACACACACACACACACACACACACACACACGTGTGTGTGTGTGTATTTCATTCTTTTAAATAATTTAAGGAAAAATAACTTTAAATAAAGGAAAGCTGGTTAAAAACAATTCCACTCCTTAAGTTTAACTACGAATAAATTCTCAAACTATGTTTCTTAAAATTGCCTCAGAAAATGAGTTTTCTTTATTCACAGCAGAATCTGAAAGGAACAAATTTATTTACTAACGAAATTAATGTCCAATGCCTGTCACGTCTCAGTTTTTTCCCCCAAATCAAACTTACAAATACCAGGCTAGCCTAGACCTACAAAAGTCATACGTGCCCTTAGGGGCTAAAGAACCTAGTCATGCTGCCCCATCCACATGATATTCTCCGATGACTTTGTGGCTGATTTATCATAAGTGCTTAAAATAAAGTGTTTACATCTACTATTTGTTATGTAATATCACGATATAGAGCCACTTTAAATCAATTTCTTAACCGATATTGAATGACTTTGCCTTATAATTTAAAATTTTAAAATAAGCAATTGTCCCCAGATGGGATTTGGGCTTCAGATGACCATGAACAATTGTACTTGGGTTTCAGAGACTTGGAAAACAAACAATCCTTTCTAATATTATTTCTTAACTTACGCTTTAAAAAATGATATTAGCAATTATATTAATTCTCCAAGAAAATGTCTGTACATATTTTAATGTTATGCTCTAAAAAAGAAACATAAGCAAAAGTTATCTTTATTGTCGGGTCCTCTGGTTGTGTTTTGGGCTAATTACCTTAAGTAGTGAAAAAATTATTATGCAATCTTTAATAAAACATTACTTTTTGAAGATGAAGGTTAAAATAAAAAAAATAATATTGAAATGGATAATTTTCAAGAACAAAGGGCATTCAGACATGGCAATCGTTGCAAGATTTATAATTGTTTTATTGCTGAATTAATTTATTATAAATGTAGCACTTACTTCTTTAGCACAGGATCCATTCATCCTACTCACTTCTGCTTTTGTTGGAAATTCCAAATGACTCCTTTGGGATTTGATAAAGGGAATCTAGGCCTTTGCAAGGCAGGAAGTAATGTGAGAAGACATTTGTGTCCTAGTTGACCTGGGACTTTTGTAATCTAGCAGATGCCCCACTCAGGAGAAATAGTGAGTGGCAACATGCCTTGCCTAATAAGGTGGGTACTGCTGACTATATTATTGCCCCGATCAAAGGTTTTAGGTTTAGAGATTTTCATTGGTGAGAACTTCCATCCTGGTGAGCTGCAATTACTTGAGATTAGACCATATCCCTGGATATCACTCTATTAGATCTCACTGTTCTAAGATTTTTAGGTTAGACATTCATGTAGCTTTGTAACATCTCACATTTTTAAAAAAATGACAAAATTTTTCTACATTTCCCATGGATTGATTCCAATACCATTGGCTGATGGCCTGCCATCTTTGCTGTATTGGTGTTCCAGTTCAAAAGTAGTAAAGTTTTATTTTTAAATGTTTAGGAGGATTTCTTTTGCATGTGTGATTTTAAGTTATTTCTTCTGTATTATTATTCTACTGTGAAATGTTGTAATATCCACATTTTAAATAGAAGAAAATAGCAGCAACTAAAAGTATAAAGCATACTTGGCTTCTATTAAATATTAAAATAAAATACTGTTTACTTCTTTAAAGATAGTTTGTTGAATCATTGAGACCCTGCTGGTCTTGGTAATTATTAGCAAGGATATCAACACTTTCATGGGTTTTTGTGGTTTCCTGGGAGGCCACAGTGAAAAGACTCTCATGGAAATAAAATGTCTGCTAGTCAAAGCCGGGAGCCAAATAGCCCCACGGCTCTGTCCCAGCTCTCAGCTGTGCTGCCCTGAGCACTAATTCAAAGAGAATGAGCAAGGCTTCTGCACTGATGCCTCATGCACGCTCATTAAAATCAATAGTTAAATGAAAACTTAGTTTTATATCATAATCTTATATTTTCCGATATATGTAGTGCAACAACAAATATATTTGTGACTGTATTATTTATTAAAACTTCATCCTTGAAGACTAGATTTTTCGATGCACTAAAATTAGGACTGGCAGATAAAATGCAGAATGCCCAGTTAAATTCGAACTTCACAAAAATAACTTGTTTTAGTATAAGTGTCTCCCAAATATTGTCTGTTTCATGCAAAAATTTGTTATTCATCTGCTAATTACTTTTGTTAAGTCTGGCAACCCTACTCAAATAGATATGATGGGAGGAAAAACTTCTCCTCTACCAACTGAGGTCTCAGTGGTCTGGTGGGTCTGTGAATTCAACTGATGATAGATGGTTTAAGAGGAGAACAATTTATTATGCATCAGGGTTTATTCAGGGGAAGAGGCTCCCTAAGCACCTAGGAATGAGGTTTTATATAACAACTTAATATTGGAAATGGCGGAAGGATAGGACTTCTATAGCAAAGGAGTAAACTTTTAAGGGAACAGATGGAAGGTATGCAGTTTGTGATAATTTTTTTAATACAATTTATCATCCCAGTACTAATGCTCAGTCTACTTCCCAGCTGGAATTTCCCTCGAGGGGGGGGATTTATGGCAGCGTCACTCTCAGAAGCCTCTGCCTGTAGTCAGATAAGATAAGCTCAAAAGGCTTCTTTCTGCATCTGCTGTATCTCCAAAGTCTTCATTTTAAAGTAATATTTCATCATTGTGACGCCCTTCACATACATACTCTGGCAAACCACTGGCTGAGCATATCGGTGCAATATTTTTGGAAGGTAATTTGGCACCACCTATACCATTATCTATTGATTCAACAGTAAAGCTTCATGATATTTATTGCACAAATGCACACACATGCCTTCACAATAATGCATATAATTTTGAAATGCATATAATATTAAATTTTGTTTTGGAATAATGAACAAAAAAAGCAAACAAACAAATCTGAATTATTAATCAAAATGAGGACTTAGGGAATAAATTTTGATAACTACCCCCTGGAAAGAATAAGTTAGTTTTATATATACTAATGTAAAAAGAAAACAATATTATAATGTTATGATTCTTCCTATATGCTCTTGTTCCTAAAATAATAATTTTATGTCAGTAATGATAAGAGGCTATATATACCAGCCTGGAGCAGTGGCTCACACCTGTAATCCCAGCACTTTGGGAGGCTGAGGCAGGCAGATCACGACATCAGGAGTTCGAGACCAGCCTGGTCAACGTAGTGAAACCCTGTCTCTACTAAAAATATTAAAAAATTAGCTGGGTGTGGTGGTGATTGCCTGTATTCCCAGCTACTTGGGAGGCTGAGGCAAGGAGAATCGCTTGAACCCAGCAGGCAGAAGTTGCAGTGAACCGAGATTGCACCACTGCACTCCAGCCAGGATGATAGTGCCAGACTCCTTCTCAAAAAAAAAAAAAAAAAAAAAAGTTGTATATACCATATCCCAACTATGTACAAGCCCTATGTGAGAACTTTGGATGTAGTAGCTCATTTATTCCTTGCAATTGGCATATAAGGTGTGTTTAGCCTTTATCATTGTGTTACTATGAAATAGTGAGGCCTACAGAGGATAATTCACACGTGTAAGGTTGCACATCTACAGGGTAATTAGAGCTAGATTCATTCGTAGGCCTCCCAGAGACCCAGGTGTTCAGCATTTCCTGTATAAGCATAGATACTGTCTGGAAATGGACATGAAAAACTGCCAACTGCTGTCTTATACTATATGGGCATTAAAGATGTTTGCCCAAAAGATGCTTGCCCAAAAAGATGCACACACACAGGCACAAACACACTTTGAGGAGTGATGCTTGGGTTTGGGGCACTGAATGGAAATTTGTTTTTTGTTTCTTGTTTTTTACTTTTTACTTGGCTGACCTCTTTGATACTGTTTTACTTGTATTAAGAATATTTATTGGTTTTAACACACTGGGGTCTGTTGATGGGGCCAGGAGAGGGGACAGCAGGCAGGGTGGGGGAGGTGGGGGAGGGATAACATGGCCAGATATAGGTGACAGGGGGGATGGAGGCAGCAAATCACATTGCCATGTATGTACCTATGAAAATCCTGTATGTACCCCAGAACCTAAAGTACAACAAAAAAAATTAATAAAAAAATAATATATATCAGGTTTAAAATATAAAAGGTCTTTAAAAGCTTCGTGTATTACTCTTCCTCTAAAGATCTAACAAAGAAAAATGAGAAATCTATTTATATTATTTGATATATCATTCTATATCTGAAGTGACAAGTAGACAAAACATTACAATGAGCTGGGGACCAGGCTCTGGTAAGCGTGCAACTCATCAGAGCCACTTGTGGGATTTTCACCCAACTTACTGTAGACCTCACCTCAGAGGTATAGGTGTGTGCGTATATGTGTGCTGGCATTTCGGGGTGAGCATGTGTGTTTATCTGGAAAACATAGTGGAAGAACAAGACTTCAAGAGGCAGAGAAATCTGATGCTGAGGCCCTGGACTACCACTGCTTACTACATAAGGCCCGGTGATTCTCCAGCCTGACCCTGAGACTCCCCATCTTCCGACTCGGGAATACATAAACCTTTCTAACTCAAAGGGTCTCTGTGAGATTATATAACAGTGTTTTATTAATACATGCAGCTGAGTCATTAGTAGATCATACTTCTACATTTCTTTTTAAATTTTAGTAGCTGTACCCAATTTTTATACCAATAAAATGTATTTTTTCATATAAGTCTCCATTTCTCCTGAATACATAGATAGCACACACTTTCTACTTTAGGGTTGATATAGAACATTCACCTGCAACATTTACTTTGATCACTGCCAATCCTTTGAGCAAAGGCAAGCTAGTTTATATCATTCCAACTATTTAAATGAGGACATGATGGCCCATAATATTTATCCAAAATGAAGTGATTTTGCTATGCATACCAAAGGGCAAGTCCTGAGTCTCCTGGTCCAGCGTTTGTTTGTTTCCTCTCAAAAGTCATATAGGACCTGAGTAGGTCACCCCTTTCCAGGGCCCCTGCCTGCTGTCCTGTCCCAGCAAACAATACACTGAAGCATAGCCACACTGGTTCTCACGTTCTCCGGCAAACAGTTTCTGACCTGATCACAAAGCTTTTACCACATGGCTCCTGCTTCCCCTTCTCCTCCTTCTCTCCCTCCTCCCCATCACTTGCACTTTCACCTTCTACGCTGTGGATCCTGGAGGGAATGCTGTGACACACTGCCCAGACACTCCTCTTTAGGCGCGCAGAACCTTCCAATGCCAGGAGCTTTCACTTCTGACCTGAGACCTTCCCTAGGAACTCTAGTTGGCCAAGGAGTTGTCTCCCTGAAGGGTGCTCCCCCCTCTGGAAGATGGCTCTACTTGAAGGACAGGCTGATGCAGGACTGCAAAGTCTTCATTCAAGATTTACCTCTGTGGAATCATTCTCTGTTGAGGACTCTGGTGGAATTGGCTGAGCCCTCAGAAGCAATTGCACTGCAGTTGAATTGCTGCAGGTGCCCATCCCATCTAAACCCTCCCCAACAGGTACTGCTCTCAGATTTGTCCCCAGCAAACCTGCAAGCAAACCTCCATCTAAGAGTCAGTTTCAGTGACTTAGGACAGTTGAGGAACAGGTCCAACTCAATTCTCCTGGGTTTAAGTTCAGACACCCACTCTGTTGCTGTACAATGGTTTGCATTCTGTCTCATTCCTTGTGAATAAAATCAAGTCCCCAAAAGAATATGTAACTCCTTTATAGGAACACACTTGATTGAAAAGAAATGTGGCTCAGATGCAAGGAAGATTCGATGAATTTCCCACAGGGTGTGTTCTTTCAAGAAAAAGAATGGATTTGCTCCAAATCATTCAAGTAATATCCTCTGTCCTGCTTCAGGAATAGACATTTAAAGACTTACTGAAGGTGAAGAAAGTCAGTCCTCATAATCTGGAATAAGACTGCACACTCAGAGGCACTGTTTTGCTTTGGACCTATTCCTTCTGCATGGCAGTGACAATTACAGACTCCAAATTATAGTTCTTCAAAGAATGTGGCTGCAATTCGTCTTTACTCCTATGTTTTCGTTTGCACTGATGGTGGAGACCCCTGCTGCCCCAGCCAGGGGAGACAGGGTCAGCTGCCCAGTAGAATGCGCACAAGTGAACGTCTCACTCTTGCACTCCATCTTCCTTCCGTCGGCCTTCTGCTTTCATAATGAAAGGCTGCTCTCGATGGGACTTTTTCAAAGGATGATTGTCAGTTCATACTCCTTATTTTAGGTCTGAAGTGAAGGCAATAAATCAGGGCTCTTAGATGCTTTTGTTATGAGCTCCCAGGGCAGGCTCAGCATGGCCAACGTGATTGAACCTGGATTTGTTCCTTGTGCAGGTTGCTGCCTAGTTTAAACTGGGATCCAAAGTACAGAAAAATCCTGCCTGGGTTCATTTAGCCAACAAGAACAATGCATCATTTCCCAGAACAGGAAGAAGTCTCAGGGCAGAGCGACTCTAATTTAAGGTACATTAACCATTCCACATGTAATCAAAGACAATACTCTACTATTCATTTGGTTCTGGTGTCTCCCCCATGCAGAGTCTGGATGTTTCCGCTCAGGTCAGCGCCTTTCTTGACCTTAGGCAGCAATGCAGACCCATTTTCGTGTGTGTATGTGTGTGTGTGTGTGTGTGTGTGTGTGTGTAAGTTTGTTTATAAATAATGGGTCACAGAATACACACCAGTTACATAACAAATTAGAAATCAGATACTTATTAAATTATTTTATTTTCACTGATAGTTTTCTAATATGTCATTTGCTTTACATATGCAAAGTTATAGATTGCAAAGGCTTATTAGTTTTATGAAATTTAATTTTTCCAGTTGAAGAAGGGATTACTTCTAGGGTTTATAACATATTAAGACTGCAAAACATTTGTCGTCATGCAGACATTCCTTGCACAGAAATGTGTCACACACTTATTCCTAAATCAGTCCTAGGGAGGCACAAAATAATTACCATCTTCAGCCTGATGAAGGTGGTGGACATGCGGATGGGAAAGTGCATGCAAAAATGAACAGATGGTGTTAGGTAGCTATGAAATAGACAACAAAACCGAAACTCTGCTGGGAAAGGTGGCTGGTCACTGCATGATTTATAATTATGTTTCCAAAGTGTACTTCACTCCAAGGAATGCTTACAGTGAGAGCCGAAAACAGAAAACACAGAAAATTATACAGAGTACAGTCTTCATTACAGAAAAAAGAAATATCTAAATTTACAGGTACATTTGCAATTATAAAATCAATCCCATATTTTTTTTTTTTTTTTTTTTTTTTTTATTTTTATTTGGGATAATTATGTGTTTTTTAAGATACAGTGAAATAAGTATTGGCTTAATATGTTTACATTTCCTAATATTATTTAATGTTTTAATTTTGAGTTAGTTTCCGTGTGTCTATATATGTATGTTTATTTATAAATACTGGGTCACAGAATATATACCATTTACATAACAAATTAGAAATCAGATACTTGTTAAATTATTTTCACTGATAGTTTTCTAATATGTCACGTGTTTTACATGTGCAAAGTTACAGATTGCAAAGGCTTAGTAGTTTTATGATATTTAAATTTATTTCCCTACCTGGAGTTACTCAGATTCTTTCTTGCATTTCCTCCCCTTTTTAAAATAAATCTTGCTGAAGTGAAAGTTTATACATAAATCTTATTCACATCCTTGATTATGACACTGGATGAATTTCGATAAATAAAAATACAAAGAATAAAAATGTAGACTTTTATATTATATTTGCTATGCATTGCCAGATTGCTTTCCCTAGAAAGACAGAATGAATTTTTACTCTCAGGTTCCTCTCACTCCACAGTGTTACTTTTTTTGAGACGGAGTATCGCTCTGCTGCCCAGGCTGGAGTGCAGTGGTCCCATCTCAGCTCGCTGCAACCTCTGCCTCCCGGGTTCTTGGAATTCTCCTGCCTCAACCTCCCGAGTAGCTGGGACTACAGGTGCATGCCGCCACACCCGGCTAATTTTTTGTATTTTAGCAAAGATGGGGTTTCACCGTGTTGCCCAGGCTGGTCTTGAACTCCTGAGCTCAGGCAATCCGCCTGCCTCGGCCTCCCAATGTGCTGGAATTACAGGCATGAGCCACTGTGCCCAGCCCACAGTGTTTCTTTAGGTTTACTTGTCGGTCATCATTTATGTATATGTTTATAATTTATGTGTATGATTTATGAATAAAAATGAATAGAGATAGATCTATATAGATACTTGTATATAAAGAGAGAGCAACATTTATTATGAGAGTGGGAAGAACGGAGAGGCACCGATTTTTAGTGTTGAGGTCAATCTGCAGAAATCTTGGGAGCTGTGCAGTCACGACGCTGGGTTTTTTTTTGTTTGTTTGTTTGTTTTTTGTTTTTTGAGACGGAGTCTTGCTCTATTGCCAGGCTGGAGTGCAGTGGCGCAATCCCAGCTCACTGTAACCTCCGCCTACTGGGTTCAAGGGATTCTCCGCCTCAGCCTCCCGAGTAGCTGGGACTACAGGCAAGTGCCACCATGCCCGGCTATTTTTTGTATTTTTAGTAGAGGTGGGGTTTCACCATGTTGACCAGGATGGTCTCCATCTCTTGACCTCGTGATCCACCTGCCTCGGCCTCCCGAAGTGCTGGGATTATAGGCGTGAGCCACCGACGCTGGTTTTAACTGGCTCTATGGTTGGAGCCCTTAAACCTAAGTGTATTCTTCCTCTTCCTGTTCTCCTTCTTCTCTTCTTTTTCCTCCTTCTTCCCCCCCCTCCTTCTTCCTCTCCCCCTTTTTCATCTCCTTTTCTGTTTTGGTTGGCAGGATTTGAGATTCAGGAATTTGATGTTGAGAAAAGCTCAGTATTCTTAGTGCCTTTGTTGGGCTCTGAGCGCCGCTTTCTTAGGTAGGAACGCATGCGCACCATGTACAAAGCAGAGTGTGCGGCTCAGTCACGATTTTTCTAAGGAGAAGTTAATGGCAATTCTGCAGAACATCTGCATTGTGCATAATCTTTATTATCTTTATTTTAGGATAACATTGCCATTTTTCTGTTTATCTCGTATTTAAAGAAAAGTCATAAAATAATTTAAAGTTCCTAAAATAGTTTTCAGGATCCTTCCAGGAGTGGCTCCTGCTCAAGTCTGCAGCCTCTTCTTCTTCTAGGCTCCAGGAAGCTAGGGATACTTCTCCACCAAACTCCCAGGAGCGCTGCTAAATCAAAGCCCTCTCTGATTTCTAGGTGCATTTTGCTCCTGTTCCCTTCAACACTCTTTCCATTAAACATTCTGTTCCAACTTGAATGTGACCTACACTAAAATTAACTCGAGATGGATTAAAGACTTAAACATAAGTTCTAACACCATGAAAACCTTAGAAGAAAACCTAGGCAAAACCATTCAGGACATAGGCATAGGCAAGGACTTCATGACTAAAACACCAAAAGCATTGGCAACAAAAGCCAAAATAGACAAATGGGATCTAATTAAACTCTAGAGCTTCTGCACAGCAAAAGAAACAATCATTAGAGTGAACGGGCAACCAACAGAATGGGAAAAAATTTTTACAATCTACCCATCTGACAAAGGACTTATATCCAAAATCTAAAAAGAACTAAAACAGATTTACAAGAAAATACAAACCCATTCAAAGGTTATAAATGTGCTACTGCCAGGGTTTTACATACAATGGAAACAAATAAATACATATTTTATTTGTCAGATTTTACATGAAGAAAAATAACATTCCCAAGGGCAAAAAAATAAAGATACAGGCAATAAAGTGAATTTCCTATGTAATGCTAATTAATATATAAATTTGCTTATGTATTTATTTAGTATTATTTAGTAAATATATCATTTACCAGGATTTATAATAACTATACCATTAATTCCATAGCAGGTTCCAGAAGTACAAAATTAAATGGTATTTGGTGCTTAAAAAGCAAGTAATTTATAAATTAGAGTCTAGTTCAATAAGACTAAGGGCAGAAGAAATTGTACAGTAATCAACACATTAGGCACATAGTAGATATTATTAAAAATGACTTATTGATCAAGATGGCAGGTTAGAAACCCTGAACCCTCTTCCCTTCAATGAACACACCAATTCAACAATAATTCATGGGCATATTCCCTTTGGGAGAAATAAACTTGTGGAGAGGCTCCTGTAGCTGGGGTAAGCATAAGGCTACCCACATCAAAGCTGCTAGGGAAACTGGACGCACCTTCTTGCCATAATTCCTACCCCTGCACAACTAAATAAAGTCAGAAAAAATCTCCCAGTTCCCATCTTCTTCCTGGGGAAAGGAAGAGGTGAGCTGCATGTCTAATGCCTCAGCTTTTCTGGGGTTGCCCAGGGTGCTGGCTTCTGTCCAGCCTGTCTCAGAACTCCAACATAATCTAGCTCATTGGGGGCCAGTGTGAATACAGATGGCATTTTGATCTAGCACACAACTAGTTGTCACAGCCTCACCCCTGGATTAGCAAATAATAAATAAACAAAAGGCCCCATATCCCACTGTCTCCCTGGGGAAGAATCAGAACATCCAATGGTCACACATTTCTAGGGGCTGCCTAAGGAACTCATTTCAGTCTCAGTTGTCTTGAAGGACGGAGGGGACTTGGCATACTCTCCACACCTGGGGCCACTAACAAAGAAGGCAGGTTGGGCCCGCGTGAAGGTTGGAGAGGCCTCCAGAGTCTCTGGCTGGTCTGACCAGCAAAAGCCTCCTATGTGAGGCCAGGCCATGAATACTGGGAGATGTGGCCACTCTATCTAATGCTCAGACACCAGCACGGAGGTCAGGAAAAATTTTAAAAATAGGTAAATATTTCCAAACAAAGGCGCTAGATGAATCTTCAGAAACTGACTGTAACAAAACAGAGTTATATAATTTACAAGACAGAAAATTCAAAGAGTCATCGTAAAATGCTCACCAAGTTCAAGAGAAAATGAATGGAAAAAAAGTAAACAAGTAAAAAGTAAAAATTGCAACAAAGGAAAGTTATTAAAAAGAAACCAACACACACACACACACACACACACACACACACACGCAGAGATCTTGGAGCTGTAGGACACAAATTGAACTACAAAATTTACCAAAGGGGTTCAACAGCAGACTAGTTCAAGCAGAAAAGAGGATCAACAAACTAGAATGCAGAACACTGGAAATTACTCAGTTAGAGGAGCAAAAAGAAAGAAAAAGAATGAAAAAGAGTGAAGAACCTTAAGGGCCTTTGAGAACACCGTCAATAGGGTCAATTTACACATGACAGAGGCTTCAGCGGAAGTGAGAAAACAAACAAGCAAACAAAAAACCAGAAAGTATGTATCTATATAAAGAATGGTTGAACACTTCCCAAATCTAGGGACGAAAATCCACATCCAGATCCAGGAAGGCCACAGGATTTTAAATATGATGAACTGAAAACAACCAACCAACCAAAAAAAACATTAAACCCTATTATAATAAAATTCTCAAAAGTCAGAGTCAGAGTTTTGAAAGTGGCAGGAGAATAGTGATTCGCCAAGGACAACAGAACCCACCTAAGATGTTTTTCAGCAGAAACCTTTATAAGAGAGAAAAGAGTGAGGTGGATATATTTCAAATGGTGGGGGAAAGAAAACCAAAACAAAATCTGCCAACACCCCGCAAGCCATAGCGAGGGAGTTCATCCAAAGACCTGCCTTACAAGAAATGATAAAGAGAGTTCTTCAAGTTGAAACAAAGACACTCAACAGCAACATGATAGCAGAAAGTATTAAATTCATTGGTAAAGAAAAAACATACAGACAGAATACTGTATTATCTGTCTGATTGTAATGGTCGTAGGTTAATCATTTTAATTATGATAAAAAAGACAAAAGACAAAGTAAATCCTTTCTTATCAATAATTACTTTAAAAGTAAATGGATTAAACTTCCCAATCAAAAAAAAAAAGAGTAAATGAATGCATAAAGAAACAATGTCCAACTATATGCTATCTACAGACAATTCTCTTTAGACTTAAGAAAACAAATGAGCTGCAAGCATAAGGAGGGGAAAAGATATTCCATGCAATGACAGCAGAAAGAGAGCAGTGATGGATATTCTTAGACAAAATCGATTTTTGGTTAAAAAAACTATCACAAGAGAAAAAGGATATAATGTTTAATGATAATTTATGTAAGGATTGATTATATAATTTTGATTATATAATTACTACAATTATTATATTATGACATATAATATACTTACTAATTAATAATATTGTATAAAATAAGATGTAATTGATCATTATGATTATTAATAATCAAATAATACTTAGTTTATTACCTAATCAATATTATGGTCAATTATATAAAATTCTTATAGTAATTATTAATAAAAGGCTCAATTGACCATGATGGTATAGTTATAAATATGTATGCATCTGACATTAAAACATCTAATTATATAAAGCAAATATTGACACAACTAAAGAGAAAAATAGATAGCAATACAATAATAGTAGAATATTTCAATAACCCTCTTTAATATTGGCTAGAACAACCAGACAGAAAGTCAACAAAATACTGTGGACTTAATAAACACCATGGACCAAATGTACCTAACAGGCATATACAGAATATTCTACAAAACAGTAACAGAACAGATATCCTTCTCAAGTACATAAAAGTGCAAACAATGGGTAAAAGCAGAAAAGAAAAGAAAATTAGAAAACATTTTGAGACAAATAAAAATGAAATTGCAACATAGATGAACTTATACACTGCAGCAAAAGCCCTACTAAGATGTAAGTTGATAAAAGTAAATGGCTGCATTTAAAAAGAAAGACCCCAACCTAACTTTACATTTTGAGGAAGTGGAAGAAAAATAAAAGCCCAGAAGTAGTAGAAGAAAACAAGTAATAAAGATTAGAGTAGAAACAAAATAAATGAATAGAAAACAATTTTAAAAATTAAGAAATTTAAGTTTTTATTATGAAGTGATAAAACTGACAAATCTTTAAAGAACAAAAGAGACAGAAAAGTCAAATACATTAAATGAGAAATGAAAAAAGGAGACATTACAATTGGTGCCACAGAAACAAAAAATGATAAGAAGAGATTACAAAGAACAAGTTTATACGACAAACTGGATAACCTAGAGGAAAGGGCTAAATTTCTGGAAAAATACAATCTACCAGAACTGAATTATGAAGAAATAGGAAGTCTGGGGAAACCAATAACGAGTAAGTTAATTTTACCGGTAATTCAAAATCCCCCTAATGAACAAAAGCCCACTACCAGAGGGCTTCACTAATGAATTCTACCAATCATTTAAAAAGGAATTAATGCAAACCCTTTTCAACTCTTCCATAAAATTGAAGAGGTAGGTATACTTACAAATTCATGTTATGAGGACAGCCTTACTGTAATACAAAAGCCAGAAAAAGACACCACAGAAAAAGAAAGCGACAAGTCAATATCCCTGAATAATATACACTTTTAAAATCCTCAGCAAAGTACTAGCAAACCATATTTAACAGCGTATTAAAAGGATCATGCTCCATGGCCAAGTGAGACTTAGTTCTCCAATGCAAACATGGCTTAACATACAAAAATCAACGAATGTGATAAATAAAGCACATTAACAGAATGAATGATCAAAATCACATGATGACCTCCATAGATGCAGAAAAAGCATTTGACAAAACTCAATACCCTTCTGTGATAACAACTCTTAACAAATTATATGTAGAAGGAAATCACCTCAAAACAATAAAGACTATATATAAAAAGGTAACATACACAACTATGAAACACTATAAAACTTTTTCTCTAAGATCAGAAAGCAGGCAAAAGATGCCCACTGTTGCCACTTTTACTCAAATAGTAATTTAGGTCCTAACCAGAGAAACTAGGCAAGAAAAATAAAAAATAGTGAAGGGAAAATTTAAATTGTCCCTGTTTTTAGATGGCATAATCTTTTATACAGAATACTCTAAAATCTACACCAAAAAACTGTTAGAACTAACAAAGGATTTTACTGAGTTGTGGGATATAAAAATCAACATAAAAATAGTTGCATTTGTACACACTAAGAGCAAACTCTCTGAAAAGAATATTAGAAAAAAATATCCTTTGCAATAACTACAAAAAGAGCAAAATACTTAGGAAATAAGCTCAACTAAGGAGATGGAAGACTTGTACGCTGGAAACTACAAAACATTGATGAAAGAAAGTAAAGAAGTTACAAAGGAAAAGAATCCATATTCATGAGTAGAAAGATTTAACAGTGCTCAAATCTGTATTGCTAGCTCAAATATTCATGCTGAGGATTAGACATTTATCAGTAATTGCCTGGTTGATACATCCAGCTCAATTTCATATGTACATACTACATTAAGTTTACATTTTATCCCAAACAAATCTCTCCTTGTTTTTTTTGTAATGATACCAACTTCTAGCCTGTTATCTAAACTTTACACCTAAGTCTGATCCATATTCCATTTCCCCACTTTTTACCCAGTTTTATTCTTGCTTGCTGACCACTGGCTTTACTTCCAGTGCCACTGTCTTTGCTCTTGCTACTATGTCATTTTTAAACATTTTATTTTATTATGGTAAGAAGACTTGACATGAACTTTACCCTCTGAACAAACTTTTAAGTGTACAATAGAGAATTTTGCTAATTAGAGAGGTGATGTTGTACAGCAGATATCCAGAACATCTTTGTCTTGCATAAATGAAGCGTTATGCCTGTTGATGGCAACTCCCAATCTTCTCCTCCCACAATCCACCTGGCAACCAGCAATCTATTCTCTGATTCTATAAGTTTGACTATTTTAGATATCTCATATAATTGGAATCATCATCAATATTTGTGTTTCTGTAACCAGCTTATTTTATTTAGCACAATGATCTTAAAGGTGATCGTATATGTATGAATTCATTCTTGGCCTTTCTATTATGTTGCATCGGTGTACACATCTGTCTGCCATTGGCATACTGTTTTAATTATGGTAGTTTCTTCCTATATTTTGAAATCAGGGGTGATGCCTCTAGCTTGTTGTTTTTTTCTCTAGATTTTTATGGATACTCAGGGATAGGGGTGTGTGTGTGTGTGTGTGTGTGTGTGTGTGTGTGTTTCCAGAAGAATTTTACTATTATGTTTTCTTTTTCTATAAAAAATGTCGTTGGGATTTTGCTAGGGTTGCATTGAATCTGTAGTCTGCTTGAGGTAGCATGGACATTTTAACACTATTAAATATTTCTATCCATGAACATAAGTTGCCTTTTCCGTTGTGTCTTCCTTACTTTTGTTCATTAATGTTTTGTGGTTTCCAGTATACACATCCTCCATCTCTTTAGTTGAGCTTATTCCTAAGTATTTTATTCTTTTTTATAGCTATTGCAAAAGGTTTTTTTTTTCTAATTTTCTTTTCAGATCGTTTGCTCTTAGTGTATAGAAATGCACCTAATTTTTATGTTTCTTTATATCCTGCAACTCACTAAATTCATTTGTTGGTTCTAACTAATGAGTAATCTGTGGCAGAAACACATACAAGAAAAAAGAAGGAAAGACAAAAATCACACATATCTGTATGTTGCATTTGAACAGGTATTCTTCTCAGTATAGGCAAGTGGTTCTTTGTTATCTCCTTGGCAGTTTGTCTGAGATTCAAAGTCAGTAATGTCTTCTGCAATAGTTTGCCTGTTTCTTCTTCTAAACCTCATGTTGAAGTTTAATCCCCAGTGTTGGAGGTGGGGCCTGATAGGAGGTAGGTGGGTAATGGGGCAAATCCCTCATGAATAGCTTGGTGCTATCTTCATAGTAATAAGTGAGCTCTCACTCTTCCAGTTTCTGTGGGAGCTGGTTGTCTAAAGGAGCCTGGCAACTCCTCTCTCACTGCTTCCTCCCTCACCATGTGGTCTCTGCACACTCTGATGTTAGAGGTGTCAAGAAGTTGTTGCCTGCTGATACCTAGATCCCAATTATGGTAAACTTTTGTCAGTACAATCAATCGTTCTGAGTGGCTTTATGATTCTGTACCTTCTCATTCTTAACAAGGGTGGTGGTATTCCTGGTGGACCAGTTTGTGAATCTCATTATGATTCACTTCTGCAGTCTCAGTCTGGAGACTTCTCTTTTTAACATGTCCATGGATTTTTAAGCCTCTAATTCACTGCATTAAATCCCTTTCTGCTTAATGTATTTACAGAAAGAAAGAAGGAAGAGGAGAAGAAAAAGAAAAGGAATAGTAGGAAGAGAAACAATAAATGTGTGTCTACTGAGACATGGCTTGTGGAAAGGGGAAGGTTACTATAGGTCAGTATGGAATATTAAAGTTGATGAACTATAAAGCATAACACTTTCAGAGAGAAATAAATATCAGGAGAATTGATTACATTAAAATATTCATTTCTATAGAGAAGAACAAAAGAAGATATTCAAGATGCTGGGAAATCTTTTCTTCGAATGTCAAAGGACTTTCAAAATATCCAGAATCAGAATAAGAAAAATATCTTCTAGGTAACTCTTCAATGAAAGGGAAAATCAGAAAAGCAACTATATATAACACTGGAAAAATTATAATGTAATAACTATATGTCTAATGTCTAAACAGTGTTTAGAAGAGTTTTCAAATTTAAGCAAACAAATAATAATAAAAGGAAATGAGATTTACATTCAAAACAAGCTACAAGCTAAAGAATAAAAAATAAAATAATCAGTAATTCATAGGAATAATGATGAAAAGGATAAATAATATATAAAATTAAATTAGCATAACTTAAAAGTCAATCTGAAATGTTTCATTATGTATGACAAATAAAAGTAAAAATGTAAGAAAAGAGCCTTTACAAATTATTAGCAAAAACTGACAACTCAGTAGACAAATGACAAGTCATAAGTATCGATTCAAAATGGAAAATGAAAAACAGATAACAAACAAGGAAAATGAAGTCAATGTTAATAGGAATAGAATGCAATAACAATAATAATTGAAATAATAGATAACATTTAATTCTCAGATAATATATTAAGACATCAATCATTATTTGTAAATCATTAACAGAACCAAAATTATTTACAATACAATTTTAAATGATTATAGTCTAATAAGTAATCAATTAAAATGATATAAACTAGTATTTTCTGACATAAAACTATTTTTTAAATATGTTGGTTTTGAAAATATCAGGTTAAAATGATACATATGTTTGTTTATATTTTATATGTTATCAGGCACATTTGTGTGTGTGTGCATGTGTGTGTGCATAGGGGTGGGTGTGTGTGTGAGTATACCTGTGCAAGAAAATCATTGGATACCTTATTAGTGAAATATTATTGGTGGCTGTGTCTAGTTAAATTTCCAGGTGATAGTATCTATTTTTCTTCAATTTCTACTTTTTCTTTACTTTCTATTTTTTCTTCAATAATTTTTGTAATTTTGCGTTACTTATGAAAATTTTTAAAATAAAATATATTTATGAAAATAATTATTTTTGAAATATTGCAAATTAAAGAGAGAAATGCAAACGTTATTATACAAATGCTTATGTAGTATTTCAACAATTTATAAAAGTAGATGAAATGACAACATTTGAAAAATTATGCCAAAGATATACTAAGCACATTTTTTATATATTAAAATATGACTAGGGGTTAAAATGAAAAGCTGGGCTTTATTTATGATTAAATAAATATAATTCCTTAAAACTACAAAGTCTATTTTATTTTTCTCACCAAATTAACATAATCTGAAAATTCTATTTTTGTATAGCTTGCGGTGAAATGGGCTTACTTAAATGACGATAATTAATAAAACAAATTTCAACTTTATGTTGAAAGGCTGAAATATATTTCAAAAAGGTAATTATAACTTTTATATTTTATTATAGGTAAATTTGAGATGTAGGAAATAGAAAAAATCCTGTTATTCTAGCAGTGAGAGGAGAGAGAGAGAGAGAGAGAGAGGCTTCCCACAGCATGGACTTTAATGTTTTGTAGGTATCTAATGTTTATCTTGTCTGAGCACTAACTCAAGATGTTACCTGGGTTGACGAGCTCAAGACTACCTGATTTGAGGCTATAGCGTAAGGCTTCAATAATCAAGATACTGGGATATTGGTGACTGAATAGATACATAGTTCAATGGAATAGAGACTCCAAAAACAGACTCACACCAATATGGTTAATTGATTTTTGACAAAGGAAACAAGTGAATTGAATGAGTGAAGGATAGTCTTTGAACAAGTACCGCTGAAGAAACTAGACATCCAACGTAGAAAAATAAACCTCAATCTACATCTCACACTTCATACAAGTCACTCTAAATGAATTACTGACCTAAATACAACATGTAACCAAAAAACGTCTCTGAGTCCTTATGTTCTGCTAACCGTTGTTAGCTGCTACACTAATGCCAAATTCACAAAGAAAAAATGTTAAATCAGACATTTGCAAAACAACAGCAAACAACATTTTGCTCTCTGAAAGAGAAATGACAAGCCACAGACTGAGAGTAAATATGTGAAAATAACACTGGATGCAGGAATTCTAGCCATAATATTTAAACAACTTCCAAAGATTAATAAGGAGGCAATCAGAAAATTGGGCAAAAGATTTGAACAGACACCTCACCAAAGAAGATGGCAAATAAGCACAGGCAATGACGCTTAACATCATTAGCCAATATGATGAAGCAAATAGAACCACAATTACACAGCACTACACACCTCCTAGGATGGCAAAAATAAAAAATACCGATAAAACCAAGTGCAGCCAAGGGTGTGGAGCATCTGAAAATCTCATGCATTTCTAGTGGAAATGCAAAAATGCTACAGCCACTTTGGAAAGTATTTAGGTAATTGTCTTTACAAAGTTAAGTACATCTTAACACATAACCCAGCAATCCCACTTCTTAATATTTCCCCCCAAAAGAAATGAAACTTACATTTGTGAAAAAATCTGTAAGTATTTATAACAGCTCTATACATAACTGACCAAAATCAGAAACACCACAAACATTCTTCAGTGGATAAATGGATAAGCAAACTGTGGTCCAACCATGCCATGGAATATCACTCAGCCATAACAAGGAACATGCAAGAATGTAGATTCATCTCAAATGAATTGTGCTGAGTATTAATGCTGTTGTCTTGGAAGTTAGTTCCTTATGAAAGGGTCAGTTCAACCCCTTTTGCCTGTTTCTTGCTCTCTCTCTGCCCTCCTGCTATGGGATACACAGCAAGAAGGTCCTTGTGAGATATAAGCCCCGTGATCTTGAACTTCCCAGCCTCTGGATCAATGAACCAATACGTTTATGTTTCTATAAGTTACCCAGCCTCTGCTATTCTGCTATAGCAGCACAAAACAGACTAAGATAAATATGAAAAGAGGGAGAAAAGGTCTTCTAACAGGGGTGTCTTTCCTTTAAAAATAAGCAATTGTGTATGATTGTTTCTAATTTCTAGTGCAATTTTTTAATGTTTGGCCCTCAAAAGTTCTGTAATATATAGCAGTTACTCTTACAAGTGGAAAAAAATCACATTAATTTTCATAAAGTAACTTTTCCCTATAAAATATGAAATATGACACTCACTGTTTTGTATCAAGCACTATTAGAAATAAGGCACCTGAAAATGTGCTTCCTAATCTTTTGGGAACATCTTCCTCTAATTAGATCTCACATCTGTTTATCCTATATTTTGCATTTCACAATCTAAGTTTTTGTATCTTCAAAATTCAATGTAAATTATTTTACTTTCGAGCAAGATATGACAATATACCTCTGACAGCATGGCTGCTGCATTTCCACTCTGTAGGAATGCCAGCTTGCTTTTGACCTTTAAGAAGTTTTAGCATTTCTGTCTGTCTGCATGGTGAAAATTTCTTCAAAATTAAAATTTATAAAGCTGCATTCAGAATATATTTAGTAAGAATGAAAAGTAACTTGACAGCCTGATCTCAATGGGAAAAGCACAATATGAATTTTTTGCTGTAAGGTGTTATACTTCCAGACTAATAGCAGCCTGTTCTGCCGCCATGGACCAAGAACTGTGTGGTGTTTTCTCAGATACAGTGAGTGTTCTCTTTATCCATTTAGTATGATCAATTACTGCTTTCCTTTTTACCTTGCTGCTATTTAGTGCATCTGAGAGAACATAAATTTAATAGTAATTTATGATCTTTAATAGTAAGAACAAGTATCCTCTATTAATAAATGTGTAAAATTGAGTTTCATGAGTCATGTGAATTTTTATAATAAACCCAGGCTGTATTACAGGAAATGACCATTTATTCAAGAGTAGAAAAATAAAGTATTCTAGTGGTTTAAATATTCTAGTTAACATTGAGATGACTTATATAAAACAATTAATGATTTCCAGTCATATACGTTTGACATAATTTAACCACTTTGCTGATAAAGAAGACACTTGGAGATACATTCTAATAAAGAGAGCAAAATCACCCTTCTCTATTTTACTTTCCTCTTCTCAGCCAAACTGTTATTATTCCTGCAAGTAATCGTGTGCTTTTAATGAGTAAAACCAATAAAAAATGGAAGGCAGAAGAATCGTGTGAAATAATCTAAGATCAAATACTCAAATATTCTGGTCTACATACATTTTTAAAAATTAAAATAATACCATTGAAATACTATGTCATTTTTTGAGATTAATATTAAATAGGAAAAATAGGTAGGAAGTATTTTCAAAGCTGGCAATGTTGTTTCAGTTACCAGAAGTTAAAGGCAATGGATTTCCAATTATCAGTAGTTCTACTGTAAAAACTAGAAGCCCATTAGCTTGGCATTGAGATTGGCCAAATAATCTAATACATTATTAAAGGAGTGTTATATCTCTCCTAAAATGCATTCGGGTTCACTAAGAATAACTTATGTAGCACTAAACTTGTTTTTTTATCTGATAATGTCGCTGGCCTGCTAAAAAATAATGGATGTTTATAACAGTATGTTTAGAAAAGAGTATAAAATGATATTTTGATGAAAAAGATGAAGAAATAAGGGCTTGCTGCTGGTTGATTTAGGGGAGTCAGTAACTAATCGAAATGCTTAAACTAAAAGTTACTCATCAATTTTGTAATAGAAGAGAGCTTTGTTTTCAACCCTGCCTTTTAAGCATTAAAAAATAAATAAACTGGATTAAGATGTACGATGTATGGTTAAAAACTATGTTGACTATTTGAAGATGTACAGAAGAGTCCAAATTTCATATGATGGAATAAGAAATTCATAAAATTTCAAAGAGCAAGAACATTAGTGTAAATCGAGCAAGAAAGTACATATAAACTGTACGGCAGATGAACATTAAAAATAAGCATACAAGAATAAAATGAGGAAATACTATGGTTTATGTATGTGGTTCCCTAACAAACATAAAACTTAATTACAATGTGATAGTATTAAGAGGTGCCGTCTTTAGGAGGTGATTAAGTTATGACGGTTGAGCCCTCATGAATTCGATTAATGGTCTTGTAAAAGAGGTTCCAGTATGCTGTTCTTTTCTTTGCCCTTCTGCATTCCACCATGTGAGGAAGTAGCAACAAGCTACCATTCTGGACGCAGAGATCTCTCTTACCAGGGACCAAATCTGCCTGCCCCTTGATCTTGGACTTCCCAGCCTCCAGAGCTTTGAGAAATATTTTTCTTTTGTTAACACATTTCCTAGTCAACAATGTTTTGCTATAGTCAGGAACAGGTTAAGAGGTCATGTAACAGTAAAACTTGCAGAAAGAAATTATAAAAAAGGTAGTTGGCAGTAAGAAAAACATGAATCAGCAGCATAATAGGACTAAATATCTACTGCCATTGGCAAAAGTGTAAACAAACAATTCAAATTTAGAATTACATAAGTAGTTGCAATTCTCCAGCCCAGAGTTTTAGTTTTCTGTTTTCAACAGTATCCTGTAAAGAAAATATTAACGTGAAATATATTTAGAAACAAACAGCCTGGATAATTAAGGATTGGGGTATATTTGGTCTGAGAAAAAGAAGAATGTGGGCAGAAAAAGCAAAGTATTTGCAGGACCATCTTATGAAAAAGGCTGTGTTTGACCGAAGCCTCTACTGGTAAGTAGATCCCAATAATCAAGTCAATATCTAATCTGATACTGAAGGAACTCAAAACAATGACTCCCTTGTAATTTTAATTATACAAAGTATTTGGAATACTGGGATAAAGCAGGGAGGAACTTAAAGGTGATTAGTATAAATGGGGATTGCAACAATCGCCCTTCATCTTTAGGGGCTTTAAAACCCTGAGTACAATAGTGCCATTTTTATGGATTGAATGTTAGAGTTATAGGAATTCCTGGTCCCCCCCAAAAATAACGTTCTCCTGACACATCTACACGAATTACAAATACATTTTACTGAGAGTGAACTCCTAGAACATCGCATATGCACCTGCACATGAGGTATAATAATCAAAGCATTACAGTATGTCTTTAAAATTTTAAACTTTTAGGTCCAGAATTAATTGTGAAATTCTAGTGATACTGTGAACTTAAGGAATATCTATCTATCTATCTATCTATCTATCTATCTATCTATCTGTCTGTCTATCTTTCTATCTATCTGTCTACCTATCTATACATAAAGAATATAAGTTTATATCTGATAGACAAATCACTTTAAAAATCCAAAAATAATTCAAGTGGTTTCTCTTTACTTATTGTTTCCAAAGTTTTTAAAGTTCTTGCTATTTAAAGATTTGGCACAATAGAATGTGGTAGAAGAATTTAGGTTTTCCAGGAATTTCTTTCTGTTTTCCAACCAAGCTCACATAGTTGAAATATACCCAAAGTTAGTGCCATTTTGCTTAAAGCAAATGCAACTTCAAACTGAAACAGTCTTGCTTTAGTTTGAAATAAGAAAAACATTGAGTGTTGCTTCACCACACACTTCCTTCTCTCTGCCTCCCTCCGTATCTCTACCACAGTATATGACATGAGTATGGCTTTGGTTGGCTTTATTAAGTATATAAAACTTTGCACCTATTGTGTTGAATTGGATGGTTACTTCCAACAGACATGCATACACAGAATTTGTGAATGTTACCTTATTTGGAAAAAGGGTCCTTGCAGATATAATTAAGGATACCAAGTAAGGTCATTCATCACTATCTGAATTGACCCTAAATTCAACTACAAATGTCTTTATAAGAAAAGGAAAGGACACAGACAGAACAGAACACGTGAAAATGGGGGCAGAGGTTGGAGTAATGCTGCCACAAACCAAGGAATTCCTGGAGTCCCCAGACAGTGGAAGAGGAGGGGAAAGATTCTCCAGCAAGCCTTCAGAGAGTGTGGACCTGCTTCCACCTTCATTGCAAACCTCTGGTCTTCAGAATTGTGAGAGAATAAATATGTGCTGTGACAAGACACCAAGTTTGTGTTACTTTGTCACAGTGGCCCTAGAAAACCAATTGAGCCATTATTTTTATTTGACCAGAGCCTTACTTTTAAAATACAAAGGTTCACCCGTGGCTCAAGGAAAAATAAATATAAGAAAAAAGAAGCAAAAGACTAGGTTTTCTGACATAGTAGTTAACGTACTTGAAAGAAAGGAATCAGTGAGGGACTACAGAAAAGTTCCTTGGCCTCTTTGTGGAGACTGGGAGCTGAGAGCTGGCTGGTAGATTTGTTACACTCTTGGCCTAGAGGGTTGTTGTTGATAGCGATTTTAGGTTTTTGATTTTTGTGGGGTTTTCTTTTCTTTTTTTTTTCAGACAGAGTTTTACTCTTGTTGCCCAGGCTGGAGTGCAATGGCGCGATCTCGGCTCACTGCGACCTCAGCCTCCTGGGTTCAAGTGATTCTCCTGCTTCAGCCTCCAGAGTAGCTGGGATTACAGGTGCCTACCACTATGCCCAGCTAATTTTTTGTATTTTTAGTAGAGATGGAGTTTCATCATATTGCCCAGGCTGGTCTCAAACTCCTGACCTCAGGTGATCTACCCACCTCAGCCTCCCAAAGTGCTGGGATTATAGGAGTGAGCCAGTGAGCGCGCCCCCTTGTGTTTGTTTTTATAGTAGACTATTTTAACTGCTTATTTATAAACCAAATTATGAACTACAAGATCAAAACATATTTTAAACAGTTAAAAAGTAACCTCAACTTCTGATCCCGACACCAAACACACAGCCTTAACTGGGAGTTTGCTTATTGTGCAAGGCATGTGTCCACTGTTTTAAGCTAAATTTTTAGGGAAAGTAAGTGAAATTCAGAGTAGATAAAATAAGCTACTTCAGGTATATTTTTATTTTTTGAAAAATCACTCTGAGGCCTAAGAGTTCCAATCCTATGGATAGTATCAAACAGCTGCCATATCCCTTTAGATATTAAAATAATGAAATATGAAGAAGATATGACATGGAAATAAAATTGGCAATAACAGTAGGAGAGAAATGGAAATTGATCTAGGGACACAAACAAATTTTGTCAGGCATGCTGACTGTCCAAATGTGATTGAAGGCCATTAATTTATAAAAAATACTGAACCACGAGTAGATGGATGGTTAGATAGAGTCGCTTGGAATTTAAAGAAAACCACACAGTCAATTTGAAGTTAAATTATTACCGATGCCTATAGAGACTCTCAACAATAAAAACATGGAAATTACAATGGTTAGTTTTATTTGTCAACTTGAATCGGTCAGCGGATGCCCAGATATTTGATTACGCCTTATTTCTGGGTGTGTCTGTGAAAGTGTTTCTAGAAGACACTAGCATATGAATCGTAAACTGAAGAAAGCAGATTGCCCTCCCCATTGTGGGTGAGCTTCATCCAATCTGTTGAGAGCTCAAACAGAACAAAAAGCAGGAGGAAGGGAGAATTCTCACTCTCTCTGCATGACTGTAAGAGCTGGGGTATCAGATTTCTCCTGCCCTTGAACTGGCACTTACACCATTGGTGCTCCTGGTTCTCAGACCTGCAGACTCACAAAGGAGCCACCACTCCACTCCCTCTCTCCAGCTTGCAGGTGGAATATGGTGGGACTTCTTAGCCTCCATAATTGCATGAGCCAATCCCTTATAATAAAACTATTTAAATCTACTGTCTAATCTATTAATATCTACCTATCTATCCTATTGGTTCTGTTTCTCTGAAGAATCCTGACAGAGGAATTTTACAGCTCAAGACTTATAACTAGATCAAGGCTATCATATCAAGGATTTTTTTTCTTTTACATGCTTAAAGAGTTTCTTGTTTAAAAAAGAACCGGGAGTGGTGTTTCACACCTGTAATACCAGCACTCTGGGAGGCCAAGGTGGGCAGATCTCAAGGTCAGGAGTTCGAGACCAGCCTGACCAACTTGGTGAGACCCCCGTCTCTACTAAAAATATAAAAATTGGCCAGGCGTGATGGCGTGTGCCTGTAATCCCAGCTATTCAGGAGGCTGAGGCAGGAGAATCACTTGAACCTGGGAAGTGGAGGTTGTAGTGAGCCGAGATCACACCATTGCACTCCACCCTGGGCAACAGAGGGAGACTTGGTCTCAAAAAATAATAAATAATAAATAAAAAAAGAAAAAAACACATGAGTTTAGACAATAATTTGAAAAAACATATGTAATGTATGAATATTCTTATGTAATTTTGTTTTAAAACTAGATTTTAGAATCAGTTTTTCAAGTTTCATTGTGAATAAGCCTGATATTTTGATTGGCATGACATTGTATTTATTCACCAATATTTCTTTCCTTGATTTGTTTAGATTGCATGTTTAAAATAATGAATAGGTATCAAATTTTATCAAGCAGTTTTTAAAACTCATCAATATGTCCATTTTAATCTTTTCTCCATTATTCTAATAGTTTCATAAACTGTTAAAGAACCTTTGCCTTGGCAATAGGGTATTAATTTCTTTAATATAAAGCTGAAACAGGATAGCTACTTTTAAAAAAATAAAATTGCACATACAGTAACATGTAAAATGAATCTCTACCACTATTTGTTCTACATTTGTAGAAATTTAGTGTCAGAGCTTTTCTAAATATGTTAAGTGGCATTTTCTGAATACAATAATGGTTACTGCTCATATAAACTCAGTTACATTTATGTTACAAAGAGTTTAAAAGTAATGCCGCTGGGCATGGTGGCTCATGTCTGTAATCCCAACATTTTGGGAGGCCAAGACAGGTGGATCACCTGAGGTCAGGAGTTCAGGACCAGCCTGACAAACATGGTAAAACTCCAACTCTACTAAAAATACAAAAATTAGCTGAGGGTGTTGGCTACTCAGGAGGCTGAGACAGGAGAATCGCTTGAATCCGGGAGGCGGAGTTTGCAGGGAGCCTAGATGGTGCTATTACACTTCAGCCTGGGCAACAGAGTGAGACACTATCTCAAGAAAAGAAAAAAAAAAAAGTAATGATGCCACTTAGACCTAGAGATTCTAGAATTTCTCTGACGGCAATTTTTGGGACAGTGTAATTTTCTTTCTGTGGGTGTATGTGGGAGACTACAGTAAAAACTGAAAAATTTGCTCAGAAAGTACTAAAAAAGTTGTGACACTTCTTTGTGTAAATTTAAAAAACTGTTCTCAGAAAATTTTGATCATTTAAAAAATTTAGGACAATTTACTTTCATTGATAGTTTCAAAATGATTGACATTTACAAGTATTATCACATACAATGCTTACTAAAAATACAAAAGAAAACAATTCTATTATCTATATCATAGTTTTTCCAAAATAAACATTTTTATTTTATACCTGATTTTTAATGAGTTAATTCTCCAGAAAGTTGTTTATATTTTAAATTGTCTTTAATTTTTAGAAAAAGTTAATAATAGTTATACTAAAATTTAACATTTGAATTATACTCATTTCTAACTTTTTTCAATAATACAATTATTTAGGTTTTTTTCATCTGATTACACTCTTGTTCATGTTTCATAAGTACCAATGAATATCTATCGGTAATATATTTTATATATTCTATAGCTGGAATTTAAATCTTCTCGAAGTTATTCAGAAGTACTTTTGTTAATTTCCAATTTATTGTAATCGTTTTAGTCAAATTGTTTTTAACATATTATTATTATTCCAGTGACAAATATGGACTTTGCATTTCTGACCAGTGTTCAGGTTATGATGATGACTGATAAACTTAATCCAAATCTTATTTAATTTTACACAATGCTTGACATATATTCGGTAATAAATAAACTGTGGTACCATTAACAGTTCTTATCTATACTATTATTATATAAAGTAATATTTTCTGCCTTTTGTGATCTCCCAAAGTTACTGACATTTGATGTGTGGCCTAACATGAATACATTTAAAATTATTCCAGGGGCACCCGTGGAAAGGTATATCGTATTTTTTTATTGTACAAACTGACTTAAAAATTACTCATACTGACACTATTTGTATGTGAGTCTTTATTTTTCTGTTTTTTTTTTCAAATTTATTATGAAAACTTGAGTGACATAAGAGATTCTCTCACTATAATCATTTTTCTTTGAAGTTATCCAATGATCTGATCTTCACATGCCTCTGATTCTTCCAGTCTAATAATTGTGGCACTCTTGTTTATTTCATTCTCTGTTTCAAGGCTCAAAACTCCCATGATAGTATTATATAATATAAAAAAGGCAGCTAACATTTAGTATGAAATACACTTCTACAGAATAGATTGTCTCATTTCATATAATTTTCTCCTGCCACCAACACAGTGACAAATGCTGTGAAGCGTTGTTCTAACAAATCTGATGGTTTTAAAAAGAAGTTCTTCTTTGAGTGAGGAATTGTTTTTGAACATTTTAAAACCACTTGCCTTAAAGAAACATGATTGACATATCTGTTTTATTAATGATACTATGGGAAGTATGGGAAGAATGCAAAGGAGTATCCAATTTTGCTATGAAACAGGAAATCCACTCCGAGGGAATTAATTGAAAATTAATAGCTTGGAATAAATATGCACTACCATCATGATAATGCCTATAGTGCTAAATATTTCAAATAATATTTCCTCAGACATGTGGCTTTTTTAAGTGTACTGAAAGGTCTTTTTCATATAACAGCAAGACCCAAAATTGCTATTAAATTATAGAAGGTATGTGCCGTTTGACAGTGTCTGCTGTGGAGTAGAATAAATTCTGTCTAATGAACAGTAATGATTGGAAGACAGTCTTTATATAATGTGCTATCATTAACACCAAAAGTTTAAGAAGTGAACTGAACAATTGTAAAGCTTGTTTATCATTAGAAAAGAAGATTCAGTATTTCTGCAATAAAATGAGTTAACCTGACTCAAGAAGAAGATAAAATGAAATAAAGTTCCTTGGATTTAGTAAGAGAACAGTGTGGGTGATGGCACACGGTTACATAAGAGATGATTGGTGCACAAACTGAAGAGTGACTGTCGTTAAGTATCCTTCCAAGGTTCTTTCTAATTACTTGGTAAGGCAACTTTGGAAACAAACCACAGAATAACATTGCAATTACAGCCAGATGCACAATGTTGAGATTTTACAATTTAATTTTTATGTATGAAGAATGTAGCAAAGTGCCTGATACAAGGTGGCTCGCACAATAAACTTAGTTGTCCTAATAGACAGTCTAATTTTTAAAAGTAAACATCCAAACCATTATCAGCAGGCAAAAATTAAACACTTTCTATCCAAGGCCTTTAAATGTTCACTTGTTCGAGCCGAGTCTCGTCATATAACACATGCCTGTCTATTCTCAACTGTGTGCTTCTGTATTTGACTTATGAAATTTCCGGGGGGAGAAGAATATACCTCTCATTATTGAAAGGCCAGAAAATGCGGACTCCACTGAGATTTCCCGCCAAGATGTCTGCATTCAGATTTGACAGAGCAGGCAAGCCAAACCTCCCTGAGAAAACTGTGCCCATTTGAGGACATACTGCCGTGGGATCTTGGAGCAGCATGGAGTTTACACCTGGGACTCCAATTTGCTTGATTGCATAAAGAACCCAAAGAGAATTAAAAAACCTCTCTCAAATTTTGAATTACTTACCCCTTGCACTACACTTTGCACATTTAATGAGAACCTTTCAAGCCAGAATGGGAAAAGGCAATAGAGTAGAAATGCAAAGTCTATGACTGGTAGGGCTGAGCTTGCCTCCTCTTTGGGACCTCTGAATACTCCCCAGCCTAGGAGCTGCCTTGGGACAGTTCCACCATCATGTAAACAAAAAAGGGAAGAACATGGCCATGCCCTGCCCAGCTCACTCTCCTCTTGGAAAACTGCAGGACTATTGCATAAAAACGACCTAACTAACAAACGCTGGAACGCTTCAGTCAAGGAGCCTCAGAGCCTAGTCTTCTACTCGGCTTGGTTCTTCATTCTCAGAAATAATAAAAGATCTAAAATGTAAGAAGTCTGAATGAAATATAAAGATTCCTCCAAAACAGTTAAAATACTTTCAAAAAATTTTTCAGAAAACAAGATATGATTAAGTTTGTACAGAATGGCGTAGCTGTATGAAGAGATAGTTGTTATATACCCATTTTGGTTTTACCAAATATACATGATGCTAAAGTCTGAGGAATGGGGTAAAAAGTGTGAACACATTTTAGTTACTGAATTTCTTTCTTTTGTGCGACGCACGTTGCGGAGTTATGGGGATAAGGCTTGTGACAACAAGGATATTTTGTATAACTAGAATAGTGTTTTGTAATCATGAAAATGTTGTAGCAAGCACTTTATTTTAAAGAAAAATTAGTCTTGAGAAGGGTAATACATAATTGAAAGTGCCGTGTGTTAAGGTCAGTCGTTGCTTCATTTGCCTAGTCATTCAATCAATCAAAGAAGATACTGGTCATAATGATGTGGTGTAGGAATTTAGGCCATGAGTGCATTTCTCTCTTGGGCTGCCTTCTATTCCCTAGGAAACAATCAGTAACCATCAATCAATTGAGACTGAAGAGCAGCAATCAAGATATGTGTCTCAGAGATTCCACAAACAGGGCTAAACTGAAGAACTCATGGAGCTAAAGTTTAAGTCTGAAAGATAATGGAAGCAGCATCTCAGAAATATTTAATACTAAATATAACACACACACACACACACACACACACACACACACACACACACACACACCCTGTGGGCCTGTACATTGACTAAGGCTGCCCTTTTTACCTTTATGATTCATTCTGTCGCCTTTACTGAAGGGATAAGAAAGGAAACTTGTGTTGCCTTGAAAATTCAGCATGTAGATTATAACGTGAGATTTCTGCACTTTGACATGGCAGACTTTATTAGGCACACAAAAATCATCAGGTTTTGTTGCTTTGTTTCTTGGCTGATTTATTTGTTTTCAGATCAAATTGAATTCAAGGCAACACCATCAGCGAGAACGCAGGGCCATTTCTATTGTAAAACACAGCTTACTGTGAAATTTCATAAAAGAAAATATAATATAAAATACTTGAAATAAAATATTCATAAATTTGGAGTCTGTCTTGAGAAGTCCATAAAAGCCATGGAGCTGCCCTTGGAAAATATATATAAACATAAATAGTTCACATAAACACATTCGAATGCAATTTCACATGTGGCTTTTAGAAAGGCAGACAAAAAATATTTATAAAAATGAGTTGAAAAACTGTTGAAAATTTAGAAATGAATATGTGAAAAGCATAAGATTAAAACTAGTAAATTTCATTTTAAAAATACTTTTAAAAGAAATGTAAATTGTGTCTGATGAGTGTTTATATCTTTGAATACAACAATGCTAAAATTTTTACAACGAAATTTTCATAATAAAGTAATAAAACTTGAAATTTTAAAATAATAAGAAAATGAGAGCCTTAATCAGAAGAAAAAAATGTGAAAAAACTAAAATTTAAGTTAAGACATGAATTGAAGTGATTCAAATATGGTAGAATAGGAAAATTAACTTCTACTAGTTTTACAGCTCTTATTGTGTGCCAGAAGCTATTTAACTATGTAACACATTAATGCATCAATTCTTCACGAACACCTTCAAGGCAGATAAGGAAATTAAGGCATATAAAAGCCTCCACTAGACAGGGACTTTTCTGATATTTAAACACGGATACCCTATCCAGAAGCCATTTTATATCTATTACATTTGTAGGAGCTCAAAATACACCACCCTGAAATATGCCATTTTGCTGAAGGCAATTGAGATTCAATAAATGCAAAAAGAAGCTTTCCCAGACCTTCGCTTCTCTGCCTAAAAGTGGACACTTCGAAGTGAGGGCTTCCATCTATGCCCTCTCAGGGTAAGTTTTACAGCCTGGAAGAAGATGGAAAGTCGGCACCATGAATGACCTACCACCAAAAAACTTACTCTATTTGTTTTCCCCATATATTAACCTTTTCACAGTGTGCGTCCCCTTAAAACCTAAACTCCTTTTTCCTTTGCCTTGTTGCTTCTCTACAAAAGTACTGTTCTTTACTAAGTTGCTACATAAGTCCCAGGTTTTAACCACTCCTCTGAGTGGTTAAAAAGGTTTTAAAGGTTTTAAATCTTAAAGAAAGTTTTAACCCTTCACTGAGGTTTCTCCTGTGTGCTATGTGTGGCATCATGTCAAGAAACTCTGTTTTTCTCTTAACCTGCCCTTTTTCTGTTCCCAGCTGGAGAACCTAGGAGGATAGAGGGTAGAGGTATTTCTGCTTTGTGTTTTCCATCCCTACATATTATAATCCCTCTGTATAGAACTGCAAAAATTAAAAGTGCAAACTGTATAACAAGCACCAGGTTGATGAGCAGAAAAGATATTCCCGAAACAGAACCACTTATATAAAATCACACTTTAAATATAAAAGGAAGCATTACAAATAGATTGGTGTTCTTTGAGCATGGTCAAGATGTGATAATCAGCCAGAGTAATTTCCTTAAATAAAAGTCCGATGCTATGACTCCTTTGCTCAAATCTTATAAAGATTTTTCATCCCACTCATCGTTTAAAATAAATGTCTTATAAGATTCTATAGAGATCTAAATCACTGGCCTCTGTCAGACTGTACTTGTTTCTTTCCAGGATCCACTATCTGGTGATCTTTTTGGTAACAGAACCCTTGAAGGTTCTGCCTGGCCCATGCACTTCCTACCTGAGATTGCATTTCCCACCTGGAATTGCATTTCCCAGTGTGCTGTGAGGCCAGGAGGAGCTGCGTCATTAAATTCAGCCAATCTGTGTGGGAGAACATTGTGACTGACATTTCAGGTCACAGACTTTAAAACAGAAATGTCTTTGCCTTTACATCTTCTCTTCCTCCCTTGTCTGTGGGCTAAAACATTGGCATATAGACTTGGTGATCCCTGTTTTGATCATGAAATGAGAACAGAAGTTTAAGAAATAATGAAGCAACAAGATAGAAGGAACATGAGTCTCGGATGAACCTATGATTAAAAGCCGACTAGACAGCTCAAACACCTGACTGTCTGAACTATGATGAGAAAGAAAAATAAACTTCTGTTATGTTTGACCACTGTGCATTTTGTTCTCTGTGGCAGCATCTACCCTTATTTATACCGTTTCTTGGCTACCTCTGCAATCTCTTCTCCTACCATGGTCTCTCTGTAGCCCACTGGCTACCGTCGCCTCTCTTGTTTCTCAAATGGGAACACCGCCCACTCAAGACCGTTGCACACTCCCTCGCCAATGCCTTGGACTCTCTTCACAAACATCCACATGGTTTGCTCTCTCACTTCTTCAAGTCTTTGTTCAAATGTTAAACACAAAGCCTCTCACTGACTACCTTATGTATACCTTCCCCCCCCCTCACTAAACCGAGTTTCTAAAATCCTCTTCCCCCGTTGAGCATGCTGTATATCTTCCTGACGAAATATGTGCCATGAGAAAATACATTTCATTTATTTTGTTTTCTTCTGTATCCTTAGAGTCTAAACTAGGAATTGGCAGAAAATTGAAACCCAACAAACATTTTAAAGCAGGTTAGCAGAATGAAAAACACATTCTTTCTTTCAGGTGCACCTGAAACTGCCACAAAACAGATCCTATGCTAGATTACTAAAAAACATTCACAAGTAAGTTGCAGAAAGTTAAAATGTTACAGGCAATATTCTTTGATTCAAATTCAGTGAACTTAGATATTAAAACCGACTTTCACCTAGCTTTTAATGTTATTAAGAAACTCTTGGATGAGAGGATGATGTAGTTTAGATCTGTGTCCCCACCCAAATCTCAGGTTGAATGTAATCCCCAGTGTTGGCGGTGGGGCCAGGTGGGAGGTGACTGAATCATGGGCGTGGCTTTCTCATGAACAGCTTAGCAACATACCTTTCATGCTGTTCCTGTGATAGTGAGTTGTCATGACATCTGGCTGTTTAAAAGCATGTGGCACCTTCTCTCTCTCTCTTTGCTCCTGCTCTGGTCATGTGACACGCCTGCTCTCCCTTCACCTTCAGCCATGATTGTAAATTTTCTGAGGCCTCCCAGAAGCCCAGCAGATGCCACCATGCTTCCCGTACAGCCAGCAGTGCCATGAGCCAGTCTAACCTCTTTTCTTTATAAATGATTCAATCTCAAGTATTTTCTTTATAGCAGTACAGGAACAGACTAATATAGAGGGTGAATATAAACAGAAATAACAGAATTTCTGACATACAGTGTTGTATTTCTAACACTTTAGGGATAAAAACACTATACATCAGTTTATATGGCCTTAAAGTAGTAACCAGAGAAAAACTTGAGAAAACCTGATAAATACATGATAAACATACACTAATATAAATAAATGAATTTAAATTCTTAAAGGGCCAAACTGAACAAATATGAATAAACCAAAATAGAACACAAGAAAGAAAATAATAAAGGTAAAAACAGAAACTAATTAGGTAGATAACAACAGATAGTATATAAGATTATAAATCAAATCTTCATTAAAAACAATTACAAAACAAATAAAGCATTATTTAATTTAATCAAGAAGAGCGAATGAAACACCAGTATAAAAATTAGTAAATGCAAAGGTGGTTATAACTATCAACATACAAAATTTAAATTAAAAAACCTTTAAACCATTACACCACACCTATGTAGAAGTTAATTTGAAATTTTACGTGGAATAAGTGATGTCTTAAAAATATGGCTTAAATAAATCAATTTTCATTTTAAAAAGAGATCATAATAAAGAAAGTAGCCTCAGCTGGTGTCACAGGAGTAACTATTCTAACAACAGGTGGAGAAAATAGTTTCAATACCATACAAATGGTTTCAGGTAAAAGAAAATAAATAAAACTGTCGAGTTCATTTGAAAAATTAAATATAACATTAATACCTATATCTGATAGAGATAGCACACCAAAAAGGAAATTTTGGCTGAATAACTCTCATAAACATGGGTGCAAAAATTGTAATTCTCAATAAAATACAGTGTGAATAGATTTCAGTTGAATATTATGAGAACAGTACATCATGACAAACCACAGAATGTAAGAGTAATGTTCAAAAGTTTCAATATGAGAAACTCTCTTTGCATACTTCACCCCATCATCAGACCTAAGGGGGGCTGTGCTTATCCCACAGATGCTGAAAAACACTTCCACAAAATTCAAAAAACTTTCTTAAGAAAACATTCAAGAATATAGAAATGGAGGCATTTCCTTAACATATGGAGAAGTGTGGGGCATTCTATATATAAAATAAAATAACATATATGCTATACAGTGCATGCCAGCACAACCGTGTGTGATTCCATCCTAACGCCAGCATCTTACTTAACGGTAAATCACCACAGCCATTTCCATTAAGTCAGGCAAAGTGTAAGTATGCTCACTATCCCAGTTACCAATTTAGCCTTGTACTGAGAAAACAATTAGAAGAATGTTTGAAATTCAAAAACAATGAAAGTATCTCTTTGGCAGATTATGTGAGAGTGTATCTGGGAAGCCAACTAATCAAAAATAGAAATATCTCAAAAATATAATTATTCAGCAAGATGGCAAGAAAAGAATCAATAAGAAGTAACCAGTTCCTTTCATCTATCCAACTAACCAATTAGTACTAAATTTAACAAGAAAGTTTTAGAAAAGAAAAATTAATAAACTTGACTTTAAGAAACTTAAAATGTATTCATGAAAATATACAAAACTGGAGGTGAACAAATGGAAAGTCACCTCTTGTTCTTTGATAGGTTGTCTCAGTATCATCAATTAATTTGAAAAATTAATGTGATCTCTGTAACCATGCCAACAGCTTTTCTGGAGGTAGATGATTTCCTTTGAAAGTTATATGGAAAATTAATCATAGAAATATAACTAAGAAAATAGAAAATATTTGAAGGGGAAGTAGTGAAAATGTAAATGTTTAACGATACACTTTTGTGGCAAGGCTTTGGGGAAATCGTATTTTGAACTCAAATATTGTTGCTAAGGATATACATTGATATAATCCCTAGGGAACTAAACTTAGCAATATAAACACAGTTGCACATGCATTTAGCTGTGACCTACCAATTCTACCTCTAGGAATTTACCCTGAATATATACCTTCAAAAATATGGAAATGCGTATGCGTAAGTTTATATGTCAAAATATTGATAATTGCCTAAAGGCTCAAACATAGGAAATTGCTATATATGCATGCAGTGGAGTACTGTGAAGCTTTAAAGGCAATGAAAATGTCTAGGATACATATGGGAAGATTGGCAGGACATTTGCAAATTTTAAAATAATATATAGTATGTGACATATATTATCCAAAAAAGAAAAGGGTTAAATAAACATATACTAACCTGATTATTTTTGCAGAAAAACACGTGAAGCATAATGCATTGCTTACCACAAAAACTAACTAATGAATTGTAAATCATTGATTAAAACAGGAATTAATGAGTTTATATTTATAGTGAATAGATAACATCAAAAGATAAATAATAAATAAAGAAGCACACCAATGAATAAATGTTGGAGAAGAGAGGAGTCCTTTGTATGGTAGAGTTTCAGCTATTTGTTGATAAAATGTATGCTGGAATTGGAAAATTCCCATTTTGCACCTGTTATAGGAAAGATGAACTCACTCAAGAATCATCAGTAGATGCTAAATTGGAAGCAAGGAAGTTGTTTGATTTGACTGAAAGTTAGAATTTTGGATAGTCTCAAAGTGTGTCAACACAGACTGCATGCTATTTTTAATAGATAACATAGTAAATAAATTCCACAACAAGAACAAAATACAACATAAAACCTTGATCAGATCATCAAATGTAACATCACCAGGAAATGGCCAAATAATATTTCTGGATATTATGAAAACATACTATTTTAATATACCAGTGGGCCCCATAACCTGCATCTAACCAAAAGAAAAACCTCAGACAAACCCAAATTGAAGGACACTACAAAATAAATGGCCCGTACTCTTTTAAAATATCAGTATTATGATATACACCATGGATAATACACGCAGCCATCAAAAACAATTAGTTCGTGTCCTTTGTAGGAACATGGATGAACCCGGAAAACATCATTCTCAGCAAACTGACACAAGAACAGAAAATCAAACACCGCATATTCTCACTTATAGGCGGGTGTTGAACAATGAGAACACGTGGACACAGGGAGGGGAGCATCACACACTGGGGTCTGTTGGGGGGAAAAGGGGAGGGACAGCAGGGGGTGGGGAGTTGGGAAGAGATAGCATGGGGAGAAATGCCAGATATAGGTGATGGAGAGAAAAGCAGCAAATCACACTGCCATGTGTGTACCTATGCAACAATCCTGCATGTTCTTCACATGTACCCCAAAACCTAAAATGCAATAAAAAATATAAAAAATAAAATAAAAAATAAAATTAAATAAATAAATAAACACACATAAACATCGTAAAAAAAAAAATCAGTATTATGAAAAACAAAGAAAGGTTAAAAAACTGTCTCAGTTTAGCGTTCCCAAAGTAGAAAACTACATGCATTACATAATCCTGAACAGCAACTTCTATTGGATGAAAAAAAAACACATGTAAAAGACACTACTAGAACAATTTCAGGAAACCGCAATACAGACAGTACATTAGGTGAAAGATTATATCGTGTTAAGTTATCTGAATTTGGTAACTGTTCTGTGGTATTTGGAAAGCACGCAGGGACATATTAAGGGACAAAGGGCATGATATATACAAGCTCATTAAAAGATAAAAGAATTCTACAAGCATATTTTACTATTTAATATGGTATGTATATTACCTATCTGCTTATGCATCCTCTATGTCTGTTTGGAGAGGATGGAAAAACAATTTTGGCAAAATAGTAAAATTTGGTTAATCTGGGTGAAGGGTTTCTATTATTCTAGCAGCTTTTCTGCAATTTTTAAATATTCAAAATAAGATATTTACTTTGAAGCATGAACACGAACAACAGGACAAATTTGCAAAGGCAGTTTGGCAGAAATATTAATATATAATGAGTTATTATGATTCAAAGAATTTGTATACACTGATAGGGCAATAAATGACACGAATGGAAATGTTATGAAAGAAATCAAATGCATGTAAACGTCATGTTTCTTCTCTACAGAAATCCAGTAACACAAAAATTAAAAAAATGTTGTCAGTGAAACTCATTAATTTGTTGTTCGCTTCATTTGTAAATGCTAAAATATCAGTAAAGGCCCAGGTATATAATGCTCATGGGAGCTTAATTTGCTACAAGCTTTGAAGAAAGCAATATGGCAATATTTATCTGGATCATTAAAAATGTTTATATACTCTAGTCAATTAATCCCATTTCTGTAATTATTTTTTAAATAAAATGATCTAGAAGGCAATCAAAAGTTGGTTTACATAAAAACGTTCATTGTACAACTTCGATAATATGGAAGAAATGAAAATATACTACATAATTGCTGATCAATTACCTTATTAGGCTGTTTTAAAATAATGTAAAATAAAGTTGGAAGGAGATCAACAGATACAGCTATATCCAAATTTTTGACTAAAATAATAGAATATTATAAAGATTCTAAAATAGCCTTTGTATATAATAGTTACTCCTATAAACAATTTATTTTTATGTGAAATAAATGACACAGTATGAGTAAACTCTATATTTGTAACTCCATATACAGAAGTACTGACTGGAAGGCAAACTTGCTTCACTTCAGATGGAAGTATCAGGAAAAATTTAAATAGTAGCTACGAATGATTGGACATTTGTGTCTATTCTGCAGATAGAAATACAGCTCCATTGGTTCAGGAGGATGTGCCATGTTATCTGCAAGAAACAGGTGAAAAGGGGGGTTCTGCATTGTATTAGCATCTTTGCAGCTGCAAGTGTAAATATAGCCAAGATCACAGGTGACACTCAACCAATAGAGTTGAGTGCCCTCAAGGATGAAATTTTGACCACAGTTCAAGTTGCCATGGATGTATGTCTTACTTCGCTTATCATTGACCGGATAATGTGTAATCATAACATAAAGTGAATGGTAATTGGTGGTGGACAACACCTGGTAGAGTCAGCATCTCCTTGAGGAAGGTCAGATCAAGAGTGTGGGAGGAGCTGGTACAGTGAACAAAGGTGGGAGATGAGACAGTGGATTGCAGGTACTGTGTGGGTTCCACAGACCATTCTCACTCTGTGGTCAAAGGCTAGCCATAAATCAGTTGTCTTTAAATTCACATTGTCTCTCTTATTCTACCTGGTGATATAGCTACCTTGGAAGAATGATAGACTGGAATGTTGTAGAGATTATTCTTCTGGTGTATGTTTTATTGATTGGGTTACTAGCATGTGTAGCAAGATTGTGCTTTGACTATTCTCTAACCATTGACCCCACCAAAAATACTTGAATCCACAAAAGGTAGAGCAAATGATTGGGAGAAGACCAACAGATATACCTATATGTAAATTTTTGATGACCTATAATTATATATTATGTGTGCTTGTCACACATGAAAATAATTTAAAATAGGTGATTTATTACAAATCGACTGTCTCCAAAATGGCACTGCTTAATCAACTAATTTTTATTTAATTTTTAGTATTCAGTTTTTCATTTATAAAAAAATGAAATTTAAACTTTATGTAATATTCTAATGTCTTGACCATGTTCTCTTTGCATCAATGTACCCATATAATCATAAAGATAGCAGAAGGAGACTATCCTTCCTGTCCTCTCCTACTCCTGTCTCCAGAGAAGCAGGCAGGAGGTGATGAGGAAATTTCCAGTAGAGGAACTGTTCAGCTTCACAATATGACCAAATTGTAAATTTTTAATCTGCTATTCCTGTTCCTTTTGTTCTTTACTGATTAACTCAGACACAGAAGAGGAACAACCTGTTTATGTATAAAAAGCAGTTAGCAAAAGTGTATTTTATTTCATTATGCACAGGATTTAAAATCTTATACAACATTTGCCTTGATCCATTAATTCTTACTCCACAAGCAAGTGACATCTATTTAAAATTAGATTCTAGAATGGTGTTGTGAGCCAGGTTAATCAGAAAGAAAGACATTTAGTAAGTAATTCTCTAAACTATAGCCCTGAATACACACAGTCTGTCACTTTCTTTGCAGTGACCTCACTAAGAATTATATTTGGCATCCGACCCGCACCGGTTGACTCTCATTACTGTATTCACATTGCCCCTAGCTGCCTTGCATATTTACAATTCATGGGGTTTTTGTTTCTTGAAATTCAATCCTGATTATTGTACAGCAGCCTATAAACTACAGTGTAGATTGTTTTGTCACTTGCAGCAATCAGTGCCTGTCCATAGCGAGACATTCCACTCGCATATCTGTTCCCTCGGTCTCATACATCAAGACTCTTCACAGTTCAGGCACTAATGATTTTTGCCACCAAACCCTTATGTTCACACCATTTTAAAGGCAGTTTTAAATCCTTGGGCAATTGGTCAAATGCTTCTTCGGGCTATTTTCTTGATAAGCGGGTTCTTTTTCAGTAAAAAGGGACTCAGAATAACATAATGTACTAAGAAAATAATTTTTTTATCCTTAACAGCATTACAAAATCACATACATACACACGTATACATTGAAATTTGCAGTAGCTCAGAATTACAAAAATGTGTTTGACTTTCATTATTATTGTGATATTTTTAGTGATCTCTATAGAAATGGAACAGATGGCTTCATGTTATGATGAAAGAACAATTATCATTAAATGGGTAATGATCTACAACACGTGAGAAAGGAAAAAATATAAAATTATTTTTATAGGTTTTGATGATGAGACATTTCTTTCATGTATAGGTAATAATTCTGGTCATTGCTGTATAATTTTGGGGGGTAACAGCAAAAATACGATTGAAAATACGTGTAAAGCTTTACTCACAATGGTGTGAGTTGCCACCAGTCTTCACACCCTCTATTACGCTATCACCCCAGCTTACTTTCTAGAGTCGTACAAAGAAGTAAGCACAGGACAATGTGAGAATGGTGGCTGAAACCTTGTACAAAGTAGAGATGCAGCACAGAGGAAGGATTCAGTCTGTTAGAGGTTGTTGGCTGGGTGCAAGTCATGGATAACATTATGAAGAAATTCGGAGGCAGCAGAGTGGAAGAAATCAGCATAAGAACATTCAATCAAATCATGTTCAGTAACTGCGAATCGCAGGCATTGTTCACAGAGCATAGAAACCAGTGCTCTCTGCAGAAGAAGAGGGGAGCAAGAAACAGACGAAGTTGGAGAAGCAGTTCTCTTCTCAATATTTCTCTGGGCTTAAAAATATTTTTGGCCCTCCTTCCCCACTGCCAAATCATTTCTTGGCTAGTCCCAAAACTTTACCTAGTTCTTCTAGCCCACAATAGCACCCAGAAGCAGCAGAGACTTTCCTCTGGAACCCACTGGGATACTAAAGCTGTCTGGGCCACTGCTACAGGCCAGGAAAAGCATTTGCATATTCCTAGGGATTAGCATTCCAGAAAGAAGTAGAGGAAATCCATGGAGCCTAGAAAAAAATATTAAATTTACCTAAGTGGGATTTTTGCAGCTCTTGAGTCTTATGACTATAACCCTTGGGCACTGTCCAAATGATATGCTTTCCAACGACTAGTCATTTTATAATCTAGAGTGCATTCACATTTCCCAGCTGTAGACTTTACTCCTAATCTCTAATGTGCTCCATGGAATGGTTATTTCACTCTAAACAAACTTTCCTGAACTTTCACCTCTTCAGCAAATTTGAGACTTATGGCTTCACCTAAACTGAAACATTTTAACATCTTGCTTGAAACAAGCCTGCTTTCTCTAACCCTCCATGTACCACCTGGTGGGAAATAGTGCTGTCCTTTACTGTGTGGTTCTTGACACAATTGAGGATTAATTAGGCAAGCTCATGCAGAAATATCAACTTCTTGTCTTATCCATTGTTTTTTATTATTCGTACACTGTTTTTCTCTTGGTCACTTTTCTCATGACTAGTCTTACTTTCCACTTTTATTCTTTTATTCAAGCTTGTTGACTTAAATATCCAACATCTCCAGCATTTAGAAATCCTTAAATTGCATTTTCTAAACCTATTTTCAGAGCCACTTTGTGGATCTTGTTATTCCAAGCCTGTTCCACCTTTTAGATGTTAAATTCCTAAGTATTTCAGTCCTCTAATTCTTCTTTCTTCAACCTTCAACCTATTTCAACATGTCCCAGGACTTCCTGAAAATACTCACTCCATTGCCTGTGTGATTTTCTCCTTCCCTTCCTCCACAAGTTGGGGTGGCATAACAGCTATTCTAACTATTCTCTTGCCTTTACCACTTTGATGATTTTTTGACATATATCTTAAAAACCTAAACACTTTCAATACCTGAATATTTTTGGAAAAACTGAAATAACCATTCAGGCTTTGGCCACTGCAAATTATGCCTATTCTGAGTTGGGCATAAGTACCTATTTGTTTGTAATTTTCTAAATTAATACACACTTTTCTCAGTCAGTTATCCCAAATATTTTTTACTCAAATTTCTCTACGTAATTTAATGTTCTTCACTATGACACAGATTAATAAATAGTTTATCTTCTAAGAACTATTTTACCTGCATGTGGGAAAGGCTGGGTACAAAGTCAATTAATATATTCCATTATATCAACAGACTAAAAACAGATTACAGGTAATTTTCTGTATCTATCATGTCAATAGATACAGAAAACAATGTGACAAAATCCAGCACCCACTCATGATAAAAACTCTTAGTAAACTAGGAATAGAATTTGAATCTACAGAGGGGAACTTTCTCAACTTGATAAATAATATCTACAAGAAAACTATAGCTAACATCATATTTAATGATACGAAACTCAAAGCTTATTCTCTAAGATAAGAAACAAGGCAAGACTATCTCCTGCCACCAATCTTTTCAATATCATGCTGGAATACCAGCTCATACAAAAAGGGAAAAAAAAGAGGGAAAATAAAAGTGTACAGATTTGGAAGAAAAAATAAAACTGCCTTTATTCACAGAAGACACAATCCTCTCTGTAGAAAAATCTAAAAAAATCAAGATCTAAACTCTTGGAATTAATAAGCCATTATTGGAAGGCATATCAGCATGAACAAGTAAAATTTAACTTGAAAAATGCAATACTGTGTACATTAGCACTTGCACTAAAAAGAAGCACTTGTGTATGACAAAATACACACAAGATATTTAAGGAGAACTACAAAATTCCGATGAAAGAAATAAAAGAACTAAATAAATGAAGAGATATTCCATGTTTTGGATCAGAAAAATCATTATTGTCAAGATGTCTGTTCTTCCCAACGTGATAAGATAGAGTCAATGTCATCCCAATAAAATTCCCAACAAGTTATTTTTTAGGTATCCACACATTGACACTAAAGTGTATAAAAAAGGGGGAAAAGACCCAGCATAGTCAACACAATGTTGAAGGAGAGCAAACTTAGAGGACTGACACTACTGGACTTTAAAATTTACTTTAGAGCTCTGGTAATGAATACAGTGTAATACCGGCAAAAGAATAGAAAAATGGATCAATGAAACAAACTAGGTGTCCTAGAAATAGATCCACATTAATACAGTCATCTGATCTTTGGCAAAGGAGAAAAGGCAATATAATGAAGAAAAAATAGACTTTTCAACAAATGATGCTGGAATAAGCAGACATTCATATGCAAAAAAGGGAATCTAGACACAGGTCTTACACCTTCACAAAAATTAAGACAAATTGAATCAGAGACCTAAATGTAAAACACAAAGTTATAAAACTCCTAAAATATGACGTAGATGACCTAGGGTTTGGCATTTTTTAGATAAAACACCCAACATACAATCTATGAAACAAATAATAAACTGGACTTTATTATATATGTATATATATATGCTCTGTAAAAAACATTTTCAAGAGAATAAAAAGAGAAGTCACTGCCTGAAAGAAAATACTTTTAAATTACATATCTGATAAAGGACTATTATCCAAAATATGCAAAGGGCACTTAAAACTCAATAATAAGAAAAACAGCTCTATTAAAAATTGGATGAAAGTCCTCAGCAGACTCCTTACCAAAGAAGTTATACAGATGACAAATACACACATAAAAAGATGCTCCATGTCATATGTTTTCAGGGGAATGCAAAATAAAATAAAAGTAGAAATCCACTCCATACCTGTTAGAATGACCAATATTCAAAACACCGGAAACAGCAAATGCTGGCAACGATGTGGAACAGGAACTCCCAGTCAGTGCTCATGGGAAGGCAAAATAGTGCTACTACCTTGGAAGACATTTGGTTGCATCTTACAAAACTAAACATACTCTTATATCACAGTCCAACCATCATATTTATTGGTGTTTACCCAAATAAGTTAAATACTTACGTCCACATCAAAACCTCTACATGATGTTTATAGCAGCTTTACCCATAATTGTCAAAACTTGGAAGCAACCAAGATGTCCTTTAATAGATGAATGAATTAAACCTTGATGGTACATTCAGAAAATAGAACAGCATTCAACAGCAAAAAATGAGCTATCACGTAATGAAAATACATGGAGGAAACTCAAATCTATATTACTAATTGACAGAAGCCAATCTGAAAATGCTATATATGTATGATTCCAAATATATGACACTTTGGGAAATGCAAAACTACAGAGGCAATAACAAGTTTGGTAATTCCAGAAATTAGGGATGAGGGGAGGGAGGAATATGTAGAGCACAGAAGAATTTTCATGCAGGGAAACCACTCTTTGTGATGCTATAATGGTGAATACACGTCATTGTACATTTGTTTAAACCCATAGAATGTACAACACCAAGAACGACCTTCATATAAATTGTAGACTGAGTTTGAATGATGTGTGAATGTAGGTTGATCAATAGTAACAAATGTACCACTCTGGTGGGTAAGTTGATAGTGAAAGAAATTGTGCATGTGGTTGCAGGTGGTACACGAGAATCTCCATACCTTCTCAATGTTGTTATAAAATTAAAACTCTCCAAGAAGTATTCCGTTAAAAGTAATAATTGGCCAGGTGCGGTGGCTCACACCTGTAATCCCAGCACTTTGGAAGGCTAAGGCGGGTGGATCACCTGAGGTCAAGAGTTCGAGACCAGCCTAGCCAACATGGTGAAACTCCATCTCTATTAAAAATACAAAATTAGCGGGGCATGGTGACGCATGCCTGTAGTCCCAGCTACTCAAGAGGCTGAGGCAGGAGAATTGCTTGAACCCAGGAGGCAGAGGTTGCAGCAAGCTGAGATCGTGCCATTGCACTCCAGCCTGGGCAACAAGAGCAAAACTCCATCTCAAAACAAATAAAACAAAATAAAATAAAAGTAAAATTATTATAAGGGGTGCGGTTAGAATCACTAAAATGTGGAGCATCATATTGAGATTTAGTAGAGAGAGTACCATGTAGTCATCTTCTGATTTCTCTGTTGAGCTGCCGGAATGTCACTCAGGAAATCTCACTCTGGGTTAGAGATCACAGATTTAGGAATATTTGCAAGGAAAGATTTTGAGTTCTCTTGGGTGCATTGAATTAATGTACCTAAAGTGTCCCAATGTAAATGCACAGTAGTCTACTGGATGTGCTCAACACATAATTGTGGGTTGCATACAGACAACTGAGATTTATAATAATGAATTAGGCCTTCATTTTGTCGACGAGGGAAAGTTCATCCAGGAATTGTACATACAGTGGGGAGACAGCTTAATACAGAACTCTGAAGGTAACTGGCATTTAATGTTTGAAAGAAGGTAAAGGAGCTGACATGGTGGTTCACCTATAATCCCAGCATCTGGGGAGGCTGAGGCAGGAGGATTGCTTGAGCCCAGAATTTTGAGACCAGTCTGGCCAAATCCTAAATCCTGTCTCTAAAAATATTCAAAAATTAGCTGGCCATGATGGCATGCACCTGTGGTCCCAGTTACTTGGGCAGCTGAGGGCTTGAGCCCTAGAGACCCAGGTTGCAGTGAGCTAAGATGATACTATTGAACTCCAACCTGGGCTACAGAGTAAGACTCTATCTCAAAAACCCAAAAACAAAAAGAAAGAAAGAAGGAAAAGCACCCTACAAATGAGAGAGAAAAGTAATAGACTTAAAACCAAGAAAAATAAATTTGCATAACAATAAGATGGATGAGTTGAGGAACAGGAGTGTATCTACACAGCATCTAATACTGGAGGAAAGAATGGAGTTTTGTTTAGGACCATTCTTACTTTTAGCTATTCATGAGGCTTCTAGTGTGATATGTCAAATATAGAAATGAAAACTCAGTTCTAGAAATCTCAGGCTTTTGCTTTGAAGTAATTTTGGTTTTTCAGAAGAGATGCCAACATAGTTCAGAGTTTCTGTAAACACATCCCCCAGCTTCCCCTGATGTTAACATCTTACATAACCCAGGAATATTTATCAAACTGAGAAATCAACATTGGTGCTACTAATGCAATGCTAGCACCTTTATTCACATTTCATTTTTTCCACTAACGTCCTTTTCACTGATGTCCTTTGATGTCCCAGGACATGCTCCAGGATGAAACATTGTGTTCATTCGTTATCTTTCATTAAGCTCTGTCTTTGCCAATCAGGCTTCCATAAGAAAAGTACCAAAGACTGAGTGTCTGAAAAAACCAACAGTTATTTGTCTTAGTTCTCAGGGATGGGAAGTCCAAGATCAAGGCCCTGGAATACCTGGCATCTGGTGAGGACACTTTCTGGTTTGTAGATAGCTGTCGTCTCACATTGTATCTTCCTGTGGTGGACGGTGAAGGATCTGGTCCTGTCTCTTCTTTATAAATGCACCAGTCCCATGACCACAGTCATGCCCACCTTACCCCTGCAGACCTCACCTCCTAATGCCATCACATTGGGACTGAGGATTTCAGCATAGGAGTTTGGGGGTGACATATTCAGTCCAGTTAACACCCTCCTGGTCTGTTACAGTTACTCTGTCTTTCCTAGTCTTTTATTGTTATGATACTTTGGATGAATATTGTTAAGATATTTTGTAGAATGTCCTTCAGTATGGATTTGTCTAGTATTTTACCATTATTAGACTGAGATTATGAATTTGGGGAAAGACAATCAGAAGTTGAGTGCTCTTCTTGTCATATCACATTCACATATAGGACATCAACACATGTATGAATGGTGATATGAACTGTGGTCAGCTGATTAATGTCATGTCTTCCAGCTTTTTTTCATTGTAAAGTTACTGGGTTTTTTTGTTTGTTTGTTTTATTTTGTATTTTACTTTCCATGCATTATTCTTTGGAGGTATGTCATTAAGGAAGGGATACTGATTTTATAAGCTCACTTTAAAATTATGGAATATGAAGAGAGGAGCCAGGATACTATTTAAATGTGAAGAACTAAGCAGATTTCTAGCAAAAGAAAAAAACGAAAGAAAGAAAGAAGAAGAAAAGAAATAGAGAGGTTTTAAAAATAAAGAGAAATCTGGAATTAAGCATAAAATTCTGATTATGGAAATTAAACTTGTAATTACCAAGTGAAAAGAAAGTTTCCTTCAAAGCAGGAAGATGTGCTCTAGATGAGAAAGGAGAGTACCCAGTCCGGTCCTGAGACACTTTAAGATGTAAACCAGGAATTACCAATTAAATGAACACTGCCCTAGCATTAGAAACATTTTAACCACATTGCTTGGAAAGAACCACAAGGAAACAAAGAATGAGGCCACTTACCTAACAAAATATGTTAATTCTGTGTTCTCTTTTCCCATTAGTTTACTTTTTACCTTAAACCATTTGATTGGCAAAGAGGGCTTTTTCAATGTTAAGGATGACAGAGAGAAAAAAAGTAATTCTATTTTAAGCAATAGTTTTCTTGATTCTTTGGAATTCTAAACTTAAATGGTATTCCCAGTTTCTGGGATGATGTATCTTTATTACTCAGCCTTCTTGCTATAATTTACCAGTTTGATTTTCATTTTCAGTGAAATCGATAATTCAGTTACAGACAATCATGGCCTGATGGACCATGTAACTAGCAGAAATAACCCACCATTTAAAGATTTTGTTCTTCATCAATATGTATCTGATAATATCCTCTTCTGTGTGCATGTAGCTTTTTGTTTCTAAAAAATCTCTATTCCCATGAATTAACTTTACCATTTCTCCATAACTAGACTGAGGAAAACTATGAATCTCCTGTGGGTCACTAGGCAGTATTTCTCAAATTCTCAGTACAGACAACCACACAGGCTCCTGTCCTGTTCATTCTCATCTGTCTGCAAATCTCAGGATGAAACTAATATCAGTAATTTGGGCAAAAACAATAATTCCAATATCGATCATATTTCACAAATTTATAATACAACTTTGTTCAAATAAAATATTGCTTATAGAAATTTCAGAACCAAAATCATATAACCCCTGACTACTACATGAATTCACTATGCTTCATTGTATAGTAGGACTTTAGTTTCCTTTTTTCTACCCCCCATTTTATTTCATTTATTAAAGTTTACCTTGTTACTTGCATATTTACAAATCATCAAAAATTTGCATTTTGTTACAAGATGAGTTACACAATAAATGAATAATTATATATAGTTGGACAGATATATTGACACCACTGAATTCATTTAAATCAGAACATATTCTAACAAGATTGTGCTAATTAACTTTTCTTCTGAGGAAATCACCAGTCAGATTTCTCATCAAGGAGAAGTTAATTTAGTTCCCTATGGCCATGTTTAATGACCCAATGCCATTTGCTTTAACATTATGGGCTTAGATATTCAAGGCTGGTGTCTCTCAGATGGTGGTTTATTTTTTTTTTAAATCATTCTAACTACATTTCCGAGGAGTAAGAACTAAGCAATAATTTTGTTCTCTAAATTAACAAATTGAACATAATTTAGCATGTCCTATGCAAATTGAGTTTATAAAAAATAATGAAAAATGGCAAAATTACTCCTATAACTAATACTGTGGGAGTTTTTTCTTTTTTGGTTTTGTTAAACATATTTTTCATTAATCTAATCGAAGTCCTGATCTCGAATACTAGACATGGGCTCCAATCCCAGGACTCTGCTCTTACTTACTACACCTCCTATGCATTTCATTCATCGGTGGCCTGGTTGATATGAGCAACATGTAAAATTCCATTCATGATGCATGATACAGTACCTAAGACACAGGAGGAGCTGACCACCCATTGCCTGGCAATGCTGCTGCATTTATTAATTTATCACTCTATGTCATTGGCATTTTCTATTCATCATTATATTTTCATTATTAATTATAATTTTCATATTCAGCTTGAAAAAAATGTGTGTTTGCTTTTTAATCTATTTTGCAAATATTCTATAGTGACTCCTTTTCATCTGTACTCTTGTTTCAGAAGAAAGTAGTTACTCCACGACCAACGGTAGCACCTCCTGGCAGTTCTAAGGCTGAGAGACTGTCGTTGAATGCAGCATGGATTTGGCCCCTTGGAATGTTTGGTCATGTATTCAGTCTTACACCTCCTGATTTTCTAACTCTGCAGGCCAGACTTCTTCAACTCTCTGGTCCACATTTGACAGGAAGATGGAGACTTCCAATCTATCCTCTGCTCCAGATGCCTTCATAATTTCTGGAATTTCTCCTTAAACTCCCACTCTCAAATGGATAACACAATCTGTGCATGCAACACCTGAAATGGTACTAACTTTGGAAGAGCTGATGACTTTGTCTAGGTTATGCCCCTGAGGTACAAACTGTCACTTAAGCAGGCATAAGGGATTTTGCACGATTAGAATATTCAAAAGCAATTTGTATGACACAACTGAAAAGATAACTTCTTTAAATGATGAACATGAAGTAAGCATCTGCATGACTGTGATCAAACCAGGAAACACTTTTCTCCGCAACAGGGGTGAGTTGATATATTTTTGAAAATATGCAGCAATTCTTTTATTTGAACTCTGGGGAATGCAGAGGTTAGTTACAATTGCGTTTTTCTTCCTTTTCTTAGTTTGTTTCAATATCTTCATTGTTTATTTGGAATCACTGGGGTGCCCATGGATCCATCTCAAATATCTCCCATCTCTCAAATCTAACTCAATTTTTTCACTTTTCCAGTGCTATTGCCAATTTTTGTCTTTTACATTTATCGACCTGAATATATTTTAATGTGAAGTTGAGACTGTCTTTTTTTTGGGAAGACAATTTCAACTGTAATTAACCTGATGCCTCGATTCAGATTCTGCCTTTTTCTTGGAACTGTCCTGCATCCACATTTAGAGTTCTTGGGGTGCAGTCAAAAAGGCTTGCCTCAGGGATTAAAAATGTGTTCTGACAACCAGTCCAGTGTGCCTGACGGGCCCTGGCACACCCTCGGGATTGGAAGCTATTTAGCTTATATTAAATACCTTGTATGATTTAAAATAATTTATGTGGGATTTTTATTAGCTATATATGCCAAAATGTATCATTGTTCTTAGAATCATTTAGTCTAAATATCAAAGTGAAAGTTGAAGAATATTAAGAAACTGTGGTTAGCTCCTACTTCAGTATCAATTTTAGCTTTTCCAAGGAAGTGAAATTGCTATTGGATATTTCAGTAAATGATCTCTTACTGTGTAAACAAGGCGAAATGAAAATGACAACATTTATATAGTGATTTTTAGGATATCGGGGCATTTTCATAATAATAAAAAAAGTGCAGTCAAGTTTTGTGCAAAGATTAGGTCAGGCTCATTTATTTAAGCTGAATTTGGAATACAAAAGGATCATATCAAATGTTTTGATCAGTTTCAGTGCTATTTCTATTCTTGTCAAGTACCCTTGGACCTTGCGTCACTTGGCATAGTGTCTTACAGAGTTAGGAGTTTTGCTTTCGTTTCATAAATGACAAATTCTAAATGTTTCTGCAACTTCGTATTTTTTCTATTTTTAAAAATATTCTCTCCAAATATATTTTTTGTTTTATGTTAAGAAATTGGAAATTATTCACAGCAAATACTGTTAAGAAATACATGGAATCAATGTTTTATTAATACTACACCTGATTTGATAACTAAACATGATGTAAGTAAACAAAGGCGGAGGAGAACATAATGTCTATTTCGCAATTATTTAAAAGCTGATATCTTAAATAAAACAAGTAAGAAATTGGAGCAATAAAAATTATAATTCAGGGTAATTGTGTTGGAGTATAAATTTTTTAAAATAGTGTATTACTTGACTATTGCTATTATAACAAATTACCACAAGCTTAGTGGCTTAAAACAGCATGAATTTATTATCTTACGGTTCTGAAAGTCAGAAGTCTGAAGGGAGTTTTAGAGGTTAGAATCAAGGTGTGAGCAGATCTGTGCTCCTCCAGAAGGTTCTACAGAAGAGTTTCACCTTCTCCAGCTTCCCGTGGCTGCCCACACACCTTGACACACCTTGGCTTGTGGTCACCTCCTCACCCTCTGCCACCATGGTTAACTCTCCCCCCCTGTGACTGAGACCTCCTGCCTGACTCAGGTGAAGACCCTGGTGACTACCTTGGATTCACCCAGATAATCCAGAATAATCTCCCCTTTCCAAACTTCTTAGACCAATCTCATCTTTGAAAGTCTTTTTGCCATGGAAGGTAACCTACTCACAGGTTTCACAGATTAGGTTATGAACATCTTTGGGGAACGTTATCCAGCCAGTCACATTGTCAGCATATATTTTCTCATGCATTATTAAAGGACGTTCTAAGAAAAACAATTGATTTATATGGGTGATATTATATTTGAAAGCTGGACAAAAGTCAGGAAAATAAATCAAACATATTTGCAAACCTTAATTTTAGATTTCTACCATTATTGTTATTTCACATATTTGTTTTACTTTCTTGATATGATTTTACCCTTTTAATTTATCATTTACCACATGTTTATGTCCTAAAATATAATCATTTTGTGTTGGTCCGTTTGTAAATGAAAAAGTAAAGCAAAAACAAATTAAACATTTATAAAATAATATGAACAATCCTATTATTCTTATTTTTTCTTTAATTTGTAATTAACCAGGTTTCCATATTTCAGTGCCTGTTTTACCTTAAGAGTGGATAGAATCTCAATTATAATGAATAAACATGAGTTAATCAAATGTGCAAGTAGAGATTTTACTTTTTTGATGATACTGAGTTATTGATTTGCTAGTAGTTTAACATATTTCTTAAACTTTATCTTAGGAATAGTCTTAGTAGCTCAAGTGATCTATAGGATTAAGGATTTATTCCTTACTAATTCATTATTCAGGACTCAGCACAATGCCACACATCCCAAATAGTCAAGTATGTGTTGAGACCATGCATGTGAATCCCCAGAGGCAGGGGTTTCCCCCCTCAGTCCCCCGTTTCCTTCCTCTGTCCCTTAGGCTGTGCCTGAAACTCAGCTGCTACTCTAAGATATTTGTTGAATAAAATATATTAAATATGATGATAATTCCACAAGAATATTTCTTTATCTCAGTTCTTATTCATTTGCTAGAAAACATTTTTTAAATGCTGTATTAACGAATGTATAAGTATCTCCTTGAGAAGAGGCATTTTTACTTGACAAAATAATGGCATATGTTAAAGGTTTCAGCATAAATGCTATGCCTTCTTTGAGCAGGTTAGAGCAATATCTATTATGGCTCATACCACTCAACAAAGACTTGATGTATCCTCAGTACATTCACAACAATAATCCCCACTTTTCTAAAAATGACTAATGAGATTTCAAGATATAATGGAAGTGCTGTTAGTTTACTGAATGCCATTTTAACTCTTAAGAGCAAAATACAAACAAATACAAAATTCAAAGCTGATATCAATGTTTGCATCATTTTCTGGTTTTTAATAAGGTGCTATCACATTTAGCAGGACACATCTCTAGGACTCTCCTGTGATCAACTGCCAGTTATTCAGCAAGATGTTTTATTACTGTTAGAAAAATTGGCAAATAAAACTTTGTCAATGCATGTCGTTAGCACGTATAGAATCTAATAGCAAATAAAGAGAAATGATAGTTTCAGAATGATTAGATATATATTCCTGTTTACTCTCAGAAGGCGTGATTCAGTTATCTTGAAGTCTCTATTTCACAAGGACTTTGTCATTTTGTTTCTCTTATCTTCCAAAAGTTCTGCATATTATAATATACTGTCAGAACATATCCTTGAAGAGAGAAATGTGGGATGCATTTAACTGCATTCGGTACTTAAGCAGAAAATTAATATGGCATATTTTCTGTAGCTTAGCAGAAGAAAAATATCCCACATTGTATTATTAGCTGAATAATGTAAAGCAATGCATCTTTTAGTAAATTAAGTAATTATTAATACTGAATTTAAGCCAACAATCTTCAACATTGTAGCAGAGAAGTTAAAACTGTATTTCAATAAGGATACAGAATAAATTGGATATGACAATTTTTCTTCAAAATAATTAATTGCAGAATATCAAATAGTATTTTCTTTCTTTCTTTTTTTTTTTTCTTAAAGACGGGGTTTCACCATGTTGGTTAGGCTGGTCTTGAACTCCCGACCTCAGGTGATCTGCCCGCCTTGGCCTCCACAGTGCTTGGAATACAGGTGTGAGCCACCACGCCCGGCCTCAAATAGTATTTTCTTGATTCATATTTTGAGTTACTCTTATATGCTCAAGAAAATATCAGTAAATGAAGGTGAAATAAATATATAACAAGCATTTTGAGAAGTGGGCAAATATGGAATTCATATATTTATGGAAATAGCCAATTTATTAGCTTATGATGTTTTTCATGGCAGACTGAATTTATTAGCAGATCCAGTTCATCAATTACCCAACACACTTGAAAATTAGTTAACATTTGTAAGAGGAATTTTGAGAGAAATATAATTTTATAAAATATTTTGTCAGTTAGTGGATATTTGTGGTATGTCTTCACAGTATTGAAATAACTATTAATGAACTGAACAATTATGATGAATAAATTCGTGGCACTTTTTTAAGTAGAAGGTGGTATTCTTGTCCTTTCTATTTATGATGCAATAAGAACAGGCTGAAAGATGGACAATTCTGTCCTCAACATTGACTTCTCCAACATAATAAACACTTGGTGTTTAACTCTTGCTAATAAAGTCAAATCTGTTCAATAATAAAATCGTTTGAATACGTAAGTGTCTGAGGAGAAGCAGAGTAAACAAGGATTGAGGGTCAGTGGGGGACAACCCCAAGAGTCGGAGTGTCCTTGAATAAATTGTTCAATGACACAGCACAGAGTAGGGCAGTTCTGTTGCTGTAGTGCTGGTGCTGGTGGTATCAGTAGAGGTACAAACTGAGCATTTTGGAGGGAAGGGTGAGTGCCTTGGTAAACACTTTGGACATATTGTCTCATTTAATATTTTTAAAAAGCAAGGTAGGTATTATTATCGCCATTTAACAAATGAATAAACAAATATTCTGAGATGCAAAGCATGTTGGGCAAGTTGCTGATCCATATTTTTAGGGCACACACAGATCCTTTTTAACGATTTCTTAGTTATTCATGACTCTTAGATTGCAAAGCCCTCATATCCAAGTTGAACTTGTTTACGTAAAGTAACTTTGGTTTAAGTAAGCGGAACCAAAGAGCTGAAAGTTGGGGGTCAAAGCAGACTGCGTGAACCCCCTTTCTCCTGGTTGTTTCTCATCTCTGTTTTTCTCAGCACATGAATTTCAGGTTCTCTACCCTTCATGCCCATGAGACCAGGAGTAGCATCCTGGAGAAGACGCAGCCAGTCCATAAACCCAGCTCAAGGTTAATCACTGCTGCCCGCCAATGTGATTTTCTCCCTCTGTATGTCAGTGCCATTGTCCCACTGTGGGACCAGAGTATGTGCTGTCATACACAACAATAAACACTGGATGCTGTTAATTAGTGGCTGCCTGGTGCACGTGCACACACACACACACACACACACACACACACACACGCACACACACAGGCATCAATGCCTTTCTTTGTAAAATACAATTTAAATTCATTCCTTATTTTAATACAAAAAAGTTGCATATAATCAAAGCCACACCTATTTCAAAACCACAACCAGCCAATAGAGGTAATTGTGAGTTTTAAATTTCTAAGTCTTCTTTTCCTGAGAGACATGATTTTGCTCTGTCACCGAGAGCGAGAGTGCAGCGGCATGATTAAGGCTAACCATAGCCTCGATCTCCTGTGCTCAAGCGATCCTCCTACCTCAGTCTCCTGAATCTCGGGCTACAGGTGTGCCCCACTGCACCTAAGTTTTTAAATGTTTAGTAGAGACCAGGTCTTGCTATGTTGCCCAGGCTGGTCTTGAACTCCTGGGCTCAATCAATCCTCTCACCTTGGCCTCCCAAAGTGTTGGATTACAGGCATGAGCCACGGCACCCAACCAGTCTTTTCTATTTCTCTCAGTCTGAACCTCGTGTGGCTTCTCATACATAACTTTCAAACCTATGAACTAACAGAAATGTTTATTTATTCTTAACATACCCAATTTAAAATAGTAAATAAAACACAAGACTTGTTCAAAGAAAACTGTCATTTAGAAAAGCAGAAAATGGGGGAGAAAATTAAAGTGAGTTCCAGTCCAAAACTGAACCAAATTATTCTGTCATTCATTTATTTCCATCCAGGTAAACAAGTCATTACGGAGGCTCCACTGTATGCCAGGTCCTATTCTAGGCTCTGGATAAAGTGCAGGGAGGAAAATAGCAAAGCTTTCTGCTCTAGTAGGGGCTTTCACTCTAGTAGGGGAATAAAAATACTTAAGAATAACTAACTAAGTAAATACAATTTGATCAGGAAGGAAGTAGAAGAGTTATTTATAAAGTGACTGGGGGTGAGGTGTAACGTTCAGATATCTTGGCAATTGAGAAAGGTGCCTTGGGGAAAGAGAACTTGACCAATGATCCCTATGTGGATACATTGGGGAAGAGCATCTTAGGAAAGGAAATAAAATCTCAAAGCCATCAAGTTTGGTGCATTCAAGAAACAGTAAAAAAAGCAGTGAGCATGAAGGCATGCCTGTGAAAAAGCAGGGCATCAGCTGAGGTTTGAAAAGAAGCAGAGTCCTCCTAGGCATCAGTGATGTGTTAGAATTTTGGTTTTTCTCTAAGCACAAATTAGGAACTCAACGGCAAGGTTGTAAGTAGAAAAGTAATACATCTGTTGGTATTTTTAAATGGGTAATTGATCACTGTGGTCAAATGTGAAAGCTGACATCCAGTAAGGATATAGGCCAAGCTAAAATAAATGGCTTCCAAGGTGATGTCAGTGATTGATGGAGAAGGAAAATATTTGCTATAGAAACAAAACCTGCTTAAGAATTGAAACTAGTAGCTGAGTGATTCAGAGGAGAACCCTAGGTTTGAGGCCCGGAATATTTAGTGAATGATCTCATTCAAGGAGGAATACATTTATGGTATGTTAATTTCTACATATACAGTAGATATTATAACGGAGCACACGAGAAGGCTACTGCATATACAAGTAAAGTTTCCTTAAGGGAGAAATAAATGCCAGAGGTATGAATCAGGCATTATTAGCAAATACAATAGAATTTCCCAGATAAAGTCAAAAGAGCAGGTTTTGTGAAGGTTGCAAAAATTCACTTTTCTGGTACAGATTGTATTTTTTCATCAGCAAATTTAGCTGTCCCAGATTCTACACAGTGAAGAGAACCAATCAGCCTGTCATCCTTCACGGTGACACATACCAAGGTATCGTGAAGTCATGTATTGTAGACATCTAGTGATATCACAACCCACTTCAGTGCTTTTGAGATATCAGTTATAATATGGCACTCAGGAGAGAATTTGGATCAGAAGGGGAAGAGAGAGCTCACATGTTCAAATAAAAGAAGCTGACAGCAGAGTACTGTAGACACTAGACCATGAAGTTGAGGGTGTGACAAAGTTGAAACTGGTCATGCCTGGTTGAAGTTTCCGTTCTAACAACAAAGTCTATTTCTACATCCTACTATATTTGCTAAACCGCCTTGTGGTCTCAAAAAATGTTATCTAACTCACTGTACCTAATAAACACATGCTGATTTGATTTTCCAATAGAAGAATATTAATACGGTCCCATTATCACTACAAACGGAGTAGATGATTGATCTAGGGTTTAAATCTAACAATAAAAGTCAAGGACATTCCAACACATTACTCATAATCAAGTCTGCTAGAGAAGTGAGGCGATGCAAATGAACACAGGATGATGCTGCCTGGCAGATCTTCAGTGCGGTTCTTGGCCTTGGGTTGTTCAACCCCAGCAAACATATTCACAGTTCCCTCGTCATGTTCTTTTCTGAGCAAACGCTCCAAGTGGCTTTCTGAAAGACTCTCCATGTTTATGAATACATGTTAGTCAAGTATCATCCGTCTTCTTCCTAATTAGATACTGTAATTGCCAAGTTCAGCATGATTAGCATATGCGGAAAGAATGGTAAGAAAGCCAGTGTATGGCGGCTTTCACATTTTTCCTTAGAGGACATTGGTCCTTGTTCAGTTCAGATTTCTTGTTTTATGATCTTCATCACCTACACGTAAATATTGGAGACTGTAGCCTTTACTTGACATTTTGATGCTGCAGGTTAAACCATAATAATTACAAATTTGCAGAGAATAAACATTCTTGCTTTTCATACATACAGGTTTCTTTACAAAACATTGTTATTGGGCCAACGCCAATTAAAAGAAAGGTAAGCTGTTTTGCAGATGTACAGTTATTCAAACTTAGCCTGTGTGGTGTTGTTTGCAGGCACTGAAATGGTGAAAGGCATTAGGTTTGAAAGTTTAGTGCCCTTTCTAAGATCACCATTAATTCTATTTTCATCTCTCACTTCTCTGTGTCAATTAAAATGATGATACAATGAAAGGCCAATTACACATTTGAGAAAATTGCTAATAGATTAGCCATTTAGCAATCATTCTGCAGGCCTCCTAAAGGTCTTTGGCTGGAGACTGAATAGTAGCCAACATGGTGTAAGTCTCTGACCTCCACATGCCTAAGTCAAATGGAAGCAATATACCATGCTAAAAATAGCTGAATACGTCACTCAGAATTTGCCATGTAATTCCAAATGTACTAGTGAAATTGAATATGCCTGCTTCCAAAAGAAAAGCGTTCTAGAATATCATGGAAAAAATACTCAACGACAAAGAAAATTGACTAATGAAAAGAACTGCTAGAAGAGCAAAGGAATCATTAGAGAAATAGTATTTTTAAGGATCCAGGCAGACGTCAATTGTCTAGGGATTTTGGTGTTTGTTTAAGAAAAATGTGCCACTCTGAAAATAGAAGAATGTGCTAGCTGACATCCTACTCCCTCAGCTTAAAGACCAGAAGCTTAGTTAGTGACATAATTGAAAATGCTTAAACTGCACTGTAAGAGGAAGTATATGCATATACAATGGGATCATCAGTACCAAGAAAGACAAGACATCCCAGGCTGTTTCCAGACTCAAGTGACTGTTTATCCTTATACTCAAGAATATTCAAACAATTTGCACTGGACCTGTTTTGATTTGTTCCTGTTTATGTTTAAGAAAATGTTCTATTTTAAATTCTAATCTCTCTAAAATAAAGTTCAAATTAAATATTATGTTTTTTGGGGAAAATGAACAAAATGTTTTCTTTTAAAAACAATGTGTCTGTACACAGGTGGGAATTTGAAGAAGAGATTGAAATAGGGAAAACTAGCCTTACTATTAAAATATAACCTAAATCTCTGGTAATCAAGAGTATGACCTTTTCATTGAAACAAAATAAAATAAATAAAACTAAACTTATGGGCACATAAATATTTAAGATATAATAAAGCAGCATTTAAATTACTTTAAACAGGTGGATTATTTTATAAATTCTATTGAGGAAAGGCCACTGATAATTACTGTAAACATATGACATACATATGGCTAACTCCCTTAAAGTTTTAAAAAAATTTACGATAAAAAATACAAACAACATTATAAATTAGTGGGCAAATGAGATAAACGAGCGGTTTACAAATTAAACAGGAAACATAATCACATAATGGGCCAGTGAAAAAATGATACACAACATTAAAAAATATAATAATTAAAACACTAATGACTTGCATTTTTATCTGTAAGTTTGGGAAAGATTAAGAATTACGATATTATCCGGATTTGGGAAGAGATTTTTAAAAATCATAGAACCCACTCTTTACTTGTTTACACACCTTCAAAATTTGCCATAATTATATGTATCCATTTTATTTGTGCTGCCTTCTCAATTTTTTAAATTGTTTTATTTGGTATTCTAAGCGTCTACTGCTTTCTAGAATGTCAGCAACCAGACAAAAGAAAAAGTATCAAGGACAGTAAATCAATTTATTTTGACCAATCTGTGACATGTGGGTGTTTACCATAAAAAAATTTGGGAGAGTCAGTTTATCTTCTCAGGTTGCTCAAAATTTCCTGATAGTGGCTGGGATGACCCCACGATACACAAGTCCCTATTATTTACAGTCTTTCCATTCCTGTAGCAGAAGGACATAGAGAGAATTCAGGCTTTTCAAGGCTGTCTAGAATCCCCAGACTACTTCAGAATGGAAGATAATTTGTGACTGTCAAATGTTGAACGTTTCACTGACAGAAACCTCTCGACTAAGAAGTTCAGTGATGTCTTCCTCCATTGCCACAAAGGTAAATTCTAGCAATGAGAGAAAGTAATTTTTAATAAGTTTGGAATAAATTACTAGGGTTTTTTTCATTACTTGTTCAAGGTGACTAACCTTAAGACATGGGTTTTAAAGAATGCTTTGCTGGATTCACATCTCTTTTTGGAAGATCTCTGAAATGCTATTCCTGGTCTTTTTTTTTTTTTTCTTCCAATAATTATATCAATTAGAGGATACTGCTGGACGATTTGCCATGGCTCTCTCCTGTTCCTCACATCTTGTGAGCAGAGGTGCTGGCCACCCTCCACCCTTGTTCTGGTCTGTCTTTTCAAGGATATTTGCATAGTTAACAGCCTTGGAATAGAGTGAAAGTAGAAACGGGCAAGTTGGTTTGCTCTCCAGTGTGAAAAAACATTATGACCTCCTCCAGAAAAAGGCTAAAAAGGCTTTCTCTCGATTATAAAAGATTCAGGTTCCCAAGCTTAGAGTTCCCTTCCTGTGTCACTTACTGCATGTGAAGGTATATCTAACCCTCTTATGTCACCCAGTGAGACTTGGAGTTTCAGCAACCAGTGCAAATTCTGATATTCAACTGCTACTATTTCTGTAAGTACTAATCTTTTTTTTCCCTATCATGAGATTTGTGTCTTCTGCTTGGATCCATGCAAATTAATTTGTTAGCTTGTTGGAAGAGCACAATCTCAAACACTTTACAATTCTTGACTGTTTAAGTGATGAGGATGGGATGTGACAAATTCCTGTTTAAACAGGAAGAACGAGGACCTCATGGGTTGATTGAAGTGATCTGAAGAAAGTCCATGGGAATCAGTGATGAACGTGTTTACAAATTTGCCAAAATCTGTAATATTGCAAATACAATATTACAAAATATTGCCAAACGGGCCATAAGTGGACCTCTGCTATATTGTCTGCTAATGAGAGGGAATTAGGTGGGTGAATGTACCCTTAGAGCTAGGAGCTGTCTGGAAGGTTATGTTGTAGGCACTGTTAGCAGTGCCCCTGACTAATTTATGATATAGGTCCTGCTTGTAAACAACACTCTCTTTCGAGGGGTATCTTTGGAAGGCATTCAGGTCTGCCTTAACTCACTGGCAAGGAAGTTACAGACTACAGACTTGAGCTAAGCTTCTTCCCAGTGGGTCAAGGTGGAGGCGGGACCATAAAGAATGCATCCTCCTCTACCTGGAGTATTGCCTAGGATCAAATGGAAACACCAACTTAGAAACTTAAAGAGCAAGTCACTTGGCTTGCAAAAATTGATCCTGATGGTTACTGAGTTGATTTTTTGTTTTGTTTTGTTTTTAACTTGGTTGAATGCAAGACTCTGGGAGCATAAATGAAGTCAATATTTCAGGTAGGACTCATCCTTCAACGTTGAGTCCCATTGAAAGTAGTCTTAATTAAATGGCATTTGAGATACATTAAATAAATTTGATACCAGCTTCTGCCAGTCAGATTAATTAGAGTGACTGCAAGAGTGGCAGACTCATGGGAAATTCTTCAGAAGCTAAGACAGTGTAGAAATAAGGGGTAAAAATTACTGAGGAAAATTCTCCATGGGTCTGTCACATATTTGCATGTCTCGGGAGTGGGATTGCCTGGTTCTAGACTGAAATTTCTCAGCATGTTCATACAGTGAATAACCTTGGAATATAGTGTCTTCCCTACACCCCACACTCCTGCATCCCAGAGAAAAGTGTAGGTTTCTTTACTATCCAGAATAACAAAGATAATGCCTTTCTCTGAGCAAAAGTCAGGCAAACTTACTATCTTTTAAAAAAGATTTGGTTTTCCTAAAATGGTGGGGCCTCTTTTTTAACACAACCTACTGCACGCATGGGCGTTGCTTAATAGTCTGTGTCACCTGTGGGATCAGGGGTTTGAAGAACTGGCACCAAGGCAGATGCTTTAGCCATGGCTCTTGCTCTTAATAACAAATGGCCTTTTGTCTCTGACCCAGAAATGTTGCGTCTTCTGCCAGCATCCACAAAGTTGCGCCAAACTAAGCCACTGGCTTGCAAGTAAAGGAAACTGCCAGACACTTCCCGGTATTTGATAGAAGGTATTATTAATAAATCACAAAATGATTCATTGTATTTTAACTAAATATATACTTTTTATTGCTTACCAAATGATCAAGTCTCAGCATGTAGAAATACATTATAATTTGACACTAGGTTGTAGAAAGGTAAATTGAATGATATTTATTGAAATTCTGATTGCAACAGATGTTTAGAATCAGTTCTTATATTGGGCCTAAAATCTAGAACATGAAGGATTAATTATTTATAATAAAATATCTTTCTTATTTTAGCTCTTGTTTTTTGTTTTCCATTTTCCCTCCCTATGAACCTAACTGGTGTCCCTAAGTCATTGAAATGATGACTCTGGGCAGCACAAAACATCTGCTCTGAGAAGTGACAGTAAATTCACGACAGTGGAAATGACCGCTGAGAGAGGGATACAAAGTAAAACGCTCTTCGTCAAAGAGATCTTGGGAATGCTTTTAAGAACAAAGCAGAGGAAATAAAGTCCTTCAAAGAGATTGAACATAAACGTTTTTAGAAAAAGGCTGAACCAAGAAAGTGTAGTACCAAGGAAGCAAAGGAGAGTGTGAAAACAATGCAGTTTTGCAGCAGGGTCAAATCCTGCCAGAAGGACGATTAGCATGATAACGCTAAGGAGGCCAATGGGTTTGGCAGTTAGGAGGTCACTGATGACATTTAATCTTACAAGTCACTACATAAGTCAGCTAATGAAGACAAAGCTGCCAGGCCCCCCGAGTGTATCGTAACATCAGCCCTGCGGTGAGTGATATTTTCCACAGGGTAACACTTAATGATGAATAGCAGTGTGATTAAATTGCCATAGAATACCAATGGGAACGTTCATTGCAACCCTTTAAATACCAACAGCACGATTAATACCCTGGAACAGACATACAAGAAATAGAGAATGGTTTGTCGCTTACATCACTGTCAAATTTTATGTCACCTTTGGGGGTTTCTTGATGTGAAACGAAGTGCATTTATTCAAATAGAGTTAGTTCTGAGGAATAAGAACTTAATAAAATGGGATCATACATAAAGAAAAATGGAAATGCTCTTTAATACGCACATGTTGGTACTATTCTGTAATTGCTAAGGCTATTGTCTCCGTAATGTAGAATATTCTTAACAAAGAACTAAAATTACAACAGTCAGGTAGCAAATGTACCTTTAAGAAAGGTCATCTTTTTTGATCCCTTGAAAGAGTATGTCCTATTATAGGTATTTTCTGTATTAACAATTTCAGCACTATGTAATTAAGTGTAATATTCACCTACTGTATTATGAAAGCGTATTTCTTCCTTTTAAAAACTATATAAATTTATAGATTTCACAGCTGCCTGATATTTATTTTTATACTTTTTTTTTTTATTGCTTTTTAGGTTTGGGGGTACATGTGCAGAACATGGAAGATTGTTGCATAGGTACACACATGGCAGTGTGATTTGCAGCCTTCCTCCCCCATCACCTATATCTGGCCTTTCTCCCCATGCTATCCCTCCCCAACTCCCCGCCCCCCACTATCCCTCCCCTTTTTCCCCCGACAGACCCCAGTGTGTGATACTCCCCCTCCCTGTGTCCATGTGTTCCCATTGTTCAACACCCGCCTATGAGTGAGAACATGCGGTGTTTGATTTTCTGTTCTTGTGTCAGTTTGCTGAGAATGATGGTTTCCAGGTTCATCCATGTCCCTACAAAGGACACGAACTCAAATATTTTTATACTTTTTAGGAATAACCTTTAAGAGCTAGACAGACCCATAGTGTATGACAGTAAATTGTCAATATTTTATCAGTTGAAATTTGCTTTACATGTCACAGGGGGAATGTGCGTGTGTATGTGTGTCTGTTTAGATCAAGGTTGACAAACTATGTATGCAACAGTAAATATTTCCAACTTTGCCAGCCATAAGCTCTCCATCTTCTTCTCTACTATTGTAGTAAAAACCACTCATAGACAACATATAGACAAATGGGCCTAGCTGTATTCTAGTCACACTTCCTTTACCAACACAGGCAAAGCAGGGCAAATTTGGCACGAGAGGCTATAGTTTGCTGAACTTTGTTGCAGATAATACAGAGTGGCTCATTCTTGGCAATTGCTGTTATTGACAGTAAGATCGAATTGAGGATGTGTAAGGAACACCTAACGATATAAATTGGGATAATAGTAAAAGATATATGATTTTCAAATTATAAAATGATTAGAAAAATAGAAAATTAAATAATCTATACAACATATTGCCAAAAATGACTATATAACACAGAAAGCATTCAAAAAACTAATAGAAGTAAAACCTGTGTCATCAGTTAGGAAAATAAATATAAACATGCACATTTTTTTTCTAGGAAATTAACTGTTGTTAATTCCCGCTTTTGAAACAAAATGATGTCCAAGAAAGCTATGAATAAACATAGACAGCTATTAATTGTATAAGTATAAAGAAATATCAGCTAAATATAGGCAGATAAAAAAATCAAATGACAAATTTAGTGAAATGATAAAATCAGACTGCAAGGAAAACCAAAAGGTAGAACCAAGAAATAAATTTACTAGAGAAAAAAAAAAATACTTAACAATAAATAATTTTTCATCATGAAATTTGTGTGCCAAGTGTTGTAAGAGCTAATTATTTTAAAATGTGAAAAAAGGAGAAATGTATGGATCTTAAATAGATAGTAAAGGATAACTGAAGAAATGACAGAGGAATCATCATATTTTACCACATTTTAACTTTTGGAGAATACTCAAAATTGTGTATGGGTTATTTGTAAACTTGTATTTTATAGTAGACTTCCGTAAAATTCCTCAATAAATAAATGAAACTCAATTTGTGTTTGCTTTCTCAATATGGGTGATGAATTTATCTCCTCATCTGCTCTTAACCCCACCTGGCAAAGACATTGTGATGACTGGATGAAAGGAGGGGCCTGAGGAGTGGAAATTAGGGCCTTTCACGGTATCTTAAAATTTCTCCACTAGCCCTTCTCTGTCCATCTCAGTGTTTCTGTTATGCAAAACAAACAAAGAAACAACACAGCAACACATATTTTCAGTTAATCTATACCAGTGTGTGTTTGTTGCATGCTGCAAATTGCAGACCATAATGAAAACAGCATTGGATATTTTTGCTCGAGTTCCAGTTCTCAGCTAAAGATGGAATCTTCTATTACCACTACATTTGAAATTCTGAGACTGTAAACAGATTCAGCACAAGAAAAAGAAACAGAAAACCAAGTTCACGGGTTTTCTGCCTCCGATTCTGCCTCACACAGGTCTATTGGGATGGATTTGCCCTCTCTTCAAGAACTCAGTTTGCCAGGGCCAGACACCATCCTGTGTTTTACATGGGTGTTCTATGTTAACACTACTGTCCTCAAAGGCATGTATGAAGGGGAAAGTGGTCCAGAAGCTAGATTTCCAACTACCTAAAACATTGCACATTTTCAGGCAATGGGTGACATCCCAGTTGCTTTGGTTACAAACACCCTGCACTTCTTGATCAAAGAGTAAACAGTAGGGCAGAACTGAGGATCTCACTGGTTACTTGCAAGCACTAAGATGCATCTGTGATTTTCCTTTTATGAGGTCTGTGCCTCCAGTAGATAAACCTGCATTATGTACTAGAATTTTCTCATATAGGTAATTAGGCTAGTGGAAACTTTTCGCAGACATGGGCAACGACTGGATGAATTGTTATTGTTTTTAAAAATGTTGTATGATTTTTGAATTTTCATTCAAACTTTAGGGACATTCATAGAAATTATCAGGTTTCCCTAGTCAAAGATCATTTCCAATGGTTCAAAAACTTCTAAATTTGCCACATGACCCGGCAATTCCATTCTTAGGGATATTAGTAATGAAAACATACGCCCTGCAAAAACTATTTTCTAAACATAAATGACAGCATTATTTATAATAGTCAAAATGAGGACAGAACCCAAATGTTGATCGACTGGTTAATGAGTAAACAAAATGCCTTATACCTATGCAACAGGATATTATAAAGAAAAAAATATGAATTCATGCTACAGCATGGGCAACCCTAAAAATTGTTGTGCTAAATGAAGGAAACTAAATGCAAAAGATAACATGGAATATCTGAATAGGAAAATCTGTACAACTGAAAAGTGTTTTGTTTTTGTTTCTGTGACAGGATCTCCCTCTGCCACCCAGGCCAGAGTGCAGTCAGGCACTCATGGAAGTTCTATGCAGTAAGTCATGAGAATAATAGATAGGATTTAAATAGCAGAGAATCTTGGTCAGAGAGACTCAAACCCCACTCCCATTCTTACTGGTTAACTTGATCTCAGATACTTAGTTTCCATGGCCTCCATTTCCTCATCTGTCAATGGGCTTGAATGTGCCTCCCAACCAAACTTACTTGCACAGTTTAAAATACTTACAGAATGTCCAATATGTAGTGAATGACCATTTATTATTACTAGGATTTGGTCTGATGGAACAAGACTAAAATCTAGTTATTGAAATATGATGCAATAAATAAGTGTGGTTGTGAAGCAGGAAGCCGAATTTTGCTTACCTGGAATCTGTGGGGAATTTGCACGTAGCCCCATCAGTAGGACTGATCAAGTGTTTCTCACAACCATCCATGTCTTCAATCTTGGGTCCTGCAATATGATACTTACAGTGATGCTGATGAAACCATCCCTATAAGCATTGTAAAATTAATCAGAGAAGAAGGGAGAGGGGAGAAATGAAAAAAACCCATTGCAGCACACTCAGCATTCATTATGAGGTCACCCTGCTCTCTCCTGCTTCCTTGTAGTTGTTTGGTGCCTGTTGCCCCAGAATCACACAGACCCTGCTACAAGATGATAGTTCCCCTTAACTGCCCTGTACATAATAACGTGAACAGGTCCTTACACACCAGTGAAACCACTGATGCCAGCTGGTCTGAAGAACCCTGTAGGAGGCTGACTCACTAAAGAATGAAGCTTCCACATCCAGATAATTTCATCCCCCTCACTCCAACCAATCAATGACCCCAATTTTCCAGTCTCTCCCTTTCCATGATCCCCTTAAGAATGTCAGACTAGAACTTGCCAGGCATTTGGACTTGAGTGTCTTTTCCCATCTCCTTGCTGTGTGCACTGCAATCATTGAACTCTGTTGCAAACCCCACTGTCTCAGCGCATTGGTCTGTGACTGCACAGCAGGCATACGCACCTTTTGGACCTATGACACTAAATGTGTACTTATTTTTCAGTAGCACTAAAGGGTGTCATTTTCCATATTGGGCAGTGCTGAGGATTGAAACTCAACCTTGTAAAACATGCACATGGATACAAAATGTATTCATAATTGCCATAACTTGGAAGCATCTAAGATGTCCTTCAGTAGGTGAATAAGTAATCTGTGGCATATCCAGCAAATGGAATATCAGAGCACTAAAAGGAAATTATTTATCAAGCCATGACAAGACACAGAGAAACCCTAAATGCATGTTACTTAGTGAAAGAAACCAGTCCCAAAAGGCTAAATGCTGTATGATTCCAACTATATGACATCCTGGAAAAGGCAAAACCGGAGACAGTAAAAGATTAGTGTTTGCAGGAGTTACACTGGGAAAGATGAATTAACCGGCGGAGTACAGAGATTTTCAGACAATGAAACTACTCTCTATGACACCACAACAGTGGCTACATGTCATTATATGTTTGTTCAAACCCATAAAATGTACAATACCAAGAGAGACCCGAATGTGAACTATGGACTTTGAGTGATAATGATGTGGCAACCTGATTTTATTGATTGTGACAAATGCATCACCCTGGTATTAGATGTGGATGGTGGGAGGGGCTGTGTATATGAGGTGCAGAAATTATGTGGGATCTCTGTGTTCCATGAACTTTTGTTGTGAACCTAAAACTGCTCTGAAAAATGAAATCTATTTACAAACAAACAGACAATACCCAATTGTATCCAAATGGAAGCTCTTCTGGGGACATTTAATGTTCTTCTCAAAGTCACTGTAGTTTTGCTTCTATAAGAAAAAAGCATGCAAATCTTTACAAGATTGTGTGATGTCTCCATACTGTGTATCACTTAATTTCAGGGACTCGCCATCATTCACTTGTATTCTAGTCATTCAGCAAAAATCTTGAGCTGTGCATTATATGGTGAGTTGTTGTAAACCTTAAAACTTCTTTATGATACAAGAAGTCCTCCAAGACTCATGTGGTAGGTTAAAAAATACCCCTACCCCCCAAATATATCCATGTTCTAATCTCTGGGATATGTGAAGGTTATATTATACAGCAAAAAGAGACAAAGAAGGAAGGTGTTTACAGGTGTGATAAAAGTAAGGATTTTAAGATAGGGACATTCTCCTAGCTTAGCTGAGTGGCCCTAAATGTAATCACATCTCCTTCTAAGAGGGAGGTAAATGGAAATTTCATGCACAGACACACATGGAGAAGGTGACAGGAAGACGCAACAGAAGGAAACTAGAAGACATTTGTTCTGAAGTTTGGAGTAACGTAGAGTAATGCGGCAACCACCAGAAACCAAAAGTGTCAGGAATTCAGAGAGCACTGGCCCACCAACATTTGGATTTAGGCCCAGGGACACAGATTTTGAATTCCTAGCCTCCAGGACTCTGGGGGGAATAAACGTCTTGTTTCAAGCCATGGAGTTTGTCACCATTTGTTATAGCAACACTGGGAAAGCAGTACAGCTCCCCAAATTGTTTTAGAAAAAAAAAATGCTATAAAACTATTGAACCTAAAACAAGGTCACTGAGCTGATCCCTCCCATCTATTCCCAAATTCCTTTTTTGATTGATCATATTTGGAGATAGTATTTTTCTAAGACAAGGCCTTCAAAATATTATAGATTGACCGTGAATCCATCCATTCATCTTAGTGCTCTAAGGGGTTGGTCTTAAAGTTGCCTCAATCTCAGTATCCTAAGGTTAGTTGTGTGTGTGAGTGTGTGGGAGGGTGGGGTGGGGTGAGGGTGTATGTGTGTGTATGAGTGTGAGTGGGGGAAGGGTGTGTGGGAATGTGTGTGGGGTTGCTTACTGCTTCTCTGATTTATATTGCTAAGTCGATATAGGGCTGTAGTGTGTGTAGAAAGTGAAATGTATACGTGGTACGAACATACTCTTGCCAAATAAGTCATTTATGGGTATCCATGCTCTATAGAGCATTTCCTCTCATTTATTTGAGAAGAGTAACAGACACATTCCTTTTACCCCTTAGGCATTTTTCCAGTCAACTAAATCAAATCCTATTTGTATCTCCTAGTCTTTCAATTATTTTTATTGCTTGCTTTACACCTCTCTCCGATTTATTTTTTCCCGTTTAAAACTAGAAAATTAGCCAGTGAATTTAGCCTGCATTAGCCTTTGCCTGCCCCATACAGATGAGGCACACGACTTGCCTAATATCACTGGAGAGTTCTTTATTTTGCTGTTTGATCAGTAAATAGACTCAATTTTTAAATAATCATAATAGCACATACAAAACCAGAAAAACACAGTTTTTTGAAGTAGTTGCATCAGGCAATACACTTATTCTGATGATACTTCCACTCATCAAAATAATTTCACATATCCTTTACAGAAATAGCCTTAGAGTCAGTTTTAAGGTGAAACAATAAAATGGTCATCTCATTATTTAAAAATCACAATTCTTATTTTGGCAAAGACAATAGGATCCAAACGTATTAACAATGTATTTTTTTCCATTTATAAAATTTCAGTCTATGTTTTAGAGATTTCTATTTACCATATTTGAAGTTATCTCAAATGAGGATTTTACCTTAAAATGCTCTGACTTTTCTTCAGGTGGTTAAACAGAAACGGTTTCTCCTACAGATCTTTAGATCTAGGCGAGGGTCCCCTGGTTTTGTAGAGGAGTCTAGAAAGTTTTTCAAGCCCTCCTTGGGTGTCTGGGACCAGCCATCCCCATTGCAGTCTGGACAGGGTGCTCTGAGCACCTACTGGACGTGCATGTCCCACTCTTTGTCTCTCGCTTTGGGAGCTCTCTCCAGCTCCCCCATCCCCAATCTTTCCTGTGCTTTCTGGGACATCCAGATGTTCAGGAGATCAGGGGGCTGCCCGTATAATATGGTATTATATTACATGGGCTGGTGCCTGGCCTGGAATATTTGGGCTCCAGTGGACGATCCTGGCAAACAGATGATGTGGGATTGGGACACCAACATGGTGCAGACACTCTGATTTTGGGTGACACTCGATCATTGTGGAGGTAGGGCCAAGTCAGTGCTCTGGGCTGGGGCTGCATGTGTAGGCAGGTGTTCAAGCCTGCCCTCATCCTTTTCTGCCCGTGCTGCCCACGGTGGCATAACGCGGAGGTCAGCCTCCGCCTCCCCAGGTTCCGCCTACAGGCCCAGGCCTTCCTTCCCACTCTGATGGTGTGTGGACATCCAGGTGTTCTCAACAGTGAAAGAGGTCTCAGGCAAGCCTCTGATTACAGCCTACAAAGTCCAAGAGAAGACACGTTTAAGAGAACATGTGTTGTTCTAGGTTTACACAATAGAATCATAGAACTTCCAATGGAAAAATTAACATGGAAAAATGAATTACCTTTTACATTTTCCTGCACATTCTGCATAAGAACTGCCCTTGGGATTATCATCAGCAAAAACAGTGATGATGTTTGAGTCATAGCTGCACAATGAGCATGAGTGGGCATCATGATGTCATGCGTAACAATGTAACCAGCGTAAAGTAAAGGCTATTAGGGAACCAGAAAGGCAAGAAGATACATATTGTTTTAATATAAGCAGTGCCCAGTGAGCCATGAGATGAGTAACAGGAGTGTAGCCAACTTGGTTGTGGGGAAGAGAGATGAAATTAGCAAGAAAGGGTGCTCTTGACAAGAAAGAACATGAAGAGATGGTCCTAAGACCTGAATGGTATGAGATGGTGCCTGGTGACTCTGAAGACTCTTCATCTGCACTGATTAGATGCTAAACAAATATGTAAGCACCTTTCTGTATGCATTATTTTACATCTTCATCAATAAATTACTACTTTTCATAAGCCTATGGATTTAATGTTTTAATAAATATTTTATAGACAAGAGTCCTACACACAAAATAATTTGATTCCCCCCTACAGGCTCTACAGGCAGCCTAGTACTACAGATAATTAACTATATTGACTGAAGATTCACGTGACAGTGTCGTTCATCTGTCTAATGAATAATCATTGAGCTCCCACTAAGTGCCAGAAACCACTTGTTGGAGGCCGCAAAAATAAATATATTTTACAGAAATATTGTATTAGTCAGGGCTCTCTAGAGGGACAGAACTAGTAGGATATATGTAAATGTGAAGTGAATTTCTTAAGGAGAATTGACTGACACAATCACAAGGTGAAGTCTCATAATAGACCGTCTGCAAGTTGAGGAGCAAGAAAGTGGCCCAGTCCACGTCCCAAAACCTCAAAAGCAGGGGAAGCCTACAGGGCAGCATTCAGGCTGTGGCTGAAGGCCCAAGAGCCCCTGACAAACCACTGGTGTAAGTCGAAGTGTCCAAAAGCTGAAGCACTTGGAGTCTGATGTTTGAGGGCTGGATGCATTCAGCATAGAGAGAAAGATGAAGGCCAGAAGACTCAGCAAGTCAGCTTCTGCCACCTTCTTCCACCTGCTTTTCTAGCCACACTGGCAGCTGATTGGATGGTGCCCACCACATAGGTGGGTTTTCTTGAAGGTGGGTCTTCCTGTCCCAGTCCACTGACTCAAATGGGTCAGAATTTCCAGACCAGCCTGGCCAACATGGTGTGAAACCCCGTCTCTAGTAGAAGTACAAAATCTAGCCAGGCGTGGTGGTATACGCCTATAATCCCAGCTATTCAAATGGCTGAGGCAGGAGAATGGCTTGAACCCAGGAGGTGGAGATTGCAGTGAGCCTAGATCAGGCCATTGCACTCCAGTCTGGGTGACAGAGTGAGATTCTATCTCAAAAACAAAACCAAAACAAAACAAAAAAAGATAAGCATTGACCCACTGATCCATTTTTTTTTTTTTTTTTTTTTTTTGGAGATGGAGTCTCGTTCTGTCACCAGGCTGGAATGCAGTGGCACAATTTCAGCTCACTGCAACCTCTGACTCCCTCCTTCAAGTGATTCTCATGCCTCAGCCTCCGGAGTAGTGGGGACTACAGGCACACACCACCACACCCAGCTAATTTTTGCATTTTTAGTAGAGACAGGGTTTCAGACCCAATTTTTGATGAATCAGTGAGGGACAGCATTTGTGGTGGTGGTGGGTTAAATCAAGGAATAAATGCTTGCAAAGCAAAAAATTGTAAGGTTATTGCTACCACATGCAGTTCAAAATCAGGTAAGTATGGTGCCCCACTGAGCACCTTCTTACCTCATTGTTTATTGTCCTGCGTTTGTGTGATTATTATATACTTAGCAAATTTTTATTTTACAATAATTTGTAAAATAACTTATTCATTTTCCAAACCACTATTAATTCCAGTTCAGGGTCACAGTTGGGCGGAGCCTCTTCCTGCGGCTGAGGACGAAGGCGGAAATCAGCCTTCTGGTGGCCTCCATCCTATGGCAGGTGCACTCACACACATACACACCCACAGTCACCCACACAGGGGCCATGTAGACATGCCAAGAAACTGACAGACACAGCTTTGGGATGTGGAGGGACACCAGAGTACCCAGAAAAAAATCTCACAACCACATGGGAGAAAGTGAAGACTCCACGCAGACAGTGGCTCTAGCTGGTAATCACCTTTTTTCTTACGAACCTTATAACAAAATGGTGTCGAACGAAATGACCTTGTTTGAGAGCCTGCTTTCTATATTAATAAGAGAACAGATGTGTTGCACTACCAGTAAAATACTGAAACTGTCCATGATTAAAATAAATTGTGTTGAGTAAAAGAAGAACCTCCTATCATTTGCCGCAAATGTTCCTTTCTTAAGATGAAGTTAAACTAAAATGAGTGACAGTCCCTTCTTTAATTTGATAATCACAATTACAAATAATTTGTTGAAGAGGGATACTCTCTTGAAGTAGCTATCAGTGTAGAATGGACCTGGTATAACTAAGTTCCTCTTTTTGTCATAGGTAGTAAGGGAGGTATGTGGAGAAAGACTTAAAAAAGAGACTTAATTCTAGCCCTAGACAGGAACTAGGGCAACTCACTTTAAATCCTGGTTTTCCAACTAATGCCTGCAGGAGCAGCTTTCTCCCTCTCTCTCTCTCTCTCAGTCTTTCTCTAGAAGTGCACCTCCAGATCCTGGGGGGACCAGACACACAATGGAGATTAGGAGTCATTGTCATTGTTAGTCTAGGTATTCTCCACCACCATAGTCATGCAGGTCATGGTTAGATGAAAAAACGTTCTATCCTACACCAAGGGTTGAGATAGGAGGAGATGAGTATGCTGTCCTATCCTGTGCCACTTTCTCTCTAGTAAATGTGTTTCCTCTCAGAACAAAAGCACGCAGTATCCTAAATGCAGAGTGTGTGTGTGTGTGTGTGTGTGTGTGTGTGTGTGTGTGTGGTTTTAAGGAGTAGAGCATTTAATAGGCAAGAAAGAAAAGAGAAGGCAGAGGAAGAGGCTCTCGCATGCAGAGACAGAGGGAGGAGGCATCCAAAGCACAAACAGGAGGCTCCCAAGTGCGGTGGACACCAGACAGGTATATATGCAAAGGCTGGAGGAGGCGGTGTCTGATTTGTATAGGGCTCAGGGGATTGGTTTGACCAGGCATGTCATTCATGTAGCCCGTGAAAATGTTGATCCTCTCACCCTAGCTTTTTAATATGCAAATGCAGGGCGCCATGATGTTCTACACACATGTGGATATGTCAGGGTGGCCATGTTGCCAGGAAATGTGGGGGAAAGGGCAAGAAGGCTGGAGAAATCGCCATGTTTGGGTGGACCCAGTTGCTAATGGACTGCATTTGCATGTCAAAGGTTGCCAGCCCGGCCACACAGGTTGGCTAGAAGTAGGGAACAGAGTGGTTTCCTGCTGTAGCATTCACATTTTTCTAAATCAGTTCCAGGATTTAAAGTGTGCTAAGCGAGAGGTCTAGGATTTAAAGTGTGCTAAGAAGTGAGCGTCATCTAGGCTAAGTTTTCTCACACTTGGAAAGTCAGTGCACACCACAGGTCATGTGATCCATGGGACACTGGGTTTAGTACAGGACTTGTTATTCAGAATGGCAACCCAATCAATTTTAACACACTCAGCTGTTCGCTAAGTTTCCCATATAACTCCTCTGCCATCTCTAGGAAGACACCTTATTTTAATTGTATCTTACTCTCTCTGAGCCAAGATCCAGCCCTTATAATGGTTCCTCATATGACCCCTCTGCCCTCGCTAGAAAGACACGTATTTTCATTGTATCTTATTCTGTCTGAACCAAGATCCAGTCCTTATGAAAGAGCAACTTAAAATGCAATGATGACATAAAAATACATATCTTCGCAGAACAAGGCATCACATTAAAAACAAACACAAAAAACACAATAGTTAAGTCTCTCTAGTATAGAAGTATTAGAAGTAACATTTGGGACAGGGACAATGCATGTGAATGTGAAGACAAAAGTCTCCAGCGCCTTTTCTGTGGCCTGGGTAGGCATATGGTATCAGTGCGTAAACTGCAGGTAGCTGCAGGGAACTTAGAAAGGAGGTCTTAACTTGAAAATATAAATCAGTGACTCAACAGCATATAGATGTTATTTAAGAACAGGACGTTATATGTTTAGTACGCTAAGTGAAATAAACCAGGCACAGAGAGAAAAGTACTGCATAATCTCACTTATATGTGGAATCTAAAAAAAGCTAAGCTCCTAAGAGTAGAATAGAATAGTGGATGCCAGAGTGACGGGGCTGGCCAGGAAGGGAGAGATGCTGGTGACATGGTACAAAATTTCAGTTTAAAAGGAGAAGCAGCTATACTGATCTATTTCAATAATTTAATAATAAAGCCCTGTATATTTCAAAACTGCTAAAATAATAGATTTGAAATCTCACCACAAGGAAATAAGTAGGTGGGTGATAGAAATGTTAATTAGCTTGATTTAATCATTCTACAATGTACACAGGTATCTGAACATCACACCGTACCCCATAAATAAATATAATTATTATTTATTAGCTAAAATTAAATTTAAAATATGCTTTAAAAGCAGGAGGTCATAATTGAAAAAGGAAGTACCTACAAAATGCAATTTAAAATAAGCATCCACAAACTAGGGAAAAAAAATCAAGAGAGATGCTATGAAGAAAGCCAAAATGAGAATGTGTCAAGAATACAAGTCCTCTACATTCTACGGGAGCATGAAAGATGGGAGATCCTCACTTTGGCATAAGGGGAAAAAACTGAGAGCCATATTCTCTTCCCCCAAGCTGGAGGTTGCTGTAGAGCTCCCTCACTGGTCTGCGCTGAAAAAGAGCCACAGGCTTTATGCAGCTGCCCTCTAGGGAGGCTTCGTGGCACAGATAATTTATCACAGATAGGACAGAGACCACTGGCTTGCTATCAGATCTGCACTGTCCTCAACATAGCCATTTAGCAAAAGTTTCAAGACACCCATAAAAAATTGGTTCCAAGATGAAGTGGAGACATCTATAAAGAAACCAAAATAGAAGAGAAATACAGGAAAAGAGTTATAAACTAAATGAGACAACAAAAACAAAACAATAATGTTCACTCAGGTTGCATCTTCATATTTTGAAAATATCTAGAGAATATTAACACAGTACCCATAATATTAGATGAATGTATTCCATATCCAATGAAAATAATAGAAAAAAAACTGAGACGACTTGAAAATAAACATATTCAAGAGTCTAAAAGAGATAAAGGCAAATAATCTATAAAAAGGAAATATGAAATCATGCAACAGGAAGAAAAAGAAGAAAAGGATATTAAAATATTTTGTTAATTTCAGTAAATTATAAGTACGTAATTTTTTTTTTAAAAAAAAGCTAATTGTCACAATAAACTTTATGCAGGACTGGAAACAGTGGGTGTAGTAATCTGCAGGAGTGAGTGCCGAGCATCACAACATGGCAAGGGTGTACTTAGCAAGAAATGTAAAAGACAATGCTAGCAGACTGCTTCAGGAAACAGAGAAGGCTTGCCAAGGACAAGGCTAGCTATACTAAAGACTAGTGCAAGCAAATAATAAATACACATGCACATAAGTCGATTTAACTAGAGTCACTGTAAAAACTTGATTAAGGTTTTATGTTTAAAAGGCAACAACCCTCTTGACAATAATAACTAAGAACATAATGGTGGAAAGGGTGTCTACAAGAAATGAAATTTTGCTAAGTTTCTTATTTTACTCAGGAGTAGGAAGGAGTTGCTGAGTAATTTTAGACTTTGTTAGAAACACTGAAAAATTAATTAAATGTGTTAAAATTTTAGAGGTAACATAAATAATTGAAAATTTCTTTATACCTTCCAAATAAGAAGAGAAAAATACACAGAAAATGTAAGTACTTTATTAATGCAAGAGAAGTAGAAAAGAAGTCAAGAAACATGGAGACTAAGAAAGACAGACACAGGGAAGGGAGCATCACACACTGAGGTCTGTGGGGGGGGGGGGGACTAGGGGAGGCACAGCGGGGCGTGGGGAGTTGGGGAGGAATAACATAGGGAGAAATGTCAGATACAGGTGATGGGGAGAAAGGCAGCAAACCACATTGCCGTGTATGTACCTATGCAACAATCCTGCATGTTCTTCACATGTACCCCAAAACCTAAAACACAATAAAAAAATTAAAAAAATAAAAAACGAATAATAATTGCAAATACATGGGTAAATATATATACAGCAATCTCATACATTAAAACAGCCAGATTGCATAAAAAATTAAAATTAAAATGCAGCTAAATAATGTTTTCATAGACATAGCTAACAAACAATATTTAACTTTTATAAATTAAAGATTGAAATATGTAAGTTTGAAAAATACTATTGTCAGGAGTTTTACGTCAGTTTGGCTAAGGAAAAGTGCCCAGATAATTCTGGATATTTCTGTGACAGTGTTTTTGGATGCCATTCATATTTAAATCAGGATTTTGAGTAAAGCAGATTATCCTCTATAATGTGGGTGGACTTCAGTCAATTGAAGGTCTTAATAGAACAAAGATGAACATATATATGCAGAGAGAGAGAGAGAGAGAGAGAGAGAGAGATCAACTGCAGGGATTTGTCTTGTGCAATTGAAGAATCTGGTTGAACCATTTGTCTAAGCCTGTTTTCTTCCTGTCTGATGCTTGAAGCCCAAGGGCAGGTACTGGCATGTTGTATTAGTCAGGGTTCTCCAGAGGGACAGAACCAAAAGGATATATGGATGTATGAAAGGGAGTTTACTGGGAGAACTGCTTCACACAATTACAAGGCGAAGTCCCATCTGCAAGCTGGGAAAGAGAGAGGCCAAAGTGAGTGGTGGCTCAGTCCAAGTCCCAAAACCTGAAAACCATGAAGGTGGACAGTGGAGCCTTCAGTATGGCTGAAGGCCCAAGAGCCCCAGGAAAGTTGCTGGTGCAAGTCCCAGAGTCCCAAGGCTGAAGAACCCAGAGCCTGATGTCCAAGGGCAGGAGGAGCAGATGGAAGTGTCCAGCTCAGGAAGACAGAAGTCAGAAGCCAGAAGCCCCAGCAAGCAAAGCTATCCCATATCCTTCCTCCTGCTTTGCTCCAGCTGCTGGTAGCCCATGGGGCAGTGCCTACCCACACCGAGGGTGGGTCTTCCTCTTCCAGTCCACACTCATGTGTCAATCTCCTCTGGCAACACCCTCACAGACACGCCCAGAAACAATACCTCACCAACCATCCAGGCATCCCTGAATCCAACCAAGTGGAGGCCTAATATTCATCATCACAGATGGGAAGATGGATGGAATGTTGGCGAGATGACGAACAGGCAGAACCCCACAGCAGGAGCTGGCGACCCTCACTGGGGACTCACAGAACCATGCCCATCCCTATGACCTCTGATCTGGGTGGTGTGGGCAGAAGTCAAGACACAGGCACCAGACCCAGGACTAAGAGGCTGAGGGAAGACTGAGGCCCAGGTAGGGCCGCTGCAGGGCCCACTGCCGACTCAGTCCCACAGCGTGCATCAGCAGACCACCCCAACATCCTGAGCGTAACCCTGGGTTAAGAGGCACAGGACCTCCAGACCCCCTGGTGAGAAACAGTGGTCTGGCGTTGTATTTATGCAAAGGAGGAATAGCTGAAGTAAGGGTTTGAGAAGAGATTTTTTACTTTCCAAACAAAAAGGCAAAAATCTTCCAAGATTAAGTTCCTTTCCTCTCAGTCCTTTTGGATTCTAGTCCATTCTCTTCCTCAGCCTGGAATGCTGGTGCAAGCCAGGACACTCAGCAGTTGTTTTGAGGTCTGAAGACAAAAGTATCATGCTTACAATCAGTTCTTCCTAACATCTTTGCGAACATGCACCTCAGCTAGTGTTCTACTTCTGGACATTTTATTTTATTTTATTTTATTATGAATATGAATCCCTGCTTTAGCAACAGTAATCTGGATGTACTGGTACCTAAAATACTCATTCTGTTCTCAGTAGTTCTGCTGCCACAGAGAATTACAAAGCCAGGCCATCAGCTCAGAGGGAGTGTGGAGGTGGAGGAGTTGGCTGTTCAAAGAGGAGAGGGCAGGAGGGCATGGGTAGCCAGGACCCTCTGAGCCCTCTTCTCAGAGAGCACGCAACTTGTCCCATAAAGACCTAAGCAGTAAGACTGAATCCCTAGGATAACCCTAGCCCTGCTGAAAGTGCCTGCCTGAGGACAATCAGACTGCCTAAAGTATTAAGTGTTGATTCTAGCCAACCCTGAGGTGGGGCATGGTGGGGGGGCTGTCCCTCAGCCTGTGTGAGCCTCTGCAGGAAGGCAAGGGTCTAACTCTGATGAATGCCAGTTAGCAAAAAAAGGCAGCATTCAGGTGGGCAAAGGCCTTTTTCCACTTTTTACAATTTTTCTCTTCTCTGCCTCTACCGAGCCCCCACTTTCACCTTCCCCTACTCCCTCATTGTTCCCTAAGAAGCCTAATCACTGTTTTACAAAGATGAGTTCAATTTATAATGGATGTTTTTCCCTACTTAAATAGCACATTAGCCATTTAAATCTGTCCTTGCTCCTTTAACTAGTATGTGGTTTTATTTATTTATTTATAAAATAGATTTAGGGGGTAGAAATGCAAATTTATTGCATGCGTATATTGTGTAGAGGGGAAGTCTGGGCTTTTAGTGTGCCCATCACCCAAGAAGTGAACATTGTACCCAATTTTTTCAACTCTCAGCTTCCCGGCTTTTGTAGTCTTCAATGCCTGCTATTCCCCTTCATATGCCCATGTGTGCCTGTTACGTGGTTCCCACTATGTTGAATAAGAGTGGTAAAAGTTGGTATCTGCGTCTTATTCCAGTATATAGGGAGAATGTTTTCAAAGTTTCCCCAGTCAGTATAATGTTGGCTGTGGGTTTTTCATTTATGGCTTTCATTAGTTTGAGACATGTTCCTTCAATGCCTAGTTTGTTAAGGGTTTTTATCATGAAGAGATGCTGTATTATATTGAATGCTTTTTCTGCATTTATTGAGATGATCAGATGGTTTTTGTTTTTAATTTGGTTTTTCTGGTGTGTATGTTGAGCAATCCTTACATCCCTAAAAGAAAGCCCCCTTGATTGTGGGGTAGTAACTTTTTGATGTGGTACTGGATTTGGTTTGCTAGTATTTTGCAGAAGACTTTTGCTTCTATATTCATCAGGGATTTGGGCCTGAAGTTTTCTGTTTTTGTTGTACCAATATACAGCTCAGGGTGACTCTGGGTTTATAGAATGGATTAGGGAGGATTCCCTCTCCCTTGACTTTTTGGAACAGTTTTAGTAGGGCAAGGACCAATTCTTTGTATATTTGGTAGAATTTGGCTGTGAACCATCTGGTCTTGGGTTTTTTTTTTTTTTTTTTTTTTGACAGACTAGGGGAACATAACATAATTACTGGGCCACAGGAGGGTCCTCTCAGTGTTGCTGGCTCTGATTTAAAGGGGAATCAACCAATGTGGTTGTGCTTTTCTAATCCAGACACCTACAAACAAAATCAGAGAACATACTGCTCTAATTTCTGCCAGGATAACAACCAAATGCATGTGTGAATTTGAAGATGATGTGGCCACCTCTGGCATTGGCAATTTTGGTTTCCCACTCACTTCTTGAAATCATGTTGGTTATTACGGCTTGGGATCTTTTTGTTAATCCACCCTTATGCAGTATTCACAAAGGGAAAACAACAGACAAAAACAAAGATGGCAGCAGCCCTTCATAATAGAAAAGCAAACACAACGGAAACAACAACACAACTTATCAGTATTGAGCTAACTACACGAAGCAGACAGCCAATGGAACGTTTTGCAGACAAGGCACAGCTCCTCAGGGCCCTGTATTTACTCATGCTTCAACCTGCACCCTTGACTCAGCATGCCTGTCAGCCCTCCAATGCAGATGTGACTGCCAACTTCAGCACGTTCTTGATTATCAATTGTGAAGGCAGATAAGTCTGAGATCAATTCTGAGTTTCCCCCAATATTTGACCCAAACTCAGCCCAAGATGTTTCTGATGACCAGTTTCCCAGCTCTATCTCATGACTTTTATCTGGGCAGTTCTAAAACCCAAAATAATAAACCAATGTCCCATCAGGTATTTAAGATAGGTTATGTATATAATATATATGTACACATACTTACATATATGCACAACTATTCATATATCTATTATATTATTATATATTATATAATACATATGCAATAATTTATATGTCAAAATACCACTCAGTCTAAAGATATGTATGCATGGAAATATATAAAAGAGCTATACATATGTGCATATATTTGTGCATAACATAGCCCCACTCAAGAAAAAGAAAATATATATTTTATTGTGATGTAATTTCACCATTCATGACACTGATCAATATTAGATTATAAAGTAACTACTCATCATTTTCGGAAGCTACTTAAAATACAGAACTATACTTTGAGATTTCAATGCATTTATGTTAAAACTAACAACAAAATATGCTGTTAAGAAAAACATAAACTGCAAGTAACCCATAAATGGGAGTTGGTGTAGACTGACTGCAAAATTGTGCAGTGGTTTCATGATTAGACATTTGTAGCATTTGCTGAGTTATGGCCTATAAAGGATAAATTGTATTCCAGGTAAATTGTACTGAAAACTGACTAAACAAAGCCTCATGTTCAAAAACCTAAAAGGGAGGTCTGAAGTAATAAACTGGGTAAAAAGAGATACATGAAATTATAAAATATTTATAACTACACTATAAATAAAGTTATATATGTCAAGGCTTGTGAGATTAAAATACTAATTAGAAATTTGTTTGTCTCTTTGTGCATGATATGATTGCTTATCCAGAGAATTCCGGGGAAAAGTAGCCCTAAAACTGGAAAGCAGAGAGTTTGTTAAATACAAACTTGTTGAATGCAGGATGAACATAAACTAATAAAAATAAGAAAATATGATGGAAAGATTTTAAAAGGGGCAAGAATAGCCAATATGAATTTTTAAAACTGGATAGGATGGTGTCATCTTTCTTTTTAGGTATCAAACATAATTATAAGTGAATCAGTATATATTGGGTCAGGGTAGACTAATGAATCAGTGGAACCTATTAAAGCATCTGGAAGCAGACCCACACCTAGAAAACACTTGGTATGTGAGTAAGACCTCCTTGCAAATCACTGAGAAATTAAGGGCAATTTAACGATGGCTGTCAACTAAGTATTCATATGACAAACAAACAAACAAACAATTTTTATCTGTAACTTTCCTCCTATAAAATAACCTTAAATAAATTAATTTAAATAGGAAAAAAGTTAAGAAAGAGGTTTATAAAATATTAGCAGATGTGATTATATAAGAATGTAAACGATTCACCTGAAAAAAGACACAGTTTAATTTTAAAAGCAAGGATTCAGACTACAAGAAGATATTTCAAGGCATCTAGTCAATAAAGCATTAGTTCCCAGACTATGTAAATCAATCCTAGATTTAGACAAAGGCATACAATTTAACAAGTGGCAAAATCAGTGCAAAAGTAATTCACTGAAGAGCAAGTCCAAATTGCCAGCGTATGGAAACATTTCAAAAGTCTGATTGTGTCATATGTTGTTGTTCTGATGGAGGAAAGTGAGCCTTTGCAGAGCTGGTGGTAATGGAAATTGATAAAACCAACTTAGAAAATAATTTGACAGCATCTTCTTCAGTTGAGAATTAAGCATATTGAATAAGCAAGTAATTAATATCCTTGGTATTTAAGGGGAACTTGTCACATATGACTTTGGGACAGGCAGGTAGACTTTCATTACAAGATTTGGCGTTAAGAAAAACAGAAGCAACCTTACTTTTCATCAAAAGAAATAACCAAAACATAAGAATCTCTTTCAATGGAATAGTCTAACGTGTCTTAAATGAATGATATAATTCTAACTCTACATAGGTTGGTGACAATAAATCCCCAAAGCATAAAATGTATACTCTGTAGCACATGTCTATACTCTGTGTATAGATTCAAACAAATGCAGTGAAAATATAAAAATAAAGATTAAATTAAAATTTCAAAATATTAGCTATCTTTAGAGAGAGACCAGAGCAGGTAGTGGATCCCAGAAGGGTGCACTTGCATTTCTAGTAATAAACATTTATTCCTGTTTTAAAGATAAAATCTGAAGCAACTATTTGCAAAATATTAACAATTATGAAATCTCAGTAGCAGCAACATAGCTGGTAGTTACACAGTCACTTGGACTTTTCTATTTGAGTGAAACATTTCATATTTCAGAATGATGGAAAATGGTAAGACCATGTAGACTGTTGGATTAGAAAGCACTTGACTTAGGTAGATATGGAATTTAGTTTTATGGTTAAGGGAGAATGTGAACTAAGGAGTTGAAGTGTTGCTTTTGCAATTCCTTTGATTTAAAGGGAATTATGGAGCACTGTTTAGATTTTGATGAGATCCAGTCAGTAGAGAGAAAGAGTGAAACAGGCTGAATTTTCCAACAAGCTGGATGCCCATAGAACTGAAGCTTGAGGAACTTGCATTTGCACAAGAGAAGCACCTGCTGCCTGTAAACGAATTACTCTTCTTTGTCCCTCCTGTTTTCCTTCCTGGCAACATAAACTCTTCACTTACTGGGGGAAAAGGGGTGGATTTAAGACTTGTATCCTGTCTTTCCCACTGACACCACCCATAATAGAGCCTTCTTTTCTGGCAATACTTGTTGGCTCAGTGATTGGCTTTCTGTGTGGTGAGCACAGAACCTATGCTAAATTCCAGGTATTCAATGACAAGAAATTGAAAGTGTGTTTGTGTGTGTGGTGGGGGGGTGGGTGGGAGGGAGGTGGATAATCCCCCCAGAACAAGGCCTACTTGGGTTATAGGAAAGATGGTGCCCACAAATCAGCAGGCTGGTTCCCAATAGGAGGATCTTCTTTTCCAGGATATCAACAATTCTTAAGGAGGACAAGCAGAGAGGCAAACACATTTATGCATGGTGGACAGAAAATGAGGAAAATCCTAACTTAGAAGTTCTGATTCTGTAAAGCATATGCAGAATTATCTTCTGAAGAAAGGAGTGGCGGGCAGTTGTGTTAAATTGTAACATAGTCACTGAAGATTGTGGGAGAATTCATTTACTGGGATAAATCTGTGAGCTTTCCAGGCAACCCTGGGTGCAGATGTGAAGTTGTAATCATTCATGTATAATTCTACCATCACTGCATTATTTATTTAATTGTTTATTTTCTAGGACTGATAGGCAAACAGGAGGAAGGAGGCTACAGTGTAAAATGTATGTTAATTATTATAAGGTTTTTATTCTTTATAGCAAATTATGTGTGTGAATGCTCCTTTGCTGTAAATGTTTTCCTATGTATTTTTTAACTGGGCTGTTTATTTAAGGTAATAAATGCAATTTTTTATAATTAAATTCAAATACCAGATTTTCTAATTTTCTGAATACTCTCCCCCTACTTGAATTTATTGTTTATTCACACACATAATTCATTTAACACATTATCCCTATTTAGCTATTTGTCACTGTGAGCATCTTAATCTCGTGGACTTAGATGTTAGACTAATTGATTTGTTTTAGCATTGCTCCTACTTTAGCAAATGATTATCCACAATTACAGCAGATTAAGCAAGTGAAGAGTTCAGCTGAGTAGCAAGCTTCTCTGCCTTTCACGTTCCATGTTTTAGTAAAATGTGCAGGAATATTTCTCTCAACTTGCAGAAGGAATATAGTCCCAGCAGGGCTTTGTAGCAGCTGAGCACATAAAATCATTATTGTCTAGGAAAACATTCACATCTACTAGTTCTTGATTAATTGTAAATAAGTGGCTTTTGGAATCTTACAAAGAACAGACATTGTTGGAAGTAAATTCCAGCCTACGAGGAATACTTTTTAAGAGTTTGAATCATAAATGAATGCATTAAACAATGCAGGGAAAAATGTACTTTAACGAAGTATCCTAAAACAACTACCAAGAACTGATAATGACTATGTAGCATAGATAAGTCAGTTTCTCCTTTCTAAGTCCCAATTTCCTCACAGTTAGAGAGGGTTATTAGGCTACCAGTTTGACAGCATAGAGGTTAGGAGGAAGGGAATTTTTATATATGAATACTTTCTAAAGGAGAAGTTGTTATACAAGAATAAAGAAGCCTTCTCCCTGTAATGCATGTAGGTTGCCTTATATTAACTCCATGGAATTTTTTTACATGTCTAAAATTACCTCAAAACCCTGGAAAGGTAATGAATGTGGTATATCCTTTAAATATTTTACATACCATAATATTTACATGAATTCTCATATTTATACGACTGTACTGTTTCATGAGTAGTGTTAGTACCTTATACTATCAAGATAATTCTAAATCCTCCCTCTGAGACCTTCCACCATTACTATATTTCACTTATCTGCATATGCACACACACACACGAAACTAGCATATGTAATCTGGTACATTGTAGCTATTTTTCGGAAGTTATCTGTTTGAGCAATTAAGAATTAGAAAAATGAACATTTTTATTTTACCTTCACTTCTTATCTGTGCTCAAAGTTGGATGTAATTCTTGCACTTGAACCTCAAAGCATAAAGCATTTTCCCCTTCAAAAAAAATGAATAAAAACATTTTGATTGTAGTTATCTAATGTATATAAAGTAGTATACTTCACTGCTGGGGACTGGAGGCAAATCCTCTTGGACAGTCTAAATAACTCCCACATTTATAAAATATACAGTCATTGAAAAAGTATAGGAAATGAAGCAAAATGTTAAATGTGGTAAGCTTGGGTGGCACAGTTATTGGTGAATTTTATTTTCATCATTTTTCACTAACATTTCCATAGTTAACTTGTAGTATTTTCATAAAGAAAAAGCAAATTTACCCCAAAAATTGCAACATTGAATAGTTTAAGTTAGTTTTGCATTAAAGAACTAAAACACATTTACAAGAAAAACAAACAAACCCATTCAAAAGTGGGCAAAAGACATGAACAGACACTTTTCAAAAGAAGACTTTATGAGGCCAAAAAACATGAAAAAATGCTCATCATCATCACTGGTCATTAGAGAAATGCAAATCAAAACTACATTGAGATACCATCTCATGCCAGTTAGAATGGCGATCATTAAAAAATCTGGAGACAACAGATGCTGGAGAGGATGTGGAGAAATAGGAACACTTTTACACTGTTGGTGGGAATGTAAATTAGTTCAACCATTGTACAAGACAGTGTGGCAATTCCTCAATGACCTAGAAATAGAAATTCCATTTGACCCAGCAATACCATTCCTGGGTATATACCCAAAGGATTATAAATCGTCCTATTATAAAGACACATGCACATGTATGTTCATTATGGCACTGTTTACAATAGCAAAGATCTGGAACCAACCCAAATGTCCATCAGTGATAGACTGGACAAGTAAAATGTGGCACATACACACCATGGAATACTATGCAATCATAAAAACGATGAGTTTGTGTCCTTTGTAGGGACATTGATGAATCTGGAAACCATAATTCTCAGCAAAATGACACAAAAACAGAAAATAAAACACTGCATGTTCTCACTCATAGGCAGATGTTGAACAACAAGAACACATGGACACAGGGAGGGGAGCATCACACACTGGGGTCTGTTGGTGGGGAATAGGAGAGGGGACAGCAGGGGGTAGGGAAGTTAGGGAGGGATAACATGGGGGAGAAATGCCAGATATAGGTGATGAGGGATGGAGGCAGGAAACCACATTGCCATGTAGGTACCTATGCAACAATCCTGCATGTTCTGCACATGTACCCAGAACGTAAAGGGCAATTTTATATATATATATATATATATATATATATATATATGTATGTATTTTAAAAAAAGTTACAGCATCAATGTTTTCTAGAAGAGAGTATAAGCAATATTATTACATCTACATACACTGACAAAATGGGATGATTTTAATTAAAAAAAAAAAGAAACTCATAAGATTGGCTCCTCACTGCATACATGATCTGAGATACATTTGTTTTTGTTTTTGTTTTTGTTTTTGAGACAGAGTCTCACTCTGTCGCCAGGCGCCAGGCTGGAGTGCAGTGGCGTGATCTTGGCTCACTGCAACCTCTGCCTCCCAGGTTCAAGCAATGCTCCTGCCTCAGTCTCCCAAGTAGCTGGGACTACAGGCACACACCACTACGCCCAGCTAATTTTTGTATTTTTAGTAGAGACAGGGTTTCACCATGTTGGCCAAGATGGTCTCGATCTCTTGACCTCGTGATCCGCCCGCCTTGGCCTCCCAAAGTGCTGGGATTACAGGCGTGAGCCACTGCACCCGACCTCGATCTGAGATATATTTATACAGTTCAATTAATTTTAATACAAGAAGTATGCAATCATCTTCTCAAAGTACAGTGATATACAACAGGCTTTCTAGAGAGGATGGAGGCTTACTTCCTGCCTCCCCAAAGTGCACATTCTCTGTGCATATTCTGTTTTAAGTGATTCCATTTACTAAACATCATATTCATGGTAAAACAAATCATCAGTATCCTAACAGCTACAAACATGTAAATGTCTGCAATGTAACAGATGCCTACCAGCAGCGACCACATGGAGCTTGCAAACCAAGTGAGTTTTTTTCTTTTAAAGAGAACTTTCAAAGTTATGAACCCAGATTTATCAATAATGACCTTTATTCTATTTTTAGGTTAAATATGTGAACCAACAGCTGCACTGATGAAGCTCCTAACAATCCATGAGGGTATTCAGATATTTCTTGAAAATCACTCACACTCAGACCCTGGCAAGATAAAAGCACATTTTTCCAGCCCTAGGGAATACATACTTTAAAACTTAAAAAAGATAGCTTTCAATGAAATGTTGAAGATACACATACCAAGAGATCATTCAGATCTTCTCTCCTATGCCCTGATGTCATCAAACTTCGATAACTGTAACATAATTATCAAAGCCAGGAAATTAATATACAGGTACCTTTTTTTCCCTCTGGACCTTTTTAAAGGGATTCTCAGTTTTTCTATCCATAGGGTACTGCCTTTGGTGATTCATTGTTTAGGTGGAGAATAACTCAAAGAAAAAGTAACTAATGAATTTCAGATTACAGTCAATGCTTAGAACTGCTTTCAGCACAGAGGCAATGACCTTCATCTTTGAGAGAAAACTAGTCATGCCCTATCTATTGATTCCTCTGACCCTCTTCCCCTTTTAAGGTAATTCCATTCTCCAAAGTGAGAATTCTGGTTTCCTTTATTTACTTTCAATCTATTGATGGCAGTTGCTCAAGGCTAGACACAGAGAACACAGGTTCAGAATTGCTGATTCAAATCACTTTAAAAAGCAAGCTTATCTCTGAAGTTCAGTATTTTTCATAGTTCTATTTTTATAATGTACACTTGCTTTGTGTGAAATTTTTACACATCTTAAATGTACAATTTGATTAATTTGGACACATGCATAGATGAAGTGATCCATTGAAACCAGCCAAATTGTCCTATAGAACCGATGTTTATAATTTCTTTTGAATAAACAGAAATTGATCATCCCAGTGTTAAAATTTGAGAAAGTTACATTTGTCTTCTCTGAGTTCCTTTCTCAGGAAACTAGGCATCAGGCCTCCCAGACAGTATCAAGGATCTGAAACTTACCAGATGACTGCATTTGGACAATAAGATGCCAAACCCCTCTTCATTTATGATTGCCTAGCTGACCACTTGCTCCCTGTTGACAAATTCCTCTTCCTTCCCCCCCTCCCTAACTCCTGTTTTCCTGCATATCATTGTATTTCTCTTCTGCTATGTAATCCCTAGATTTTAGTTGGTCAGGGAGATGGATTTGAGACTGATCTCCCATCTCCTTGGCAGCAGCATCTGACTAAAGCCTTGTCCCCCGGCAATACTCATTATCTCAGTGATTAACTTTCTGTATGCCAAGCAAAAGGACCTAACCAACCATTGGTGTTTTGGTAACACCATAAACCTCTCAAAATACAAACATTCATGAAAATGTTTTGTGTAAACACAGGTTTTCATTTTCCTGGGTAAGTATGTAGAGATTGCTGGATTGTAAGATAAGTATGTAGGTAAATTTATAAGAAATTGACAAAAATGTCAAATTGGCTGAACCATTTCACATTCCTACTAGCAATGTATGAGGTTTCCAGTTTATCCATGTCCTTCCCAACACTTGTTCTTTTCTGTCTTTTGTTTTAGCCATCCTTGTGTGTTTAAAGTAATAATTATATTGGGGTCATAACTTGCATTTCTCATAGCTAATGGTATTGATATGCTTTTACGTGCTTACTGGCTATTTGTACGTCTTCTTTGGTAAAATGTTTATTAAAATGTTTTACCTATAAAAAACTGGGTTGTCATAGTTGAAAGGATTTCTTATACACCTTGCATACAAGGTTTTTATTAGATATATTATCTGCAAATATTCTCCTCCATCTATGGTTTGTCTTTCCACTTTCTTTCTTTCTTTCTTTTTTGAGATGGAGTTTTGCTCTTGTCACCCACGCTGGAGTACAATGGTGGAATCTCGGTTCACTGAAAGAGGCCTCCTGGGTTCAAGTGATTCTCCTGCCTTAGCCTCCCCAGTAGCTGCAATTACAGGCACCCACGACCATGTCCAGCTAATTTTTGTATTTTTAGGAGATACAAAGTTTCACCATGTTGGCCAGGCTGGTCTTGAACTCCTGACTTCAGGTGATCCACCCACCTTGGCACCCCAGAGTGCTGCCATTACAGGAGTAAGCTACCATGCCTCGCCATCTTTTCACATTCTTAATGATGCTTCCTGAAAAGCAGAAGTTTTTTTGTTGATAAAGTTCAATTGGTTCATTTTGTTTTCTTCCATCACTTATGCATTTATCTTATATAGAAATATTTACCAACCTTCAGGCCATTAAGATTTACTTGTATGTTTTTTTGAAAAGTTTAATAATTTCATTTATTGCATTTAGGTCTATTATTCATTTTTTTTTAATTTTTATGTATCGTATGAGGCAAGATCTAAGTCATAAGTTGGCAAAATTCATCTATACAAGGCTAGATACATATTTTGGGTTTTGTGGACTATGCAGTATCTGCCTCTGCTACTCCATTGTGCTGGTGCAATGTAGATTAGCAGCCAATTATTTTGGTGGGGTTTCCATACAGATTTGGGGCTTCTTGTGACATCATCCTTCCAGGGATTTCTGCCAAAAGCCTTAATCTCTGTTCTCTGATTTCTCAAGCCAGTAGGGCTGACGCTTTTTACTTCCAAATTGTTGATGCAACAGTGAGAACTGGGATGCATAATCTAGTAAATATATAAACAATTATCAGTGTCATTTCTTTAAGTTTCTACTCCTTTGTAATTTCTAAATGTGTTGGTAGCTTTCTAGTGTCTTCACGTAGTTATTTATTTACATATTTAGATTTGAGACACAACCTTGCTCTGTTGTCCAGGCTGGAGTGCAGTGGTACAACCTCGACTCACAGCAACCTCTGTATCCCAGGTTCAAGCAATTCTCCTGCCTCAGCCTCCTGAGTAGCTGAGATTACAGTCACGTGCCACCATGCCTGACTAATTTTTGTATTTTTATTGGAGATGGGGTTCCGTCATGTTGGGCAGGCTGGTTTCAAACTCCTGAACTTAGGTGATCCACCCACCTCAGCCTGCCTTAGCCTCCCAAAGTGCTAGGATTACAGGTGTGCGCCACCGTGCTGGAATTTATTTTTTAAGACCAAATAACTGTTATCTATTAGAGAGAAAGTTGATCCAAGTTAAATCTCTACTGTCATTTCCAATAGCAGAGCCCCATTCTACCAAAATTGGAAAATCCAGATTCAATTTTTAACTATCTTATTTTGTATTTTTTTCTGCTATCCTTGTTTATGTGAACCACTTCTATGGACTGTTAGGTCTCATAGGTAATTATGGAGTTTATACTTCAATCATATCTAGGGCTATCTCTTATGTTTCTATGCAATTGTTTATTTATTCACCTGTATTTTCCTGAATTTAGATACCCAAATGAACAATATGTTCTCATAATTTATGAACCAGATTCATAAATAGAACAAGCACTCCAAACTGTAAGCAGTATAAATAGGAATGATATTGCTTCTTTTACCTCACCTAAATGTAACTTTTATCCCCTACAAACTGCTTTACACTTTCCAACAGCCACTCAGGTGTGCAGACCACCCCATACTAACCCTGCTACCCAAGTAGTGTGATTAAGAGATAAAAGAACAACCCCAAATGAATACATAAAATGCTACGTTATGTATTTTTCTCTAGTTACAAATCACATTCATGATATCATATGACAGATAAATTAGTTTCAGATTTTTTATGAGATATAATTTACCACAGGTAGAATGAGTTTTTTAAAAGACTCATAGTTATTGTCATACTAACAGAATTCATGGCTACTCTATACTTTAATCAATGTAGCATATTGACCCAAATATAATCCCAAGAATTTGGCAAAGTTATTATACCTAAAAATACGGTACAGTAAAATTGTCAAGGTGCAATATATTTGAAGTTATTTGGTAGTTCCATGAATCTTCCTTAACCTTATATGGACTTACAATTGACTCTTGTTGTATGAAGCACTAGACTACTCATATATTCCTTTGTCTTTAGATCTTATTGTATGATAAGAAATTTTATTTTATTTTATTTTTATTTATTATTTTTTTATTTTTATTTTTATTTTTTTATTTATTTTTTTATTACATTTTAGGTTTGGGGGTACATGTGAAGAACATGGAAGATTGTTGCATAGGTACACACATGGCAGTGTGATTTGTTGCCTTCCTCCCCATCACCTATATCTGGCATTTCTCCCCATGCTATCCCTCCCCAACTCCCCACCCCCCACTGTCCCTCCCCCTTTTTCCCCCCGACAGACCCCAGTGTGTGATACTCCCCCTCCCTGTGTCCATGTGTTCGCATTGTTCAACACCCGCCTATGAGTGAGAACATGCGGTGTTTGATTTTCTGTTCTTGTGTCAGTTTGCTGAGAATGATGGTTTCCAGGTTCATCCATGTCCCTACAAAGGACACGAAATTTTAAAAATATAGGTCCTCTCTGAACACTGATAGGATCTGAAAGGAAGTTTCGTCGTCAGAGTTGTTTTTTTTGTTCTCTAAGATAGGCAGCTGTTATCCAAACGAAATTTCAGATGCTTTATTTCTCTGCATTGTGATATTAGGAACTAGTTATTGAATGTGAAAAAGACGAGTTCCTCAATCACATCAAGAGTATCCAGTTCCAGAGAGAATGCATGCCTTCCACCTCCTCACCACATAAACCATATTCGAAGCTACCTAAACTAGATTTTACAGTGTATAGGTAGTTCAAAGTCTGAGCTTATGTTTCTTCCTTTCTTTGGTAAAATTAGAGAGTGACTAGACTGTGAAAATTTGTAAACTAGCTGTTAATTTATGTTTATGATGTTTATTTCAGGTTTATGAAAGTAGTTAATCTGCTCTGTTTATGAAATGAAGCATAAGTATTTAATATACCCAAAATCTGAAGTTGGATGGCCACCCTTTCCTATTCACAGAAATATAAAGAAACAGTTGGTTATCTTTAATGCTCTTATTTCTCCAGTCTACCATAACCAATAACCTTGGTGATTGTTTTTATTCTGCAAAAAATAGTTAATAGTACACAGGCTCAGCAGGGAACAAGGATTAGTCAGGCAAACCCATCTTCTCAGAGGCTCTTAAGGGAATGACTTTTCGAGTATCTCTTTGAATATTTCCAAGGTCAGTGTTTTATGTGTGCCATCTCTTCTGTTATACTTCTCTTACTAAGATACTTTCGTTCAATTTTTAGACCAGTTTTGACCATAGTATAATTGATTAAATATTTTGAATATATGCTATTCAATATGATGCTTTGAAATGCAGAGATCAAGGCTGTTATAACACTTACATGTAGAATTAGTAATATAGAATTGTGCTGAAATTGTACATGTATCATTTTGTAGGGTAATTCTAAATTCTTTTTTATATGGAAATCGTCCTTATTTTTTGATCATCTGTGACTTTGCAGTGTCTAGAACAAATAAATAAACAAAATATGTTCTTTGTCCATTCCAATTTTGTCTGAATTTTCTTTGATTATGAGCATGCAATTTGATACTCAATATGAGACTTAATTTTCATTTCTAGAGTAGCACGTAGTATTTCCTTGCCTTCCATCTTTTTGCATATATCTAGTGCCTCTTCTATACAATATGCTGTGTATTTTTTAGGAAGTGATATGTAATTATTTAATTTTTTTTGAGGAGCATTTCAAAATCAACCCCTTCTTCATAACTTAGTCCTTCTTTTCTTCCCATTTTCCTTCCTTTCCATTCTTTCTTTTTTCTTCATGCTTCAGGCAATATTTCATTTTTAAAAATATGTAAATTTAAAGGAAGTGTAGAAGTCACACCCCAAGCCATCTTCATATATAATCAAAATCCTGAAACCTAAATTTTTTTATTTATAATTTTACAAAGTTACTTTACATATAATATAATTTTATGTTGTGTGTTTATGTGTTCACTTATGTGTGTCTGCATATAATACAGTATTGTATGTTTTGAAAGTTTATACACATGGTATGATTTAGTACATTGCATTAGTAGCTGGCAATTTGGTCAAAAACAACAAAAAATAGTTTTTAAAAAATGTATTCAAGAAGAGCCCTCTAGCTCTTGTTCTCTTATTTTAGATGCCTTTGGCAGAAGTCTTTAAAATATGATTTATATATATATATATATCTGGAGGAAATATATTTCTAGATCATCAAAATTATTACCATGTTGTTTTTCCTGAAAGTAACCATCCTGGGAATAAATTTTTCTTTAAAGTCAAGGTGTTCCTTTGTCAATCATCTTTCTCTTTTTAAATAAAATAATTGCAAATAATTATATACAATTATTTTTTGAGTCATTTGGTTTAATTTTTTTCAAAAACATTGGAGGAGGAACTAATCAAGCTGTTAGCTATTAGATCACTAAAAGTAATTATTCATAATAAACCACTATGTCATTTTTGAAATATATCTAAAAAGAAATTCAAAGAATTGAACAAAACTGTAATGAGAAAACCCCCCCACATGAGCATCTATTTATTTTTGTGAATGTATACAGTGCCTGTAGCCCGATAAATTATGCTGAACTTTGACTCATTTATGCGGCAAGTAGAGCTCATTCAGACACAGAAATATAATTTAAAATAAATCCTGATGTTGCTCATTAAGATATGCAGATTCTGATCCAGGAATCCCATTACTGGGTATATATCCAAAAGACTATAAATCGTTATACTATAAGGACACATGCACACGAATGTTCATTGCAGCACAGTTTACAATAGCAAAGACCTGGAACCAACCCAAATGCCCATCGATGATAGACTGGACAGGGAAAATGTGGCACATATACACCATGGAATATTATGCAGCCATCAAAAACGATGAGTTCGTGTCCTTTGTAGGGACATGGATGAACCTGGAAACCATCATTCTCAGCAAACTGACACAAGAACAGAAAATCAAACACCGCATGTTCTCACTCATAGGCGGGTGTTGAACAATGCGAACACATGGACACAGGGAGGGGAGCATCACACACTGAGGTCTGTTGGGGGGGAAAGGGGAGGGACAGTGGGGGGGTGGGGAGTTGGGGAGGGATAACATGGGGAGAAATGCCAGATATAGGTGATGGGGGAGGAAGGCAGCAAATCACACTGCCATGTGTGTACCTATGCAACAATCTTCCATGTTCTTCACATGTACCCCCAAACCTAAAATGCAATAAAATAAATAAATAAATAAATAAATAAATAAAGATATGCAGATTCAGTTAAGTAATATTTCATTTTTATATGTATGATGTATTAAAATTCATAATAGATTTCTATAGTATGCTCAAGTTTTAATACTAATTATAATGCATCAACCCACATTATTTCATAACTTAGAAAAATGTAATAATGGAGAATTTTTTAAAATCAACTTTCATATGTAACTTTGTGGTAGAGAAATAATAAGGTGATTAATAAAATAATTTCAAGTATAATGCATATTATAATAAAATTCTGTAAAAAAATTGAATGGAGTAATATTAAAGGAAAAAGATACAACATGAAATTTCTGATTTTCTTTTTCTTCTCTTTTCTTTTTTTTTTCTGAGACAGAGTCTCTCCTTGTCACCCAGGCTGGAGTGCAATGGCACAATCTTGGCTCACTGCAACCTCTGCCTCCTGGGTTCAAGTAATTCACCTTCCTCAGCCTCCCAAAATTTCTATTTTCAAAGAAATGCTTGCACAGGGAAGTCACTTTAGTATTTAGATTCTTTTGGAGAGATTTCAAAGAGTAATGTGAAAGTTTTTTTCTTTTCTCAATGTTTAATCGTGCTGGAAATTTCATGCTCTGTGATACTCTAAACTTCTGATGAAATAATGTAATTTGCCAACTCAACAGCATCCAAAATCCTTCTACTATAAAACATAACACTGAGGAAATCCACTAATTAGTACTTCTTTGTATGTTTTTAATATATTCTGTTGTGGTAATTTTTTAATAGCTCACAATTTTCCTGCATACTGTAAAATTTGCCTCTATCATATTTCAAATTCTTATGAGCTCAATAGTTTTAATTGGTTTACTTGCTTGTTTCTGCATTAAAATGATGCTATTTTATTTTTACAGTCTTGATACTTGATAGGTCAAAATTTTCTTCTTTATCCTTCTTCAAAATTTTGTAAGTACAGTTTGTTCATCCACAGAAATACTCAAATTGACTCATAAAGTTATAGTTTTTAAAAGCACTCAAAATTTTGATTGAAAAATATCTTGGTGGAAAGAAATTAACATTTATATATATATAGTTTTTCTATCAGTGGACATAATTTACCTCTCCATTTAGTTAAGTGACATTTATATCCTTAAATATATCATACTTTTCAAAAAACCAGCTCCTGGATTTATTGATTTTTTGAAGGGTTTTTTCTGTCTCTATCTCCTTCAGTTCTGCTCTGATCTTAGTTATTTCTTGTCTTCTGCTAGCTTTTGAGTTTTGCTCCTCTAGCTCTTTCAATTTTGACGATAGGGTGTTGATTATAGATCTTTCCTTGCTTCGCATGTGGGCATTTATTGGTATAAATTTTCCTCTAGACACTGCTTTAAATGTGTCCCAGAGATTCTGGCATGTTGTGTCTTCATTCTCGTTGGTTATGAAGAACACCTTTATTTCTGCCTTCATTTCATTGTTTATACAGTCAACATTCAAGAGCCAGTTGTTCAGCTTCCATGAAGTTGTATGGTTCTGAGTTAGTTTCTGAATTCTGAGTTTTAATTTGATTGCACTGTGGTCTGAGACACTGTTTGTTATGATTTCCGTTCTTTTGCATTTGCTGAGGAGTGTTTTACTTCCAATTATGTGGTTAATTTTAGAGTAGGTGTGACGTGGTGCTGAGAAGAATGTATATTCTGTGGATTTGGGGTGGAGAGTTCTGTAAATGTCTGTTAGGTTTGCTTGGTCCAGGTCTGAGTTCAGGTCCTGGATATCCCTGTTAATTTTCTGTCTCATTGATCTGTCTAATATTGACAGGGGAGTGTTAAAGTCTCACACTATTATTTTGTGGGAGTCTAAGTCTCTTTGTAGGTCATTAAGAACTTGCTTTATGTATCTGGGTGCTCCTGTATTGGGTGCGTATATATTTAGGATAGTTAGCTCTTCTTGTTACATTGATCCTTTTACCATTATGTAATGCCCTTCTTTGTCTCTTTTCATCTTTGTTGGTTTAAAGTCTATTTTATCAGAGACTAGGATTGCAACTCATGTTTCTTTGCTCTCCATTTGCTTGGTAGATCTTCCTCCATCCCTCTATTTTGAGCCTATGTGTATCCTTGCATGTGAGACGGGTTTCCTGGATATAGCACATCGATGGGTTTTGACTTATTATCCAATTTGCCAGTCTGTGCCTTTTGATTCGGGCATTTAGCCCATTTACATTTAAGGTTAGTATTGTTATGTGTGAATTTGATCCTGCCATTTTGATGCTAGCTGGTTGTTTTGCCCATTAGTTGATGCACAGACCACTAGCCAGATTAATAAAAAAGAAAAGAGAGAATAATCAAACAGATGCAATAAAAAATGATAAAGGGGATATTACCACAGATTCCTCAGAAATGCAAACCACCATCAGAGATTACTACAAACAACTCTGTGCACCTAAACCAGTAAACCTGGAAGAAATGGATAAATTCCTGGACACTTGCACCCTCCCAAGCCTAAACCAAGAAGAAATCGAAACCCTGAATAGACCAATAACAAGGGCTGAAGTTAAGGCAGCAATTAATAGCTTGCCAACCAAAAACAGCCCAGGTCCAGATGGGCTCACAGCCTAATTCTACCAGACATACAAAGAGGAGCTGGTACCACTCCTTCTGAAACTATTCCAAACAATCCAAAAAGAGGGAATCCTCCTCAAATCATTTTATGAGACCAACATCATCCTGATACAAAACCGAGCAGAGACTCAACAAGAAATGAAAACTTCAGGCCAATATCCTTGATGAACATAGATGCAAAAATCTTCAATAAAATGCTGGCAAACCGATTGCAACAGCACATCAAAAAGCTTATCCATCACAATCAAGTAGGCTTCATCCTGGGGATGAAAGGCTGGTTCAACATTCTCAAGTCTACAAACATAATTCACCACATAAACAAAACCAAAGACAAAAGCCACATGATTATCTTAATAGATGCAGAGAAGGCCTGCATGTGCTTCATATGTACTTCAGAACCTAAAATGCAATAAAATATATGTATATAAAATACATATATATAAAATATTTTTATCTCGAGTTTTCTTTAACCTCATTTATTTGATTTATTCCTCAGAACCTTAGCATTAATTAATATTGCCTTATTAATCATCGTTGGTTACAAAATATTGAGTTTTGTTGATGGTATGCACTCAGCAACCTTACTTAACTCCTTCAGTAGCTAACAATGTCAGTAACTCAATGTCTGCTTTCAAATTGTTTTTATTTCTATACATTTCTTGGGTTTTTTCCACACAAAATTATATTATCTGCAAAGCAATTTAATTATTCTTCTGTTTCTAGGCTTTTCTGTTTTGTCTTTTTATTGTATTGGGTAAGGCCTCCAATTCATTGTTTAACATTTGAGTTGACAAACTACATCAGGGCCTGCCCTGTAAGTCAGTTTTAATGGAACACAGCCACATGCATTTGTTTACATTTGTTATAGCTGGTATCATAAAGGAGGCCCTGTGAGATACCTAAAACTTGGAAATTTTGAGATGAGAGAAGCAGGGTCAATTCTCTACCTGCAGTTACCACTGCCCAATCCATTGCCCCATTCTCCTTTGGTTTATTTTAATCCTGATACAGAGAAGAATTGTGACTTTGCTCATGTGTCTCTGATTATACTCGATGCCCAGGATTACCCGTCACTGTGAGGAGGCACATGCAGATACCACAAGAAAGCATCACACCATTGGAGCTATAGAAATCAACAGCCTGCTTGAGATCATGAGGCCATGGTAAAAAAAATATCAGAGCAGATAGTCACCTCTGACATTTTTAAATGTAAACAAAAGAGATAATACTGTATTAAAATTAGTATATAGACCACTTGTATTATTTTCTCAGATTAGAAGAGTAGGAAGGCAGAATGCATGAGAGGAAATGAAGGATGTAAACACAAAAGGCAGACAATGCAATATTGTGTAGCTAGGACTTGGTAAGAAAGAGAAGAAATATGGAAAGATAATGATTCGCTGAAGATGATTTTACTGATTGAAGAAAAATCTGATACTTTTGTACAAAACAGTGTGCTAACTTACGAATACATGATTGAACGTAATAATCACAATAGCATACATTCATGAAACTTCTGAATGTGAATGTCACTGATACAAAGAAAGCTCGTAAAACTACAAGAGAGAGAAAATAATACATGTAAAAGAAGGAGAATCAGATTCACAAGAGCATTTCATACAAAACAAGAAAAATTAAGGCTATAATAAAATATAGCAACATTTACAGAAAACAGAAATCTTAATAGCTTACAAGGCTGGAATTATAATTATAATTCTAAGGTACTTCTATGTTTGAGAAACAGAAAATACATTTTCAGTCACGTGAAACTAAGACTTGCTTTCACTGTAATGCCACTTTCACTAAATAAAACAAAACAAACCAATACTGTAGATTTGAAACATGAGTGTACTTAAAAATTAAAGAACGATGGTTTAAATCTTTAATTCCTCTGGAGTTAATTTTTGTGTAAGGTGTAAGAAATGGGCTCAGTTTCAGCTTTCTGCACATGGCTAGCCAGTTTCCCCAACATCACTTATTAAACAGGGAATCTTGTCCCCGTCACTTGCTTTTGTCAGGTTTGTCAATGATCAGATGGTTGTAGATGTGCAGTGTTACTTTTGAGGCCTGTGTTCTGTTCCATTGGTCTATATCTCTGTTTTGGTACCAGTATCATACTGTTTTGACTACTGTAGCCTCGTAGTATAGTTTGAAGTAAGGTAGCATGATGCCTCCAGCTTTGCTCTTTTTGCTTAGGATTCTCTTGGCTATACAGGCTCTTTTTTGGTTCCATATGAAGTTGAAAGTGGTTTTTTCCAGCTGTGTGAAGAAGGTCAATGGTGGCTTGATGGCAATAGCACTGAATCTATAAATTACTTTGGGCAGTATGGCCATTTTTCACAATATTGATTCTTCCTAACTATGAGCATGGAATGTTTTTCCATCTGTTTGTGTCCTTTCTTATTTCCTTGAGCAGTGGTTTGTAGTTATCCTTGAAGAGGTCCTTCACATACTTTGTTAGTTGTATTCCTAGGTATTTTATTCTCTTAGTATCAATTGTGAATGGAAGTTCGCTCATGATTCAGCTCTCTGTTTGTCTGTTATTGGTGTATAGGCATGCTTGTGATTTCTGCACATTAATTTTGTATCCTGAGACTTTGCTGAAGTTACTTATCATCTTAAGGAGATTTTGGGCTGAGACCATGGGGTCTTCTAAATATAAAATCATGTGGTCTGCAAATAGTGACAATTTGACTTTTTCTTTTCCTAACTGAATACTCTGTATTTCTTTTTCTTGCCTGATTGCTCTGGCTAGAATTTCCAATACTATGTTGAATAGGAATAGTGAGAGAGGTACCCTTGTCTAGTGCCAGTTCTCAAAGGGAATGCTTCCAGTTTTTGCCCATTTAGTATGGTATTTGCTGTGGATTTGTTGTAAATAGCTTTTATTATTTTGAGATACGTTCCATCAATACCTAGTTTATTGAGAATTTTTAGCATAAAGATCTGTTGAATTTTGTCGAAGGCCTTACACCTTACACAAAAATTAACTCCAGATGGATTAAAGATTTAAACATAAGACCTAACACCATAAAAACCCTAGAAGAAAACCTAGGCAATACCATTCAGGACACAGGCATAGGCAAGGATTTCATGACTAAAACACCAAAAGCAATGGCAACAAAAGCCAAAATAGACAAATGGGATCTAATTAAACTCCAGAGCTTCTGCACAGCAAAAGAAATCATCATTAGAGTGAACCAGCAACCAACTCAACGGGAAAAAAACTTTGCAAGCTACCCATCTGACAATAGGCTAATAATCCAGAATCTACAAAGAACTAAAGCAGATTTACAAGAAAAAAACAAACAACCCCACCCAAAATTGGGCAAAGGATATGAACAGACACTTTTCAAAAGAAGACATAAATGAGGCCAAAAAACATGAAAAAAAGTTCATCATCACTGGTCATTAGAGAAATGCAAATCAAAACTACATTGAGATACCATCTCATGCCAGTTAGAATGGCAATCATTAAAAAATCGTGGAGACAACAGATGCTGGGAGGATGTGGAGAAATAGGAACAACTTTACACTGTTGGTGGGAGTGTAAATTAGTTCAACCATTGTGGAAGCCAATGTGGCCATTCCTCAGGGATCTAGATCCTGTAATACTATTTGACCCAGCAATCCCGTTTCTGGGTATATAATCAAAGGATTATAAATCATTCTATTATAAAGACACATGCACACGTATGTTCATTGCAGCACTGTTTACAATAGCAAAGACCTGGAACCAACCCAAATGCCCATCTATGATAGACTGAACAGGAAAAATGTGACACATGTACACCATGGAATATTATGCAGTCGTAAAAACGGATGACGTCATGTCCTTTGTAGGAACACTAATGAATCTGGAAATCATCATTCTCAGCAAACTGATACAAGACAGAAAACCAAACACCACATTTTCTCACTCACAGGTGGTGTGGACAATGAGAACACATGGACACAGGGAGGGGAACATCACACACTGGGGTGTGTTGAGGGGTGGGGTTCTAGGGGAGGGATAGCAGGGGATGGGGAGGTTGGGGATGGATGATATTGGGAGAAATTCCTGATGTAGGTGATGGGGGGGATGGAGGCAGCAAACCACCACAGCATGTGTCTACCTGTGCAACAATCGTGCAAGATCTGCACAGGTACTCAAGAACGTAAAGTATATATAAAAAAAAGAATGATGGAATGATTGTTATCACTAGTTTAATTAAGTGTTGTTTTAGAAGTTTGAGCAACAAAGTAAAGCAGGAAATTTTAAAAAAGAGAAAGAGAAGAAAAGAAAGAAAAATATCAAACTGTCATTATTAAAAATGTTAATTTGTACTCATCTCGGATTAAATCAAAGAAATATCGATGAAATCTAAATAGATAACTTTGAAACAGCATTGACTGGCTCATTCTGAAGCTTACATGGAAAAATCAAAGGGACAATAGACAAGACCCTCTGGGAAAGAAGATAAAGGTATAAGATATCATATTTATTTTAGAAACTACATTTAAGGCATCAGGTTCTGTCAGGATGTCATAACCGCTTCTTCCTAGGCCGTTCCCTTACTGCCAAAGAACATTGGGGATAACACAGAAAACAAGCAGAGCACCTGACATGGCCAAGGGACCCTGAAACTTGGAGAAAGCCTTTGCTCCTTCCATGCCTATCCAACAGGGTGCTGCAGAAGCCTGCAACACAGTACCCATAACAGGAACAGACAAGTGCTCCAAGAAAGCCTTTACCCTAAGACAGAGGGTGACCCAGCAACAGGTATTAGATAACCAGCCCTTGTTCAGTCAGACACCACTGAACAAACACTGCCCTCACAAGGTTCCAGTTGGGACCCAGAAGGTCTCACCATGCGCTCTCTGCACAAGAAGCAGGCGGCAGTGCTTAGATCCATTGGTTGCTGTCAGCCTGCTTGGCAGGGAGCTGCTCTCACAACCCCTACATGATGGTAACGGGAGGTGCTTCTGTTTCTTTCCTGAGGCAGTGTTTGTGGAGCTGAGTGGGAAGTTGATTTTTACCCCCTGCTAGAAAACATAGGAGGTGCTCAGATCATCTCATAAAGATAGCATCAGCAGAGCCCAGTGTTAAGCTGAGCTTCTACCTCTAATCAGCAGTAACAAGATTTAACTGAGGTGGTGCAAGGTGGCATTCACCATCACCTGGCTTCATTATTTCCTTCTCTCTCCACTGCCATGTCATCTACCCACTGTGGGTAATTGAGACTGAATGAGGTGGTTTATGCCAGGGCCAGAAAGCACTGCAATTCCCCTTCCAGCCACACCACTGGTGGCTGTGAGTCCCATGGAGAACCTGAAGCTCCCCACCCAACTGACAGCAAAAAGACTGAAGGAAGAAGAACATAACAGTGGCAACCATTGCTCTTGTCCTTTCCTTCAAACATTGATGTCAGAAGATCCAAGAAGGAAGCTGTTTCCCCAATCCACCTAGCATCACCCAGGCAGAATGAGTTGAACTAGGTGGGGTAGTCAACACTTAGCTTCCAACTTTCCCTGCCCAAAGCAGGGCCATTGAGGAGCTGAGTCATCACCTTCAGCTTGCATTAATGAGGCCAGGTGATGGGAGGGAGCAACTCCATACTCAGGGCTTCCCCACTTGTACTCCCGGGGGAGTTTTCAGGGCCCAGTTTCTGATGCCAGGTTAGAACAACAAATCAGTGTGAGTCATCCCTTTGTTTCTACCTTCCCTGATGACACTGGGACCCAGGAAGGAACTGATTTTTGAACTTCATTTGAAGTTGGTCCAAGTCAATGTCCACAGTGAAGGTGGTGGTGGTGGTACGCTGTGAGAAGTAAATGGTGCATATACACACACCTGGCTCTCATTCTACACCTCACTGGGAAAGTGCTCTCTAATGAAAAGAAATATATATATATATATATATATATATATATAAAACAAGATACAGAATCTCATGCTACAGAATATTATCCAAAATGTCCAAGATGCAAGTGAAAATCACTTGTCATATCAAAAACCAGAAAAATCACAAAATGACTGAGAAAACACAATCAAGGGATGGCAATGCCAAGATAAATTAAATGCTGAAATTATCCGACAAGGATTTTAAAGCAGTCATCATTACAGTATTTTGACAAGTAATTAAAAATTCTTAAAACAGATGAGTAATTTGGAAAGTCTCAAGAAAGGAATAAAGTTATAGCCAAAAACCAAATGGAAATTATACACTAAAAAATGCAGGGACCAAAATAGATCACTCACTGGATGGTCTCAATGTAGAAGAGATATGGCAGAGGATCTAATCAACGAAGTTAGAACAGATAAATAAAAATTATTCAACCTAAAAAAATTAAAAATAACCAGAGTTACAGGGACATATAGGAAAGTAGCAGAAGACCTAAAATTCCTATCATCAAATATTCAAGAGAGGTAGAGAGAATGGGACTGAAAAAGTACTTAACGAAATAATGGCTGAAATTTCTCAAATTTGTCAAAAGTCATAAATTCAAGGAGTTGAGTGAAGCCTAAATTAAATAATCCTAAAAAAGTCATATCATGCCATAACGTAATTAAACTTTTAAAAATTTTGAAGAAAGAAAATATCTTGAAGGTAGCCAGAAAGAAATGGTGCATTATTTAGGGTAGAACACCAATTTAAATGACAGCAATTTATAATCTGACACAGTAGAGGCAAAAAGAAATTAGTGAAACATTTGCAAATAATGAAAGTATAGAACTGTTAAATGTAAATTCCGTAACTGACAAAAAATTCCTTCAGGAATGAAGATGAAAAAACACATAGAATGAAGAAAAGTTAGATATTTTTTTTTACTGGCACATCCACCTTCAAAGAATGATTATGAAATGATGTCCAAAATCAAAGGAACTGATAAAAAAAAGGCTTGAAACATCAAAAGGAAAACAGAAGATTGGAATTTTTTTTAAAGGAATACATATATTATCCTTTTCCTTAGGGGTATTGTAAATCACATTTGGTGGTTTTGGCAAAATGATAATACCAGTTAGTGTGAAATCAATATATATAGAGGAAAAACAATTATATTTTTAAAGTCAAGAGGCTAAGAGGACCTGCACTTTACTCAAAATAGTAAAACATTGATACCAGTGGACTGTAACACATTATTATGCATTAATAATTTAATACTTGCAGTAACCATTAAGAAAACTATAGAAAGTGACATACCCAAAACACTGTAAGTAAATTAAGATTTAACCCTAAAAATAAGTTCAAATAACCCACAGGATGATAATAAAAGCAGAGGAACAAAAAACAGAGGAAATAAACAGAAAATAACTATGGTAAAGTTAAGCATGAACATGTTAATAATCACATGTAATTGTTTAAAATACAACGGTTAAACAACATAGGTTGGTAAAGTAGATTTAAAAAGAAAACACAATTCAACAACATGCCACGTATCTGCAAGAAACTTCTAAAACAATACCATAGGTAGGTTAAATGTAAAAGGACTAAAATACATGCCATGCAAATCTTAACCAAAAAAAGTGTCTGAATTAACATCAGATAAAGCAGACTTCAGAGTGCAGAAAATGACTAGAGACTAAGAGGTATGTTGGATTATGATAAAAAATCCAACAGACCGACATAGTCAATCTTAAATATGTATACACCACACAAAACAGCCTCCAAATGCATGAAACAAAAGTAGAGCTGAAAGGAGAAACAAACAAATCCATGATTACGGTCGGGACATCAACACCCTGCTCTCAGCAAGTGATATAACTACTAGGCTGAAAAATAATCAGGAATAGAGAACTGGATCACACAAACAACCAAAAAGATTCAACTGACAAACATAGGATGTTTATCCCAAAACAGCAGAAAATACATTTTTCAAACACTCACAGACATTTACCAACATAGATCATATCCTGTGCTACAAAGCACACTTTACCAAATTTAAATCAATCTAAATCATATATGGTATGTTCTTTGACCAAAATGGAATCAAACTATAAATCAATAACAGACAACAGGAAAATCTTTGAAAACTTGGATATTAAATAATACCCTTCTACATAGTACGTGGGTCAAAGAAGAAGTCACAGAGGAAATTTTTTAAATAATTAAAACTGAATGACAATAAAATATAACAAAACATATGTCAGATTCAGATAAAGCAACTCTGAGAAGGAAGTTTATAGCACTAAGTGCTTATATTAGAAAAGTGGCAAGATCATGAATAAATTATCTAAATTGCTAACTCAGCCAAACTAGAAAAAGAGAAAAATCAAATTGCAAAGTAAGTAGATTGTAAAATAAAGTAAAATTAGAACAGACATCAGTGATATCTAAAACTGTAAAAGAATAGAAAAAACAAAAACAAAAAACTGGATCTTCGAATCTATATTTTTACAATTTATAAACCTGTGGCAATATTGACAAGAATAAAAAGACAATAAAAATAATCAAGATCGACAATAAAAGAACAGGTAATGAACATGTGGAAACAAAAATTAAAAATCCAATAAAATTTAGATTCACCCCAAAGAACATGAAATATTTACATGTCAACTTGTCAAAATATACAGGAATTATATGCAGAAAAATCACAAAAAAAAGATGAAAGAAATAAAAGATCTAAATAGACAGACATACTGCGTCCACAGATTGGAAGAACCAGCATAAAGGAGATGGAAAATCTCCTCAAACTGATATTTAGATTTATTAAAATATTTATTTAAAAAGTGCTTTGCAGACAGAAGAGGAATATTCTAAGACTTGAATGGAAAGCAAAGTTGCTAGAATAGCTAGGACAATTTTTGAAAAACCAAAATTTGGTGGGAGGAAATCTATGTGATTTTGAGACTTATTTTATAGCTACAGTAATTAAATTGGCATAGGAATAGACTCAAAGATCAATAGAACAGAGTAAAGAACCCACAAGCAACCCACATAAATATATTGACTGATTTTGACAAAGGTACAATAGCACTTCAATGTTGGAATTACAGCTCTTTCCACAAATTATGTTGGACTAATTGGACAATCATGGAGGCAGAGAACCTGAAGGTATAAGTCACACTTTGTACAAAAATGAGCTCAAAACGCATTATAGACTGTGATGGTTAATTTTATGTGTCGACTTGACTGGGCCATTTTACCCAGCTATTTGGTAAAACATTACTCTAGATGTTTCTGTGAGGGAGTTGCTTTTGTTTTGTTATGAAGATAGGGTCTTACTCCATTTCCCAAGCAAAGTGCCGTGGTGCCATGATAGCTTACTGCAACCTGAAATTCCTAGGCTCAAACAATCCACCCACCTCAGATTTCCAAAATGCTGGGATTACAGGCAAGAACCACTGCAATCAGCCAGAAAGGGCATTTTTGTTTTTTTGTTTGTTTGACACAGAGTCTCACTGTCGCCCAGGTTGAAGTGCAGTGGCACGATCTCGGTTCTCTGCAGCTTCTACCTCCCAGGTTCAAGCAATTCTCCTGTTTCAGCTTTCTCAGTAGCTGGGGCTTCGAGTTGTACACCACCACGCCCGGCTAATTTTTGTATTTTTAGTAGAGACTGGGTTTCACCATATTGGTCAGGCTGGTCTCGAACTCCTGATCTCAGGTGATCTACCCGCCTTGGCCTCCCAAAGGGCTGGGATTCCAGAGGTGAGCCACCACTCCCAGCCAGTAAGGGTGTTTTAATGAGATTTACATTTAAATTGGTGGACTTTGAGTAAAGTAGATTACCCTTCTTAATGTGAGTTGGCCTCATCCAATCAGTTCAAGGTCTGATTAGAGCAAAAAATATCATACTATCTTAATTAATGTAGCTTTTTAAATGAAAATTTTAATATTGATATAATTGAAGATTCACATGCAGGTGTAAAAAATAAGAAAGATCTTATGCACCATTTATTTATCTAGATTCCTTCAAAGGTAACATCTTGCTATACTACAATTTCACAATCAAGATATTTATATTGCTACAACAAAGATACAGAACAACAAAGATATAGAACATTTTCATTACTACAGGTTCACTTCTCAAGTCGCTAAGATTTCGTCAGCATCACTTCTTGCCTGTGATTGTTTAAGTTAAATATATCACGCACTTACAGAAAATGAGCTCAGTTTGTCAGTGAGCTGCTGCTTAGTTTTGCTTGCTGTGGTTTATACTTTTCCTACCCAATTTTTAAAAGTGTTTTAGTAGGAAATTAGAAAAAAATACCAAGGACTAAGTTAGATATCATTTTAAACTGAAAGTTTGTATGGAAATTTTAGTTCATAACAAGCAAATACCAAATACAGAAGAACCCTTAAATTTCTAGATTATTTTTAACAATTTGAATAAAAGAGTGCTTGAAATTATTTTATATATTCCTCTATTAATTTTAAAATGCATAATAGGCATTTTAAAAACCTCTAAGATAACTGATACCCATTATTTTCACTTTCCCAATGAAGGTAACGTCTTTATCTCTCTTTTGTGTAAACAATTCAGTTAATTACATGGTTGTCCATTCTTAAGTGCTATCATTAGTATTATCTTTTTATTAATTATGGCAAACTGCTCAGCTGAACTTATAATAAGGAACTGAATTATTATTGGAGCCATTGAGAATTGAACATTTGGAAGTCATAAGCTCAATGACTGTAGGGAAAATGCTGTCATGATGCTTAACTAACACATGTTACAAAGTGGTTTATTTAGTTGCATTCTATACAAAGATAATACCACACAAATTGGTTTAATTTTCTACAAGTGAAATTTCTAAAGAGAAATGTTTAAAAATGCTTTACCAGGTGCATAGCTGCAGAGGCTTGAAATGGAATCCAGATAACAAACAACTCATTGTATTAGCACTGTATTGTATAAGGCAGGGATAGGGTTCTGAAAGCATATATGAGTTGTAAGGAAATGGAGAAGGTCATAATGACATTTTCAGAAGTAAAATATATCTCATAAAGAAACATAGCTAATTAAATACTTATAATGGTTTTAAACGTTTTATTTTTATGTTTTTATTTCAATAGTTTTGGGGTACAGGTGATTTTTGGTTAAATGGATGAATTATTTAGCAGTGAATCCTCAGATTTTAGTGCACCATCACCCGAGCAGTGTACACTACACCCAGTATGTAGATTTCACTCTCAACTTCTCCACTGCCACCGAGTCCCCAGATTCCATTATGTTATTCTGTATGTTTTTGCATCCTCATAGATTAGCCCCCCACTTAAGAACATATGATATTTGGTTTTCCATTCCTGAGATACTTTGCTTAGAATAATGGCCTCCAGCTCCATCCAACTTGCTGCAAAAGACGTTATGTTTCTTCTTTTTTATGGCTGAGTAGTATTCCTTGGCATATATATATATACCACATTTTCTTTATCCACTTGTTGGTTGATGGGTGCTTAGGTTGATTCCACATCTTTGCAATTGCAAATGGTGCTGCTATAAATAGTGCATGTGTCTTTTTCACATAATAACTTTTTTGTGGGGGGAGTAGATACACAGTGAAATTTCTGGATCAAATGGTAGATATACTTTTAGTTTTTTAAGGAATTTCCACAATGTTTTCCATAGTGGTTGTACTAATTTACATTCCTCCTAGGAGTGTAAAAGTGTTCCCTTTTCACAACATCAACACTAAAATCTATTGTTTTTGACTTTTTATGTGGTCATTCTTGCAGGAGTGAGGTGGTGTCTCACTGTGGTTTTAATTTGCATTTCCCTGATGATAAGTGATGTTGAGCATTTTTTCATACGTTTGTTGGCCATTTGTGTATCTTCTTTTGAGAAATGTCTATTCATGCCCTTTGCCCACTTTTTGAGGTAATTATTATTTGTTTCTTGCAGATTTGTTTGAGTTCTTTACAGATTTTGGATACTAGTTCTTTGTGGGATGCATAGTTTGTGAATATTTTCTCCTACTCTATTGGTTGTCTGTTTACTCTGCTGATTATTTGTTTTGCTGTGCAGAAGCTTTTTTAGATTAATTAATTCCCATGCTTTTATTTTTTATTTTTTTTGCATTTGCTTATGGGTTCTTCATCATGAATTCTTTGCCTAAGCCAATATCCAGAAGAGTTTTCCAATGTTATTTTCTATAATTTTTATAGTTTCAGATCTTAGATTTCAACAAAACTAAACTATGAGGATGCAAAAACAGAGAATGATATAATGGAAAATTTAATATAATATCAAATCTTTGACATAATATCAAATAGGTTTTAGAGACATTATTCGTTTCTTTTGATTCTTTTTTCTTTATCTTTGTCTGCTTGGGTTAATTTGAAAGTCTTGTCTTCAGGCTCTGAAATTCTTTCCTCTACTTGTTCTAGTCTATTGTTGAAACTTTCCACTGCATTCCGTATTTACCTAAGTGTATCTTTTATTTCCAGAATTTCTGATTTGTTTTTCTTTATGACATCTGTCTCTCTGGAAAACTTTTAATTCATATCCTGAAGTCTTCTTTTTAAATTTGTTTGTGTTGGTTTTCACCTTTCTCTGTTATCTTCTTGAGTAGATTAATAATTAAATTTCTGTATTCTTCATCTGGTATTTCAAAGATTTTATCTTAGCTTGGATCCATCGGGGGTGTTAAAGATTTTCAAGTAATTGTAAGAAATAATACAGAGAGATGCCATGTACCATTTACTCATGTTCTTCCATTGGTAGTATCTTTCAAAAGCATATTACAGTAACATGAGGATATTTGTATTGATAGTTAAGAGACAGCCCATTTCCATCACCAGAGGGTCCCTCATGTTGCGTGTCTAGAGTCCTCATTTTCTCCATCCCATCTCTGAACCCTGGCAACCACTCATGTTCTTTATGCTCTACAGATTTTACATCTCAGGAATGTTTTTATAAATGGAAAGATTCAGTATGTCACATTTTGTGATTGGCTTTTTTTCACTTTGCATGATTTTTTAGTGATTGATTGAGGTTGCATATATCATTCATTACTTTGTATTGCTGGATAGTACCTTATTGTATGAGTGAACACCATCTGTTTAGCCATTCAACAGTTTATAGACATTGTTTCCAGTATTTGGCTATTACCAGAAAAGTTGTGACCATTACACAAAAAGGTTATGTGAATTTAAGTTTTCATTCTTCTGGAGTAATTGCCCATGAGTGAAGTTGCTAGAACATATTACTTAGTTGTGTAATAAACTGCCAAAAAAAAGTGCCGTCTTTTATTCCCACCAGCGATGTGAGAGTGACTTGGTTTCATTGCACTATTGCCAGCATTTGGTGTTGCCACTATTGTTTATTTTAGTCATTCTGGTATTTTGAATAATATCACTTTGTGGCTTTTAATTTCTATTTCTGTAATGGTGAATGATGACCAATATTTTTTCATGTGATTATTTGCTATCTTGATGTCCTATTTAATGAAATATCTGATCACGACTTTGGTTCATTTTGTGATTTAATTGTTTTACTCTTGAGTTCTGAGGTTCTTTATGTATTTTAGATACTAGCCATTTGTCACATAGGTGGTTTACGAATAGTTTCTTGTAGTCTGAAGCTTGCATTTTTATCTTCTATTTTGTATTTTGCATAAACTAAATTTAAAATAAGAGTTCTAACTTATCTCTTTTCTTTTTATCATTCATCCTTCTGGTGTCAGTTCTATGAACTTGGCTAGTTCTAGTTGTTAAAGATTTTATCCAATAATTTTTGTCCCAAGTGTCTAAAAATTAAGTTTTTCCTTTAAATACATGATGAATTTAATTACACAACAAATTTTAATTTAATTTTTTGTATAGAGTGTAAGGTTTAGGTTAAGATTCCCTTTTTGCTTATGGATGTCTCATTGGTTTAGCACCATTTTTTTTTTTTTTTTAAGATGGAGTCTCGCTGCTCTGTTGCTCAGGCTGGAGTGCAATGGCATGATCTCAGCTCACTGCAACCTCTGCCTCCTGGGTTCAAGTGATTCTCCTGCCTCAGCCTGAGATTACAGGTGTGCGCCACCACACCTGGCTAATTTTTTTGTTTTTAGTAGAGACGGCATTTCACCATGTTGGGCATCATTTTTAAAAAGGCTGTCCTTCTTCCATTCATTTGCTGCTGCACTCTAGTCAAAAATCAATTAGACGTATTTTAGTGTGTCTATTTACAGGTCCTCTAGTCTCATTGACCTAGTGTCTATTCCTTTAAGTACCACACAATCTTAATTGTGTGGGTATATTGTCTTGAAACCCAGTAGGTGACTCCTTCCACTGTATTCTTTTAAAAAATTGTTTAAGATATTGTTTCTCTGCATTTCCATAGAAATGTTAGAATCATATTTTCTTTAGGGACAAAAAAAAATCTTTCTGATATTTTGATAAAAATTTATTTAAACCTGTATATCACCTTGGGTTGAACTGAAATCTATACTATGTGAGTTCCAATATATGAACATGATATATTTTTTCCATTTAATTAGGTCATCTTTGACCTTTTCTATTTTTATACTTTTTAATACATAATACCTGCACACGTTTTCTTAGATTTATATCCAAGTATTTTATTTTTAAGTGATTTGAAATGATATCATGTTTTTAATTCTGTATTCATACATCCATTGATAGTGTATGGAAAAGCAATTGATTTTTACATCTTTATTTTGTATCCTACAAGCTGTTGAATTCAGCTTATTCTGGGATGTTTTGTAGATTTATTTTGTTTTCTACAAAACATGACATCTGAAAATAGCGACAATTTTATGTTTTCCTTCCCAATTTGTAAAATTTTATTTTCTTATTTTTGTTTATTGCACTGGCAAGAATTGTCAGTACTATGTTGAATAAGAGTGGTGGAGCAGACATCCTTATTTTCTTCTCAATTTTTACGGGAATGTATTCAGTCTTTCAACATTAAGTACAAAGTTAGCTGTAAGTTTTGTATATGATTTTATTTATTTATTTATTTTTTGAGATGGAATCTTGCTCTGTCACGCAGGTTGGAGTGAGGGGCATGATCTCGGCTCACTGCCACCTGTACCTCCAGGGTTAAGGGATTCTCGTGCTTCAGTCTCCCAAGTAGACGGGACTGCAAGCATGTGCCACCATGCTCAGCTGATTTTTGTATTTTTAGTAGAGACAGGGTTTGGCCATGTTGTCCAGGCTGGTCTCCAACTCCTCATCTCAAGTGATCCACCCACCTTGGTCTCCCAAAGTGCTGAAATTATAGGTGTGAGCCACAATGCCCAGACTCCATATGCTCTCTATCAGAAGAAGTTTCCCTCTATTTTAATCTTCCAAGAGGATTTTTCAAAAACTCCAAATGAATATTGAATTTGGTAAAATGTATTTTGCATCAATTAACACAGTTATGTGATTTTTTTTATCCTATAGCTTGTTAGTATAATACATGACTTTAATTGATTTTAAAATGTGAACCAATCTTGCATCTCTGGAATAAATCTCACTTTGTTATTTTGTATCAAAAAAATCTTCATATGATGCTGAATTCTACCGATTAATATTTTATTAAGACTTTTTCCATCTATATTTATGAATTATATTAGTCCATAATTTTATATTTTGGACTACCATTGTCTGATTTTGGCATCTGGCTAATACCGTTTTCATAATATGAATTTCCATGTGTTGTCTTCTGTTTTATAAAGCATTGTAGAATTGTCATTTGCTTAAGTGTTTACAAATGTACTACAATCACAATAACTGATATTAGGGATTTTTTATCAAGAAATTAATTTCTTTAATATTTACATGGTTACCCAAATTTTCTATTTCATATTGAATAAGTTGTGATAACTTGTAGTTTTTTGAGGAATTAAATGAAGTTGTAAACGTTATGTGTAGAGTTCTTTGTAGTATTCCCTATTTTTTATAAGTCTGCAGAGCCAATAGTGATACCCTCTCTTTCATTTTGAATTTATAAATCTGTAATTTGTGTCTCCTCTCTTTCTTTAGCTTTGTTAGCCTATCTAGAGATTTGCCAAATTTATTGATCTTTTCAACAAAAGTTCTCTGTCACATTGATTTTCCTTTATTGTGTTTCTGTATTCCAATCTGTTGATTTATCTTTATTATGTCCATTCATCTTTTAGGTTATTTTTTCCTTCCTAGAATTTCTGGGTGAGATCTTAAGTTACTGATTAAACATTTATTCTCTATTTTAATGTGTGTAGTTAGTGCTAGAAGTTTTCTTCTCAAACTGCATTAGCTGTGTTATAATTTTGACGTGATGTATTTTCATTTCTTTTCAGTGCAATGTACATTTTTATTTTCCTTGAGACTTCTTTGACCCATAGTTTATTTGAACATTTGTTGTCTACTTTCTAAGTGTTTAGAGATTTTTATTTTATCTTTCGGTTATTGGTTTCTAATTTGAATTAGTTGTGATGAGAGATCATGTTGTCTATTATTTTCATTCTTAAAAATTCACGGAGGTTTGCTTTATAACCAAGGATACGGTATGCCTTTGCCTAAGTTCTGGAATTCCAATGTCACGAATTTCTAGGTGCCTGTTAGTCTCACCAGTCTCTACTGTATGGTTCAGATTGGATCATTTTAGTTGCTCTGTCTTCTGATACACTGATTTTTTTCTTCTGTCCTCTCCACTCTGCTCTTGAATTCATCCACTGAAGATTTATTTCAGTTATTTTATTTTGACAAAAATTTCTATTTTTATATCTCCTTTTTTTGACTGAAGTATTCAGTGTATTAGAAGATAATTTCTATTTTCTCATTGATTTAAAATGTATTAATAATTTCTTACTAAAGATTTTATGATATCTGCTTTAAAATTCTTGAGAAATATTTCCAACATTCTTGCAATATTGGTGTTGGCATCTGTAACTGCCATTTTTCAATCTGTTTAAGGCCATGTTGTTCTTGGTATAATGAGCAATTTTCTGTTGAGATCATGCATTGAATACCTCACTGCATTCATGTCAGGCTCATGAGTGTGACATGATTGGCCAGTTGTTCTTATTTCTGATGCAGAAAGTTGGGAAAGAAAAGGATGAGCTTAGAAATTCAAATTCTTAGCTTCAGAGCTGCACAAATGACCTAAAAGTTTCTATGTATGTTTTGGAAGAAACCTTTATCTCCTGCAGTCATGGAGCTGAGATCTCAGAAAACAAACCCACAGTCTCATCCTGTGAGTGGCAGAATCACAATGCAAATAGAATTCCCAGCCTCTCGGGGTATCTGCTCTTAAAGTGAGGGCGTTGACTGTAAAGTGATGAGATCCTGAAAATTGACATGGTGACATATATGTAGAACCTGGTGACGGAGAGGACAATGATCCTGTAAATTCACCTAAGTCTTCTTTGTCAGTAGAAGCTACCACTCCATTCCTGTAAAGGTTAACCCTCTGTACCTGATGAGCTCATAATGGCCTCTGCTGGAGAATTTTCCATGCAACACAATGTGATTCTCCTCAGGACCCATTCATACCATGCTGCTTTGCTTCTAGACCTACAACTAGACTCAGGCCCAGCAAGTCCTAAAAGATGAGATATAAAGTGTGACTCATGAAAAGGTTTGCTACACTCCAAGACAACTGCATGATTTCTCCAATTTACCCAAGCAGAAATCTAGGGAATAGCTGTGGGAATGGACTTTAAGGGTGTGGAATAATGGTGGAAAGAACATAAAGTTGAATCAGGCCAAATTTATTGATATGAGCCCACAAAGCAGAGATTCTGGATTTAATGTTGTAGCTTTCAAGGTCAGAAATGACTCAATTAGTTTGTTTGCTTGATTGACTAAAACAGGGACTAAAAGGTGGCCAATATTAAATGTCAGAGGTGTCTTGGTATGCCATAGACGAAGGTACTCAAAGGCTTTGTGAGATTAGAATGGAAAAGTAGATTTCTCATGTGATGCCTAGATACTTGCCCTGGAAGGATCCAGAGGACAAAATTTTTTCCATGTCTATGAGGAGTAAAGATGAGATGCAGCCCCAGCATCCTTGAGGAATTCGTGGTTGCTCTTCCCTGTAAGTCAGGAATTCCAATGGGAAGTGCTGTACACTGAACTGGGATGCATAAATACAATAAGGGTAACTAAATCCTGGAGTGGCAGGGGCCAAGAGGTGGCATTTAATTACCCAGGACAAGATGGGTGATTACAATAGTGGAGTTCAGAGTCAAAGCAGCAATCAGAAACATCTGACTTGCAGAACCCTATGGTGTCAGCTAGCTGATCATGCTGTCCCTAGAAGTTAAGGAGACAGAAAGTCTACTGAATTCATACTCAAGGTGTATAAACAAAAAAGTTACAGGTCATGTGAACAGAATTCTAAGTTAAATTTTCAAATACAGAGTTTAGTCCCTTGATAAATGCTCATATTTGAGCCAGTTTACAAACGCAGAACCCCTTGAATGAAAGAGAGGCTGGGTCCTCTTGAAAATGAAGTTTGCTTTAGTGCCAAAAATGTATACCATTCAACTTTTTTTTTTTTTTTTTTTTTTTTTTTTGCAGCCTTCTCTAAAGGGTCCTGTGGTCTATTACCAGCATAACTGTGAATCAGAAGAAAGAAAATAATCAGGCTTTTTAGGGTATACTGATTCCTGGCCCTGCCTGACACAAATTCCAAGAGACCCAAAACATCCCTGTGGCCTTCTAGTGAAAGGAGGGCTCATGGAAGCAAGTGATACATGGAGATGGAGATCACATCCATTTCACGGTGGCTCCAGGCCCATCTTGTGGTTACTTCCCCTGGTCCAGAACACATAACTGAAGTACATACACTCAGCAGCTGGCAGAATATCCCTGCTGGTTCCCTGATACGTGATTGCCTCTATTTAGAGAAACAGTAAACTAAAGCTATACCTCATTCCCAAAGTACCTATCCTCTTGTTTGATGTCATAACCCAGAAATCGCTGACAAATCTAATGCCATGAAGTTTCCCCCTCATGTTTTTCTCTAAGAGTTTATAGTTTTCATTTTTTATTGACATCTTCAATTATTTTTTTAACTTTTATTTGAAGTTCAAGGGTACATGTGTGGGATGTGCAGGTTTTTTCCATAGGTAAACGTGTGTGATGGGAATTTGTCATATAGCTTGTTTCATCATCCAAGTATTATACCTAATAACCATTAGTTATTTTTCCTGATGCTCACTCTCCTCCCAGCTTCCATCCTCTTATAGGCCCCAGTGTGTAATGTTCCCCTCTATGTATCCATGTGTTCTCATCATTTAGCTCACACATACAAGTGAGAATATGTGGTATTTGGTTTTCTGTTCAAGCATTAGTTTGCTAAGGGTAATGGCCTCCAGCTTCATCCATGACCCTGCAAAGGACATGATCTCATTCTTTTTTATGGCTGCATAGTATTCCATGGTGTATATGTACCACGTTTTCTTTATCCAGTCTATCACTGATGGGCATTTAGGTTGATTCCATGTCTTTGCTACAACATCATTAGACAAATGCAAATCAAAACCACAATGAGATATCATCTCTCACCAGTCAGAATGACTATTGTTAAAATGTCAAAAAAATAATAGATGCTCTCAAGGCTGTGGAGAAATAGGAATGTTTATACATTGTTGGTAGGAGTGTAAATTAATTCAATCACTGTGGAAGACAGTGTGGTGATTCCTCAAAGACCTAAAGACAGAAATACCATTCAACCTCGCAGTCCCATTACTGAGTATACACCCAAAGGCATTTTATGGTTTTAATTCTTAAGTCTTTGATCCATTTTGAGTATCCTCTATTTTTAATTTAAATGGCTTGTAAAATTAATTCAAAATTTTTGAATGACAAAAGTCTATAAAATTTCCTTCAATTGATTATTTAATTTAAAATCTTGATAAAATATGATGACATTTGCAATGAGCATAAAGCCAAAAAAATTAAAATTTTAATTCTGCAAAAATATTTTTAAATTAGTTTAAAAAGAAGCAGTTCACAAAAAGCTAATTAAACTTCCAATAAATCCATGAACAAAGTAAATTAAATAATGAGATACCGTTTTAGCTTCCTTATTTACAGAAAAAATTATTCCCTACTCCACCTCTGAAATAAGTCTGTCTTCCTACATAAGGTAAAGCTCCAAGCTAGTTATCTGGGTGCACTTACGTATTCATAAATAAACCATCAATTTTTAAAAAGTGTAAGTAAACCCGCAAGGTAAAATCCAAAGTCCATATAACTCTTGGGTGCACCATAGCCTTCCGTTTGGAAGCCCGTGAAAAAGGGTTGTGCACAAAATACATACTTCACATTTGCTTGATGAATGGCAAAGTGCTTTATAACAGGAATTCTGAATGAAATTTGTTCAGTTACTAAGCTTGGGAAGACATAAAAATAAAGATAAACATATTTTGTTTTTACTCACAGAAATTCTGCCAGCCTCAACTGATATATCCCAGCCAAAGCAAAGTGGTCTCACTCTTTCTTCCTCCTCCAACGCTTTGTGGCCCACAGCCACAGAAACAAATGGGGGATAAAGTCACAGGAATTCAGTGAGTGCCAAATATATGCTGTATCAGCCCGAATGATTGCTGGAAGGAATAAAACAGCACAATAGATTCCCGAGCCACGAAGTGTGTTTGGCGGTGCTGCCAAAAACCACAGCACCGCCGTGTGTGTGCACTTAGAAAATGTAAATACAGCCTCCCCATGGCACAGGACGAGCAGGGGTGAGCCGTGTGGATGGATGTGCTCCCATGAGTGCTGTCACTGGAAACAGGAGCATGCCAAGAGCACCTTGGTTTAATTTCAAGTAACCAGTAGTGAGAATTTGGCAGAGGTTAAGAAAGAAATTAAAGACCCTTTAAAATAAAATTGATCCATTTCTAACATATAAATTAAGTACATACACAGAGTTGGAGAACGGAGCCCAGATATATGGTGATATCACCCCAGCTTAGAATGGCATGAGTGAAGAAAACATATATGACACAGAAATAGCAGCTAAGTATTCATATCTCAAAAAAAAAAAAGTCAAGCCAAGGATTTCTTAACCATTAAGTATTGGATGTCGTTATTACAACCTCACTATATGTTACTTTTATAATCAAGATTGACTCTAGCAAACTAGATAGAATTCTTCTGTTAAGTACATGCTCAGCCACTCAAATAATCTTTTTCAGAATCCTCATCACACTCAGCATGAAGCTGCGAAACAGCTCAGGTAATTGCAGAGATAACTGCAACTGCCGCATTTGTTCTCATCCCAATTCCTTCCTCCCTCACTTCTCTTACTTAGGATTTCCCAAGTGCATTGCTTATCACATTTCCGGAGCAACAAACAAACAGACAAAACAAAAGAGGGACCTCATTCCCATGTTTCAGAATAAAATCTCTCACTACGGCAGGGGTGGGGGACAGTTTCAATATCATTGAAGAAACAACTTGTAACATTCTAACCTTTGATTTCTTAGACCTGTTTAAGTCCTATGACTAACACATTTAATTTACTCTTCCATGGACCTTCACAGCCACAATTTTAAGTTTTCCTTACTAGGAACTGCTTTAACATGGAAAAAGAATTCTGAAATATTCCTCTCTTTTAGCATTATCTGCTTTTCCACTATCTTACTCTTCGTCTTTCTACTTTGTAAATACAGATGTTTCCTTTTGTTAGCCAAGTACAGTACCCCAACTGTGACTTTATTTTCACTCGTAGAAGCTTTAAGCCAATGGCTCAATGATCCAGCCACTTTCTCGCCAACATTCAAAACTTCCACACCTCATGGTTGGATACATGTGACCATTTGCCTTTTGAGTTCTACATCTGGAATTCTGAGGGCTGGGGGGAAAGGCAACGTGGCTTAATGTTGCACTGGAGCGAGCACAGAAAGTCAACACCAAGACAAAAGTGTACCAAATTGCAGGGTCTTTATTGCCGGTGGCCACGGAGGACTCATGGCTCTCCAACCCATGGCCCCAAGCTCAGGGGGAGCAAAGCATTTAAGCTGCAAACCACATCCTTGTTCAGGGGGGGGGCACAGGGGTGTGCAAGGCAAGCTGTCTGTACAGAAGCTAAAGTCAGCGGTTTGTTGCAAGGGGAGGCGGGTAGCAGTGGAAATGTTTACCCTTAACACTTCTGAGAATTGCAGTACAATAACAGTTCTGAGAACTACACCTCTGCCCAGGGCCCAGGTGGCTTCTCTATAAGATACTGGTGCTTAGGCTTCTGTTTTAGCCCTTATCTCATTAAGGGCAAGGCATTTTCAGATTCATAGCAAGGGTCTCACTTAAATCTCATTCAATCTTGGCTGGGGTCTCAATCCTGGCCAACAAAATTGTTATGTGAGCTTATCTAGAAACTCTCTCTATACCCTGCAGAAGTTATTCCATCTCTCCCCATCCTCTGCAAACCAAATTCATTCTCTTACCTCTTCACTCAGCAAATCATCTAACACAGAAAATAATAAAGTAGTCTCTCCATACAATCAATTCCAATTAATTATAAATTGCCAAGAATCAATATGTGTATAATAGCATAAGCATAGACAATGAATTGATTGAGTTTAATGCAAAGTCCAAAACCTAGGACCAAATACATACAAATGTAAGGATAAAGCAAGTATGTATATAAATGTGTGTTTAAAATAGAAGTGGCATTTCACAGCAGTAGAGACACAGAAAGGTGGTAAAACGTGTGCTATGAGAACACCTGACCAGTCACAAGTTTCCCTGCCACATTCATGTCTACACCAATGTAAATTTCCCTTAACCTGGGGTCACTACGAATACTCAGTTACTTGTGTTTTGTGGAAAACTGCTACCTATGCCATGGTTCCAGGTTATTGAATGTTACAGTTCCTCCACTTCATGTCTCCCCCACATGATCCTATTGCAGAATCTATCTTACTTTTTATCTTTCAAGTCATTTTCAGCTTTCTGAGATTGACGTTTTTTTTCCCTTCTTTGAACTCCACTGGGACTTGTATACTGTTCCATTTCCATGATTTCATTTATTAGTTCATTTCTAAACATTCTCTGTACTTGTCTAAAATCCCACTAGCTGTAAAGACTGTGTTTAATTATGTTTATCTGTAATGCCTTTCCCAACAGATGATTGGGGCTCAGCAATGTACTAATTTTGATTTGGAAATCTTTCATTCCACAAACATTTATTGACTGTCTACTGTAAATGCAGGGGATGATATGAGTTGTGAGAGAGAGAGCAATGATAAATAAGACCTGGTCCTTGCCCTGGAATTGTTCCATAGCCCAGTGGTTGAGGCAGTTTGACCTGCAGGAAAAATTTATTATAAAAAAAAGAATCTGGATGCACTTAGCCTGAAAATCAGAACCATTAGGGATGATTTAATAACACACTGTGATCACATTAAGGTTAGAAAACGAGAGGCATTAAACTGCTCTCAATCTTTCTGAAGACCCAAAAAGACTATTAAGCACTATATGAATAATAAGTTTTTACAAATAGTTGTTGTTAAAAAATAGGTTAACATCGGGTGCATGATTATCATCTTTGGTGCTATTTCAAAAAAAGAATGAATCAACTTGAACATATATTTTTTTCTGCAAGGATTATGTAGAAATACTCTTTTCTTTTACATGTTATTTTATGCATATTATATAATTTTAATTTTATTCGTGCTTGACCATAAGTTCAAGGAGATATTTATTTGGTTTAACCTTGATATATATGATATCGACTTGAAAGTGAATGATAATATATATTGTAAGGTTTTCTCATATGAAATATTTATGGAATTATAAAATAGATTTTATACATTGCTAAGTATTCAAATATTCCTGTTCAGTTATTAAACTAAAGGTAACTGGAGAAAGGCATTTCTCTTCCAGAGGATTATATGCACACTATGTGACTGTGATGCACAGGCACACTTCAACAAACTAGATGAATTCAGACCTTTAGAAGTGGTGACATTTGCATATAAATTTAAACCCTGCCCCTGAGCTATAAGAATAAATTAATAATCCAATTTAAATATTTGAAAGATATGCCTTATAAGAAATATGGCATTAAAAGACAGAGTAGGAATATAGTAGGATAGATGTTCTTCCCAATAACATTTAATTTTATTATCACAAAAATAAGGTATGTGGAGTCCATGCAATTTGTATAATCCATCTAAAATACACATCTCTAATAAGGAAACTGCTTTAAGACAGAAATAATACTCTCATGGCAATTAAGGTTAAGTTGTGAATTTAGTGATAGAGAAGGAGAACTGTTCCATCTTAAAGAGAAAAATCAAAAGATAAGTCAAATTAAAAGATAAACACCCTAGCAACAATGTCACTTTAGGTAGAAACATTAAAACATTAAAAATGTTCGTGGCTTGGTACAATCTAAATTTGGTAGAGAACTTGATGAGTCAGTAAATTAAAGTGAGTGTTCAGATTTACTCATTATCTCGGACAAGGGAAGCGCTAACACTCCAAAGCTATCTTACTATCCTGATTAGAGTTTTCTCACAATGAATATGCTGGCATATCAGAAAATAGTGTGTTGCTTTATGGGTTATATTCAAAGATATGTTAAGGAGAGTCTACGTTCAGTACTTAACTCCTGTATAGACACGGTAGATACGGTGGCAATTCAGTCCTCATTCTCAATACATTTCCTCTCATTGAAATTTAGTTCACTCCGTTAATGAAACACTAAGAAACCTCAATTGTATAATTAAATTAAAATATAATTGTAATCATGTTAGTTTATTGTGATTTGACTGGCAATCTAACTGACAAATTATTGTCCAGTAATGCACATTCATAACATCTCATTGAGAAGAGGAAAGCAGCGGACAGAAAGAGTTTACACAAAATGTTTACGTAGAATATGGGAATATTTGAAATTTTCCTCTATTTTTATACTCGTAATTCCCTTATATACTTTTGCTCGTGTTTAACTCTACATGTCTATTCAACATTGTGTAACAGTGCATTTCATGTTTGTGATTTTGTATTTATTGGGAGGAGACTTGCCTTTGTGGGGGAGAGAGTTGATTATTTGTTTGGCTGTAATGCATGTTCTGTGTTTTTCTTTATATAGGCAAGCTAGCAGTGCGATTTTTTTAAGGAGAGTTTATTGGTATAAATTTATCCTGGACTACAGAAAATCACTATTCAAAATTATTCCCCAATGGCTTCTATTCAACCCTTGGGGTGGTAAGTTTCCTATGAATACAAGTGAAGAGGTAGGACTCATTTTCCTGTTGCCGTGAGTTACTTTACCAAAGTAATCAGGCTGACTGCACTCCCAGCACTTAGTGAAGGTGGGGACTGGAAAGTGCGGGCTCCAGTTAATTGAGCTGAGATGGCAGGACATGGATGGAATTGATGGTGGGTGGTGGCTGACTCACCTGGGCTCGCAGAAACAACTGTTACATTTTCAGAAATGTCATGAGCTGGTTTTAAGCATGGCAATTTTTAAAATTAAATTAAAGAAAAATAGATATATTACAAAACAAGTTAATACATAGTTAAACCTCCTTTTCCAGTTATTCTATGTTTTACACTATCCTCTTCACCCTGTGGTTAGATCCGTCCACTGAACCTGTGTGTGAGAAACCATGCACAGTATGGTGCCACTGTGTGCCATATTGCCCTGTTTCACATTAGCCACAGTAGGAGGAGTTACACTCAGCAATCTGAAAACTCTCCACATCAGGGCTTGATGTATTGTTGTCTTAACTATAATTAAGAAAATGATGAAGAAATAAAATTCTGCCTGGATATTTTTAAAGTTTTCTACCTAAAGATAATGCAGATTAAACTTAAAAGTGTGGTATATCTGCAGCCATTACATTATGAATAGCACAAAATACTGAAAATTATTTAGTATTAGAAAAGTAATATCATATGTAATTCAATAAAGTTACTCAACCACAATTAATGAGGGGAAGCACCAACATCTGCATGTCTTTGTTATGTTCATCTTTCTATTCATGTGAAAAAAATCAGCCAATATTTATGTTGAAACTATACTTGTGTAAGTTTCAACCCTTAGTTAGCTACAAACACAAGAAAAGCTTGGCAAACATCAATGAAACATGCTGTGAAAATCAGATGGCTAAATTAAATTATCAAAAATATTTAATTTTTATTTGTAAATTGAGTGTTTACATATCTTTTAATTAGTAATATTTATAATAAATAAGTATATCTATCTATAATATGCTATATATATGTTACATATATGTATATGCTTTTTCCAACAACTGATTGCTAAACATTTGCCAGAATACTATATGTAATCCAAAACCACTCATACTTTAGCAAGTTATGTCCATCTCTCTGGACATAAATTGTCCTTGGGCATAAATCCAGACAAGTTCACCCAATATTATTTGTTCGAACTTATATCTCTCTGACCAATCCAAGATCTTCTTAGAGAATCAGAAAATTACTGATAAAATACCGTATGTCACAAACTCCAATAAAAATGTATATTTTTTATTTCACAAACTCCATTATCTCAATGTATATAATGAGGCTTGCAAACAAGCTACCCAGAAGACATCTGGAATGCAATGTTGGTTCATTACATAGCGTTGATTCATCTTTTTTCAATCTCCCTATTAAAATCAGCAAACCCCAAACAAAACAGGCAAACAATAAGAACCTATGCTGAAATAACACTTATTGTTCAATAATGTACCAAATATCATGAAGAATTACCACTAATTGCAAAAGAATGGGCCATAAAAAGTGATAAGTGGTAGCAAACTCACTCATAAATGTTGGAAAAAAAAAGAAAATGGCGTTAGCTTCCATCCCATGCCCACCCTCCAACCTTATATCAGATAATTAGGCCTGGTAATAATACACAAATCATCGCATTTGTCCCCCACAGAGTTCCTTCTACAGAGAGCCTAATGATCTACCTCATTTTCTACATCCACTCAGGAGATTGTAGCTTCTGGTAACAATAGTTTTGAAGAAACAAGAGAGCAGAAAGTACTATATTAAATAGTGATATGTAAGGTGCAATCAGGAACATGGAAATGTGAGAGCCTTCCAGGCACAACTATTGGCAGAAACAGTAATGCAGTCTATTTAATGCCATCGTAAGCAAGCCGAGCCCAACATTTAGTGGACAAATTTGAATGAAATGTGAAAAACGGTGTTTAGCCAAAGGCATATGAGAAAAATACTTACCCCACAAATGGTACTCACATTTAAAAGCTCAAGAGTAAATGAACTACAAGTGTAACTAAGAGGGTTTAAAAATCTAAAATAAAACAAACTTTGGAAAGTCAGAAAAATAAGAAAAAACGAAAGGAACTATTTTCAAATTAGGAAACTGCAATCTGGTGGAAATGAATGATTAAATCAAAGTTTAAAACATTGTTTAAAAATAAATAAATGGGCAGAACCAAAACACCAAATGAAAGAGAAAAAATAGAATATATGGGAATAAACTCAACTAGTTGAGGCTTACAAAATTATAGTTTATTCTTGCTATGTTTTTAGACTTTGATTTTCTGTAGCAAGTTCCCATAAAAACTAATAACTTCTAAATTTTCTCAAAATATTGGAAAAATTGAACAGACAAAAAAATAGATAGTTGTAAAATTGTCTCTTAGCAAAGTACCAGCCAGATGGTTACATGAGCTAGAATAACATTAACGTTTTTCATAATTAGATGATTTCCATTATAATAAATTTTACTATTTTTTTTTTAATTTTCTGGACACAGAAGATAGAAAATTTTCTCAATTCATTTTATAAGACCAGCAATGTCCTGATGGTAACGGAGTAAAAAAAAAGTCACCACAAAACCATGAGGTCCTCAATTATAATATATATACACTCTGTGGTATAGTATTCTGTATATCTAAAGAAATAATTCACCATGATAATAAAGTTTATTAAAATACTGCAAGACTAATCACACTGTGGATGAATAGAAAAGACTTCTTAGTATTTTATTATGCATAGAAAAACCATTGAAATTTAGTGACTTCTCATTTTAAGAAAATAAATCATTAAGAAAAATAATAATATAATTTCACTTCCTTAACACATATCACTGTCAATGGCAAGCATCACAAAAATGCTGAGGCCTTGCACGTCTCACCAATAAAAAGCCTTAAGAACATAGGTTATTTATTTTGAATATTTTTCTTGGATTTTAGCCACTGAAATAGAGTATGAATAAAGTAATTAATCATATGCATAACAATGAAGTAAGTACCATTATAATTATTTGTCTCTGGAGAGATTTCTGTTACCAAAACTCCAAGCAAATCTACTAAAACACACTGGGACTAAAAGGAGATGTAATTTATGTTGGGACATCAAAAAAATGAAAAGTCAAAATTACATCCTTTGTAGCATATGTGGCAAAAACAGTTTACACAATTAAGAATTTCATTTGGAGCAGTAGGTGAATATTTCAGAAAAATAGGAACAACTGTTTGCTATGCAGGACCTCTAAGAAATGTCACAAAATGCTACTGGGAAACATAAATAAACATTGAGCAGGAGTGCCTTGCTCTTTTATGGAAAAAAATAATGTATGTTAAGAATAGATAATTAACCCCAATTAATCTTTAACTAGAATACATTTTAAGTAAAAACTCTAGAAGTATTTCATGTAATTAAGTGATTTTACAATTTATCTAGTATCATAGACTCATAACAAAAATCAAAAAGAGAGCACAAGATAGGCTCCTGTCTTAAAAAGTATTGAAATAGTGTCTAAGTTCACCTTTACTTGAATTTCTCAATTTTTTCTACCCACCTGGACAACATCTTGCTTGACTGCTAAATAATTCAGTTTATTTCAGTGTTTTTTTAGGAGATTTCCAAAGAACACTTACGTGCCTGTGCTATCATGTGTGACCTGTGGTCCAACCTGTGGCTTCAGGCTTCTCCAGGGTCCTCTCAGATAATTTCACCCCTGCATCTCAGCTGCTCACCCTGGTGCCTATATTCTTCACTATCCAAAGAGAATTGATAGGCAGCTGACATTGAGTCCGTATTGTATAACACACTTAACAGAAGAATTGAGAGTTTTGGAAAGGATTGATAACATGGAAAGGTAAACTTTAAATAGCATATTTTCTAGCACCACAAAAGGTTGCTGCTACTTCAGTAATTAGAGACTATCAGCATTTGCTATGCTTAGACCCAACCTGGCCCGCTGGTTTGCTGCCTGGATCTTTTCCTCAGATCAGTTTCTGCATCATCTGCTTCTTCTCCCTTATGTTTGGCCATAAACTCCTTTCCTATGGGATCACCAGAAGCAACTTTAAGTTCCCAAATAACCTGTTTCCAGAGACGATTGTACCTCTTTTATTTAAATAAATAATAAATAAAATAATTGTTTAAGTTACATAGGTCTGTTGCTTCTTTAAATGACTCACCCAGCCTTAAAATGCAGTATTTCCATAATCACTAACTCTACTGACATCCCTTTAAATTTAGCAATTACTACAGCATGGTATTTTAAAAATGAATTAGAAAGTGAAAATGTAAATAAAATGCAGGTGAAATTTTATGTGTTTTAACGTGATTGAGGGCTTTCTCAGCCTGACTTCAAGAATAAAATGTATAAATTAAAATATTGATACATTTGACAATTTAAAATAACACTTCCCTAAAAGAAAGAAGCAAAATGAGAAGAAACAAAGAAAAATAGTAAAGGAACAAAAGGAGGGAGTGAAGGAAGGTAGGCTGATGGAAAAAAGGGAAGGAAGAAAATAATAAAGATATATATATATAAGGAAAACAAAAGAAAGAGTAGCAATTATGATTAAAATATTATTAAAACTGGGAACAAAATAAATATTTACAAATGTATAAAAGACTAAGAACTAATATCTATACATATAAAGAGCCTCGAGAACATAATTAACTCATTTATGCCTAAGCTTCCAATTTTTTGAATTTTGGCAATCAGACCTTGGCAATGGCCTTAAGCGGTAGGATATAAATAACTCCCACATGCTTAGTGTTCCAATAATGGAACACTAGGCATAATGGGTTTAAAAAAACAATTTGCAATAAAGTGAAAAAGCAGTTCTCCAAAGAAAAAAATATATGTGGCTAACAAATATACAAAATAATTAGTTAAGAAATGCATAAAAACGCAAACACATTTTACCCTTCTTAGCAGATTGATTATCATAAAAAATAATGATAAATCCCAGTATGAGTCTATGCATGGGGCAGCACACTCAAATATTCTAGAAGAAAATATATTTTCTATTTTTCACTGGAAAAAATTTAGAAAAAGACTTAGGTATATGCATTATCTTTTATACAAATAGCCTGTGGGAATAATTGAAAACATGTTTTATTACAAAAAATTTTCGAATCATTGTTTAGAAGAGCCAAATACAACATGATGTAGATGTCCTGCAATTATAAGTCAAACACTAGATACTTAATGTAGTTGTCTGCACTGTGAATCATTGAAGTATTTGATTGATACAGGTGTACTTCTAATAAATTTTCAGTAGAAAAATTGGTTACAAAATAATAGTCTGTTATCCTGTTGGTACATGTAACTATTTTTGCTTTTTGATTATAAATTCTCTACACTGAAAATTATTTTTAAAATTAAAAGTTAAATTATTTCAATTTAGGACTATTTACACATTTAGATATGTACATGTGTAGGATGTATAAGTATTCATCTCATCATCTTATTACTATTTTTAGTTTGATTAATATCAGTTGATATATGAAACTTCACATACATTTTTATGTACAACTTATTTAGGGCATGTCTACTGTTAGGTTCAGGGAGTGGTATGTGTAGCACCCCAAGGATGGTGGTCATAGTTGATTACATAATCATGGTTGTCTAAGAAATCCTCTCATGACATACAATCCTTCAAGGCTTAACTCTACAAGCCCAGAGTATCAAGCATGCATTGTATTGCTGTAACTCATATTTTCATGCTAGCTGTCATATTGCCAATAATGCCAAGACCATCCTTAAATTTAAAACAGTAAAATTAACCCCAGTGTTCATAAGCAGACTCTGAGCAAAGGATCAAAGGGTAAGCTTTGGAGGTGGAGAAGTTAGAAAGTGGCCCAGAAAAAGGAAGGCAGCCCACAAAGGTGTGTTAATAAGGTGTGCTGGTGACAACTAGTATCAGTGGTGGTACCGTCTCACCTCTGTGACTTATGTGTACTGGCTGAGCCAATCCTAAATTCTTAGACTCTGCCCTTTCCTTGAATTGGTAAATGCCTTTGTGGATAGGTGCAGATCTTCAACTGCCCTATGAACGATTCTCTCCTTTGTTGCTTCTGAAGTTCTCTAAAGCCTTTAAGCCTATGATTTATCCAGCTTTTCCTGCTTATTTGAGCGAGAGCATTGGCCTGCCACAGACTATACCTTTCTACCCATATGCAAAACTTAATATTTTCATCCTACTCTTGCTAATTGGAAACTTGTGTCTGTCTTCTGGTTTTATAAGATATACTACAATTGTCTTTATTTATTTTTTTGTGGTATCTTCCTTAAACTAGTCTAATCATATTTATTGAATTCGTGACCATAGACTGCATTTTTACCAATTTGCAAATAGCTAATTATAAGGCTAATAAACAGATTTGTACAGTATGCTTGTGTCAGGGATGGCACGTCTGCCGGGGAGCTCTCAGCCAGTGAAAGGGTCCCGATACCTGGAAGAGAGAGTGCACGGAAAACAAAGGAGACAGAGAAGCGGGGTCTGGAGGGCTGAAAAGGCAATGCCTAAATGGCAATTTTATTTGTGCATAGGGTCCCAATATATACTGTCAGCTTTCAGACACTGACATCAGCCCACATTGTTTTAGCTTAAACATTAAAGGGAACAGAAAGTTACAAAGTCTGGCAAAGTAGATAAAATACAAGTTGAAAGAGAACAGTACTGAAGTCATAAAATAACCACAAAATGATGCAAAACAAGCAGATGCTCTTCTTATTATCTATTGTGAAAGAGTTTTATATTTAACAAAGTAACATTCTTTAAAGGTCAGGCCCACCATAAATTCCAGGAACAGTAATCTTAAAGAATCACATAAATAATCACAGGGTTCAAGCAGTACTTGATAAACAGAGTCACAAAACTAGTCCAAAGCAGGAACCGAGATAAAACACAATGTCTTAGCAAAACCACACAGCCATCACCAGGCCACTGTGTAAGTGCCTGGGAGATCAAAATAGCCCTTTTACACAATCCCTCATCCTTAGTTCCTGCTTTCCCGTAGCTCAACTGCCTCCAGGAGGGGGAAAATGCTTCTGGGCTCAAGCTCACATTATGGCGGAGACACTTTTAGGGGTCTCTACGCTGGAGCGACACCCACATGCTTGCCTTTTTTTTTTCTAGCAATTTTTTTAGGTTGTTAAATTTCACTCTCTAAAATAAAGCAATTTAAAGCAGATTATCCCACCTCTTCATAGCTATGAACCATTGATGGTGTATTTTATTGACTGTTACTTGTTACTTGGTGGTTTTGTTGATCATGGAATATTCATCACTGTTCTCACTATTTCATCTCAAAGGGCTCTGAATCAGCCTCCGACAATATTATGCCTTTGTTATGGGTCTTACTCCATGTGTCATCCTGTGAGGCCTCTATCTGTCTTTCAGTGTATGAATCAGGAAATGGAATTGTTGTACACACAATTTAACGGCTGAACCATAAAACAACCTTACTACCCATACCTTTGGATTTTTCCAAAGATATTAATATTAAGACCTCTTCCTAAACAAATGCTAACCTTTTTTTTCTGCTCTTTTAAAAACACTCCAAAGTCTCTGTTTTGTCCTACCATATTTTTTCCAGATCAGGCTCTGTGCACTTCAGAAATCCCTCTTGCAAATTGCTCATTCTCTGTAAGTTAAAACAGTTCCATCTTCAATTTTAAAAAATAAAATTATTTTACTTCCATAAGGAAGTGTGACTGCTAGTAATTGTGAAAAGTGTGAGAAAATTAAATTTCTCCCAGTATTTAAGCTAACCAACTAGCCTGCCATACATAGTTTAGTGAAGACCCAAGATTCCTGAATCGAAGGCAAAGACTGTAAGACTCACAGGAACAGCAGTGGTGGAATCACAGGCCTGATGCTCAGTGCTGATGCTGGTTCCTCGCTCCCCAAGAATAACACAGAGGCCCAGCCTGGTCATGTGGTGGGCAGTATTTCTGGAATGGAACACTGAACTGAGGGATTTACCACTTTTACAGACAATAAAAATAAACATCATCTTTGTTGCCTAATCCTTCAAGTTTGCTCTGTGGAAACATAACGCTGAGGCAGGGTCCAGATCAAAATCGGCCCCATCTTGCTTTCTGCGAATAATGGGCAAGAATGAGCAGAGACACTCAAGGTTCCCCGCAGATGGTACCTCCCGTGAAGTGCTTCTAGTTCTACAGATTGGAGAAAGGGAAATTAAGGAGAAGGGCCTTCCTCTGAGCTAGAGTTTGCTTTCCTCCTATACGTTGAGGGTGAACATTTGGGTTCTTAAAGGAAAATCCAACAATATAAAGACATTAAGTAATTTGCCTATGACTACAAAGGTACAAGTAGTCAGGCAAAGAATAAATCCAAGCATTTCTTAACCTTTATCCTCCACTCTCTCCAAAAGTAAATCTGGATGAATAAATACAGAAAAAGAAGAGGCAGAAAGCTACATTAAATTATTTCTTTTTGTCTTGATTTTTACTTCAACATTACTTCTATTTTCCATATCCTCTCAAGTTTCTGACAACTTTTGACCTTGGCTAACTCCTCTCCAAAAAGAGAAAATTATATTTTAGCCCCAGACCATTTGCTGCCACCCAAAAGTCACTCACAATCAATTTAGTAACTGATATTAATGTCTGCTACATGTACCGATGTGAATCTGTAGGCAGCATATAAATCATCAGGCTTTCAACTTTGGGAGGGTGACAATGATCTTCCCAGAGGCTTGTGAAATATATGTGTTTTATTCTCAGGTAGTTTATATACATAGTGAAAACCATCTTGTTTTGACACCTTATCTACTTTTAACTCCCGAAAGCAATGTTTCTAATATTTTCTGAAAGAAATTTTGAGGGAAGTAACCAGTTATTTGGTGCAATTACGGTCAATGTCAGCACATGCTCCTATAGCATATGCGAATTATTAAGCTTATTATAATTTTCTAAGTAAGTAAAAGGGAGTGCAATATATTTAGAGATGTTTTAATATTTAAAATTTTATGTTTTGGTGGGATTTGGGTAACACAGAAATAGAATTGTGAATACCTCTTTTGTATCTGGCCATTGTTACCATATTTTATGGAAAGATTAATGCCCCTGTACTTGGTCAATTATCTTTCTTGCAGTGAAACATCCTTCTGATGTCAGCTGATTGCAGTTTTGAGTGTGTGGTTCCTGTGTTTGAGGTTCTAGGGCATCATGACCACTGTCATAACTACTGCCTTCATTCTGTTATCTGGACCTCGAGTAGACCATATGTCATCTATTTAGAAATGTCGTTGGTTCCATACGGAATTATATAGAATTTGGGGCCAAGAGTGGGATGTTATAGATAAAGGTCCTAAAATGTAAAACAAGCTGATTTAAAGTTTTCTCTGGAGTGTCTCCTTTAATTTTGAACTGTAGTTGTCTTTACACATATGCAGTAACTCATAGCCCATCTCCCTTCCTTAATCAGATAAAAATTTTTGTCTCAAAAAAAAAAAAAAAAAAAAACAGAGCTCCCTGGAAATGATGCTGTTATTCTTGACCCTGTCAAGAGAATCTCCATGCATCTATAATGTGAGAAGGAAATTCACTCCGCCCCTGAATCCCATGTGACTTGGCAGCTGCTGGCTTCTTTCTTAGGACAGAGGAAGACAACTCTGTCCATGTCTCTCCCACTGACGTTCTTCCCACTTTTGTGAAAATTTAACATTCTTTCTATCCAAATGTTTGAGTATTATGGACTAAAAATTTGTTTATCCCAAAATGTAAATGTGAAATTCATATGCTCCACATAAAGTTTTTTTAAAAGAATAAATGTGTTAGATCGTCTATTTTGAGGAAATCGTTTTCCATTTTTACAAAGGGCAACAAAACTTACAAGTTAATTAAGCCAAATTGTTTAGCAGAAAGAAGAGCAAACTTTTCTGAAGAAGCATTAAAATTGTCAGTGTAACAAAAGTTTCTCCAATAAAAATGTAATCAATTCAAAATTATGAACACGATTATGTTTACAAAAATGGTTATGAGGTGTACCCTGGAGAAATATTCAGCTATTAAAAAATTCCCTTCCGTTACCAGTCTCTGTAAATATAGGAGAATTAGGTCAACCAGATATCAATGGAAATCTGTGCTTCCACAATCACTCTTATTATAGCCACAAGGCAACTCTGTCCCAGAATCTATATTTATTAAATAGTCTTAAATAAGTAAGCCAAGAGACTCCCACTGGAATTTATTTTACTCAGATTTCTTGAGGAAATAAGTGCTTTAAAATATTTAACTGAATATATTTTGGAACAGTTTTTCTGTTACTAAGCATATCACCATTACCACATGCAAGACACAATGAGGGCATGGTTGAACTTGTTTTATATCCATGGACATGCCTTAGATCAGTTAGTAACCAGCTGCTACTAAGGTGGAAAGCCTATCCATCCAAAAGCCTAAACAGTGCTGAGAATTTTTTGTCTTCTATTTAAAGTTAATGTAATAAAATAGTTTTTTCCTCCCTCTGGAAATCTATCCTAGATATCAAAAGTGATTACAAAGTTGATTTCAGTTAAATTAGGAAGAATCAAGCAATAAACTGTAGGAAACTTTCAATAACAAAAGATTATTCCAGGGGTATCTAAAAAAAAATGCTGAAAAGAACAATCAGATGGGAAAAGGAATATATGGGCGCAGAGGATAAACACAAATGTGTTTAAAAAGAAGAAATTGATTTATCATACCGTTTGGTTTTAAGAGAGCAAGTAAATTAAGACGATAAGAGATACTGTTGAGTTTGGTAATCGGTGAAGGGATATAAATAGGTGTAGATTAAAATGGGTTCAAGAGTCAATAATGACAGTTCAAGGTCAGCAACATGCAGTAAGTTCATGCAGGATTTTGGTAAATCTTCAGAAATGTGCAACTACAAGTTTTTTAAGAGTATACTCCGTATCTTGTAAAAAAGTAAAGGACACACCTAGTTATTGGAAAAAGAATTGAGAGCCACACAAGAAAATGTAGACTGTGTTATGCATAGTGATGGCTTGAAATACACATGAAAGAAAACATGAAGCTTAAAGTTAGAAATGAGAAACCTGCACAAAAGATAGAACCATTAGCAGAATCTAGAAAAAACGTCTGTCTGATGGCTCAACAAGACAATGAAGATTGTTGCTTCTGTTTAGACTATAGGTTAAACACAATAAAATTTACCATGAGAAAATCGAAACTCTGATCTTGTATGTGAAATTGGTCTGAAGTTTGAATTTATATTGCGTATTTAGAAGAAAATATTGTAAGCTAAGGAACTTAAAGCCAGAAGATGAGAAAGCAGAAGATGCTCCCTAAGGCCAGCACTATAGGATCCCTTAACCATTCACACAAAACCGCCTCACTGAATTAGTTCTAACGGCAACCAATTACAGAAGAACAACAACAACAAATCAAAATTTGCTATTTTATTGTTTTTGAAAAAATTCTAATAACAATTTAAAAAGCTAATATACCAAGTATTGGACATATTAGAATTAGAAAAATAACTAATAAAAATGTTAAAAGTGAAAATGGCATCCCTAACATATCAACAATGAACATTTAAAAAAATTGACATAAAAAAGTAAAGATAGAGGGAAATAGCAGAGTGGGACACTCACAGAATGGATCCCTCTAATAAACAACCATAGGCTAGGAAACACTACTAGTATCAACTTTTGTAGAACTCAAGAATGTAAAACTTTTTTTTGAGATGGAGTTTTACTCTTGTTGCCCAGGCTGGAGTGCAATGGCACGCTCTCAGCTCACTGCAACCTCTGCTTCCTGGGTTCAAGTGACTCTCCTGCCTCACCCTCTGGAGTAGCTGGGATTACAGGCATGCACCACCATGCCTGGCTAATTTTTTACTAATTTTTTTTTACTAATAATTTTTACTAATATTTTTAGTAGAGATGGGGTTTCACCATGTTGGTCAGGCTGGTCTCGAACTCAGGTGATCTGCTTGCCTTGGCCTCCCAAAATGCTGGCATTACAGGCGTGAGCCACAGCACCAAGCCCTAATCTAAAACTTAACAGCAAGCACAGAAATGCTCAACAGAGAAAAGGAGAACTGCTCAGTAGAGAAAAGGACAACTGATTTTAGGTGTGAGATTACTGTAACACTTTCATCCACCTGCCTACCATCTTTCATTTTCTAGGGCAGTGGCAGCAACTATGGCGAAGGCTTCCTGCATTTCTGGTGCTGCTTGCTGGTGCCAGCACAATGAAAAGGGCTTTGCTCTTAAAATGCTGTGGTTATGTATTTTGACATGTCTGCTGTTCCCAAGAGACTACCACAGAGGATGATCTTTGTCTTGCTGCTCCTCCCCTCTAACTAGGGCAGTGGTAGTGTCTGTTGAAAGTTATAAATACATATTTTCTGTACCCACCTGTGCCAAGAGATGGCAGATGGGGCAAGTGGTATGAAGACTCAAGTCTGTTGAGTAGGAGAAGGCAAGAAAATAGGTCTCTGATGGAATTAGAGGCTCTGAAGAAAGAGTGTGATGCATAAGCCCAGGACTGGATGCATGCTCAGAAAGGATCTGAGAAGACGTAGATGTGCATGTCTGGCAGATTTGTGTGCTTTGTTCAAGCAAAGGGTGGAGGAAAAGGGAGGGCTATAGGCAGCCTGCTTAGCATTGAGCAGTATCACAGCTGTATTAGAGCCAAGCTGTAATGACATAATGATAAGCAGAGTAGTATCTTCTCTCTCTCTCTTCTCTTTCTGTCTCTCCCCCAGGCATTTAAGAAAATCTTTCTTAGGACAGGTCACTGGCTGACTACTCAGATAATGGAGTAGACTTCTGTGAATCCAGATGACAAGAGTTACAGTCTTTTCAATAAAATTTGGAAAAGGTCTAAAACAAATGTATGATTGCAGACCTGAACAACCAGAAACAGTCAATTTTGAGAAAGAGGGAATATCTGATTTTCAGAGTTATGACATTATAATATTCAAATGCCCAGTTTTCAACAATAAAAGTAAAAGTCATACAAATAAACAAAAATATGGCCAATTTAAAGGAAAAGTAGAAATTGCTGAAAGTTGTTCCTAAGGATAACCAGACATTAAAATTACCAGACAAAAACTTTAAACCAACTTTCTTAAATATACTCAAAATGCTAAAGAAAACCATGGACCGAAAGTGAGTAGTAACCTGTAAAATGATACATGAACACAAAGTTTATTGATAAGAGAAAGAAATGATTCAAATAACTCAAGTGGAAATTATGGAGCTAAACATTATAAAAAATGAATTAAAAATGCACTAGAGGTGTTTAACAGAAGATATAAACAGAAAGAATAAGGAATCAGTGAACATGAAGACTAGATAAACGATCCAGCTTGAGGAACAGAAAGAAAAAAGAATGAAGAAAACTAAACAGAACCTAGGGAACCTGTGGGATGACCCCAAGGACACCAACACAAGTGTTATTGGAATTTCAGAAGGAGAAGAGAGAGAAAAAGGGGAAGAAAGAATATTTGAAAAAATAATAGCAGAAAATATCTCAAATTAGATAAAATACATGAATCTGGCTATTCACAAAGCTCAACAAATTTCAAGTGGGATGAATTTAAATAAATCTACCCATGTTTTCAGCTTAAAATATCACACCAATTCTGGAGTTCCGTGTGACTTCCTGCATTGTTAAGGAATGATGTTTGGCATAATTCAAAATAATACTTAAGAGACATTTTAAACAATCTGATATTTCAAGAAACCATTGATTAATCCCTCAGATTCTACCTTTACTTCTCTGACTTCTTAAAACTATCATGTCCTCTTGAAATCAAATTAACCAAATTCTAAGAAGAGTGGCTTGGTTGATCTCCTGTTTATGCAAATATAGGAATTTAAAATATTCCTACACTCTTCACCTTTTGAAATAACACTTAGTTGGAAAAAGCGTTATCATGGCGTAAATGGGTTCACTGATATGAGTGTCCCACTAAAACCTAACCCTTCACCCCTGAGAACAAAAATCTGAGAAGACTTTTGAGGTGGCCCTCATCAAGATCTGCTAACAGAAAAAGGATCTGAAGATTCATAAAGAGGCACAATTTCTGCTATCATCACCACAAGGTAGGGTCCTGTTTCTCAGGGACAGTAGCTGCACTAGGATCCCTACTTCATTTTCCTAAAGCCGGCTTTTCCTGGATCACATCACTTCATGTCAGGAATGCCAGCATGCTATCTGAGTTTTGCATTTTGTCCTCACACAAAGTCTGTTAACCCAAGTTCATTAATCTAAATTTACTGACTCCAAATATTTCATTTTTACTAATTAAAAGCAATGTTTCCCTCCTCCCACACACTAAATTCTTCTTTTAATACTACCAATACAACAGTGACTTTATCTTACTTAATGCTTCCCTCTAGACATTTGGAAATAATATGCATTCTCCTTAGACGAAATGAGGTCCTGAGATTAAGGTACAATTTGGCTAAGAGGGGCAGAAAAGGCCTCATTTAACATGTGCATACAATTATTAGACAACACAAGAGTGAACAAAATTTGCACCCATTTTTATAAGTTATTGCCAAGCCATCCTACATATTCTATCTGACAGTTTTAAAATCTTCTACATTAAATATCTAAATTAATAGGCATATGTGCTCAGGTATGTAATTACTCATAGAAAGACTAAACACATCCAAATATAAGTACTAATTGTAACTGCTTATAAGAAGTAAGTTTTAAATAATTTTGTAATACAATTGCCTCTTAATTTCTCTCTTTTACATTTTCCAATGTAACATATACATTGATAGATAAAAGAGCTATTAAAAACTATTATATAAAATCATATATTTCTAGCATTATACTTAAAACATATACTCAATAAAATGATTAGAATGAATCCTTTTGGTAGATACGATAATATGCTCTTCTCAATCTCCTTATCTTTTGTACATTCGATAATTTTTACATGTATTTTTTCACAATGAAAAACATAAAAGTTATTATAAAATAAGAGGTAGCAGCACGGATGCCACTTTATACTTATTACCCCGGATTCTCTGAGGTGTAGCTGCAGCAGTTCATGTCAGTGCCACTCAGAGGCCAGACGATGAGAGCTCCTTGGGAATTACACTTTTCAGGCGTATTTTTATACCTACATAGAATTGCTTGGCCTTCACTGCCCAGAAATAGAAGGTTCTCTGTCTTTACTTTATTTAGTGATACTATCTTACCTTACTACTCTTGATCCAATATAAAGTTTCTTACAGCCTCTTTAAATGGTTTAAGGTGACGTATAAAAATCACTTGCTGGAATGTCTTTAGGAAACATTATGTAATTTAACCAACTTCATTTAAAGTCAAATGATTATAATATTTCCTAAATATAATAAATATTTTCTGAGTTGATGCCTTTGTATTTCACTTTAAACATATATGTATATATATGTAATGTCTCAAGATTTAGATAAGTGCATACTCCCATCACCAAAAAAAAAAAGAAAGATACCGTACTAGACAAATGACACTACAAACTGGATTATCTTCCAAGTACTCCAGCTGTCAATGATTCTCATTCACAATCTTGTGCAGAAATGATTTAATAATTTTCCAGGAAAAGTAAATTTTGCCTTCCATCTTCTACTGAATGTGTAATAGATTAATCCAGCAGAATATTCTCACACTAACATTGAAAGGGAATCTTTGCTTACACAGTGTGCTCATTCCATAGACCAATGTGGAGATCCCATTTCTCACCTGCCTCTAAAGAGACTTCTGACTCTATGATTATTTGTACTTTGCCATTATTCAAATTCTTTGAAAATATGTAATACATTAAAATATGCATTTATTTTAAAATTTTGTATCAGTATATGATGTTTTTTGATTTAGCTTCTTGTTACTGAGAACTGCACACCCAGCACAAATGGGTCCATCTAACTGTTCTACACTAACAGACTAGATCAAACTCTAGGATGGCCACTTGTCAGCTCCAGGCCATGCCCTCAGATGATCCCAGCTCACTTAACATGTCAGGTCTGTTCCAGCCAAAACCTAACTATAGGTCCCTTACCTTTATCTTAGAACATTTACATTAGTAAACATGCAATGTACATTCTGAACTACTAAAATGTACTTGTAATCTTTGTCTGCTCTTTAGGATGTAAATCTTCTGCAATCCAAAATGTTTTTTAAGGACCTTGGAAGCATTCCTTATAAATGTCATCATCAAGAAGGATAGAACCCTCGCCTTGGCATCTTTGTGAGAGGGCTGGAGACTGACTTTGATAAATACTAATGAGCAGATGTTGACGATCTAATCACACTGACCAACTAACCCCCTTAATGTCTTTCAGTACTTTCAATTTAGGGTATCCCAGTATTTATGAAATTCTCATCTCTTGCTTCAGTGAAGTTGAGGTTAGACACTGTAAGAAATAGACTTCAATTTTTTGAAAGTGGGAATTTGAACTCTCTGAATATGGAATCTGATATCATTTCCTTGGGAGATAGTTCTTTTTGTAATTCTGGTGTCTCTCCAAGTCTGCTGAGCAACTACAAAAGTATTTGCATAAAAACAGCCCGGGAAGCTAGAGATAATGTCTCCCTAAAGATAGAATCCTGACAACACTTGGGCTAATGAAATCTCCCTCCTTTCTCTAGGAGATAGTACATTCCAGCATAGTTCACTTAATTGCTCTAAAATCTTACAGGATAAGCCCTGCTAAGTTTTAGACTTCCTTGGGACCTGTAGTCCCCTTCTTCTTTCTGATTTCTCCCCTTTAGAACACAAATGTTTATCCTACGGTTGGTCCCACCCTTGCATTTTGGAATTCACAAATCTGTTGTCTGGTTTCACAGCTAGAGAAAAATTTTGCCTCAGGATGACTAATGCCTTCATATCATTCATACTTGATTTTGATGATACTTAGATGAGACATCCACTTAAATTTGATGCTAGAATGGGTTAAGCATCAAATGGGTCTGTTGGGAATCAGTAAATGCATTTTGCTTGTGAGAAGGACATAAACTTTGTGGGGCCAGAGGATTGAGTGGTATGGGATGAATTGCATCCCTTCAAAATTCCTATGTGCAAGTTCTAACTCCCAATACTTCAGAATGTGACTGTATTTGGAGATTAGGTCTTTAAAGAGGTGACTAAGTTATAATGAGTTCATTAGGGTGAACTGTAATGCAGTATGACTGGTGTCCTTATAAGGAAAGGATATTAGGATGCAGACATGTACAAAGTAAGACCATGTGAAGATGTAGGGGGGAAATGGCCATCTACAAGCAAATACTAATTTGCCTGTTTCTGAAAGCCAGCGGGTCAAGCAAATACTACAAGCAAATACTAATCTAGGGGGGGAAATGGCCATCTACAGGCAAATACTAACTTGCCTGTTTCTGAAAGCCAGCGGGTCCAGGATTCACCAGTCCTCCAGGGACTGCAAGGAGCCAAACAATAGTTCCGAACAGTAGAGCAAGCACTCACTGTGGCTCATCCCTCTAGTTCAACACAGTGAACAAAGACTAACATGCAGGTCCTCGTTTCTGATTGGGGGTTATATACACATCTAGTGCCTTATTTTTTTCAGCTGCTGCCAAGGATCTGGTTTCTAACTCTCCTGTTTCTGGGAGCTAATGGAACATGCAATCACTATTCCCCAGAAAGCCCGAATGAGTGTATGGAGCCACTTCCTGTTGCTTGCTCCTAGCCTGCTCGAGCAATAAAACTAATCCTTCCAGTTTCTCCCTATAAGGCATTTTACTACACATCTACCCTGCTACTTTTCCAGTAGGGACTAAGGGAGTGGCTTCCAACCTGCCTGTCTCTAAGAGCTGATGAAGCCTGGCATTGGCTAGGCCCCTGAAGGCTACAGAGAGAACAGAACTGGTTTAAAGGAGAGTGCACTCTGAACAAGCATGTAGATATTTGCTGCAGCTCTCCTCTCCAGCTTAGTAGAAAGTAAGTGAGGAAGAATTGCAGCTCCCAGTTTCTCTGCAGAGAAAAGGTATTAGAACACATATCTAGTATCCCAACTTTTCTGGCTTCTATTAAGAGACTAGCTTCTATCATGCCTGTCTCAGGGCACCAATGGGACTTGAAATACTCTAGAACTCAGGGGCTGCTAAAAGCGAAGGTGGTGGCTGAGACCAGAACAGACATATGAGAGGCACCAGAATTTTTATCTAGGCTGATTGATGAGGGGTCTTCTTTTTTAAAAGGCCAGTATGTGAAAACTAAGAGGGGTCATTGTTTTATCTAATGCACTGATGGAGACAACGAAAATAAAAGAAATATAAGAAAATAGGTTCCAAATAATAAAAACTGGTAAATGCCCATAAACCAATTCTAACAAAAGAATATATGGGATTTACCCAACAGAAAACAGTGTGCATAAGTGTGTTCACTGAGGTCAGGAGAGCAATGCATAAGCAAAATGAGAATTTCAGTAAAGTGATACAAAATATTGATAAGTATCTAACAGAAATTATAGAGCTGAAGAATAGAATAAGTAAACTGAAGAATTCAGTAGAGGGGATTCAACAACAGAATAAATAAGTAGAAGAAAGGATTATGAACACATGGGCAGATCATTGGAAGTTACCTATTCAGTGGAATAAAGAAAATATAATAAAAATGTGTGAAGAAAGCCTATGAACTTACAGGACATCATCAACTAGATCAATATCAGAAGAGAGAGAAATAAGAAGAAAGCTTATTTTTGAAAAAATGGCTGAAACCTTCCCAATCTGGAAAAGAAAAAGGTATTAGGATTTAGGAAGCCCAGAGGACACCAAAAATCTGAACTTAAAAAATCCATACCAAAATACATTATAATCAGACTGTCAAAAGAGTCAAGGTGAGAATTTTGAAAGCAGCAAGAAAAATGTGACTTGTCCCATACACGGGAACCTCTATAACACTATCAGTGCATTTTCCAGTGGAAATATTGCATGTCAGAAAAGAGTGGAATGAGATAAATTGTTTTCTCAAATAAAAACAAAGAAAAAGAAAAGCTTCCAAGAAAGGATACCATCCCTGGCAAAGCTATCCTTCAAAAATGAAGGGGAGACAAAGACTTTCTCAGACAATCAAAAGCTAAGTAAACTCCTCACTACTTGACTTGACTTACAAAAAAGTTAATGTTTCAAGTTGACATAAAAAGACAACTAAAAAGCAACACAATAGCATAAAAAAAGATAAAACTTGTTTGTAAAGGTAAATCTATGGACAAGTAACAGGATACTCTATTACTGTAACAGTGGTGGAAAATCACTTTTAATTCTAGTGTAACAGTTAAACATAAAAATATTATTTTGACTCAGTGAAACTGTGCTAATAGTTACACAATATGGAAATTGTGACATAACATATAAAGTGTGTGTGGGAGTAAAATGGTACAGTCTTTGTGTGAAAGTGAATAAGTTGTTATCAGCTTAAAATAGACTTTTAGAGCTCTATTTTATGTAAGCCATAAGTAACCATGAAGAAAATACTGTGGAAGTAATACACACACACACACACACACACACACACACACACACACAGAAGTAATTCAGTATGTCAAAAAAAATTAAAAACCAAACAAATGGCAAAATACTAAAAAAAAAATAGCAAGAGAAAAATAAGGGACAAAGAACCACAAGACAAACATAAATTAATTAACAACAGAGCAATAGTAAATCTTTCTCTGTCAATAATTACTTTAAATGTAAATAAACTAAACTTCCCAAACAAAAGACAGAATGTCCAAATGGACAAAAAAAACACAAGATCCAACTATTTGCTTTCTACGAAAATGAAACTTGAGATTTAAAGACAGGCTGAAAGTGAAGAGATAGAAAAATACATTCCATGTGAATGGTAAACAAAAGTAAGTCGAGTAGTAATGTTTACATCAGACAACATAGATTTTATATCAAGAACTGTCTCTAGAGCCAAAGTAGGTAATCATATTACAATAAAAGGGTCAATTCATCAGGAGGATTATAACGGTCATAAATATATAGGCGTCTGACATCAGTGTACCTGAACATACAAAATGCCATGGGAACAAGGATGGTCTTTTAGAAGCTTAGACTAGACTTTAATGCAAGTTACAGAAAACATCCTGAATCTGAAAAATAATCAGTGAAAAACAAACAGATTTAATATGTTAAGATTATGTTTGTTTAAAAATTGTATATTTTATTTATCTTTTTAGGATCCATTAATTTAATAGAAACCCCTGCTGAGTATGCTCCTTATATACTATGATGCTGGCTTAGTTGAGTTCATCAAATTCTTATCAACAGAGAGAAAGTTTTATACTTTAAGATGACACCCTTGCTTGGCCAGTTAATGTTGCTGATATTAAAAATGAAATCCCAGCAACCACAAGGACTGACTGTACTTAGTGCCACAATCAGACAAAAAGCAACTTCTTTAAAGATACCATTTAATGAAAGCAGTTGTTGGCCAACTGTGGTGGCTCACACCTGTAATCGTAGCACTTTGGAAGGCCGAGGCAGGTGGATCACTTGAGGTCAGGAGTTCGAGACCAGCCTGGCCAACATGGTGAAACCTGGTCTCTACTAAAAATACAAAACTTAGCCAGGCATGACGTAATCCCAACTACTCAGGAGACTGAGGCAGGAGAATCGCTCTAAACTGGGAGGTGCAGGTTGCAGCGAGCCAAGATCAGGTTACAGCACTCCAGCCTGGGCAACAGAGAAAGACTCTGTCAAAAAAAAAAAAAAAGGGGGAAGCAGTTCCAACCAGAAAGGCATTATTCCTCATAAGGGAAAGAACTTCAGCAATGGGTAGGTTCTTTGTCTCACAAAGCATTTGTTGGTCTGACAGGCTTACAACTTTATTGAGAAGAAAGAGATACTTCACTCTGCCTGAGATTCCAAGGAGCAATACCAGTTACACATGCTATAGGAGCTGATAGAAACTAGTCACTGAGACAGGAGGGTTTGGGGGGAAATTTAATGGCAGAGGAAGACAGGACAGAAGAACCTGCTAGCTTGCCTTAAGTCACAGGAAATGAGAAAGAAAGGCACACATGAGTAACAGAAGAAGGGAAGGGAATCTTAATATTCAATATTTTATGTTATAAATGCAATGACGAGTAAAATAGTAAAATAAAAAATGACTTTTCAGTTTTGATTAACAGTATTATTTGCCAAACAGAGAGAAAAATTTTGAAAAGACTTGTGTAAAAAGGAAGTGCAAATTTACACTCTTACAAGATGAAAATCTAACAGAATAAGATTTTAATAGAGTCAATTATTCAAGTATGATTCTCTTGAGGCCAATAAAAAAATGAAAGAGAGAGAAGGAAAATAGCTCTCACTCCTGATTCTAATGAGAGCAATTCCTGATGAACATAGATAACTGGTGGCAACACGGACCATGGAGCTTCAAAACTAGCAAGACAAGAAGCTGCGGTGTAAAGTGCACAGCTCCAAAACAGGCTTGCGCAGATCACCGGAAGGCGAACGGAAAACGTGAAGAGGGATTGCTCTGGGCAAACCCATTACACGTATAACAAAAAACACAGTGAAACCCCATCTCTACTAAAAATCCGAAAAATCGTCAGGTGCAGTGGCAGGAGCCTGTAATCCCAGCTAGAATTGCTTGAACCGGGAAGCCGAGATCATGCCACTGCACTCCAACCTGGGCAACAAGAGTGAGATCCTGTCTCAAAAAAAAAAAAAAAGGCCCCTTCCTTCTCATCAGGCCCAAATCAGACCTCTGCTGAGCTGTAAATGTATCATCATATGAGCCGAAAGTAAAAATCAAAATCAGTGTTCCATGTATTTGGATGCACTCACACTGTTGTATGCACATATGAGAGATTGAGTGTGGGAATCTGTATAAGGGTCTGTAACATTTTATGATGCCGATCTTTGTTACAACGGTTTAACTGAGTAAATATTCCACCCAGAGACATTAATGCAAAAATGTATCCACTACTTATTTGGATAAATATGGCTATATTCTATAGTTCCCTCCATTTGTCTTATTGAGAAAGGCAGGGTGGAGAATAACTGAGAGCTTCATAGCAAGGGCCTTGGGGTCAGAACGCCTGGGCTGGAATTCTTCCACCTCTGCTAATCTGAAAAATAGCACTAGGATATTATTTAATTTGTTAAATTTCAGAATTCATTTCTTCATCTCTACCGTAACTGTAATGATAAATGATATAATGCATTAAAAACACCTAGCACTGGAGCTGGCATTACAGTAAGTGCTTTCCAAAGGATGGCTATTTGTGTAAATTTAAGCTGATTTTAGTTGGTGTCAATTGATTTGTCAAAATGCTTACTGTAACAACTCCTATTTTATCCCCTTCTATAAAATTCAATACTGTTACGAAATGAGAGATTTTATTTTAGGAACAAAGATAATTATCTAGTCCTTGAAAAAGGGTCTTCTGGGCAAAGTCCATTATATTTAATTTCAAGGGCTTCTTGCTCTTGAAAAAGATTGTATTCTCTATTTCATGAACACAGATCTCAAAAATCAATTCCACTCACAGTTTGAAGCATGCTTTATTACTATGTCAACAAACAAAATTTGCCGATACAAGACTTAATAGTGTTCTTCAATTTTTATTACCTAACACATTTCAGAAGCTCACACTTCACCTTTATATTTATAGATATATAGATGGATAGCTACGCTATTTTGATATCGGTATATCACGTTTTTTATCAGTTGGCTCTAAATCAGAGAATGTAGAAGAAAATGCTCGGTGGGACCCGTAACTTCGAATGCTCACTAGCAGAAAGAAGATTAAAATCTGTTGAGCTGCAGCACCTTTACTTTGTCCCTGTAACTCGGGCCGTGCCCAGCTTTTGGCGGCCTGGCACATCCTCTTGCACGCACCAGTATTCCCGGTTTGGCGCCAGCGGTCTCCCTTCCCGCTCTGAACCTCCAATTAGTTTATTTCCGTTCTTTGTCGTGACTTTCTCCTTTCTTTTCTGAAATCATCAGACCACGCCCATTATTACTAAACGGCTAAAATAGATTGGAAAATACCCAGGACGGATATCAGTCCACGCTGCAGCGATCAGCAATCCCAGGGCGCTCGGGGCCGGGCGGGCTCCGCGGCCGCAGGCTCCTCTCTGCGGGGCGCTGCGGCCGCGGCCCGGGTTTAGTGCGCGGAGCTGCGGGACGGGACTGGGAACGCTGCACCTTCCCACGCCCGAAGAGTGGAATTCACAGAATTCTTCCTATTTGTTTGAAAGCTGGACATGGGGGGAGACGCGCGTCCCCAGACGCCGGTTTCGGGTGGGTTTCTCTGCGCTGTGTGGGGCTGAGCGGCGGATGTGGGGCCGCAGCAGAGGGACGGCGACGGGCGGGAGGCACAGCCCCGCGCGCCCCGCGCCCCCGCTCCCCGGACGAAGGGCCGGGGACGCGGGCGTCCGGTGGGGACGGAGGAGTGGGGGAGGAACGCCAGGGGGCCGATGTTGAAACTACTGAACCTGTTCTTGAAGTCAGGTCTGAGCCCACGCAGGGCTAATTTCTGGGATGAGAGAAGTTTGCAGGAACCCACGGCAGAAGACTGGAGTCCTTCTCTCCAAGGGGTGGGCAGACGGGTCCCTGCTGCTGGAATCCCCCCACGGGTGAATTTCCCTTGCATTTGCGCAAACACTTCTGCACTGACTTTATGTGACTTATACGGCAAATATTTTCTTTCTTTAAAGCATAAATTATTTGCTTATATATGAAGTTAAATAAAGTGAAATGATTTTTTAAAATATTTTGTCAGAACATATATCAAATTTAAACAATATCCTTAAGAATACATGACTCTCGGCCTGTCGCGGTGGCTCACGCCTGTAATATCAGCACTTTGGGAGGAGGAGAGCGATCACCTGAGGTCGGGAGTTCGAGACCAGCCTGATCAACATGGAGAAACCCGGTTTCAATTAAACATACAAAATTAGCTGGGCGGGGTAGCACATGCCTGTAATCCCAGCTACTTGGGAGGCTGAGGCAGGGGAATCGCTTGAACCGGGAGGCGGAGGTTGTGATGAGCCCAGATCGCGCCATTGCACTCCAGCCTGGGCAACAGGAGCGAAAAACTCCATCTCAAAAAAAAAAAAAAAAAAAAAAAAAAGAATATACGACTTTCCCAGAACTTAAAGTACAATAAAAATATTAAAAAGTCAAATAAAAAATTTAAATTTTTGAGTAAAAGAGAATATATGACCTTTGATATTTCGTTGTCAACTAATAGTATATTGCGTTTTTATAATCTCTGCAGAGGTAAATTTCAATGCGAGATCATTACTATTTGTATTTTTAAGTTATTTTTCCCAGATAAATTTACAGAAAAATATTAGCTATGTAATCTTTCCATTGTATTATACTACTTAAGCAATGTCATTTTATGAATATTTACGGATACAGATTTTTAAAGTTCAATAAACCAATCAAGTGTGAATTCCAGCAACCTATTTTTTAATCTATCTTCACCTCTATCCTTCAGTTAATCCCTTCTACTTGGCTAGTCAGGACATGCTAATCTCTGGCTCTTGGCCACTTCCATTGTCTGCTCCTTCAACCTTTTCTTAGCTTTATTCCTTAACAAGTTTAATCCTTTAGAATGCCAGTTTATCCACTCTTTTGCTACAACTCTTAAAACACCTGGCCGCCTTAACAGCATCTTGCTCTCATAGTATAAGTTGACATTGCGGTACTGATCACCCATCTGCCTCTGTTGCTGTTACAATTTAGCAGCGGAGTGTGAGCAAAGAAAAGCCCACGACCAAGATGATTAGAGAGCCTAAGATGTTCAGGGATCATTTAATTCGCTGTGTCTCTGCTGAATGTTATCTTCATCGTCTGCCCCCACACTTATGGTTAGAAATATGCCACAGTTTCTCAAGGTTCCTACTCAATACCAGCCTGACCTCCCCCTGTTGGATGTTATTGGGAGCAAAATAGGTATTGCCAGGAACTAAGGTTTCCAGATTGTGCACTGCTCTTTTACATCTCTGTCTTGCTACGTAGTCTTTGTTCAAGTCCCAAGACACGTACTCTTCCATTAAGTATTTTCTCTTCTCCTCCAATCCATGTTAATATTGTAACTTTGTCACTTTTCTATCTTGTACATTTATTATTGCAATTACAAAAATTTATCACGTTAATTTCTTGCATTCCCCCCCCCCCTCTTCTACAAGCTCTTTAGTGTAACACAACAAAAACTATTTCTTATTCATCTTTGTTTCCTTACTACTTAAGTACAAATCACTTAACGTTGGCTGAAGGACTATAGTAATTACAATTTGTTTACAACTGTTCAAATTAGAACATTCAAAACAAGGTTAGACATTGAGTTTTACTTGAATTAATTCTAGTTGGATATTTAATTTGTTGGGCTGTGTATACTTTTTTTCTTTAAGACTAGAAGGTATTCAGCAATTCTTTATATATATATATTTTATTGCATTTTAGGTTTTGGGGTACATGTGAAGAACGTGCAAGATTGTTGCATAGGTACACACATGGCAGTGTGATTTGCTGCCTTCCTCCCCATCACCTATATCTGGCATTTCTCCTCATGCTATCTCTCCCCCAACTCCCCCACCCCCCGCTGTCCCTCCCCTTTTTCCCCGACAGACCCCAGTATGTGATGCTCCCCTCCCCTGTGTCCATGTGTTCTCATCGTTCAACACCCGCTTATGAGTGAGAATATGCAGTGTTTGATTTTCTGTTCTTGTGTCAGTTTGCTGAGAATGATGGTTTACTGGTACATCCTGAACAAATTTAGTATGAGGAGATAGTTTGAAATCCAAATAAAGACACAAACTGATTTGGAGACCTATTGAGTCCTTACGTAATTCCTTTGAGAAGAAAGTTTCAGCTTATTCACTTCCTGGGTACAATTCTTTTGTACTGGAGCTGGGTGCAGTAGGTGTTGGTAGAGATCATGGCACTGAGCTCAGCATAGAACTCTACTGAAATCCTAGCTCCGCTGCCTAAATTGGGACTTTGGCCAAGTTACTGAACTTCTGGAAGTATAAGTTTCATTTTCTGTAAAACAAAGCTAGTATTATCAAACTCATAGCAGTGCTTTGAGAATTAAATTTAAGAAATAAATTTAAATTGGAGAAGAATGTGTGCCTGGGCTAATGATGAAACTTCATGACCTGTTTAAGTTTAATTAAATGTTTTCTTTCTTTGTATCAGTTTCCCAGATTCACTTACACCCTGCCCTGAAGACCACACCTTAATATAATGACTACCTCGACAGAGCATCTGAGCATGGATGCATTGAGAGAAATACTGCACTGCTAACGACGTGACAGCCAAGCCCAGCACTGGGAAATATTGTAGTCAGAACTAGGAGTGTAGAGCAAAATCTCAGGAGCAGTTCTACATAAAAGAAATATAGTGTTAGCCGTGAACGCAATTCTGTTTTTCCTGGTAGGCATATTAAAATAAGTGAAATGAAACAGATAAAATTCATCTTACTAACATGCTTTATTCAGCACAAAACATCCAAAATACCATTTCAACATAAATACTATTAAAAATTGTTAATGAGATACTTAACATTTTTTAATGTGTGCCTGGTCTTCAAAATACAGTGTATGCTTTACATTTACAACATATCCTTTTTCAGACTTATGACTGTCAGTTTCACTGCCCACAGGTGACTAGGGCTTCCCAAGTGAGATAGCGCTGCTGTAGAGGGTGGACTCAGAGAGCCCATTGCCTTGCCGCCTTCAGAATGCAGAGCATGAGAAAAACGGGTGTGCTGTGGTCTGAGTGTTTGTGTCTCTCCAGTACTCACGTGTTGAAACTTAATCACCAAGAAGATGATATTAGAAAATGGAAAATTTGATAGGGGATTAGGCTATGAGGATAAAACTTCATGCATGGGATTAGTACCCAAAGAGGCATAAGAGAGCTCTTGGGTCCTTTCCGCCCTTCTGCTGCATGAGAACACATAAAGGTGCCATCCAGAAAGATGGGGCCTTCACCAGACACTGAATCTATTGGCACCTTGATCATGGACCTCCCAGGCTCTAGAACCGTGAGGAATGAAATTTTGCAGTTTATAAATTACCCAGTCTAAGTTATTTTGATGCAGCAGCCCAAACCAACATAAGGTGCTTTCTGCTTCATGCCAAGTATTCCATAGTGTGTATAAAAAAGTGATTTCGGCCGGGCGCGGTGGCTCACGCCTGCAATCCCAGCACTTTGGGAGGCCGAGGCGGGCGGATCATGAGGTCAAGAGATCGAGTCCATCCTGCCCAGCATGGTGAAACCCCGTCTCTACTAAAAATACAAAAATTAGCTGGGCGTGGTGGCGTGCGCCTGTAGTCCCAGCTACTTGGGAGGCTGAGGTAGGAGAATTGCTTGAACCCAGGAGGCGGAGGTTGCAGTGAGCAGAGATCGCGCCACTGCACTCTAGCCTGGCGCCTGGTGACAGAGCAAGACTCTGTTTCAAAAAAAAAAAAAAAAGTGATTTCTAGTGAAGGCATGCAACTTACTTCCTAGCTCCCGGCTTACTCAAACTCTTTCTAATGCCGTAGTTATGCTTCCATTCTTGTTTTATTTATTCATTTTAGGTTGGTGCCAAAATAATTGGGGTTTTTGCCATTAAAAGCAATGGGAAAACTGTAATTACTTTTGCACCCACCTACTACCAATCTCTTCAATGACATGTATGGACTCACACAGGTACTTGTTTTTCCCCTGTGTATCTGATTTTTTCCTTTCTCACTATTATAACATGCCATTGGAATGCTGTTTTGATAATGATTTCAGCCTTTCCTTCAACAAATGGATCTACAGCTTTTGATGTACTCTGGTCTTGCCTAATTTTAGTCGGCAAGCATGGGGGATTCTATCTTGCAATGTAGTCAGAATTCCAACAGCTGAGCTATTTTTTTGGATTTGCACCATAACTTTCCCCCATGGGGATCAGACGATAAGTTTTAGCCAGCAGTGATTTCCTTAACAGGGGAGAAATAAATAGCATGGATAAAATGAAACAAGAATGGAAGTATAAGTAAAAAAATGCCACCGCAATTACAAACCTTGATACCGACAGTAACGATAATTACAGTCATAAGTATGCGATCTGTAAACACTGGGAGCTTATTACATACCAGGCATGGTGCTAACCCTTTTATCATCTCATTTTTTTAAATCTCGGCAGCAAACATTTGAAGTAATATTTGACTTTCTATTTCTCCTTGGGCCAACATTGTTAATTTTTCTTCAGAACAGGCATACAATTTGGGGGGAATCTCCTCACTTTCCATTTTTATTTGTTTCAAAAACTCTTAGAATCAAAGTTGTCAATGTTCTGTGAAAATGACCTCCAAATGACCATACGAAGACCTTGGAGAAGCCAAATATTTATCCCAAACCACATATCCTGATATCCATAATACATGCTGAATGTCCTGCGTCTGTCCTGGGCTGCTTGCTGATTTGAATCCCCTCCCTGTGCCCACTGTCAGCTCTGGATGCCACCCTCACAGTGTCCCTCCCTCGAGCACCCCCTTTGCCTTCACCACTTAGTTTTCAGGTCATGGTCTCAGCCCTCTCTTCACCAACCCTTTTCAAGTCTTCCTTCTCTCTTTCACTCTCGCACCAAATTTTATTTTTACTTAAAAAAATAAAATGTAAGTAGACAGCAAAATTAAAATGGAAAACTATCTGAGAGCTGTGGCTAATGTTATAAAATGAAGCTAAACTGTGTCTTGATTGTAAAGAGAAATCAATTTAGAAAGTATTGACTTGGAAGACTTAATTGCTCATAAAATTAATTTATGGGTGGCTTTATTTGATGTTTGGAAACAGGATACAAATGAACCAACTTTGATGTTTATGAGTTTCCATGGCTAGCCAAGGAAAGAAGTAACTGACAAGAAGAGAAAATTGAAACAGATGAGAAGGTAATGGTTGTTTACTCTTGCCTGGAAACACACCGTTTTAGGTTATAACAAGTGGACAGTTCTAAAACTGTTCAACAAAATAGTCGCAGACCAGTTTAAAATTACCAAAAAAAATTTATATTGAATCATACTTTCAAACTTTCAGTGACCCTATGTGTCTTAAAATTAATGTAGATTATGTCTGAGTTTTTAAACAAAATTAAAGGAAATAATACCTTCTGAAGAAGTTATAGGATAAATAACTTGCAATCTGTTAAGCCCCCAAGTGCCATAAAAGTAAAATCTTCCTGCTGAGATAGCAGAATTTTATTGTAAATTATCATGTTGAAAGAGAAGCAAAGCCATAGCAACAAAGGATGCTGAATTAGTCCGTGCATGTGTAAATATATAGCTTAGGCAGGGGCAACAAAAGAATGCCATTATGGCAGGTGCACAAGAACAGAAAGGAAATAGAAGAGCCTTGTATCATATAGAGATATTATTTTTATTATTTACCTTTTTATAATTTGCATAATAAAAGGTTAGCTCACTATGTAAAATAATGACTTCTTTAAGGAATATCTTGAAAACTTAGAGTCAAACATACATTTATATTTGTAGGAAAATAAATGTTATTGCAGTAACTTCTTACGATACACAAATATCTATGAAATGGTTGGTATTAATATTATCCTTGAATATGACCAATAGCCATTTGATGGGTAGGTTTAAATCTTGTAATATCTTCTCCTTATTCCTGTTGAAAATGTTCTTTTCATGCTTAATTTAACCCAACAATAAGAATGGGCACCCTTTCTCTAAAACCCCTACACATGGGGCACATTGGCTTATTGTCTTGGGGAATTTTGAGCATGGCCATCCAATGGCAGGTAATCTTGAAATCCGTATTCTACAACACATTTTTTCCATGAGCTATATAACATGAACTAATTCTGTATTCAGCTTATTATTATTATTCTTATTATTTTTTAATTGTACTTTGGGATCTGGGGTACATGTGCACATCCTGCATCCTGCAGGATTGTTGCATAAGTACATACATACCATACCCCTCCCCCAACCACCAGCGCCTACATCAGGCATTTCTCCCAGTGTTATCCCTCCCCATCCACCCTGCCCCACTGTCCCTCTCAAGAATTGACGTGGAGTCATCAAGCTTCCCAGTGCAGATGGTGTGAGGTTCAGAATTGTGTTGTCATTGCCTGGGTGGCAGGCAATTTGCTCCCATCATGTTCCCAGGCATTCCCACAACATCTTGGTCAGCTTGCTCTAGGTGGATCTACTCACCTTGGACCTCTGTTCTGTCAAAATCCCTATCAGGACATATCAAGGACAATGCCAGTCAGCAGCCCTTCCTCCTCACTCTCTACACACAGGTTTCTTTCCTATCCCAAAGATGTGATGTCCCTTTAGGAAGGTTTCCCCTCCCTTTAGATAGACATTCAACTGCTCAGTTATACATAATTTGTTTTTCCATTACTAAACCCTAGAGAATGTTTGATCTTCAAAAAAACAAAATAAAATAAAAGGTCCATGTTATAGTACAATACAAATACACAATTAAGCAACACATACATGTGTAACATACACTATTAAAATCACAATAAAAATGAAATTTAAAAAATACTGCAGGGAAATAACATTTATTTACCTACTGCCATGTAAAAAGCCTTCTCTGGACTAATTCTTACATGTACTACAAAATCAAGTCCTCATAACAATCTTGTGTTATAGTATCCTTTTTAAACACAAATGAGAAAAAAAATTAGATTTTGGAAGTTAACTTACAAAGAGTGAGCAGCAGGGTGGAGCTCTATAGATTGTAGATTACCTGACAGCACAGCCTGCAATATACATCTGCACGTTTCTTCACACGTTTCATAGACCCCCTTGCTTCCAGGAACAGAGTTTCAGAAGGTAATAGGTAACTTAGTATTTATAAGCAAATTACTCTTGAAATTAATCTCCTCAGGTGGCGAGATTTGTGGAAATAACTGTGGCACTGCACTTTGTACATGGACATGAGGCAACACGGGATGGAGCTGGCCCCTCCTAGATCACTCAGCACAGAAAGTAGGGGCAGGAGAAACCTCTGTGTTTATTTAAAATGTTTTAAAGGAGGATGACTGTCCATTCAAATTCAGCCAATTGATCATAAGCAGGTATTTTTGATCATTAAAATCTTGATACTTATTATGATGTTTGAAATCTGAATACTCTTTAAGATGATATTCAGCAATAGCACATGTTCTGTCTCCCAAAATAATGAAACAGGTACCTTTTAAAGCCTAGTAGTTGTAAGCTACTTCGTTAGCTACTTAATGATGCTCAGAAAATAGCCAGGTGCTGTGGCACACACCTATGGTATCAGCTACTCCAGAGGCTTAGGCAGGAGTAGCACTTGAGTTCAGTAGTTCAGCCTGGACATAGTGAGACCCCGGCTCTGAAAAATAACTGCATAAATAAATATAATTTTAAAGCATACCATACAGACTTCCCAAATATTTGAGATACAACAAATATTTAATATAATTTTAAAAACAATAAGCCCAAGACTAAAATGGAAAAAGTCAAGTAATAAAGAAGAAATCTTAGAATAATTAAATATAAAACCAACGCTCATAAAAGTTTCTGTAATCAGGCAGAATTGTATTTGGATTCCTTAGCAAGTAAAGCAAAAAGAGCAACAATCTATTGATACAGTTATCCAAGATTAATTAAAGGCCACATTTTCTTTGCTAAAAACTTTACAAAATCAGGAAAAAAAAAAATCTCATCAGGTGATTTTGGGTGGGTGCCTTGCAAGGTATAAATAATCAAACCTCAAGTGGAAATGTTCAAGAAAGCAACTTTCCAAATTTGGTTGCATATATAATCCAAGGATATATTTCCTTTACACTCTATCATTCAAACTGTAAAATTTTAGGTACACGTTTAACACTTAATGACATAATTTCGCGTCAGCACTTGGGTGGAAGTCCCTCTAGTGTGTGTGTCAGGGGAACAGTTGTGGGAACCCTGTGCAGAGAATATGGAATCTGGTGAAACTACACATGCAAATGAGATGCTTCATATGCCCTGGATTTGTTCTGTGATTCCACGATTAATTTCAAAACTCAGAGTTCCATAGAAGTGTATGGTAAGAATAAGTCTCAGGTGAATGCTTTTATTTTGTAATTATTGAAATGCTACTATATCCTGCCATTCTTTTTTGATATAAAACACACCAGTTTGCAGCAATTAAAATTATGTGACATTTAGATAGGCAAGTTTTATGGATCAAATATTTGTTGAAATTTTTGATTACATGTTGAAATTTTAACCCACAGGATAATGGTATTAGGAGGTGGGCGGGAAATTAGATTTAGATGAAGTCCTGAGGGTGGGATCCCCATGATGGCATCAGTGCCCTTATAAGGACAGAAATAGACACCAGAATTTCTTTCCCTCTCCCTTGTGAGGATACAGGAGACGGCAGCCCTCTGCAAGCCAAGCAGAGTCCTCCCCAGGACCTAAAGAGCCAGCACCTTGATCTCGAGCCTCTCAGTCTCCAGAACCTTACAAAATAAATGTCTGTTGTTTAAACTACCCAGCCTATGGTATTTTGTTATAGTAGCCTAACCTAAGACAACTAGATTGAACATTCCAAAATTAAGGTAGTTTTTTCAGTTGTTGGTTTTGCAAATTATTTCTCTACTTTATCATAAATATATTTTAAAAATATTTTGGAGACAGTAGAATGGGTCTAAAATACAAGTTCTCTTCCTGATGATCTCTGTGGCCCTGGGCAGGCAAGTAGAACTCTCTAAACTCAAGACGTCTCCTCTATGAAATAAAAAATAACATTTCCTGGAGAAGTCCATGATACTTACGAAGAGCTCATTCTGTGTTAACTTTACTTCCACATAGTCATTATTTTCATATGAAAAGCAGTGCATCTGGTTTGTAAACTTAATTTCTATTATAACCACTGCCTCACAAAGAATACATGATTTGTTTTTAATTGTATCAATTTTGTACTTGCATGTTGCAATTAGTATTTTAATTATAAATATATAAATATGATTGAAAATATAGGTATTTTAAGTATCATATTATTTTCTTGAGAAACATACTTAAGAATAAAATTCCTTGAAAAATGCATTTAAACATATTTATTAACAAATCACTTTCTGAAAGAAATTGTTACGGCTGAAAATTTGATTTTTTACCAAACATTTGCATGCAGCAGTAATATACTTTTATTAGATAATTTTTTTCTAAGTAGCAGACATGAAAATACTAAATTTAAAGAATAATATACATGTATTTGGTAATGAGATGGAATGATTGTAACGTTTTTTCTCTTATTTTTAAACATCATGTTAGTAACGCATCTTTGTTGAAAAATTATCAACAATTTTGATGCAAATGCAGTCAAAATCATGAATGTACCCTCACTCCACTAATCAATTCTACCCAGAGTTAACCATTATTTGCAGCTCTGTGGGTGTAATAGCATGACATTTCAAATTTATATATAATGGTTAAATATGGTACATTATGCTGTAGTAATCACACATTGTAGAACAGATAATTACAAAAATATATAATCTTGAAATCCATATTCTACAACATATTTTTTCCATGAGCTATATAACATGAACTAATTCTGTATTCAGCTTATTATTATTCTTATTTTTTAATTGTACTTTGGGATCTTGGGTACATGTGCACATCCTGCATCCTGCAGGATTCTTGCATAAGTACATACATGCCATATCCCTCCCCAACCACCGGTGCCTACATCAGGCATTTCTCCCAGTGTTATCCCCTCCCCCATCCACCCCGCCCCCACTGTCCCTCACCTCTACTCCCCTCCACCTCCCCCACCTAGCCCAATGAGTGTTGTTCCCTTCCCTGTGCCCAAGTGTTCTCATTGTTCATCACCTGTCTATGGGTGAAAACATGTAGTGTTTGGTTTTTTGTTCTTGTATCAGTTTGCTGAGAATGATAGTGTCTAGATTCATCCATGTCTCTACAAAGAACACAAATTCCTTGTTTTTTATGGCTGCATAGTATTCCATGGTGTATATGTGCCACAATTTCTTTGTCCAGTCTAACATTGATGGGTACTTGGGTTGATTCAAGGTCTTTGCTTTCTTAGTGTCACAATGAACATACATGTGCATGTGTCTTTATAATAGAACGATTTATAATCCTTTGGGTATATACCCAGTAATGGGATTGCTGGGTCAAATGGAATTTCTATTTCTAGGTCCTTGAGGAATCACCACACTGTCTTCCACAATGGTTGAACTAATTTACACTCCCACCAACAGTGTAAAAGTGTTCCTTTTTCTCCACATCCTCTCCAGCATCTGTTGTCTCCAGAATTTTTAATGATCGCCACTCCAACTGCTGTGAGATGGTATCTCAATGTGGTTTTGATTTGCATTTCTCTAATGACCAGTGATGATGAGCATTTTTCATATGTTTATTGGCCTCATATATGTCTTCTTTTGAAAAGTGTTTGTTCATAGCCTTGGCCCACTTTTGAATGGGTATTTTTTTTTCTTGTATATCTACTTTAGTTATTTGTAGATTCTGATTATTAGCCCTTTGTCAGATGGGTAGATTGTAAAAAATTTTTCCCATTCTGTTGGTTGCCGGTTCACTCTAATGATTGTTTCTTTTGCTGTGCAGAAGCTCTGGAGTTTAATTAGATCGCATTTGTCTATTTTGGCTTTTGTTGCTGTTGCTTTTGGTGTTTTAGTCATGAGATCCTTGCCTGTGCCTATGTCCTGAATGGTATTGCCTAAGTTTTCTTCTAGGGTTTTTATGGTGTTAGGTCTTATGTTTAGATCTTTAATCTATCTGGAGTTAATATTAGTGTAAGGTGTCAGGAAGGGGTCCAGTTTCAGCTTCCTGCATATGGCTAGCCAGTTTTCTCAACACTATGTATTAAGCAGGGAATCCCTTCCACATTGCTTGTTTTTGTCAGGTTTGTCAAAGATCAGATGGTTGTAGATGTGCAGCGCTGCTTCTGAGGCCTCTGTTCTGTTCCATTGGTCTATATCTCTGTTTTGGTACCAGTACCATGCTGTTTTGATTACTGTAGCCTTGTAGTATAGTTTGACATCAGGTAGCATGATGACTCCAGCTTTGTTCTTTTTGCTTAGGGTTGTCTTGGCTATACAGGCTCTCTTTTGGTTCCGTATAAAGTTTAGTGTTTTTTTTCCAGATCTGTGAAGAAGGTCAATGGTAGCTTGATGGGGATAGCACTGAATCTATAAATTATTTTGGGTAGTATGGCCATTTTCACAATATTGCTTCTTCCTAACCATGAGCATGGAATGTTTTTCCATCTGTTTGTGTCCTGTCTTATTTTGGTTTGCCCTCCCTGGGCTGCACTCGCCCTGCTTCTCGGCTCTCCTTCCCTGGGCTATTTTCAGAATCCTGCCAGTTCCACCGCAACTGACTGGCACCTCACTTGGCATCGTGAAGTCCTCTAGCCCTCTGCATCTCATTGGCTGGGAGCTGCATTCCAGTGTTACCTCCTCTCAGCCATCTTGGTGCCCCCCCCACCCCCGCTTATTATTTTCAACAGCTGCTTATATCCACAGAATATTCCACAATTTATTTAACATTATTGAGCATTCAATTTATACAGATGATAAAAATGCGTTTGACTGTGAGTAACAGAGCAATCACAATCAGTTAACCATAGGTACATATTATTTTTGTAGGGCATTCAAAGGCAAAGAGTCCAAGGGTTTCTATAGAAACTCATCCTTAGTACATGGACTCTAAAAATCAATTTCTCCTAACATTGTTCCCAAGAAGAGGAGCATATCTCCAATACTCATGGCACTTGCGGAATAATATGGGTCTTTTCTACTTCCTTTTTTTCCTTTAGCAGTGTTCAAACCTCTGTCTTCTGGCACCTGTGTTCTCACCTTATCACAGTTGGCTACTTGCTTAGCAGGTGACATCAGCAAGAAGCCAGTACACATAGATGGGGGATGTTTTTGTTAAGTCTGGTTTTGGAGTGGGGTTTGATCATTCCTGCTGTCTTTCATGTTGAATAAGTCTAGAGCTGCACTTCTAGTATGTATGTTGCATAAGGCTGTAAAACTAACACTTTTCAGGCTTATTGTAAAGATCCTGCCTTGACCTCCCTGTAATTGCTTTTTGTTTGTTTTCGAAGTAGGCCTTAACACTAGTTTATTCCACATCAACTGCTGGGCCAAGAAGATTAATAAATTGGATTATAATTGATTAACAGATAATCTAGCTGTGGATTTTGTTTTGTTTTTGTTTATGTTTTGAGACAGGGTCTTGTTCTTTCAGCCAGGCTGGAGTGGAGTGGTGTGATCACGGCTCTGCAGCCTTGATCTCCTGGGCTCAAGAGATCTTCCCACCTTAGCCTCCTAAGTAGTTAAGACCATAGGAGCACACCACCACGCCTGCTTAACCTTTTTTTCCTTTTGTACAGATGGCGGTCTCACTATGCCCAGGCTGATCTTAAATGCTGGGCTGAAGCGATTTTTCCCATCTCAACTTTCCAAAGTGCTGTGATTATAGGTGCAAGCCACCGTGCCCCAGGCTAGCTGTGGATTTTGACACAGAAAAACTCAAGAATCAAGGATAAGACCATTGCATGTACTCCCTAAATATAATAAATGGCCCTTTATGTTATTTTCTTATTGATGAAAATAAAGGGAAGACTTGAAAATGCACTTAATTGAACTCTTTAGGTATCGAATGCCCTGTAATTTCATGTAAAGTCTTATCTGCAGAAAGACATCAGGTGATATTTGTGGGTGTATTGTGAGGAAGAAGTAGGAGCAATTTGTGCTTAATCAATTTACCAGATTTTTACTTGCTTTACTTCCTTGAGAGATCATAATGCAAATGCCCAGCAGGTGAATGACTAATAAGACGTCTTATAAATTCTCAACATATTTTTTTAGCAACTGAGCTGTTTACTCACTGAAAGTCAGCTATGTATATTTCTAACTGTTATATCACTTATACTTATTGTCATAATTAAACAGTTAAATTGCTGAGAAATAACAGGCAAATAAAGAGTTACAAATTTGTGAAGACTAATTTAAATAATTCAAAAAGTGTTGATAAATGTGACTCACCAAAACTAAAGTCTATTTGTGGGAAATAAAATGTAAATAATTAAATAGTGTAAACATTTATTCAAATTCTTTACTGAAATTATTTCAAAAATGTCGTTAGGTTCGAGGTACATTTTAAAAAACATTTTTACAAAGGACTGTATCAAGCATTTATAAAGGTTGAGAAATAACCTAATAAACTGCTTTTACCCTATTTAATTGTCATGATTTTACAACATTTACAAATCATGAACAATCTTATTTTAACTCTATTCCAACAAACTTCCCCACTCCCTTTTGAATTACTTTGAATCAAGTACCATATTATTTTATCTGGAAATATTTCAAAATATATCTCAAAACATGACCATTTTAAACTTTAATAAAAGATTTGTATCCCACCTAAACACTAATAAGTGCTCAATATCATTACATTGTGTTCATTTTTCTTTATTTCAATTTGTTTTTATAGCTTATTTGTTCAAATCAAGAATCTATCAAATTAAGGCATACATATTGAAATTGTTCATGTGTCTTTTAAATCTTTTATATAGTGTATTAATAACTTTTCAAATTATTCATCGAAAGACTTGAGTTTTATGGTCCTGCAGCTTTTTTTTTTTTTTTTTTTTTTGCCACAGCCTGGACTTTGCTACTTTGCTGACTGCCTCACTATATGTTTCTGTGATCCTGGTACTTCTTAGAAATTTGTGATAGTATCTGGGATCTTAATTAAACTCAGGTTTGATATTTTCACAACTACGTCTTAGTTGGCATTCTCTGTCTCTCTAAAGGAAGCAGTTGGTAAATGTTTGTCTCCCTTTGTGTGTGTGTAAGCAGCTATGGATGACCGCTCATTAAATCCATTAGCTCAACAGGAGTTGCAAATGAGTATGTTCTAATTCTTTCATTCCTTTTTTATTTATAGACTAAAATACTCTATAGAAGATACATTTCTTCATCAACTATTTGGTTATCCACATATCTTTATCAATTTTTTGGTTGCCTGAGATAAAATGGGAACATGAAAATAAAGAGAAATGCTTCTTTTTTTAAAATTTACTTAGATAAGTTAGTCAGTAAATACCATCCAAATAAGGGTATGAGTGAGGGTGCATCAATATTTGTGGGGTTAGTTTATGTGTGTGTGTGTGTGTGTGTGTGTGTGTGTGTGTATTTTGTGTCGTTAAAAGTTAATGTATTTAAACAAATCTGTCAAATATGTCATTTTGGCAATCAGTAGTAGCTTTGTTGCTTTTTGTGACAAAACCATTAGGCTTATTGTGGACATTTACTGCCCCGACTTGGACTCTTAAGCTTTCTCTGCAGAGCCCTAGCGACTTCCAGTGACATGGCATTTTGAGAGTGTCACCTAGACGCAATGGATGCTCTGCAGGGTTAGTCCTTGTTTCTATGACTTTCTTTGTACCAAGTCCTAGATTAATACAAAAACCAAAAATCAAATAAGAATGGATAGACACTGCATAATAGTTTTTATACTATTATGAGTTAAAAAGACAAAACACCTGTTTTCAAGTTTACCAAAGGATGTGCTTAAAAATAAATATAAATTGAAATATGTGAAAAGATTTCTATGGGAAAAATAGGCTAAAATGTAAAATTTGACATTAATATGCTTTTTTCAATAATTTAAGCATATATTATTTATAGTTAATTTAATGGCATTTCCAAAACTAGAACCTTAGGTAGTTCCTGAATTCCATAAAACAACATGCAAGAATTACACATTGGAGAGAAGTCTCTTTCATGCTGTTAGAGCCCATTACTTAATAATTTAGGAACCACCTCTCTCTCTCTCCTTAATGCTCCCATTTTATCAGCCATTAACTGAAGTAATTATACTAATATTTTACATGAGGATATTGATTTTGAATACTTTCATCTATTTCCTGCAGTTAATTTTTTATATGTTGATATTGTTATCTCAAAAATGCTTTTGCCATTTTCATCTTTATAATTGTGTACATTATTAATAAAAGATAACACTGTCTATTTGAAATATTAAATTACATGATCTTCTGAAATAAATATTGTCATCCATTCATTTTTTAAAAATTGATATTTGCCTTGCTTAGATTAGCTGTTTACTCTGGTGCTATATTGCCTAAGGCATCTTTCTCATAAACACTGTATGTCCCGGGTTGTTTATATTTTAATTCAACTTAGGAATATTTAGTTTTTAAACGAATAGCACAGAACATAGCAGATACTCAACCTAGCTCTCGAGTCAGAAATAAATGAGGTTGAAATGCACATTCTGTTGCATACTCATTGTAGATTACAAAGAAATCCTGGCCCACTATCTACACTCAGGTCATGTTTGAAATGGAATCTCCTTAGCCAGATTCACAGATGAGCTTATAGAGCTCAGTCAGAAATGTGGGAAATGCATCTGATTGCAAAAGGCACGTGGTGTAAACTGTTTCTCAAGATAAGAGGAGATTGTCCCAGGACATGCTTACATGAATTCACTTCTTATTCTGACTAAAATAAGGAATTATGTTCCCACTATAGCTAGTTTGAAAGAAAAGGAAATAGATAAAACAAACAAACAAAAAAAAAAACTAGGGAAGAAGAGGGTATAAAAGCTCCACCCATGAGTGAAAGCACAAATACTTTCAAGCACTTGAACAATTTGTACTTCTTTACTGGGAAAATTCCACATGAAAATTCTCAGTAGCTGGATGATTCAACTCAATGAAGGTGATTTAAGTATATTTCCATTGCATCATGACTGTCACTTCTTACAACATTAAATATCTGACGCTGAAACAAAAATAACCTAAAATAGTTTATAATTGGATGAATGTAAGAGAGGTTGGAAGTGGAACTTTTAACAGCTCTGGATTTCTTAGCTCCAAACTTTCATTAGGAATAAACAATGCAGAAAAAAGCTGTGAATACAACATTTAGGCTTCTGCAAACAACTTATTTTCAAATATTTGTTATCTTTGAATGTTGTGCCTTTACCTTAAATGTGTTTAAAGTATTTGGCATAATTAGGTTATCTTCGTAAGTTTTATTAACTCATTTTAAAAAGAAAAGGAAAGCTTACAAACTGGAAAAAAAAAATGAAACAGCATTTATAGTTCAGCTCTGCATTGAATTAGGAAACATGCTGCAGGGAATTATCTGAGTCAGCTCTAAACTCAGTGGCAAGTGTTCCTGTGAGGGACACAGAGTAGAGGGACACAGAGTGGAGAAGGTGGGGTGAAGAGGGATGGAGGGACCACAGTCATGTGAGCCATGCTCAGGGAAACCCTGGAACGGTCAGCGGCCTCTGTATACCGGAAGGCAAGATTCTTCCCCAGCGCCTCGGGGGGCATGTAGCCCTATGGACAGCTTGGTGTCAGTCTTCCAGCTTCCGTAAGTGTGAGAGAAGAAATTTCTCCTTTTAAAACTGCCCCATTTCTGGCAATTTGTTTCAGCAGCCTTCAGAAAGAAATACAGGTGCTAGGTTAGAAAACCCAGTTTTGGCCAAGGAGTGACAAAGACTCTGCCTTTGTTACCTGAAAGTGCAGGAATCCTCAATTCTTGCCTAATTTGGGGGGAAAGAATTCCACCAAGAGACAATTAGTAATGTAAGCAAAAGTTTTATTGAGGGGGATTCAAGTGCATTCCAGGAGGGGTAAGTGCTGGGCTGGTTGGAAAGACAGCAGCGGTGGCAGCAGGGGTTAAATAGCAGCCAAGAGGGTACATTCTGAAAGAAGACGCAGACTGCCTGCTCCAGAGAGAAAATGGGCCAGCAGCCCCAAGAGAGCTGCCCTGCTGTTTTTTATGATGTTAAACTTTCTTGGTGTTCCGCCTCTTTGTGTCAAGTCTCTTCCTTTTTTTTGTCTGGTTTCCCGCCTCTGCCATAAGTCTCCGCCCAGGTGTATGGGATTCCCCCTGACTGTCAGTTGATGGGCATGCCCCTTCGCCATACTGGGTGAGAATTCCACCTAATGGCAGCGTTGCTTATTCCCACCACTCCACGAAGACCGTTTAGTGGTAAAACCTGTACTTCGTGGTTAACTGTCTGCATCTCAGGAATTTCTCCTTTGCCCTCTTCACCTCCTTAGGCATGCACCTAGTGACATTCTGACATTTTCACTGCAGATCCAGTGATGACTGGGCATGTGGAAAGGTATTCCTTTCTGCCTAGGTATTTTACCCCCCTCTCTGCTCATAGCCAGCATGCATGTTTTGGGTGGTCTCTGGGGTGTGAGATTTTCCAGCCCTCTCTTTCTCAGGAGCTCCCCTCTCCTGCTCATGTCCACTACCTCTCTACTCTAATACCTTGACCTAGCCGTCTGAGGCCACCGCCTCCAGTATCTGTCCTTGTCAGGCCTGAGTCACCAGGTTTAAAAGATCCTGCTAAGTCACTTTAGGAGGCACCCACCTGTGATATCTGCATCACCCTGGATATTGGGTCAAATTCCTCATCCCCTCCCATCTCCCAAATGGTACTGATCACCCTGGCCGGCCAGCAGCGGGGAATCCTTTCAGGTTCGTTTAGCCAGAATCCCGCTCACCCCTGATTTTCCTCTTAGTCATTTTTCATCCCATAACTCCTGGCCAGCTTGTTGGCTGTAAATCCCCACATTTCCTTTCTGTATTTGAAGAAATCCCTATCCTCATCCATGTGGTTCTGAGGAAAATCTTGCATTTTTTTTTTTTTTTTTTTTCTGAAACACAGTCCCACTCTGTCACCCAGGCTGGAGTGCAGTGGCACAGTCTCAGCTCACTGCAACCTCCGCCTCCCGGGTTCAAGCGATTCTCCTGCTTCAGCCTCCCGAGTAGCTGGGATTACAGGCGCTCCCCACTAGGCCCGGCTAATTTTTGTATTTTTAGTAGAGACAGGGTTTCACCGTATTGGTCAGGCTGGTCCTGAACTCCTGATCTCAGGTGATCCACCCACCTCGGCCTCCCGATGTGCTGGGATTATTGGCGTGAGCTACAGGCCTGGCCTTCCTGACCATCATTAAAAAGATTCAGAATAATTGTTACTTTCTTTAATAGAATATAAATGGGCTTTTATAGTACAAATGATGGTGATGATGATGAACAAATCTTTGAGGTTCAATGTGTGTCAGATGCTTTTCCTGGTGCTTTTTAGGTTATTACATGTTGTTTTTTCTAACTGCAGTCTTGATGCAGGGACTCCTGTCTTCGTTCTCTAGACAGCAAAACTAAGGAAAAGAGAAGTTGGATAGCTGTCCAGTGTTATACAGCTGAACAAAATTATATTAAACAAAGTTATGGTCTTATAATCCAGGGAGACCAGTAGCATATAAAAATATTATTTAAAAGTATCTTAATAACGCCAGTAATAATTCTTTGTATGTGATTATAATGTTATTAGCATTTGTTTTATTAATGTTAGAAATACAAACATGCTCTCCCTAATAAAAAGTTAAACAAGAAATATACAATATCTCTATAAAAAATTAGTTTAGCTGCTCCATTTTAAATTATGTTTACTAAATAATTCTCCTTACAGGTAGCTCTTGCAGACTGACATATTTTCTTACAAAAATTTGTAAAAATTATGTTTACAGACAAGGTGTAGAAATTATTGTCTATTTGGACGAGAGTCCTTCAGGGAGAAAAGTAAAATTGTTTTTAGACTTAAAACCATCACTTGTAAAAAATAGAAAAGCGTACGTAAAACTAATTTTTGCTACTGACCTTTGTCATTGATGTGTACAATAAAAACACTTAAAAACAATTATTTTTCTCTTGTATTGACTGCATTTAAAATGGATTAACAATTGCAGTAAATGTGCATGAGGAATTTGCCGTAAACTTTATCATCCTTAAGGTGATGATATTATGTTATTATTAGAAGGGGGTATGGTATTATAATAAGGGATCAATTTTAATTGTTGCTGAATTTAACGTTAAAATCTCTGACATTCGAAATCTCAGCATACAGTGAGCAGCACGAACGGGCCAAGAAGCAGGCAGTGCCTCAGATGACACTGAGTCCCTGGTCTCTGTGCTCAAAGTCAGACCTAAGGAAGGGGCAATGCATTTTCTGGGACAACAGTGGAGTCTGGGAAACAGGCTATGCCAAAAAGTGGGCAATGTAGGAGCCGGTCTCATTACACACATTTCTCAGGCACAGTCCTTTGGGGATCTGTTGAGCTCTGTCTGCAAGGCAGATCTGTCCACAAAGTCAGGCCAGAAAGTGCTGATTCTTCAGCTGTCCAGGCCAAGAGCCCTTCCTGAAGTTAACTCTGAGATGAGTGGTGGAAACGGAGGAGGCTTCAGTTCCAGCTGTACCTCCTGCTCAGTGTAGACCCTAGACACTAGCTGGGCATGCAAAACAAGAACAACTACTACTAAGGGTCCTCAACAAAGAGTTTATCTAAAGTTAGGATTGAGATCACATAGAGAGAAGCCACGTGCTAACCAGCTCTGAAATAGTTAAACCAAAACCAAACTAAAAGGATCAGTGGACCCCATCAAGCACTTACAGGAAGCCGCACATCTGGACTGCTTCCTTGCTTGGCATCTGTCAATATCATATCCCAAACACAGTGATACGATTGGAAATTTCAACCAGAAAAATCCTAAAAAACAGCCTTTGGGATTTACATTTGCATTTATGGGACATTTGCAATAGAATGCAAAACTAAAAAATGTCATGACTCTATTAGTGCTCATGTTTGAATACCTGTATCAAAGCCTTCCATGCAATGACTTATAACTACACTTTCTGATTTACTGAAAACTTAAATCTTGGATGGTGGTTCCCAAATTGTCAAGATATTACTTAATCAGAGATCATCTTTAAACAACGTAAATATAAATACATAACTGAAATATCCTATTTCTGCGTGTGTGCATGTGCACATGTGTATATTTTGGAAGATACACCAAAAATATAGTCCCTCAAAATAGTACATCTTGAACTTTTAATACAAGTTTGAAAAAGTTATTGATATTACATTGCTGACCCCCTTAGCTGACTTTTGAAATTAATTCTAGTATACTATCAAGACTAAAATACCTTTTGAAAAGTTTTTATTAAAAGGTTTTTTACAAACTTGGGGGTCTTTTCCCTATTTTGAGATTATACATATAGAAATGTGCATATAATCTACATAAACAATCTGAAGAAAAATTATATTGCTAATATCAGTGTAAGCATTATTTGAAGAAAATGCTCTTAATAATGTGATTAATACTAAACCAGTGTTAAAGTGGTTGAAAATGTTTTGTACATGATCTACATAATATTTAGATTTTTAAGTTAATACTTTTAAATTATGAGAAAATAGTGATATTTTACATGACTCTTCAAAAATAATGAATTTATCTTTACAAACCTCAAAATATAATTCTCATTTTTTCAGTGTTTTGATTAATTTAAAAAATTTCTATTTATGTGTGTAATTTTTCCCCCATATCATTATAAAAACAGATTTTATTCTCAATACATTTAAGAAAGTAACCTGAATTTTATTCCCATAAATAATCATTTTCTATGTGGGAATCAATATTGTCATTCAGTTTTTCGACTGCAAAAATAGATTAGAAAACACAATTGATTAAATATAAGCTATTACAAACATATTCCCTTGGTATCTAGAAAGAACAATCTGTGTGTAATATAAATGACAAGAATAGGCATTTAGAATGAGGAATATATTATTTTACTACCGAATACATTCCTAAAATGTTGGCATTCACAAATGATAAATTTAGGTAGATACCATTTAATTGTTTTAATTATCTGTAAAATATAAATAGATTTATATTTTATCAACAAAATATAAGACATTTCATGTTATAAATACATTCATGTTATTTTCACTAATTATCAAATAAGATAAATTACACAAAATTAATTCCCGAGTATTAGCACCATGTATGAAATTTAAATGTGCAAGTTTTGCAGTATATTCCACCCAGGTTTCTCTTGGGTATGGAGAGTAATTTCCATCCAAAAATCCAGACCATGAGCGAAAGAAAAACTTAATCAGAAACTCCACTGACAAACCCTCACTGTGACACTCCTGAAACCATCACATGTTACTTATGCTATTACCTTTGAAGAATCCTATTTACTGATTTTTATTTTTCATTTTTTTATTTTGCAATAAGTTTAGATTTATAGAGTTGCAAATAAAGTCTTGGGTTCTTGTATACCCCTTACTCAGCTTCCCCCACAATGTTAACATATAACAAAATATAGTCTGTTTATCAACACTAAGCAATTAACATTGGTACAATATGATTAACTATGATAAAGATTTTATCCAGATTTTGCAAAATTGCTGATGTTTCTGTTCCAGGATTCAATCCAAGATCCTGTATTGCCTTGAGATGCTTTATCTCCTACTCTCTTTTCATTTGTGACCCTTTCTCAGTCTTTCCTTAGCTTTCACAGCCTTGGAACTTTTGAGGAGTGATGGTCAGATATTTTGTAGGCTGTCTCCCAATTTGGGATTGCCTCGTGTTTCCTCATGACTAGACTAGGTTTATGGTTTTTGGCCAGCTTACCACAGAGATGGTGATTTCCTATTTCCATCATTCCTCCCAAGATTATTGTTTGATATTGTTCTATAAGAAAGATGTGTCTCTTCCCCTCCACTTATAATTTGTTAATTATTTATTTATATCATCATAGGTTCACAGATATGGGTTGTACTCTGTGTTAAAATCCAATAGTATCAGGATTTTGTAGCTTACATTTTCCCAGCATTTGCCATTAGAAGCTCTTTCAGGTTGGCTCCTCTGTCCTTTTGAATGCATTGTTCTTTTTTTCTCTGTGACTTTTTTAAGCACTTATTTTCTTGCTGTTGGCTCCAGTCTCCTCTGGTATTTCCTCTGCCCCTGCAGTAGAATCAGTCATTTCTCCGTGGAGCTGACACATTTGACTGTGTAAGAATTGTAATGAGAGCTGCTGTATAGATCTGTTAGAGGATGTGAAGAAAACAAAACTCTAGGTTCAAAGAAACATAAGCAAATCTAAAATAATTGACAGCATTTCCTCTGGATAACTGGAAGGAGAAATCAGTGGGGAAAAGGAAGAGCAAGCTGCTTTCCTTTTCCCTTCTCTTCTCCTTCTCCTTCCCCTCCTAGTCTTCGTCTTTCTTCTTAATGATTGATTTCAACTTTAACTCCACTTTCATCAGATGTCATACTCTATGCGATTTCAATCCTGTCTATTTTTCAAGGCTTGCTTTGTTATCCAACGTGGTCAATTGTGCATTTGAAAAGAAGGTGTATTCTACAGTTTGGGGATGTAGTGCCCCTTGTGTATCAACGAGTATGCTTTTGAAACCATGCTATGTAAGACCTCAGTGCTCCTGAAATTGTTATTGGATTGGACTATTTAATATTGAGAGTGACATGAAAATCCCTTAGTACAGTTAGGATTTAAAAAGTATTTCCTTTGATTTTTTTTTTTTTTTACTTTAAGTTCTGGGGTACATGCGCAGATCTTGCAGGATTGTTACATAGGTATACACATGCCATGGTGGTGTGTTGCCTCCATCCCCCCATCACCTGCATTAGGTATTTCTCCTGTTATCCCTCCCCAATCTTCCCACCAGCTGCTATCCCTCCCCTAGCCCGCACCCCCCAACAGGTCCCAGTGTGTGATGTTCCCCTCCCTGTATCCATATGTTCTCACTGTTCAACATCCACTTATGAGTGAGAACATGTGGTGTTTGGTTTTCTGTTCTTGTGTCAGTTTGCTGAGAATGATGGTTTCCAGACTCATCCATGTCCCTGCAAAGCACATAAACTCATCCTTTTTTATGACTGCATAGTATTCCATGGTGTATATGTGTCATATTTTCTTTCCAGGCTATTATTCGTGGGCATTTGAGTTGGTTCCAAGTCTTTGCTATTGTAAACAGTGCTGCAATGAAATACGTGTGTGTATATCTTTATAATAGAATTATTTATAATCCTTTGGGTATATACACAGTAATGGGATTGCTGGGTCAAATGGTATTTCTAGTTCTAGATCCTTGAGGAATCATCACACTGCCTTCCGCAGTGGTTGAACTAATTTACACTCCCACCAACCGTGTAAAAGTGTTCCTATTTCTCCACATCCCCTCCAGCATCTGTTGTCTCTAGATTTTTTAATGATCGCCATTCTAACTGGTGTGATACTTCCTTTGAATTTTATGGAGTATTTCTTTCTGTAGTGTGAAGCTTGTTATTAGGTGCACACAAAATTTAGAATAGTTGTATCTGTTTGGTGAATTGAAACATTATTATGATAATGTTCAGCTTTATCTCTAATAACGCGTAATGACATCTACTTTGTTTGATCTTGTGTAGTGTATTATTATAGTACATTCAGAATTTATTTACTTATTTATTTTTTGGTTTATGCTCTTGTATTTTTTCTTACATGTATATTTCCATTCTTTTACTTCCACCACCTCTATATCCTTATACATTTAGATATTTCCGTTAAGCTGTACATAATTTAAAAAAAAAAATCTAGCCTGTTTCTCTTAGTTTTTATATTTAATGTGAGACAATATTTTTGTGTTTAATATACCTTCTTCACATTTGTTTTTCTTTTACTTCTTCCAAATATTCTGTATCTATTTATGTTATTTATCACCTTCTTTTGGGTTGACATAGTATTGTTTGTAATTCTAATGTTTATCACTGCAACCTCCGCCTCCCATGTTCCAGTGATTCTCCTGCCTCAGTCTCCTGAGTAGCTGGGATTACTGGTGAACACCACCACGCCCAGCTATTTTTTTGCATTTTTAGTAGAGATGGGGTTTCACTGTGTTGGCTAGACTGGTCTCGAACTCCTGACTCACAATCTGCCCACCTCCACCTCCCAAAGTGCTGGGATTAGAGGCATAAATGACCACCCCTGGCCCTAGGTGACATCTTTAAGGATTATATCAATTTATTTCCAAATAGTAATGTGCAAATTTAGAATATATTCATTATTTAATGCAATGGATTGATCTGAATTAGTTGAAATTTTGCTTTTCTCTGGCATTTCTGGACAATAAATCATTTTAACATCCTGTAGACTGATGGACCCTAAAAATAAGCTAATATGTTTACATCTTGAAAGGAATATTTTAAAGTTTGGATGTTTGTCGCCCTGAAACCTCATGCTGAAATGTGATCCCTAGTGTTGGAAGTAGGTCCTGGTGGGAGATGTTTGGGCCTTGGGGGTGAGTCCCTCATAAATGTCTTGGTACAATCTTCAAGGAATGAGGGAGTTCTCTCTCTATTAGTTCCCAACAGCTAGTTGTTGAAAAGAACCTGGCTCCTCTTTCCTCTCTGTCTTGCTTTCTCTCTTGCCCTGTGCCCTCTGCACATGCCAGCCTTCTGCATGAGTGGAAGCAGCCTGAGGCTCTCACGAGGTGCAGATGCAGATGCCGGCGCTGTGCTTCTTGTACAGCTTGCAAAACCACGAGCCAAATAACCCTCTTTTCTTTATGAATTGCCCAGCTTCAAGTATTCCTTTCTAGCAACACAAAATAGACGAACACAAAAACTACCGACTGCCATATACTTCCATTCTTGTTTACTTTCTAAGACTCGGATGTGGTAGAAACTGCTGTACTTTCACTTCCTGGTTTTGTTTACAGAGGTGCCAGAAGAGATCACTGACTGACCCTCAGCTTTTATAAAGCAAGTTACTCTATTCTCTGCTTTCTGGTTAGTAACTGTAGCAACAGTGAGGTCAGAAAGAGGCTATTCAGCAATTCATAGGCTGATTCTAAAATGACCAAAAGTTAGATTTCTAGCTACTTTAATGTAATTTTGTTTAGCTTTTAACTCCCAAGTTGTAAGACTAGCTCTCCATTGTTGAAGAAAGAGCTTCATAGAATCTTTCAGCATTATTCTTCACATACTTACATTGCTTAACTTGCTAATAGATACTACATTTCAGATCATTCCCGGCCTCCAAAAGGAGGTAGCATCTACTAGCCTGAAGCAAACATTTCTTCTCAATCTAGTTCAAGTTCTAAGTATTATCTCAGTTATTAAGTGTCTTCTCAATAGGTTTCTCTGCTTGAATCTATTAAAATGGAAATACACTGAAATGACTTAAAATTGGCCATTTTAAATCTAAAACTTATGCCGCAGTGTGATCTAAATGAAAGATTTAGAATTTTTTCATGCTATGTTTTCTCAACACTCATTTATTTTGTAAGGCATTCTAATATTTCTTTCATTCCAGTCAAATAAAATTACAATGAACCAAGCTATGGTATTTACAATACCATTGCTTGTAAATACTTGGAAATATGTAAAAATAAGAACTAACATATATTATATATTATTTCTAAGATATGTATATATTAGATAGGTATATATCTTAGAAATTGCCATTTCTAAGACCAATGTAGTCATCAATTTCTATTTTCAAATAATGGTAAGTAGAACTAGGTCCTCTGCATAGAAAATAGAGTAAAATATGCAACTAAAATATGTAAAAATCGAAGTACTGATGAGATAATTTCCTTTCTTTTCTAAAGGAAGTATTACTTATTGTGAGTCATTTATTTCTGAAAAATAGATCTCAAAAGTTGCTTTTTCATCAAGGTGCACTTTCCTCAGCTGAGCCTGGGCACAGTCACTTCCCACCTAGATTACATCAGTAAACTCCTAAACATCTTCACCCTGATTATTCACTGTCTTCCTCACCCAATCAGTCTGCAAACAGATGTGAAAGTGATTTTTATAAACTTAAGTCGAACGAAGCCACTCTCTGATTAGAACCCTGCAGTGACACAGGGACATGTGCAGCGTAGTCTGCTCGGCACCCATTCTCTGCCCCTCCTGTGTGACTCTGCCATGAGTTTAATGTGTGCACCTCCAGCTTTCTTTCCACATCATCACTACTGTGCAGCAGATAACAAGAGTGGTCATATCTGTTGTTTTAAAAATGCCACGCCACCAGGCGTGGTGGCTGACCCCTGCAATCCCAGCACTTTGGGAGGTTAACGTGGCTGAGGTAGGTGGATCACATAAGGTCAGGAGTTCGAGACCAGCCTGGCCAACATGGTGAAACCCTGTGTCTACTAAAAATACAGAAAAATTAGCTAGGCCTAGTGGGGAGCGCCTGTAGTCCCAGCTACTCGGGAGGCTGAAGCAGGAGAATTGCTTGAACCTGGGAGGTGGAGGTTGCAATGAGCCAAGATCATGCCACTGCACTCCACTCTGAGTGACAGAGCGAGATTCCGTCTCAAAAAAAAAAAAAAAAAAAAAAAAGTCCCTCAAGAATTATAGGCACTCTTGAAGAAACAAAGCAACCCTACAGAGAGAGTGGAAAAAAATTTACAAAGGGAACTGGTTTGATAAAGTTTCCATCGGGATCACCTTCTTATTGAAGAAAGGGAAGCACAATTGAGTGAGTGACTGCTCAGAATTCCTGCACCATGTAATTTTTAGAATTCAATTTTTCTTCAGCTAATTCATTACAAGGATTTTGATATTTAAGATAAAATAATGAAAATAATTAATGAGAGATTTAGGTTAATTAATTAATAATACTACCAGTCAATAGTTATTTAGTTTTTACCCTGTTGCCAGGCTTTGCTGTAAATGCTCTGTGTGTATCATCAGTTCATTTAATTCTCTCACCAACCCTGTAAGGTGAACTTGTGCTAGTTATTTATCTGTGTGGTCTCTCAGCTTTGAAGCCATCCTATATTATGCGGTTTGATAAGTGTCCTGGGAATTTATATATTTCTCACACTCCTTCACCTGTTGGCTTTTTGTTTAGATTCTGCCAACTGGGGGCCCTTGGTTCCCTAAGTTCTATGGGGGCATACCTGCCTCTTGAGGATATTAATCTCCAGGTCACTTCTGCATTGATTTATTTATTTTTCAGCCTTCCAATAACAGAGTGACCAACTTTCCATGTTAGAGTTCCAAAGTAAAATACCCAGAGTGGTTTCTGTTGGTTTCTTTCTTTCCTTAGCTGAGACTGGGCACAGTCACTTCCCACCTAGATCACTGCAACCTAACTCTTGCAATATTATCCTGATTTCCATTTTACTGATGAGAAAACCCAAGCACAGAAAAGTTAAGTAAATTTTCCAGAGTCCCAGAGTCACAAGCATGTTTATCATGTATACAGCTTTTAAGGAAGGTTAGAAATATATTATAAATATATTTAATAATACAACATATTTAATAATAATAAAATTGTATGTATGCATATATTTCCTCATAGGCAGCAATATAAAACATGTTTTTGTAAGACTAGGGAAAGCAGAAAATAATCACAATACATATTTTCGGTAAAAGATTCAGGTTACAAAACAATATTTATAGCAGAATCACTCTCTTGTAAAAAATAATATATCACACATTCATGCATAAGAAGAGACTATGTAAATAGAAAACTGGAGAGTAATTACAGCTTAATGATTTTAAGTTTCAATTACGAGCTAAAGAAAGACAGTCATGTGATTAAAATAAATTTATTCGCTGGAATGGCATCATTTTTTATTTTTATTTTTTGGTTTTGAATCTAGTGTTTTATTTTCTGTCTACTCTAAATTTTTCAATTTATTAAATGTGTGACAGGAAAAAAATAATGTATTTTAACATGATTTCAAAGAATTTTATGACAGAAATAGAATAGAATAGAAATAGAATTTTATAACATAGAAAATCTTCGTGTTGCTTATAGGAATATCTGAGACTGAGTAATCTCTTAAAAAAAGAGATTTAATTTGCTCATTGTTCTACAGGCTATACAAGCCTGGCAGTGCCATTTGCTCAGCTTCTGGGGAGGCCTCAGGAAGCTTACAATGATGGCCTAAGGCCAAGAGGCCATTGCTGAAATGGAAGACAAAACTTTATATAAAATATGTTCTCAAATAGGTAAAATGTATAGAAGATTTTAAAGCAAAATATTAAAAAATATTAATAATGGAATGTCATTATATGGGGGATACTGCAGGAAGCTTTATTATATGTTTATATTTGCCTGTATTGTGCATTATTCTTGGAAGCAATGAAAACTCTGAATGGCTATTCAATTTAGTAATACAACATTTTATAGTAACAGAGTTTTATCGTAATTTGCTTGTATTGAAAACATCATTTTTAAGTAATTCCTTATTTTTAAATAATTATTTCTTGAAGAAAAGAGTAATTTTCCACCAAACATATTTTTAAAGTAGGAAGCCAGAACACGTATTTAGTTATATTGTTTATTCTATGCCTACATCACGTATTTTAAATACAAACGTTTTCTAAGTTTTTTTGCTTTTTGCCACCATCACTTTCAAGCACCTAAAACTGTGTTGACAGCATGCACCTGATTCCAGAAGTGCCCTGTGCGACAGCCAGAGCTGGAGAGCTCCTCCTTTTGCCACCCCAAAGCCCAGGGTGCTGACGGCAGGAGCTGCCCAATGGTGTGTTGATTTCCTCTTGGTTTCCCCTATGCATGCTGAGCTGGCTCAGAAATAAAATGCGGTCTTCGTAGTCTCTATACAGGCCTCTCCTCCAGGGCTCCGAACTTTTGAGTTCTGCAATACGTTCTGAATGAACGAATGATGGATGAACAAGTAAACTTTCAGGTAAATTTTTTTCACTTAATCAGGTAGGAAGCATAAGACTCCTAAATGAAAAAACACACAGGAGAACACATCTAGAAAAAAGGAATTGATGAATGTTTTCCAGCCCCAGTGGCCTTCCTAGTATCTTGTCTTTCCCTGGAGCTCATCCACTTCCCTGGATATGGGGCCCTGGCTGTAACAGCTACCCTGTCCCTACCGGTCCCATAGCAGAAGACATCTTTAAGTTGTTTTGCCTTCTTCAAATTACCTGATTACTCCTAATAAGGCAACACATGCAGAAGATCTTAAAAGAAACCGTAAAAATTAAGCAACTAGGAAATTTGTTTACATGTTAAAGCCTTTTTAAAAAATATGAGTGAGAGTCATTATAAGAGATCAATCAAATGCAGAGATGACATGCTATGCTTCTAGACCTTAACATGCTGTTTGTCAATTTAATTGCAAAACTCTGTCAAATAACTTTAGCCTGTGTTCCATGACTGTAGGATATTTCTGGAAAGGAATGACTTCATAGAACATACTTTCCTGTTGTATGTCTTTACAGAAGTTAACAAATAAAAATGATAAGTATCTACATAAATTATTGTATTTCATTCTAAGCTAGCCAGCAGAGAATGAAATATAAATCAAATTTTAAAACAGCAGTGTAGAATAGTGTATTTTAGAGAAGTTCATTGCAGAACTTCCTATGAGAAGTGTAATAATATTTCTGTTAATTAGTTACAATTTAAAACCAAAACATGCTCCATTAGATTAACTGTAATGTTGTAAAAAATTCCTGTGCTGCGAACATTAAACTAAAATACCTCGAAATTGATGGTGAGTTTATACAATTCACAGATAATTTTAAATGTGACTGGGTAAGCTGCTGCCATCTCAGAAAGAAAATAAATCATCAAAATGTTAGCAAATCAGTTAATTTTTTAGATAATGATCAAGTTAATTCAAATTGTGGTGCTAATTACCATTATAACTATTGTCTCTAGGGAGTTTCCCAGTAAATGCAAATAAGCTCCAGTTTGCTATTAACTAGAAAAAAATGTTTTCAGAATCAGAATTATAAAAGTAATAAATTAATATAACAAGCTTACTTGGCTAGTGAAATTTTACACTGATCCAGAAAAACTGAAAGTGTGAAGGTACCTTATATACGCACTGTTATAATCCATTCATTTTTTGGGGAATGAGGAAGAAATAGAAAGTTTATACCAAAGGTCACATAGCCAGAACCTGGAAAACTGGAATAAATTATGAGTCTCCTTACCCTTCATTCTATAGCTGCTGAAAACAAATTAAGAGTGCTATTTCCCTATGCTGTCAGAATTGCTTCCAAGATGGTTATTACATTCAGCTAGAGGAACATAGATATATAAATTAGATCAGATGACAAAGTTGTAGTAATAGTCACATTTAGTGATAGTACAAAAAGTTGATGGTGATCCCTCAGAATCTGATCACAAACAATCTTGGACTCTCAACTTTTCTGCCTTTAAAATCATCAACCAGGAACACAGCATGTGTCATGCAGCACCTTAGTCATTTAAAATTCACGATGGACATTTATTTTTGCATTGTCAATGTAATACCTGAACTATTTTAATTTGAAAATTTCAGAAAAAAATATATGAAACCACAATAACACGGTCACTCTTCTTTTTCAACACCACTTCTTTCATTCTATAACAATTTTCCCTTTCATATTTTATTGAATTCAACAATTTTATATGCTTACATTTTCAATCATTTCATTTAACATCTTCTGTTTGGTCTTCTCTTAGTATCTTATTTTTACAGTAAATGGTTAATTTAACTACTTACTGCTTATATTGAGTCATTTTCAATTTATCTGCTTTTAATATTATTAACATAGTATCTTCTCATGAGAAATTGCTCGAAAACACATTTGTGAAGAAAGTAAACTCTATTAAAGCTCTCAAATATATTTTACTTTTTACAAAAGATTTCTACCAATTTGATTGCCACCTCTACTTTCTAAATGTAATGTATGGCTTATGAGTTTTACTATATCTTACAGAAGTGGTGTTTTATTACTTTAAGAACTTTTACTAACATATAGAAATAGTGGTGCCTTATAATAAATCACTGTGTTCATTTTTAATGACTTTAAAAAGAGATATTTAGATTCTAGAAAGGTAATATTTTGCTCAACAAGTTAACGGTTTCCAGTAAGACTTTTCTTAGATTCCTACTAAAATATTTATAATAGCAGACAAATCTGATAATTGACAATGAAACGAGCATGCAGTCAACATATCATCAAAATCTGAGAGAAATGTCTTCCTTCCAAAGGCTGATAGGGTTCAATTTAGACATACGATTTGCAGTGAAAATAAGCTTCCCTCTGTGAAATAGAAAGGTGGCAGAGGGTAACTTTCTTTTTTTAAAAGAATTACTTTTTATTTATTTTTAATTTTTGGAGGTATAAGGAATATACAGAAAAGTCCACAGGACGCCCAAGTAACCTCATGGAGCTTAGAATCCTTACCTCCAATACCTTAGATGGCCTCTTATTAAACAGCTGACCTTCACTAACCCTGCCTTAATATTTGTAGTAGTCAGGATTGTCTAAAGAAACAGTACCAACTGGATATATATGGATACAGAAATAGAGATTTATCATGACGTATTGGCTGTCATGATGATGAAGGCTGAGAAATCCTGCAACCTGCTGTGTGCAAGCTGGAAGCTCTGAAAGCCAGCTGTGCAGTTTCAGGAGAAGCCCACAGGTGTAAAGGAACCACTGGTGTAAGTCCAGGTCTGCATTCCAAGGCCCAAGAACCAGGGGCACTGATGTGGGAGGGCAGAAGGTGGACGTCTCAGCTTAAGCAGTAAGAATAAAATCACCCTACCACCACATTTTGTTCTATTTAGGCCTTCATCAGATTAGATGATGACTAAGCACCTGTTTTTAAACCTCGTCTTGTAAAACAGCTTATGTTCTTTTGTGTTAATCATTTCTTTGTGTTGTGAATTATGTTTGTGACTTCATATGTGCCTTTGTGTGTAACTATATGTGTGTTTTTTCATTGGTAGTTTACAGTATTTCCTTGTGTTCACATAATTAATTTTTCCTTTCTAACCGTAATCCATGTTTTAAGTGTTTCTAGTTGTGGGATATTATAAATAAAGACAACAGTGACATGAGCAATATCGTGTGTCTTTTTGCAAAAGCTCATTTCTTTCATGTGTGCTGTAGAACTAAGATGTAACTGCTGGGTTAAAGATTATGCACGGATTTAATCTGTTTTCCAAAATGTTTATACCAATTTATATTTCAACCAGCAATGCATGATAATTTCTATTGCTTAAAATCAGTAGATAGTCATGTCGGAATTTATTGCTAGTTTTAGCCTTTCTGATAATTGTATAGTGGTGTCTTATTTTGGTTATTCCTAATGAATAATGATGTTAAGGTGCTTTATAAATATTTATTGAACAGCTGGGTATGTATTAATTATTTATTGGTGCATAATACATCACCCAACATTTTCTGGGTTACATGTGATACAACATACATATATCACCTCGAGTTTCTTGGGTCAGGAGTCTGAGCACAGCTTAGCAAGTGTCTTTGTAGGGTCTTACACAAAGCCACAATCAGTGTGGCCACTGGGTTGTAATTTTTTCCAGGCCCTGCACAGGGGAGATCCAAATCCAAGCCCCTTCACACAGTGATTGGCAGACCTCAGGTCTGGCTGACAGTTACCTTGTGGGCTCCCAACAGGGCCCTTCAAGACACACGCATGTTGCTTTCCTCAGAAAGAGCTGAGAAAGAGTGAGAGCAGGTGCCCATACTGGAAGCTACAGTCTCCTTAAAACCTAATCTTGGAAATGATTTTTCTTCACTTTTGCTCTGTTGTATAATCAGAATCTAATTAGTATCCATGTCCAGGCCGAACTCAAGAGGAGAGAATTAGACAGGGTGTGACTACCTGGAAATATCACTGAAAGTCAATTTGGAAGCTGCCTACCACAGAAGGTACCTACTTTGAAAAGCACCTGTTCTTGTCATAATGTTTTGCTTTTGTGTTGTCTGGTAGCTTTCTATTCTAATGTCTTTAGCTGAGTGAAAGTTCTTAATTTTAAGGTGGTTTATTTTAATCAAATTTCACTTATGATTGACACTTTTATGTTAAGATACCTTTCACAGCCTGACATGAGACAGGAGTTTTGTTCTTTAATGCCTCTTAGAAGGACTATTGTTTCATTTTTATTTATTTATTAATCTGTTATAATTTCAACTTTTATTTTAAACTCAGGGGGTACATGTTCAGCTTTGTTATCTGGATATATTGTGTGATGCTAGGATTTGGAGTGCAATTGGTCCCATCACCCAGGAAGTAAGCATAGTACCCACGAGTTAGTTTTTCAACCCTTTCCCTGCTCTCTTCTTCCTGTCTTTCATAGTCCCTGGTACCTATTGTTTTCATCTTTGTCCATGAGTATCCAGTGGTCATTTCTCACTTCTAAGTGTGCACATGCATTATTTGGTTTTCTGTTCCCGTGTTAATTTACTTAGGCTTATGTCCTTCAGCTGCACCCATGTTCCTGCAAAAAACATGATTTTTTTATGGCCGTGTGGTATCCCATAGTGTATATATACACCGCATTTTCTTCTTCTTATCCACCATTGATGGGCACCTAGGTTAACTCCATGTCTTTGCTATTATGATAAGTGCTGCAATGAACATGGGAAGCCCTGTGATTTTAAATTTTATCTTTTACAAGTTAATATCAACAATCACCCTGGAATTTATTCTTACAAATGCAGTCAAGTAGGGTTTTTGATTGATTTTTTTAAAACATGGGTTACTTTTCTTTTGCCTAAAAAAACCTTGGAATAGTTTGTTGGCAAAGGGTTACTGGTCATTATTTTTTTTTTTCCTTTTCAGCTTCATTCTTAACACACATTTATAATTCATAAGGAATAATAGGTTTGCAAGCATTTTCTTTCAAATTGAGTAATGCATACCATTGGTTTTGGCTTTTATTAATTTATATTTTTGAAAAGTCCTTTGTCTTTTGAAGGTAATCTGTCTTCTACCTCTGAATGCTTGTTAATTTTTCTCATAATGATGTTTGGGCTGTGTCCCCACTCAAATTTCATCTTGAATTCCCATGTGTTGTGGGAGGGTCCCAGTGGTAGGTAATTGAATCATGGGGTCAGGTCTTTCCCATGCAGTTCTTGTGATAGCAAATAAGTCTCATGACATCTGACAATATCATAAGGGGAAGTTTCCCTTCCCAATCTCTCTCTTTGCCTGCTGCCATCCATACAAAACTTGACTTGCTCCTCCTTGCCTTCTGCCATGATTGTGAGGCTTCCCCAGCCACATGCAACTGTAATTCCAATTAAACTTTTTTTTTTTTTTGTAAATTGCCCGGTCTCAGGTGTGTCTTTATCAGCAGGATGAAAACAGACTAATACAGTAAATTGGTACCAGAATAATGGGGCACTGCTGAAAAGTTACCCCAAAATGTGGACGTTTCTTTGGAACTGGGTTACAGGCAGATGTTGGAACAGTTTGGAGGGTGTAGAAGAAGACAGGAAAATATGAGAAAGTTTGGAACTTTAGAGTTTTGGAACTTCCTAGAGACTTGTTGAATGGCTTTGACCAAAATGCTGATAGCAATATTGACAATAAAGTCCAGGCTGTGATGTTATCAGATGAAAATAAGGAACTTGTTGGGAACTGATATAAAGGTGATTCTTGCTATGTTTTAACAACGAGACTGGAGGCATTTTGACCCCACCCTAGGGATTTATGGGCTTTAAACTTCAGAGAGATGATTTAGGGTATCTGTTAGAAGAAATTTCTAAGCAGTAAAACATTCCAGAAGTGACTTGGGTGCTATTAAAGGCATTCCATTTTATAAGGGAGGCAGAGCATAAATGTTTGGAAAATTTGCAGCCTGACAATATGATAGAAAAGAAAACTCCATTTTCTTGGGAGAAATTTAAGCCAGCTAAAGAAATTTGTATCAGTAATGAGAAGCCAAATGTTAATTTCTAAGACAACGGGGAAAATGTCTCCAGGGCATGTCAGAGGTATTCCCTGGCAGCCCTTCTCATCACAGGCCTGGAGGCATAGTAGGAAAAAACGGTTTTGTGTGCTAGGCCCGGGGTCCCCATGCTGTGTGCAGCTTAGGGACTTGGTGTTCTGTGTCCCAGCTGCTCCAGCCATGACTAAAAGGGGCCAAGGTACAGCTCACGCTATGGCTTCATAGGGTGGAAGCCCTAAGTCTTGGCAGCTTCCATGTGATGTTGAGCCTGTGGGTGCACAGAAGTCATGAATTGAGGTTTGGGAACCTCAGCCTAGATTTCAATAGATGTATGGAAATGCCTGGATGTCCAGGCAGAAGTTAGGGGCAGAAGTAAAGCTCTCAGGGAGAACCTCTGCTAAGGCAGTGCAGAAGGGAAATGTGGGGTCAGAGCCCCACACAGAGTCCCTACTTGGGCACCACCTAGCAGAGCTGTGAGAAGAAGGCCACTGTCCTTCAGACTCCAGAATGGTAGATCCAACAACAGCTTGCACTGTGTGCCTGGAAAAGCTGCAGACACTTAATGCCAGGCTGTGAAAGCAGCCAGGGGAAAGACTGTACTCTGCAAAGCCACAGGGGCTGAGCTGCTCAAGACTATGGGAACCCACCTTTTGCATCAGCATGACGTGGATGTGAGACATGGAATCAAAGGAGATCATTTTGGAGCGTTAAGATTTGACTGCCCCACTGGATTTTGGACTTGCACAGGACCGAAACACCCTTTGTTTTGGCCAATTTCTCCCAGTTAAAATGGCGGTATTTATCTAATGCCTGTAACCCCATTATATCTAGGAAGTAACTGACTTTTGATTTTACACTCTCATAGGTGGAAGGGACTTGTTTCAGATGAGTCTTTGGACTGTGAACTTTTGAGTTAATGCTGAAATGAGATAAAAGACTTTGGGGGACTGTTGGGAAAACCTGATTGTTTTGTTTGCTTTGTTTTGTTTTGTTTTGTTTTTTGAGATGAAGTCTCACTCCGTTGCCAGGCTGAAGTGCAGTAGCGTGGTCTCGGCTCACTGCAAACTCTGACTCCCTGGTTCAAGTGATTCTCCTGCCTCAGACTCCCAGGTAGCTGGGATTACAGACACGCACCACCATGTCCAGGTAATTTTTATACTTTTAGTAGAGACAGAGTTTCACCATGTTGGCCAGGATGCCTTGATCTCCTGACCTCGTGATCTACCCAGCTCGGCCTCCCAAAGTGCTGGGATTACAGGTGTGAGCCACTGTTCCCAGCCAGGCCTGATTGTTTTGAAATGTGAGGACATGAAATCTGAGAGGTGCCAGGGGCAGAATGATATGTCCCAACCCAAATCTGAACTTGAATTTTATCTCCAAGTACTCCCACATGTTGTGAGAGGGACTCAGTGGGAGGAAATTGAATCATGGGGGCCTGTCTTTCCCATGCTATCTCATGACAGTGAGTAAGTCTCATGAGATCTGAAGGGTTTATCAGGGGTTTTCACTTTTGCTCCCTCCTCATTCTCTCTTGCTGCCACCAAGTAAGAAGTGCTTTTCACCCTCCACCATGATTGTGAGATCTCCCCAGCCATATGGAACTGTAAGTCAAATTAAATCTTTCTTCCCAGTCTTGGGTATGTCTGTATCAGCAGTGTAAACAGACTAATACACATGCTCTTTGTCTTTTGGCTGTATCATTTTTATGTGGCTAGGTGTCTGATTGCTTGGGTATATCCTGCTTATGGTTCATAATGCCTCTTCTGTCTTGGCCCAATGTCCTTTGTCAATTTTGGGAAATCCTCAGCTATGATATCTTCAATACTGTAACTGCACTATCCTCCCCTTTTCCCACTAAGGTTCTACTACTGGTATTCTTCTTGTAGCAACTCTGTAATCTTCTAGTTTACATTTTAACTTCTTCTTTTCACATTTCACAGAGTATTATTTCTATTCCTCATTTCAGTATGACATTGTATTAATTTTTATGTTTAACCAGCTGTTAAATCCTTCCATTGATTCCTTAACTTCAATTACTTTAATTTTTCTTTTTAGAATTTCCATTTTTTCCAGTATTCTCCTGAAATTCCAAGTTTTTTCTTTAATTTTCTTTTATATCTTAACATAGTTATATTAAAAATCTGCATTTAAAAACTTCATTATTTGGATTTTTATTGGTCTATTTCCATTTTCTAATTGATCCCCTTATAACTTATTATAAGTTCCTATCCTTTAAGTACCTGGCTATATCTGGTCTAATCTTTATTTATGATGTAGCCTTTCACATCTCAATCCCAAAAATACATGGGTGAAAAGTCCTTCCTCAAATTGGTGGGTCCTAGGATTTCGATTTGTGTTTGTCAACACCTGACAAAGATTCCAAAACCTGCTCAGGTTTTCAGCTTCTAATCTTTTTAAACCAACATCTGCATTTGTTATCCCAAATGCCCAGCTTGCTTAAGTTGTTTTCTTTCTTTGATCTTTGCTGTGTAATTCTTCACTTCCTTTTAGCGCCCTCATTATTTCCGAAGCAGTTATTTAGTTGTTTTTGGCTTTTGAAGTTTTTCTCATAGGCCTGATTGGTCTGAATCACTTAGTCTTCTATTATCAAAAGGCGAACTCAAAGGTATTACATTGTGAATACATGAGGAATATGTGAATAGATCCCTGTCACAATAAATCAAACATTGTTGGAGAAGTCAGTCTTTTTTTGCAGCACTTCCAATTCCATTCCTCTCACTGATGTTAGAACTGTCATTGTAATTGTAAATCCTGGCATGAATCCTTCTAGACCTATATACCAAGGAGTTTACCTAAGAGTTCCTTTTAAATACTTGGAATTTGAACTTGTATTACATAAATTGTATCGCTGAGCTCAAATTATCATGAGACTCTCCAATACTGTATCTTGAAACTCATTTCACACGCAGAGAGCTGTTTTATGTTTCATAAGTGGCAGCCTAGTGTTTTATGTTGTTTATAAATATCATTTCTATGTCATTGCTCTATTGATTGATGTTTAATTTATTTCTGATGTGTGAATGTTAAAAACAATGCTATTCTGAACATCTCTATATGTTATCTCCATGCCATGTGGGAGTGATTCTCCACATCGGATATTAGGATATGAAATCACTCCCTGATGGGGATACGTGCATCTTAAATATCATAAATATATATGCATCAATTTTTACTGCTACCAGTAGAACATGAGAGAAGTCATTCATTTCTCACATATGATACTGTCAAATGTTTTAATTTTTGATGACATGATGTGTTTGAATTTGCTTTATCAATCAGAAAGTGCTTAAAACTACAAAAGTTTATTTCTTGCATGTACATTTACTTTGAATTTGGGGGGGATTTTCAAAGCATTTTTATCTCCATGCAAAGCCTCCAGTTTTCCCTTTATACCAGTATGTGCTTCCATACTCTCTACAGACAGGGGAGTCGAGAGCTGGAGAATCAAACCATGGGAATGAAAGGCTTCTCCTGAAAGTCACAAGTTCTACTAGCTAATGTAAGTAATGTGCCCAAAACTAAATTTTAAAAAAATGGAGAATAGAAGACTTCTGGGTGCCTAGAAAGAAGAACATAAAGGAATGATGTATCCAGAAAACAGAATTAGATCTAGATGGATATGTAGTGCTCAGGAATAAAAAAAAAGTAAGAAGCCTCATTTACTCCAAAGTCAGAAGGAGATGTAATGTACACACTGACTACAATATGTGATCAAGAAGTAAATTTAGAGAATTTTTACTGTGGAGAACTATGTCTAATATATTATTTGCCATTTTAGACATTTTTTATGTGTACAGTTCATTGTCATTGAATAGCTATCACATTGCTATGTAATATTACCATCATCCATTTCCAGAAATTTCTCATCTTCCCAAACTAAAACTCTGGAACTATTCAACAACAATTCACCATTACTTCTCTTCCCAATACTTGGCAACCATATTCTAATGTCTGCCTCTATGAATTTGACTATTCTAAGTACGTCATATAAATGAAACTGTATATTATTTGTTCTGTTTGTCTGGCTTGTTTCCCTTACTGTAATGTCTTCAAGGTTCATCTATGTTGCAGTACGTCTCAAAATCCTCTTGTTTTTTAAAGACTGATTGATACTCCACTGTATCTATATATCACATTTTGTGTATCCACTCATCTATTGATGGACATTTGCGTTGTTTGCATCTTTAGCTATTTTGAATAATCTTGCTATGAACATGGGGGTACAAATATCTGTTCAAGTTCCTTCTTTCAATCTTTGGGGGAACAGGTATATAATTTTCGACAGAGGCTGTACCATTTTACATTCCCACTGGCAACGTACAGGGTTATATTTTCTCCTACACCATGCCAATACTTGATATTTTCTTTTTTTTTTTTTGTTATAATCATCTTAATGGGTGTAAAGTGGTATCTCTTTGTGGTTTTGATTTGCATTTCCCTAATGATAGTCTAACATCTTTTTTATGTGCTTGTTGGTTATTCGTAAGTCTTTCTGGACGAAATATCTAGTCCAATTTACATTCCCATTAACAGTGTGGTAGCGTTCCCTTTTCTCCACATCCACAGAAGCATCATTTTTTTTTTTGCTTTATATGTATATATACATATATATATATATATATATTTTTTTTTTTTTTTTTTTTTGAGAGACAGAGTATTGCTCTGTTGCCCAGGCTGGAGTGCACTTGTACAATCTTGGCTCACTGCAACCTCCCAGCCCCAGGTTGAAGCATTCTCCTGCCTCAGCCTCCCTAGTAGCTGGGATTATAGGCACATGCTACCACGCTCGGCGAATTTTTGTATTTTTGTATTTTTAGTAGAGATGGGACTTCACCGTGGTTTTTTTTTTCTTTTTAATAATAACCATTCTCACTGGGCTAAGATGATATCTCAATGTGGTTTTAATTTGCATTTCTCTGATGATTAGTGATGTTCAGCATTTTTGCATGTGTTTGTTGGATGCTTCTATTTTTCCTTCTGAGAAATATCTGTTTAACTTTGCAAAACAGCATGGAGATATCTCAAAGAACAAAAAATAGAACTGTCATTTGACCCAGCAATTCCACTACTGGGTATCTATCCAAAGAAAAAGACATCGCTTTACCAAAAAGACATCCCCATTTCTGTTTATACAGCACCGTTGACAATAGCAAAGTTGTGGAACAAACCTAAGTGTCCATCAAAAGTTGACTGAATAAAGCAAATGTGATATGTTTATACCATGGAATACTACTCAGCCATTAAAAAAGAATAAAATCATGTCCTTTCATAGCAACAAGGATGGATCTGGAGGCTATAATCTTAAGTGAACTGAGAAACAGAAAATCAAATGTCACATCTTCTCACTGACAAGTGGAAGCTAAACAATGGGTACATATGGACATAAAGATGGAAATAATAGACACTGGGGGACTCCAAAATGGGGGAGGGTAGGATGGAGGGCTGAGGGTTGAAAAATTATGTACTGGGTGCAATGTTCAATATTTGCATAATGGGAACACCGGGAAGCCCAATCCCCACCATTACACAAGATACCCATGTAACAGACATGCATATGTAACCCCTGATTCTGAAGTTAAAAATAATTAATTAATCAAAAGTTTAAAATAAATGTGAAGTCCAGTTATTTGTTCATTTTTAATTGTGTTGATGTTTATTGTTGAGTTGTGAGAAATTTTTAAATTGTATCTCAAAAATTATCTATTCCACTGACTTGCTAATCAGTTAGACATAATTAAATTGTCAGGAAAATTATTAAGCAGATTTTTTTTCCAGAACTCTACATTCAAAATTATTGTGTTTGGGATACAGAAGTCTCTTTATTAATTTCTTGGGAAATTTTTTCTATTTATTTTATTCAAGCATCTATGAGTTTTAGTGGCACAGAAGGGTTTTGTTGTGGAGTCAAAATAGTTCATCATTCTGCTGCTATACAATTTATGTTTTTCTGACATAATGAAACACATTGGACATTGGTATGCTAAGGACAAAATTGGTCTCCTCCTTTTTCACGTTTCTTCTTCAGAAACTTAGAATTTTATGTGAACCCAGAAAATACAGATAACTGGTTACACCACTGAGATGCAAGCTGTGAAAAACGGCTGAGTGAATTTCCGGCTGCTTGCAGCCACATCTCCTACACACCATTGGTTTAGCGACTTTCCTTTTTAAGGTCACACTTGACAGACACCAAGAGAAAAATGTTTTGCATGATTCTCAGGCCGCATAGGCTGTTGGAGAGAATTTCTTTGTTATTGATGTTAAAGTCAACGAGACAAACATCTATTTTCTTGTGACTCTATTTTCTCAGACATGGGCAGAGAAGGGGACACTGAAATTAAATTATTCAGCCAGCAAATTCACTTTTCCTGGTGTAGTGGGTTCTGTACACCCATGCTTTTTATTGAGGCAGACAGTTTGATGGGGAAGGGAGTTATGAAATAAACACACATATGCACAAGTAATTCCAGATATTGATAGATATAGCAGGGCTATGTTGGAGTGAGCAGTCAGGTGCTGCTTCATGTTCAGTGGAAACACCAGCCTGTCCAGAGGGGGGGGGGAAAGAGCTGGGGACAAAAACATATTATCAAGCCTGTAGAATAGGGGTTGCTCCCTAAAGAGTGGTAAAATAATAGGGTAAAGTCAAATTTGTTAGACTTGTTAGCAGATATTTATTGGTAATACCATGATATTGATCACTCAGACCAAAACATCATAAATCTGAGCAGTGGAATAGTGTTCTTTACCCATCTCCCAATCCCCCTCCCCCTACTAATGGGAGTATCATGTCACAGCACGTAGAAAGTTAGAAGAATAATTAATCCATCACAGCTTGACTATCCAAGGACGCTTGTTTTTCATTTTCAATAGCCCCTTCTCTCCCAAAGGAATATTTCAACACAGAAAACTTTTGAGTGCTACATTAATAAGTTATGAATGTATTGATGATTACTATTTTCTAAAAAGTATTCAGATGTCATCCTGGTCAGAAATACTTATTTCCTCTTCTGAGATACATTTTTCACCCAAAATTTACACTTCCATGTAAGTACAATACTCAACAAAACTCTTGTTTTCTTCTTTATCCTTGTGAAATACCAGATATGTATAGAGAAAGGGCACAGAGGAATCTATGTGCAGATGAATGGTTTCTGGCAAAGCTAAGGCTGGCATAACCACCATCCAGTGCAGGCTGAGAACACTGCCAATTGCCAGAAATTCCTTCATACCTTTGAAAATCAATAACCCTTCCACTCCTTAATTGTTCTGTTTTATTAGTTACCCCCTTGGCTTCTTTATAATTGTAGTACATGGGCTTATATTCTTGAATCCTAAATTATAATCTTCTGAACTTCTAAGTTTTTGAGGTAGAATCATACAATATGTATTTTACACCTGTCTTATTTCGCACAACATTGTGTGTCTATGATGGGAGCTTATTGTCGTAGATGCCTATAAATTGCTGGTGCTTATTTCTGCAGCCCATTGAATTTATATAGCATGATGTATTCAGCCATTATAGTTTGATGAGCATGTGATTTGTGTCCAGGCTTTGGCTTTGCTGAGAATGCTCTGCAATCCCTGTGAGTGTCTCTTGGCCACATCTCTTGAGTGTGCTGCACATTGTAGGTCTCTAGACTTGTGTACCAATGTACACCTCCTCCAAAAGTGTGTGCAAGCTCCATGTGCTTGATGTACTCAAAAGCAATAATATTTCTTCAGACAAAGATTTTAGACATTTTCGTGTTACTGTAATGGTATCTTAATGAGGTTTTAATTTTCATTTCTCTGAGCAGTGATGAGGTTGAGGACTTATTCCTATGATTATTGAGCAATTAAATACCATCTATTGTAAAGGACCTGTTGAAGTCACTTGTGCATTTTATATGGTGTTTCATTTTTATTGATTTATATTTTTTGTATATAGAATACAATACATTGAATAGAAGGGATTTTTGTTATTTACGTGGCAATTATTTTTCTCCTAGTCTATATCCCTGAAATTTTTCTATTTTTAATTGTTTCACATTCTTAACTTTAACTCAACTAATATTTAATTCAGTTTTATTGAGGTACAAATGATGGGCCATACATTTCACTTATGTATGATTCAATGATGTTTTAAATTTGTAGAGTTGTGCAAGCATCAATAAAATCTAGTTTCAGAACATTTTCCCAAAAGTTTCCTTGTGCTTATTTTTAGTTAATCCCCACATCCATCCCAACTTTATGTAACCACAAACCATTCTATCTATAAAACGTGCACTTTTTGATATTTTATATAATCAAAATCATACAATAAATGTAACCAGATGGCAAAGGTAACACACATTGTATGATTCCATTACGCATTTCTGTATTTTGTCCATATTGTAGCATGTATTAGTATTTCTTCCTTTTTTCCTACTACAGAATAGCCCATTGTAGGCATATTTTATTTATCAGTTCACCAGTTGGTGGACATTTAAATTATTTCCAGTTTTTTAATATTATGAATAATCTTATGGTGAATATTTGATTTGACTATATATTTTGTATAGACATATGTTTTCATTTATCTTTAGAGATTTCCGGGGTAGGATGACGAGTAATATGATAAATTGTCCAGGCAATGTGGCTCACCTATAATCCCAGCCCTTTGGAAGACCAAGAGAGATCATTTGAACCCTGGAATTCAAGGTTACAGTGAGTTGTGCTCATGTTACTGCACTCCAGCCTGGGCAACAGAGTGAGACCCTGTCTCAAAAAAAGAAAAAGGAAAAAAAAGAATAGAGTTGTCTGTCTTGTAATTGAGTTATAAATTCTTTACACATTCAAATGTTGTTAACACTATATATAATAAACAAATGTATTCTTAGTTTGTGACTTTTTAAAAAAATTCACTTCTTTAATGTACTTGGAGCACAAAAGTTCTTAATTCTAATGAATTTAATTTTATCAAATCATTCTTTTATGAATCTGCTTTTGTTGTAATATTGAAAGAAATTTGCCTGTCTCAATGTTGTTAACGTTTTCTCTTACATTTTTTCTGCAAATTCTGCTCTTACCTTTAGGTCAATTTCCACTTTGAGTTGATTTTTATGCGTGGAGTGAGATAAAGATCTATGTTATTCATGTGTGTGTGTGTGTGTGTGTGTGTATGTGTGTGAATATCCAATCGCCTCAACATCATTTGTGAAAAAAATATCTTTTCCATGAACTTTTATGACATGTTAGTCAAAATTCAATTGACCAGAATAATGAAGGCTTATTTCTGGGGTCTCAGTTCTGTCTCATTGACTTCTATGCCTTTCCTTGCACCAATCCCATTCTCTCTTGATTACTGTGGCTTTAGACTCAGTTTTGAAATATTGTATCCCCCACTTTTGGTCTTCTTTTCAAAATGGGTTTGGCTATTTGAGGTCCTTTGCATTTTAAAATACATTTTAGGTCAATTTGTTAAGTTCTACCAACAAAAGCCCGTTGGAGTTTTTTGTTGTTGTTGTTAATTGTGATTATGTTGATTTATTGTTAATGTTGGAAAAAAATAATTGTCATCCAAGCCATGAAAATGTAATACCTTTCAATTTATTTCCATCTTAGGTTTCTCTGAGTACTGTTTGTCTTTTTTATCGTACATTTCACATTGCTTTCTAAAAATTTATTTTGACATATTTTATTCTTTCTGATGATACTGGTTTTTTCTTAATATTATTTTCTCTTTGTTTTATTGCTAGTATATAGAAATACAAGTGATATTTATATGATATTATTATTTTCTGAGACTTTAACTCATTTTTGAGTTCTTATTCTCTCTCTGTGTGTGTGTGTGTGTGTGTGTGTGTGTGTGTGTGTGTGTGTGTGTTTTGAATTCCCAAGGATTTTCTAAATCCAAGATTCAGGTTTATGTTATTTGTGAGAAAAGTCAAGTTTATGACTTCCTTTCCAATCTAGAGTCTTTTTTGTTTTTATTGGTTTTATTCTACCTTTGATGAAAGTGAACATCTTTGTCTTATTTTCTGCGTTCAGGGGAAAGCAGTGAACATGCAGACCTCTCCTGCTATGTTACTGTATTTCTGGAGACACTTAATGAGATTGAGAATTTGCTCTTCTATTGCTAGTTTAGTGAGACAGTTTCACATGAATGGGTTTTTTATTTTTCACATGCATTTTCTTTATCTATTAGGATGACCATGTAGTGTTTGTTCTTTGTTTTATTCCTGCCTGCATTGTGCATTTCATTAAGTGATTTTTTAGGTGGAAAATCTATCCTGCATTCCCGAGGTACAGGACATTTCTTAAAGATTCATAGTCCTTTTTCTAAAATGTTGGATTTGATTTGCTAATATTAAAGATTTTACCTATATCTTTGTTAGAGCTAGGCATCGGTAGTTTTATTTTCTTGTACTGTCTTTGTCTTTAGTGTCAGGGTAATACTGGCCTTGTAAAACAAGTTGGGAAGTGTACTCTATTTATTGACGGCATTTCTGAAAGATTGTCACCATCTTCTTTAAATATTTGACAACATTTATTGGTGGAGACGTCTGGACCTGAAAGTTTCTTGTGGGAAAAATTTTAATTGTTAATTAAATGATTTTATTTGATATATGTATATTCATATATTTCATTTATTTGAATGTTAGTTTTGCTAGTTTTTTTTCTTAGAGTTAATCATTTTATTTTAGGTGTTTAATTTTTATTTTAGGTGCCTAATTGAATTATTCACGATATGCATTTATAATTTTCTAAATATGTAGTGTCATTAGTGATGTCCCTTTTTTTATTTCTGGTATTTGGAAACTTGTGTCTTATTCTTTTTATTTTCTAGCTCAATACAGCTAAACATTTGTGAATTTTGTTACTTAGAAAATTTTTGTTCTATATTCTTCATAATTTTTATTTCCTAGTTCTCTTTTTTTTTGTTGTTCTAACTTCTATCTCCTTTCTCTACTTACTGTGAGTTTAATTAGCTTTTCTTGTTCTAGTGTCTTAAAGTGGAAGTTAGAATATTGATCTGACATCTTACTTATTTCCTGATAGAGGTTTTCACAGCTATGCATGTCTCTTCAAAGGCTGCTTTAGCAGCATACCATGCACATTCATATTTTGTGTTTTATTTTCCTGTTCTTTTCTGTATTCTTTCCTTCTACCTTAATTGGGTTCATTTGGCAGTTATTTTTAAGAATTATTTTGGTTATTTATATATGGTAGCTTTTCCACACTTCCTTCTCATTTTTTATGTATCTTTATGTGATGAATGTGTTTCATTAAACATCACATAGTATGGTTTGGTTTTCTTGTTTGCTTTTAAATAACAGTATTTAGCCCATTTAATTTTTTACATGTTGGAACAGAATACTGAGATATAATTGACATACAATAAAATACACCTGTATCTCATTGTTACCTCAATTTGCATTTCCTTAACAACAAATAATATTGAGGATATTTTCATTTGTTTATTAGCCATTAGTATATCTTTGATAAAATGTGTATTTAAATATTTTGCCCACTTTTACAAATTATATTCCTTGTCTTACTATTCAGTGTAAGAGTGCTTTATGTATTTTCCTTACAAATCCTTTGTGTTTTCTCAGTGTGAAAGGACAGAAGAGACAGAGATCTCCCTTTATATATTCATGTGCCTGTGTGTATGCCCCAACAGAAATTCATTTTGTTTTGTTCAATTTTTATTTTGATTTAGGTATTCATTATTTTCATTTTAATTATCCCTTGCTAAATCTCTGACATTCCTGCTAGTCAATTTTAGTTTAGCATGAAGAAAATAATGTGTATTTATTTTACAGTGGGTCGGGTGATGAGGAATTCTCTTAGTTTTTGTTAATCTGAAAATGTCATTATTTCCATTTCATTCTTAAAAGATATATTCACTTGCAAAATAATTCTAGATCGGCATTTTTCCCCAGATCCTTATAAATATAATTCTTTTTTCTAGTTTCCATCTGTGAAAATGTAGCTAACAATGTGTTTTACATTTGGAGATAGTATTTTCTCTTTCTGTCTCTGGCTATATATTTAAATGTTTTTCTTTCTTTTTACTTTTCTGCAGTGTCTATATTATCATCTAAGTGCTATTTACTCATGTTTTCAGCCAGCTCTTCAAGGCGATTCTTGAATGTTTGACTTTATGTCATATTTCCATTTTAGAAAGTTCTTATATTTCAAAAATTTGTTTCCACCTCTAAGTCCCGCTTCACTTTCTGAGACTTCAGAGAAATGTATATTAGAATTCTTACAATTTTTCTGGTGTTTCTTACTCTCTTTCACCGTTTAGTATCTTATTATGAACAATTTTTTTAAGAATATTTTTCAATGTATTATTATTGCAAATGCTCTATGCTGCTGTAGAATGAACCCATTAGTTTTTAATTTTAGTTTTTTAAAGTTCTATTATTTTTGCTTAAAGTTTATAGACTCTTACTGTTTGCCAAAATTCTCCATCTTGTTTTAGTTCTTTAAACACATATATATTAAAGTTTGTATCCAACAACCTCATATCTGCAGCCCCAGAGGCTTGTTTTTTTTGTTGGGTGTCTTATCTGCTTTCTGTTTTCTTGTCTTTGGTTTTCTCGCTGTCATCTCCTCATCTTCTTTGGATATTTTTTATATTAAAAATGACATTTAATTTCCAAATGATTTGCAGAAATAATTTGGAAACTAGGATTTTTGCTCCCTCCAAAGAGAATTTCTCTTTACTTTCATCAGGCTCCTCAGTAGCCAACAATCCAGAAGCAGCTCGATTCAGTTTCGGGAACTAAGATGATTTAAACATGAGCTGCAGTCTCTGTGAGGGTCTGCCTTGTCCTTGTCCACACAAAGTCAGAGGTTTTTCACTGTGAAGTTCCAGCCCAAAGTGGAGAGCTTTAAGCATAGATCTGACACTTGGGGCGGTTCCTGATTACAGACTCTTCCTCCGAGACTCCAGAGGTTGTCAAAAGTTCTGTGCAAACTTTACCCTCTTATTTGTCCATTCTGGAACAAGCAAAATCCCCTTGCCCCAAAGTGGCACTGCATACTGAGCTAAATTGCCTTTTTTAAATCCTTTTCCAGATCACAGCCAGTTATGCTTCCATAATGTGTTAGCCCTCCCACACAATCCAGTAGGTGGCTTTGTATTGTTTTCTTTCAAAATCTTTGTGAGTGGAAGATTTGATCTGAGTTATCTGTGCTCTCTTTATTAGAATCAGAGATCCAAAAATGCTTAGAAGATGCTCAATCAATACTTCTTAAATGAAAGACTAGAATAAATATGTAAGTTCTGAATGGAAAAACGATATGACTATATGGATATAATTATAGCAGAAAGAATAACAGATATATTCAGCAGGACCTGAAGGGGTTGTAGCATTTGCATCCACTTGGCTACATTTGTTAATTATGTCTAATTCCCTATGTCCCTAAACAAAAAGATTTAAAAGGCTGCTGAAAACTACATTTTGTGCAATGCACAGAGTGTTATATGAAAACATGGGATCCCAGACAGGGGATTCAAAAACATGCAAAAGCTACAGCCAGTGGGAAAGATTGCACAGAAATAAATAAAAACACATTAAAAGCAATAAATACACAATGAGTGACTACGCTTCTCTGTTTCTTCTTGAAAGTTATGCTGCAAGTTCTCATACTCGTTTCTTCTAAAATATTAAATTTCTGATATTTCTTTCCATTAAATTTCAGATATTTCTTAACTGTCTGCCTTTCTGTAAATTTCTTACCTATCTGTAAAACCTTACAGAAATTACAGAATTGGGGAATATTTTCCCAATTTATCTTATCCCAAAGTTTCATCTTTAATCCCTGGAAGCGTAATCCAGATGAGAGTTCCCAGTTTCCTGAACATTCGTTCCTATGTCGTACCCCCACATCCTGAAATGCTGTCACCCTCTCTTCTTCCTCCTTTTACCTGTTTGGCCAATTTAATCTTAATATTTTGGATTTGGTGCCTTTCTCTTTTCTGTCTATTCTTCCTTGATTATAATCGTGTTCATTTCCATAAATAAAAACATTGAATCTGTAATAATCATTTGAGACGAAGCCATTACTCTAATCTTGATTTTTTGCCTGAGCCACAAATTCCAGATGACGTATAGAACAAAGCCCATGTAGATTTTCAATGAACTTTTGAGCTCAACATGCTCCAAACTGTACTTTTTATCTATTTACTGCCACTATCTACTCCCACATCTGTTTCCTTCCCATGATAACTGCTTTATCAATGTCACACAATATTGTAAATAGTCCTGGAAATTCCAAGACATCATTAATGGGAGTGCAGAAAGAGATGAGAATTTAAGCTAGGAAAGTTTGGTGAGAGAAGCTGCCAAATGGTAGAAAATAAGTGAAGTAAAACAGGTAAAAAACGAGCATAAGCCAATTTTAAATATTTCTTCTCCTTCCAAGGAACTTAATGTTTCCTTGAGAATTTATGCCTGTGGACAGTTCTGCTACTACTCAAACTCCTAAGTATTAAGGCAAATGATGGAGCTCACATACACATTGTGAGGTGCCACTCCGAGTGATGTATATGCACTTATTCAATTAATTCTTACACGAGGAAATTGAGACTCAAAGACATAGAATAATTTGCTGAAGTTTATAAGCTGAGACTTAGGACTAAATAACTCCATATGGAAAGTTTTGTTTTTAAGAAAAGGAAGACCTGTAATACCAGCACTTTGGGAGGTCGAGGCAGCCCGATCACGACGTCAGGAGTTTGAGATCAGCCTAACCAACATGGTGAAACCCCGTCTCTACTAAAAATACAAAAATTAGCCGAGTGTGGTGCGCATGCCTGTAATCCCAGCTACTCAGGAAGCTGAGGCAGGAGAATTGCTTGAATCCAGGGAGGCGGAGGTTGCAGTGTGCCAAGATTTTGCCGTTGCACTCCAGCCTGGGTGACATAGTAAGACTCTGTCACAAAAAAAAAAAAAAAAAAGAAAAGAAAACAATAGAAAAGGAAGAACTGGATCATAATTCTACAAGGATGTTTTTATTTAACTTCAAGAAGAAAAGCTATCTAGAGACATCTTTAAATTCTAACAAATTGTTCTCATCTTACCTTGCCTCATGGTCTTCTTAGAACTAATATTGGAAATCTTGTCCTGTGGTTCTATGGCCAGCTTCCCTTATCCTACTGAGAAGGTAAGTTACCAGACGCTATACCTGTCACCAGCTCTCAGATTCCCCCGTTGCCCTGTTATATTCAACAAAAATACAATAGAATAATAGCTAGGCAACCATTCATAACTCTTACACAGAATTAGCCTGTCTCTGTGTAACCTATCTGCTTGAGTATTTACATACACAGGTATATGTAAATAGGATTTTAATTCAAATTCCTAAATTTAAAAAAGAATGACAGAGCATGAATAACTTATGAGTTTGAAAAATCCCCAATCTTCTTCAGAAACAATTTTCACGTTTACCTCTACCCCTGTATTCTCTACTTTATAAATTATAAACTTTTTTGCATACATTCTCTCTGCAGGAAAATGGATACAAGTTTTAAATATAGATTTATTACATTTATGGAAAATAGTAATTAGGTATTCCATAGCCTTGGGCAAATACTGTAATTCCCCTGCACTTCATTTCTTTATCTTTAAAATAAAGGCATCAGAAGAGATTATCTTAAAATGTCCTTCCCAGTTCTACCATTCTGTGATACACTATAAAATAAACTAACTAACTGCCATTGAGGGATGTCTCCAATAACCTGACATATATGACTTCCATTTACGAATGACTATGCCCTTTAATGACCTTGACATAGCCTCTCCAGAGTCATACATTATAGCCCAGAGATGTATGTGCAGTTAGCTCCATTTAACATTATGACATCGGGGAAATGCAGAATTGGAGCTGGAATCCAATTCTTGATATTTTATAATCTCTGCTTCTAAAAATCTATACCTAGCAATAAAAATGTAATAAATACCTTTTTTTGGGCCACTCGGTTAAAAGTTAGTTCCAAGGATGTTACAATGAAACTGTCTGTACAAATAAATCTGAAAATGAAACTAAAAAGATAATAAAGAAAGTGTCTGTTTGTATTTCCTAGGGGTGAATCGGCCTGCAAGCTGTTCATTCTCTCCCAAATCTGAAGTGGCAGATAAACTATCTGGCGTCACGCTGGTAGGAGAAAGCTTGGGATCCTTGGCATGTGAGAAACGGAGCCTGGCGTAGATCAGAGCTTTCTATCCAGAGTGCCAGGACTCAGCTGAGTGCTTTCACCAGCTGGGAGGAGGGAACTGATACTGGAGGTAACAAAGGCCCCATTTTATTTTGTTTTCCTATAATCTCACCTGATAGGGAAGAACACCTGTAGATATGTAAACTTGTTATCTCTTCATAAAAAGATGGACCAGCCTCTACAAGGACCATAATGTTACACAGGACAGAATGACATAGGCCAGTGATGGAGCAGCAGAGTCCTCTGGCGGACCAAGAGGAAAACATTACCTGGCCACACAATCACATGACAAGGCGAGGGTCCCATCTGAGAAGGGGTGCCTGGGAACTACCTTTGTGCCTATGACTTAAAAAGAGAATGTGGACTTAAGTGAGAATGGACCAGGTCATGCAGAATATTATACCGAGGAAAGGAGGTCTTTATAAGGCGATGTGGTAAAAAACCTATAAAGGTTGGGGAAAAAAAAGCTATCAGTAGTGGGAGTATATTATCAGTGATAACAGCTTTCTCGCGTGTGGAGTAGTTAATCTTTAAGACATGATTACTATGCGCAGAGTGAATCTGAGAACTACTGAAACGTCAGAAAGGACTGAATTGAAGCCACGGAATGTCGTGACACAAAAACTGTTAACTACCAGTTTTAGAATTCCTATTAAGAAAATCATATAAGATAAACAAGACAATGTGTGAAAGAGTGATTTATAAATTTTGGTAAGCATCATCGTTACCTGAAAATCTGTTAAAAATACACTTGCTGAAGCCCCACCCTGAGAGATGATGCAGCAGGTGCACCTGGGGTGGCTGTCCAGGAGGTGTGTGCACACTGCGGATTAGAGCTCTCCAACCCAGGCTCCTTTTCCTTACATTCACATGCTATTTACAGACACGTGGGCTCATGCACCCAGAGGCTGCTTTCTTTTGTGTACCAAAGGAATGAATATACACAAAGTGATTAAAACAATCCTGGACACGTAGTCACTTGTAAGTGTTGGCGGTACATGAATATAAGCTGTCATTCAGAGAGAAATACTGATTGTTATGCATATGTATGTGAATGTAAATACCTTTGTCTAAGAAAATCAGGTACACATTAACAAAGTGGAAGCTGGGATTTTCAATCCCTCTCAAATAATACTTTATTGTTCACTAAGCTGTGAATTTTTAATATCTTGTCCTGAGCCCTGAGTGAAGCCCAGAAAGCAAACAGAGGTCGCTGCAAGTAGCTGAGGCTGAGATTCCAATAAAAGTGAGTCTTGTCTGTGACAGTGACACAATTACATTTTGCCTGTCATCCTGCTTTGAATAAATATACTGAAATACTAGTGAAGACAAGATCAATGTTCAATAAGAAAAAATGCTTTGCTTTGGGATATTTGGGAAATTACCCAACCACCATTAACCTATTAGATCTGTCCTTTTAAATTTTTTCATCAGCTCCAACTACGGCAATAAAATTCTCATGTGCAATTTAACTGCAGCATTAATGAAGTTGATTGGTCTGTAACATGCAGGGTCAGTTTTATCACCCTTTAAAACACCTGAATTAAGATGTTTTTATCCCAACCACTAAAGAAAAGAAGTCCTTCAAGGCATGCTCCTTAAAAAGAGAAAGAAAAAAAAATAGAGAATGCCTAATTTCCTTCTCGATAAGATCTTTAAAGCCTGAAAGTCACAAAATGTAATCGAAATCTACTTTTTTTAATTTCCCCAAAGCCACTGTAAAACCTCTGCAAATTATACTCACTATGATTGTGATTTTGCAATGCAGCAGGCACACCGGGGGGGATGTAACATCTTTTGGAGCTCGGTTAATGAAAGTAACCTGGGTAGTAAAAAAATGGCTTCATGTAAATTCCCAAGATCAGCAGTGGAAAGAACTTACTGATATGAAAGAAGCTGAAACTTCATTTGGAAGCTCTAAAAATAATGTATTCAGTAACTACCATATGTTTAGCGATCAGTAAAGAGACAAGATTTTAATAAAATTCCTTATTATTTCATGAAAATCACACAACTAATAACAATAGCTTTAACACTAGGAGGGTTGTCTCTCACCTGTCCAGTTCCTCTCTGCTTACTGAAGTAATATGATGATCACAGGCACCCATGAGCCTTACAGATTTTAAAGCAGGTTGACTGAAAATGTGACACATGCCAACTTTGACAAAGAAGGGAGACTGTTACCACAGGCCCACATTCTTGTTGATCAAAGCTTTATACTTCTCACTTGGATCTCATTTATAAACTTCAGACATATACTTTCTTCCTCCATCATAGGGATTCATAACCTTCTAAAATCTTGAATTCTGAAAACCCACACAAACACATTGAGACCTGTCTCAGCCCTTGCCTCGCTGTGAGCATGGATTTCAGTGGCCTTGCCACCGTTAATTTGGTGAGTTTTGTCCCTGGAGCTAAACATTCATAACTGTATCCACCTTTTTGGTCAGCATTCTTATACTGACCTCCATGAGCAGCACTGAAAAGCCAGCGTTCAAATGCATCTCCCTACATGGGAGTCAGCATTCTACAGAGATGAATGATTCTCAGACCACCCCTTAGCTTCCTGAAGCCAGCAACCTATATCAAAGGTAGGATTTGACAACCACCTTACACAGCATCTTGACTTTAAAAAGAGTAGAAGATGACTCATTGAAATAAAAAGATTGTCCAGACATAAAAAAGCCACCACCCAGGAAAGATAAAGAATAGATGCCATATTGTTGAGAAAAGTCGAAGGTATCCTATTCAAATCTTAACTCTCTTCAGTTTCATAGTTACTCAGTGACATCTGCAGATCTTCCAACAAAAGCAAATGTGAACAGGATAAATGTAAGGAGGAGAATGTGTGAGCTCAAAGAACTCAGGCAGCAATGAAAAAGTGGGGGGGAAGTGAAATGAGGTGAGCGTTTGATGAAGCAAAGGATTTGAGATGGGGTACAGATAGGGTGGGAGAGGGAGGCCATTGTAACCCCAGATTGCTGGTGGTGGTCTGTGTTGATGAGGGGTGGTGCTGACCCTGAGTCTGCATGGAGGGACTCTGACCACTGTCTCTGAAAGGTGTTTATTAGACTCCTCTCTGGGACTTGGATGGAGATGCAGGAGTGAGCCAACATTCTTCTCTTCAGCCTTCTAAATTTGGTGTTCTCTGGGATAAGGGGGCCACAGCCTATATCAGTCCCAGTGTCCGCAGAACCCCTGATGTGGGTTCCTTACTTCACCCTACATTTTCCCAACGGGGCACCGCCTCCTCACTCCCCACCATTCCCCCTATTACCTGCTTCTGAGATTTCTTGGGCCTTGGAAAACTTAAGAATCCCTTCCCCTTCCTTTGCTGTGGAAACAACATGTGTCTGTTTTGGCTGCAGCTCCTAGAACACATGTTTTTACGATGACTGTCAATGTTCCAGGTGGTTGTCCCCCATAAGCCTGGGCCTGAGGATTAGGACAATTTGGAACACAGACCCATCCATCTCCGAACAGGGAGTGCACATGATCAATAAAACTTTGCTGTTTTAAGTACTGAAATTGGGGTATCTTGCTCTTACAGCATGGTTTAGGATAACACTTTACAGAGGGAGTGAGGTCGTTTTCCTATGGGATCACAAGTGAGCAGAATATTTGCTGCCAGAAAAGTAGGCCTAGATAGTCATTCTTCTGTTCACCAAACAGTCCCAGCTTCCCAGCTTCTAGGCAGCACACAGGATTGCACACTCATTCTTTGAAGATTGAATGGCCATGTGGCTTGTCTTATTCAGTGAAATATGGGTGAAATGACATCCATCAGACTGCTATGGTCCATTCCCACTGCTCTGGAGACCCTGGAGATGCTTATTGAGATGACGCCTCTGTCAGCCTAGATCTTTGAATGACAATGACGAGCAGAGCTGTCCACAGGATTCTACCTGATTGTCCATTTCTGCAGCATAAGACTTAGTTGTACAACATAGCAAAAAGATCTAAAGCAGAAATTTTTTTTTCTTTCTTTTTTCTTTCTTTCTTTCTTTCTTTCTTTCTCTTTCTTTCTTTCTTCTTTCTTTCTTTCTTTCTTTCTTTCTTTCTTTCTTTCTTTCTTTTTTTTTTGAGATTGAGTCTCTGTCACCCAGGTTGGAGTGCAGTGGCATGATCTGGCCTCACTGCAAATTCCAACTCCCAGGTTCAAGGGATTCTTCTGCCTCAGCCTCCCAGGTAGCTGGGACTAGAGGCACGTGCCACCATGCTTGGCTAATTTTTGTATTTTTAGTAGTGACAGGGTTTCACCATATTGGTCAGGTTGGTCTCAAACCCCTGACCTTGTGATCCACCAGCCTTGGCCTCCCAAAGTCCTGGGATTACAGGCGTGAGCCACTGTGCCCAGCCAAGCAGAAATGTTCTCAAGCATTATAACCACACACAGATATTCTTTCAACATGATGCTCACACTTACGTAACAGATACAACTTTCTTTGGGACTACAAGTGCATGTCATTATGTGTGGCTAATTTGTTTATTCATTTATTTTCCGTAGGGACAGGGTCTCACTATGTTGCCCAGGCTGGTTGTGAATTCCTGACCTCAAATGATCCTTCTACCTCTGTTTCCTGAAACACTGGAATTACAATTGTAAGCCACCGTACCCTGTCATAGCATTTTTTAAAAATTGTACTTCTTTGGTGTTGTTTTGCAGGTATTTCATTACTTTGTTGTTAAAGTGGTTAGAAAGGAGTTGGGTATCTCTGTCTTTGGTTGTGATGACGGGCCTTCTTTTTCATGCTGTACCTTTGACAAAAGCTGTCATCATCATGTCTATAAGGCATCTAACCTGCTTACATTTATTTTCCTGGTGGCTATGTATTAATAAATAGGCAGTCCTTTAGGCCTCAAATTCAAATATAAAATTTCTATTAGAATGATCAATTCAAATACCAAGTCTTAATTCAAATGTCTGTCAATTATTTTCAAAAGGAGAGACATCGTTGATTAAAAAAAAAAAAAAAAATCCCTCCTCATACATCACCCTGTACACAAATTGAAAAAAAATAAAAATAATTTTTTTGTAAGAGTCATTAGAAAGAATAAAGCCACCACATTTAGAATCTTTCTTATTATGAAAATAAACAAGGTCCAGAGATGGTATTTTAGAGTTGTTTTAGGAGATTTTTAAGTTATTGCAAGTGTTTTTCAGCAGTCAACAAGCATTTACCTAAAGTTTATTTCATCAGACAGCGTTAAAGGTAAGAGTGAGAACTTCTACAGAGGTCTGTACATGTATGAACTGTTACACTCAAGGTTACCTCAGTTCTAAAGACACAGGAAATATCAGTTAATTGTGTTGACTCCTTTTATAAAATCCAAAGTTGGCCGGGCACAGTGGCTCACGCCTGTAATCCCAGCACTTTGGGAGGCCGAGGCGGGTGGATCACGAGGTCAAGAGATCGAGACCATCCTCGCCAACATGGTGAAACCCTGTCTCTACTAAAAATACAAAAATTAGCTGGGTGTGGTGGCGTGCACCTGAAGTCCCAGCTACTCAGGAGGCTGAGGCGGAGGAATCGCTTGAACCCAGGAGGCAGAGGTTGCAGTGAGCCAAGATTGCGCCACTGCTCTCCAGCCTGGCGACAGAGCAAGACTCCATCTAAAAAAAAAAAAAAAAAAAAAATCCAAAGTTATTCTCTAGTATATGTGCTGCTGAAATGAGCACGTAATCCAAAATTATACTCGAAAAAGCAGAGAAAAGGAATAAAAACTATCCTTCTTATGCTCCTTCACCCTCCCCACTCTTGATTTTCTGTTTTTACTTTCAATACTACAATTATCAACCACATATACTACTAGCTCTATATCCACAGTGAATTAATAGACTACAGTCCAGCTAAATTTTCCGTTAATAAGTGCTGGCACCATCCTGCTGCCTCTGCACCCTCGTAGCTGCTTCTCTGTGTCTTGTTTCTCCATTCTCTTACTCCACGCTGATGTTCAATAGGATTTTGTCGTTGGATTTGTTTCTTTTCAGTGTATAAACTCTCCTGAAAACATCACATTTACTTCCATGACTTTAGTTCATTATATTAACGACATTTTCTGATTTTCTGTATTCTTGATGCTTTGACATCCGGGGCTCTCCTGACGGGAAGAGCTGCCACTCCCAAGGTTAACTAATTCCTAGGCACAGCAAAGAACTTTCCCGTGAGCACACCTTGACCCATCCAGAGTCCATACCCCAAACTCCTCTTTTGCTGGGCACTCTAATTCTCGCACACTAGAGTCAGGAACTAGACAACCAGGACCACCCCTGCAGCTCAGAGCCTGCAGAAATCACTGAAACCATTCAATCCTAAAACTGCTCAGTTTGCTTTTCTGGCCTTGCCCATTTTCCCCCAGGGAATCCACAGTAAAGGCAGCCATCTACAGTTCTTACCTCTCTGCCTCCCATCTCGCTTGGAGGCCTTGTAGGGTGCACTGTCTCCTCTTTCTAGGGGACCATGAGAAAAATCAAAACCTCTTTCTTTTCAGTGTCTGTCTTTCCACGCCTAATTAAAATTACACTTGGGTACCATGAAAATACTAACAGCTATTATCAGAACCCTAGTCTTAAAGTGCAACACAGATATTCATGACTGCTTAAAACACCTTAGGCCGGCCAGACGTAGTGGCTCACACCTGCAACTCCAGCACTTTGGGAGGCTGAAAATGATGAATCACCAGAGGTTGGAAGTTGGAGACCAGCCCGGTCAACTTGGTGAAACTCCATCTCTACAAAAAAAAAAAAAAAAAAATACAAAAATTAGTCGGGCAGGGAGGCACGCCAGCCTGTAGTCCCAGAAACTAGGAAAGCTGAAGCCGGAGAATCTTGAACCTGGGAGGCAGAAGTTTCAGTGAGCCGAGATTGCACCATTGCACTCCGTCCCTGGATGACAAGAGGTAAACTTCATCTCAAGAAAAACCCAAAACCAAAACAACACTACTGAACAACAAACAAACCAAAAAAATAAAAAATAAAAAACCTTAGGCCACCTGGAAAATATAAAACTAAAATAATAAAACTTTTTCATTTCCCACTCCCAGAAATCTCCTCGTAATATCCTTGAAGTCATGGTCACACCCTCAAGTGTCAAAGCTACTCCATTCCTGATTCTTCTTTTTTCCTTACGCATCTGCACATGAGTCATGGAGCTTCTATACATCAAATACCTTTCAACTCTCTTCTTACCTTCATACCTGCATGCAACACTGTAGTTCAGGGATCAGAACTTCTTCCTTAAACCACACAGCTGTTTTCAAATGTGTTCTCTGTACACTCTTCCCTTGAATCCCATTCCCCACATCCTTGCCATTTTTTTTCAAAACCCATGTTTTGATTCCTTTCTTCAGGAATGTTTTGGCTCTTGATTGCCTAATCCAGGCAGTTGCTTATCTTCAGCAAAGTATTCTGTTCACAAACTGTAGTCTAATTTAGATATCTGTGTTAAATTATTTTCAAGTACCTAAAATTCCAATTATTCTCTACTTTAGGAACATTATGTCTCTTATTTTCTCTGAACACATAGGCCTTTTCTCAGCCTCCTGTTTCCTGTGATTCTATTATTCTTCTTAAATATCTTCTAAATTTTTTTCTGGCAAGTGTTCATTTATGCAACGGTTCCTCCCCCGATCAGAATAAATCTTCTCTCTTATAAATCAGTCATAATTTGTACAGTCTATTTTTTAAAATCTTATTTTAAAATGATCACTTTCAGGACACTTTTTCGCCACAAAATATGGTTTTCAGAGTGCAATAATCCTAACTTATATATGTTTGTAACTATTAGCATTCCAAAATATATTAGATGTCCCAAGATTAGATGAAACCTATTCATCTTGATTAAAAGACACAAATTAGATATATGCAGAAGCATTATTCAATTTGAAAAATAAAATTAGCTACCATAATAAATGGGTTTAACTGTTAAATTTTTAATAAGGTATCTTTTGAAATAAAAAATAAATAAAATTTGATGGGCATTAAATTACCAGAAATATAACTCAATGGAAAACTGAGTCGTGAATATGATAAAGGCAGCACCTTTTCAGCAGTGTAACTTGGCAAGAGATTTGAGGCCGACAGAACTGTTTGAACATTCCTGTGCTAGTTGGTTACTATGGAAATAAAAGCAAAAGTAAAACAGAGTGTCAAGGGGGAAAAAATCAGGAGTAATTGTGTGTGGCTTAAGTTTTGGATGGATAATAGCTAAAAAATCACTGTAAGAAGTCAATGTGTCTTGTAGTGGTGGTGTTGACAATAAATCCTAAAAAGGCGTCTATTGAACATCTTGACATTCTTTAAATACTCAACTTCTATGTAAATATCAAATCAATCAGAACTTGTTTAAGTATTAATGCATTCATGATTAACCAGAAATTCTTGGGTCTGGTTAAGCATCAACCTAATATTTATCTTTACATGAAAAAGCATATACAGAAGGCTCTAAATCAAATATGTAAAATGTAGTCATTAAATTCATACTTGATTATTTTTACTCATTTGCTTTAATTGCATAAGAATAGTTATACTTAACCCTGTGAAAATTATAACTCAAGAAATGCTTCTAGAAAATTCAGCCACAATATTTGTTATATACCTTGACAGCATTTTATTTTATTCCTATCAGGTAATTCGATGCCAGCATGGAATGTTGGACTAAAATATTTGAAAAAGAAGCACATAGAGATAGTGTTAAAAGAGATAAAATGTGAATGGCAAAGAATAAATGACTACAATGCCAGTATGATCAGAAGGTGATGCAAAGCCCATTTATGCTAATGTTTCTGAAAGGTTATTACTTTGCTTGAATGCTTTATAGATTTCTCCAATTCTTTTATTTCAGTTTGAGTAAGTAGATACAATCTAGGCATGCTGCTACTGCAATTGACTAAATATTTCTAAAAGTTGTTAAAATGCATTCTTTTAAGTTTTAACTTGGTACAGAATAATGTCTTGGTACGTTAAAAATTGTAGCCCAATTTGCGATGATTCTGGTCTGCTCTGATTTAAATTATATGTGTGACTGAGAGTGGATTATTGTGCAGCATAGATTCAATATTCCTTTCCACTCATATTGGGTAAATATTGGCTTTCAGTTTGAAATGGAGGATAGCTGACTGTTCCCAGCACAGTCTCCAGCCTCCCTTAAACATAATTTCCGCCTCCCTGCCAGCAGCACCTTTTAAAATAAAAAAGACTAAAAGTGTGTTAAAGAATATGACAAAAAGAAACAGCATAACATAAGAAATGAAAATGACAATTTAACTTACTCCAAGAATCTAAAAAGGACTTAATCCACTAATAATACAACCAAAATAATGGAAGCAGGAATTATACTGCAGCAATGATTGGAGTGTTATTATCTGAGTCTTGCCCACCTGGAAGGTGTTTCATGAGTCATTTATTTCTTACAGTATCCTTGGCTTCTGGGATTCATGGTCCCCACCAGCCAAACCTAAATCAGTACTACCTCTGAAACATAAATTTGGCATTTTTGAGTCTATGGACTGTCTCACAGAAAACTCATAAATCAGAAATTTGGCAGATTGAATATCAGTGAAGAATCACATCTTGACAAATACCTACGGAGGAGACAGGGGGAAAGAAAATCGATAATTAGAGTGCATTTCCACACCATATATGTGTCAGTGTTTGAGAGTGTCAAACAACCAAGCATAAGGTACGCCTTATTCTGGGAAAGTAGGTTACAGAGTGAAACTGAAGTATGTGTTTAACAAACCTGCTTTCTAGTTTTGGATGTAAAAGAAGATTCTGACAATGAGCAATGGAAAAGAGCAGAACCCAGCACAAGTCATCAGTGGTCAAATAAAGGAAAAATATAATAAAAGTTTTAAACATAAACAATGTGATTTATAAAAGACATGAGGAATCCAAAGTTTATTCTGGAGAGTCAAAGGAAAGGCATAGCTCTGAATGTTTACTGGAAACATGAGAATAAAAGGTATAGGGTCCTGGTATATAAAATAGGATTCAAGACAAAGCTTCTATGAAAGAGATCAAAAGGCAAGCCTAAAACAGGATGAGACAGACGAATCAACTATTATATCACCCCCCAAATTTTAAGGAAATAGAAGATGCAGTTGCAAACTTAAAATTCTTATTGGAAACTGAATAAAAATGCAAATTTGGCAGTATGGAAAAGAATCAGCAGAGTCAAGAACAAACTTTAGAGTTTTCTCCCAGAATAAAAGAGGCAAAGGGAAAAGAAAGAAAACATTATATTGAAATGGACAGTGTTGCACATTACCTGAGTCCGTGCTTCTGGAAAGCAGTGATGGTTAAGACACAACCCCATCCTTGTGAGTTAGCTTGCTGTAAAGAATCACCCTTCTCTATATGATTTAGATAAAACCCCCTTGTTTATTTGTGACCAGGCCAGACGCGGGTCTTCTAAATCCTCATTATTTTGTCTACTAAGTGATTAGCTGAACTGATTGTCTCCACCAATCTGGACAAAGTGCCTATTAACTTGACCAAACTTTAGTCAGGATGAATGCCTCCTCCAGGCCCCTGGCCTTTGACTTATCCTTGAGCTTAAGCAGCAACAGAAACTGGACCAACCTCTCTTTAAGAAATCCTCGCAAGAATCAACTAACCTCAGGGAAAAAGATCTTGATCAATTTACTTTTCACTCCTAGAACTCACCTAACTCCAAGAGGCCCAGTTATTTCTAGCCTTGTTACAAAAAAAAAAAGCCCTTATACAAAAGAAGCCCTTTCCACTTGAACCTTGAGACTCTCAGATCTTACTCTTGGGGTGCTCTCCCTCTTGCAATGTCTGCTTTCCCCTATGCAACTATCCTTTCCTTCTGCTGCAATAGTTTCTTTGAATAAACTCTCTCCTTATCTAAGTCCAGATTGTCTTTTACTTGACAAAATTAAGGGAAATAAGGGAAAATTTAACCTGGGGATTTTAGAATTTCTCCTAACGGGAATGTTAAATCAGAATAGATGTGAAAGAAAAGTGAAGCAAAATACTTTTTTTAAGCTAAAAAACAAGCTGATTTTAAATATCTTCTCCCTACAACTAAAATAGGTACCAAATAGGGAAAATGAAAATAATAAAAATACTAGAAGAAAATGTAAATGAGCATCACACAGGGAGAGTTCAGTCTTCATGTCAACTCTCTCATATCACATATTGTCATTCATAATGGTGGCTCTAAGTACAACTTAAACACCAATTGCTCACGAAAGTATGTTCCAACCCCATTATATCTCTCAGTTCCAAACTCATATCTCCAACTGTTTGCTTGAATTCTTCACTTAATATCTAAAAACCCCTCCAAATTACCAAGTCCAGAGCAAAATTCCTTTTCTGCATCTCTTTCCCAGACCCACTTCTCCAACAGGGTCTCCAACTAGAGTATATGGGGTAATACTCTTCATACTTCTTGAAACCAAAAATTCTAGGAGTGATTTTTACTTTTATTCTTATTTTGTAACTCAAATGTATGCCTCAATAAATTCTTCCATGTCTCTATTTAACATATAGTCTCTATTAGACTCCTCTCTCCTCCACCACTCATGGTCTAAGCCAAGGCATCCCCATTTGTCACCTGAACTCCCTAGCAAGCGCCTTTCTGGACTCCCTGCTTCTGCTCCCTGTTCTTTTCTTCACATAGCTGACGATGATCTTTCAACTTTCATATCAAGTCACATTACTCCTTCAAAATCCTGCAATGATTCCCCTTCACTTGTGGAACAAAATTAAAACCCTTTTCAAGATCTGCACTGACCACATCTCCTATAACCCTCAAACTCTCTATACTTACCATACGGGATTCCTTCTGTCTCTGAAACCCACCTTGTTTATTCATATAATTTTCAGTTTGTAAATTCCTGATGAATCTTTATTGACATATATTTTCATCATTAATAGCAAAGCTGAAAAGTAACTAAATAAGTTAAATGGTCTAACTGTTGAATCGTTAAAACATTAGTAACAATGAAATCTAAGCCAAGTATTTTTAACAAAAGTGTTCTACACTTTAAAAAATTAGTTTTTTAAGAGAAGATTTGCAAGTCTATCTATAGAGTAGTAACAAAGTAAATACTAAAAAGTAACAAAACAATAGCAAACAGGCAAATCAGATTTTTAAAAAATTAAACCATTTCAGTATCTTCAAAATAACATTTCTAAAATATGCATTTGGATGGGGAGAAATGTATTTGTCTTCAAGTCTCAGGTAAGTAGCCTGTCATACAAGAGAACACACAGTAATACAACAATTAGAAAAATAATAGCAATGATTGCTGAAAAAATTTAAAAGCAATTTTCTGCCCTGAATTACCTGTTAAAGTTGAAAATCATATGACTGGAGCATCTGATGACAGAGTCTGTAGCATCTAAATTGGCAGATGCCTATGCAATGTGCAAGGATCTCCACTCTAGAAGGTGAAAGTTGTAAAATGGAATCCCTGAAGACCGGAAAACAAAGAAATCTCCAAGTTGCAAACTTACATTGAGGTTTATTGGGATGTCTTTTACATGAGTAATTAAACTATAGCTTTAAAATTGACTTTCAAGATAAGAAATAAGAAACTCTGCAGCACTTAATTATGCTCTAAGTTTAATTTAGGCAATTAGAGAAGTGCATTTGGTTTTTGCAAAACACAATAATATGAATGTAATTAGTACAAAATTAGATTTTCAATACTAATAAGTATTTCTTATATTCAGAAAACCTTTCATGTATTTTTAACATTTTAAAGTTAGCCAAAATAAATATTTCTAGAAGACAATAACACAGAGAGCTTGCAGTGAAAGATCAGAGGTATTTTCTTCCTCTAAGTATTCTGTATGTAGAGATCCTATTTACAATGGGAAATGAGAAAGCATGTTTCACCTATCACTTGACTCTGTACAAATGTGGACCGGTATTCTCTACTATGCATAAAGTAACAATGTACTTGTGTGTTAAAAAAAATATGATGTCCAGCATATGGCATTTTATGGTTACTTGGCTTCAGTCAGTATAGAACCCATAGCAAGTTGCTTCAAGAGGTCATTACTTAGCTCAAGGAGGAGAAAGAAGAGACTGCTGTTGCATTTTAAATGCCTCTGTTAGCCTGAGACTTTAAAAAGACTCACATTCCTCAGATAACAAGCCTCTTTCTTTTTCCTAGCCACTAACAAATGACAGAGAAGGATGGGCAATGCACAGGAGCCGGTCAATTACAAAGTCTGTCAAGTTGGCCAGGTGCGGTGGCTCATGCCTGTAATCCTAGCAGTCTGAGAGGCTGAGGTGGGCGGATCACCTGAGGTCAGGAGTTTGAGACCAGTCTGGCCTACATGGTGAAACCCCGTCTCTACTAAACATACAAAAATTATCTGGGCATGGTGGCAGGTGCCTGTAATCCTGGCTACTCAGGAGGCTGAGGCAGGAGAATTGCTTGAACCCAGGAGGCGGAGGTTGCAGTGAGCTGAGATAGCACCACTGCACTCCGGCCTGGGCAACAGATCAAGACTCCATCTCAAAAAAAAAAAAAAAAAAAAAAATGAAAGTTTGTCAAGAAAAGACACAACATAGGAGGAGAAAATGTCGGTTTTGCAATTTCCTTAATATCGCATTACTCAGAAATAGAATCTTAGTAATATTTGAAGGAATTTTATGGCTCAAACAAAGGTTGGCTCTTAAAAGCAACCTACAGGCTCCCAAATTTGATCAAAAAAATAAAGCTGCTCCATACTGGAAAGAGAGTACCTCCCTAAAATTAACTTCTTCTGGGGCGCTGGAGGGTGGGGGGTGAGGACACCCTCCAGAAAGTAGTGGATAACCACTGTCCTCCCTTGAGCCACAGGTCTGCAGACATTCGTGCCACCTCTGCTCTCTGGGTCACCGCCGTGTCTCATCTCAATATGTGGTGGTTCAATTAGGCACTGTAGCCTTGAGGGGGAGTCACAGAGGTTTATACTTCTGCATTTCTTTTCGGCACCAGTAGGGTCAAGAACATGGCTGCTGTTTCAATTTTGTTTTCTACTCTTAGGTCAATTCACCTCATCGCTAAAACCAAATTTATTTATAAAAAGGTAAAATGCATTAAAATTGTATTTATAGAGGGGGAAAATAAATAACTATAAATATTTTAGAGGAAACTAGAAGAGATTATTTCATGAATGTAGGGTAAGGAGTAACTTCTTAAACATCACACAAAAAGTAAATAGTGAAATACAAATTGGTATGTTCTAGAGTATTTCATTAAAAATTAATGTTAGCGCTACCCAGAGACTCCTAACACAGATAAAACCCAAGCCAAAGACAAGCAGAACATGTGCATAGAAACAAATTGACAGTAGATACATATTCAGAAAATGTAATAAATATGAGTCCTTAAGAGAAAGAAGTAGATCAAGGGGGGGAGAAAAGTAGGTATAGACTAAATAGTCTAATCAAGAAGAAGAAACCAGACAGCTACTGAGCAGATGAGAAGTTGTTCAACCTTAATGGCAAACATAAAAATCAATGATGGAATATGGTTGGTAATGGTTTACAGTTTGATAGTAGCAAGACAGGAGAAGATAAGAACATATGCTGCAGATCAGGGGTCCCCATACCACAGGCCATGGACTGATAGTGTTAGGAACTGGGCTACACAGCAGGAGGTGAGCCGGTGGTCAAGTGAAGCTTCATCTGTATTTAGATTCTCTCTCCATCACCGCATTGCTGCCTGAGCACCGCTTCCTCTCAGATCAGCAAAGGCATTCGATTCTTGTAGGAACGCGAACCCTATTGTGAAATGCACATGCAAGGTATCTACACTGCACGCTCCTTATGAGAATCTAATGCCTGATGATCTGTCACTCTCTCCCATCACTCCTAGATGGGACAGTCTAGCTGCAGGAAAACAAGTTCAGGACTCCCACTGATTCTACATTACAGTGAGTTGTATAATTATTTCATTACATAGTCCAATGTAATAATAGAAATAAAATGCACAATAAATGTGATGTTCTTGAATCACCCCAAAATCATCTCTCCTGCCCCTCCACCCCAGTCTGTGGAAAAATTGAATTGTCTTCTGCAAAACTAGTCCCTGTGTCAAAAAGTTTGGGGACCACTGCTATAGATTGTATTTCTGATAGATATGAGTAAAAATTTCACTTCTGTATATTTCAAAAAATTAATAAGGCAAAATGTGAATGCTAATTACTATGAAGCTGATAGGAATACAAAGATTTATCAATCACCATGAAATATAAATAGTGCATAATGAAAATATTAATATAACATCAATAATAATTATTCCAGGAAGTCAGATATTAGCCTCCTCTCCTCTATCCATAAAACATGGAAGATCCCTTCATTCTGGTGTATAGGAGTCTTCACAATCAAAGGCTCAGCCACTTAGATATTTATCCTTTCAGTCATGCCAGGGACAATTGGTTTGATTCTACAAAGAGAAGCTGAATATAATACTTCACATCAGTAAATTCCCATCTAGGTTCAATTGGTACATGTTTTAAAAATTAAATATATTCTAAACTAAATGTTTTCACTTCTTGTGATAAAGTGTTCCTATATATCCCAGTTGTGTAACAATTTAATCATGAAATGGACCATCAATTTTCAAATTTAAAATATACATTTTTGTAATGGTCTTAATTTTAGTCTATGAAAAATAATGCGTTCTTGGATTTAGATTCTTTTACTTTATGCTGGAGATGAGTTAAAACACAGTCTGAAAAACTGATAGAGCAGGACATGGTGGGGGCATTCGGATGTGGCCTGTGCCTCTGCGGCCCTGCAGTGGATGGCCCGAAGTGGTTAAGTGTGCGGGGTCCTGCAGGCTCCCGCTGCTCTAAGGCATCCTCCCTGACCTCAGGTGTGGAGAGCAAAAGAGTGCTCTGCAGCCAGGGTGTATCATCACACAGTTTTCTTCTTGTATATTAAATATTTTTGGAAACCACCGAGTTAAATACCCAGAAGAAAACAGTAAAGAAATAAAGTCATTTAGATAATTTAAATGATTGACCAGCATATCATATAATGTACACCTAACGGTACATGACTGTGTTAGATAATCATGTTTTTATATACATATCTAAAATAGTAGATGTTGAAAAATATCTTGCTGTCTTAAGATGAAATATTTTACAGCCTTTACAGCCATGACTTTATAATTTAAACTGAATTTATATATATATATATATATATATATATATATATATATGTATATATCCCCATCCCGCTAAAAATTTTACTAGAAGCTGTAGTAATGTCCTCCACAATGGTCATTACTGCTAAATAATTAACCTTGACATTCTTTAAGATCCCCTGCTCTGCTGGTAATATTTAGAACTATTGAAGCGAGAGATTTTCTTGCTGATATAATAATTTCATGGATAGTAGTACTACCCCAAATGAAAAGACATTAAGCCTGACTTCTGGAGGCTTTATTTTTCTTCCAGTGAATCCATTATGGATAGAATTTAATTCCTTACTGACTCTAGAATTACGAAGCTAAGTACTTATGTGATGGAATTATACTAAGCTACTAATTATCTGCTGTACATTTGAAATTTAAATAATTTCGCTTGCCATAATTACTTTTCTTCACATTTTAGTTCAATAACTAAATTCACTTGTTAAAATGGCATTATAAAGAAATATTTGTTAAACAAAAAAGTGATTCCAAAGATTTAGAGTTCAATTTAAATTAATAATGATTATACAATTTAATACATATGTTGTCAGTTTTTTGGTATGCTTTTACCCATAGAAAATTCCCTGTTCGTATCATAAAGGAATATATTAATTTTCAAAGTGGATATGAGATAACTAAATTGAAGACAGCCTTATTTTACAGGGTTGTTATTTATTAGTGTCAGGTTGGCACTAAACACTGAAAAATAGGTTTAGAACCTTATACTAAAGTGTTTTCCATCACCATTTATTTTATTAATATGCATGTGCATTCAATTTACTCAAAATTAGGTGAGACTTATGGCTTTATCACTCCATGATGCATTGTGGTGTTCACGTTTTAGACAGAAAATTGTTTCTAATCTTGCTTCTCTGTATATATCTGATTGTTCCCACCTTGTGTGATTTATATCCAAATTTCAGAGTTCTGAGGACCAATTCCACATTCAAATGTAAGGAAGGAGGATAGAATTATTTACAAGTATTATGTACATTTAGAGTCATCGGTTTAATTTCCTGGAAGCTCTTCTATCAATTACTGATCTCCCAGAAACTTTTCATGACCTAGTAGCTCCATTATTCAACAACAAGCAATTTTAATTTTGCATTAATAGGATTGTTATCTATTTACTGAAGAACTGAGATTTTTTAAATCCCCTATTATATCAGTAATTGCCATTTACAAAGTATTTACTGTATCTCTTGAGCTCTATGTACGTAGGCATATCACCTCCATTACTAACGCTAATTTATGAGGTAAGAATGGCAATGTGCATGGTACACATATGAGGGGGTGAAACATGAGTAGAACTAAAATTACTGCAGGTCAGGTAGCTAGTAACCAGCTTGAGCTCTGGGCAGCACCCTTGATGACCTGGCAACTGCGTGCCTACGCTGTTCATCCCACCAGGGTGGCTGCGAATCTCATGGTCATGTGGAATATGGCTCTCCAGGGAACATCCAAGGCCATTTAGTTTCAAAAGGAAGTTATGTGTGTGCTTCAATACTCGTAGAGATAGCAGAGGGTGTACAGTACGTTATCTGAAACATTTGGGACCAAATGCCCCAGAACCCAGAATATTTCAGCTATAGAAACATAGTAAACAACTATTGCGGAAATTGTTGGAAGGAGGCCAGCATCAGACGTTAATAGTCTGTATAGATATATATGAATCTTTATGCTAAATGAGACAAACACTGTAAGTAGCTTCATTTCATTTTCTGTTAAATATTACTACTAAATAAGCTATTACAAACCTTCACATTGCCATTTTTAAAAATTGCACTATTGTGGATATAAGAAGAAGTTACTGCTTAAAGGGGGGCTTTGTCAAGAAATATTAAGAGCAGGTTATGTATTGCTTGTCATGTGGCAGCATGGCTGTAGACCAAACTAGCTTGTCCCTGCATCTGGGCTACACTCAATGTTTAAGATGTGATTCAGTTGTCCCAGATCTAAAATCTTGTTTGCCTAAATGGTTAAAACAAAACACTTCCTGAATATTCAACTGGTGTTTTATAAATTAAGATTTCCTCCCAATTTGTTTAAACTTAAATGTAATTATGTGCATGGTTATAATGCATATTGTGATAATATCATTCTGTTGAAACTGAACAGAATGACAGTACCTAATTGAAGACAGACCCTCATTAACTGTCATCTGTGTAGACCTAGATTGAGATCACTCACAAATACCCAACATTGGTCTTACAACTGATGGCAGTTCATTAGATCACTGTTGCAGAATCGGAATTTTCTGCCACCAGGCAACTCAAATACTTCTCTCGTTTTTGTTAAAGCTTTTCTTTTTGACATATTCCTTGAAATAGTTTCTTCTCTAACTTATATCATGATATTTCTCATGTTGTTCTGAATCAGTGGCACATTCTAGTGAGTTCTTCAGCAACTAAGGCTATAAGACATGGGTGAAAGCATGTACATACAGGTCCCATTTAATCTAATGTGTAGTTGAGTCAAATATGACACATTGCTATAATAATGTCTATGGTATGAGACAGTAAGTTTCGGATTTTTTTCTTACATTAAATCCACATTTAGAGCTTATAAACAGTAACTGTTATTTCAGTACCACATGAACGCTGTGGCATAATGTAATTATTCCAGACTGAAATGAAATAGAAAAAAGCTTCTCACACTCAAGTATCAAGTTGTCCTATATAGGATTTTCTATTAACTCCACATTTTAATTAATAAACCTTACTTTTTCCCATTACACTGACATTGCCAAAAATGAATTTTCACATTCCAAGCTTTTAATAAATACTCAATTCTGTACATTTTCAAATTATTCTACACAGGTAAATATACAAAATCTGAGTTAATTTTATGCCTTCATATATCTTATTGATCAAAACTATAATCTTTACATGGTGATAATCCTCATTATTATTTAGTACTGTGTATTTTAAAAATCTAGAAATCAGCAACACAAAGTATACATCATAGGAAGCAGGCATACAAAGGGCAGACATACAAAGACAGAAATGCAGCTATGAACCTAAGAACCAACCCTGGCACCGTTACATGCGCCACACTAAAGCCCACCAAGTCTCCCCATTTTATCTTTACGCTGACCTAAGACATCACTAATAGTTGGGTTTTTTTTAAATGGGGGGAGAGAGAAGTTGAGAAACTACAAACAAGTCAAACATACATTTCCATATACTTCTCCCTTGAGTTTTATAATGGGTCTGAAGGCAAATCCTAACATCAGGTATGTCAATATTCACATAAATATATCCCAAAGGCAATAGACAGTCATCATCCCTTTTACTGCGATTAAAATTACAGTATTCTTACTCATACACATCAAGATGCATATTTTTTTTTGATGGGACAAAGATGAGCACATCAGACAGTTGATGTTTTCAATACAGCGCGCAACACATTTAACGGTTTGGGCTCACATAGGGATTTAACCTGTTCTCATTTTCAGCACAGTCCAAATCACAAACCCTAATCTCAATGAGTGATTGAGGGCTCAATATTTATTTATTTAACATGTTTATTCTACAGCTCTGTATTGTTTCAATACCAGGCTCCATATTGATAAGAATGCATCGTCTCATTTTTTTGGTTTTTTTTTTTTTTTTTTGGTTCTTTAGTTTGAGAAGTCTATTTCCTTTCATAATTCTCTTTCATGATCATTTACTAACAAATATGCCCATGGCTTGGTATGTTAACAGAAGAGATGACTAATGAAATCTAAATAGTCATAAAAGGAAAATTCCCATGCACTGGATAAACACAAGAATTACAAATGTGATGAATAGGAATAAGATGCTACAGAAATTGATATTGCCAAGTGTATCATTTCAGCCACATTTCAATACTCATAACAATTACTTAGAATCAGCAATACCACACAGCTAATCAACTGCATCTGTTCATCTTCACAGCTGTTACTCCGGAAAAATGCCACTCTCCTCCCAACTCGGCTCCAAACACAGTGTGATTGTAATGAACACCTATCCTGATGAGGAATGCAGGCTGCCTCTTGGAGAAAATTCAAATGGAGGTCCATTTGAAAGTGGAAACTCGCTTGTGAGGCAACAAACTGGCTTAACTTCAACCTTTACGAGTTTATTCTGTATCAGAATTAAGTTGCTATTCATTTTTGCTTACTCTTCTAAATGGTTAGGAAACAAAATCAAATAATAAATATTATTAGCCGTGCAATTAAAAGAGTGGTTTATTTTGTTGTTTGTTCAATCATTGATTTTGAAGAAAATATGTATTCTTTTTTAGCCTTTATGGATGCTCTCAGCCATACACACACCCATATGCCCCCATGGTTATGCAATGAAAAAGGAAGAACGTCAGGAAAAATGCAGAGGACAGATTAGATAGGTGAATCTGCCATCAGGTGTTAAGAGACCACGTAACGAGGGCCAAAGTTTCATTTCTTTGAAAACACATCACTGAAACAAGATCTGAATGGAAATCTTGCTATGAGAAGGGGGGTGGCAGGAACATGAGAAAAGTCTGGGGATGAAAAGAAGCACAAGGCTGCCATTTTTAAGTAAAACGCGTTGTAGCCTGAATACAGATGGACTTAAGGAAGGTGGAAATAGGCTGGGTGAGGAGGCAGAGCATGCCTTACCGCTTCAGATCTGTGAAGGGTTGGGGGTTTATTCTAAGAACAATCAGAAGCACATAACGACTTCTGACCAAGGAGACTGACATTATTCCAGGACAACTGTACTTTAAACAACATATGACCTGTCAAGGGTAAATATTTCTGCTGGATTCCTCCATGTCATCTATCAGAATTCCTCTGCTGCCCATTTCTGGATTTCCCCTTTCCTCTCCACCATGCCTTGCCAAGCTGCAGTGTCTTCTCAATCTCCAGCCTGGAAAGGGACCTCCTGTAGTCCCCAGAGCAGCACGTCTGGAGTCCTGCTTGGCTCTTCTTTCTTCTTGTCTGCCTCCAGGCACCATGTCCTAGAGATGCAAGTCCCTGCAGTTCTAGGTATGACTGGGTTGTGATGCCCATTGCCTCAGCTGTAAGCTGTAGGCCTCCCTAACTCAGGGAGGGTGCTGCAGCAATAGCCTTCTACTTCCAGTCTCCCACTTTCCAGACCTGCCTTTTGCCTAGACACTATGCTAGCAGTCATTGAAACATTCAGATCTGATTTCAGTTAGTTTTACTCCTAAATTAAAAAAATACCAAACCCCCATTAACTTTTATAGCATGTGACTCGGGTTCTTCATGGCTTGATGTTAATGTACTTAAACAAGAGTAGTTCTCCCAAGTCCCAATTTTGTATGATTTTGGCTTACTTCCTAAAACATTCTCTGTTCCAGTCTTTGCTAATGCTCTCAGCCTGTGGAGATCTTAATTATGCAAGATGAGTTTTTAATTAACTCTCTGGTTTTGCCTATGATAATAAAATTTACCTTTAATCCAATGCTTACTATGTGCCTGGCACTGTTTTAAGTATGTTAATTCACAACAGTGTTCTGTGTGGCTTCTCCTACTGGCCTCATTTCACAAATAAAGTAGTTGAGGGTCAACATGTCATACACCTTGTAGGTGGCAGAATTAGATTTCAATCCAAGCATTCTGCCCCAAGAGCCCAAATGGTGAACCATGAAGCCATGTTATTATGTACCTCACGGTTGGTACATGGTACATCACACCCTTTCTCATATGACTTAAGGAAATATTCTCTCAGTACATTGTCAGCAGAATATGTTGTTTTGATTTTTGTGTTTATTTTTTCTTTTTGCTTTTTATTAGTAGGTTTTTTGTTGTTTTGTTTTGTTTTGTTTTTTTGAGACAGAGTCTTGCTCTGTCACCAGGCTGGAGTGCAGTGGCATGATTTTGGCTCACTGCAACCTCCACCACTCGTGCTCAAGTGATTCTCCTGCCTCAGCCTTCCGAGTAGCTGGGACTATAGTCATGTGCTACCATGCCCAGCTAATTTTTGTATTTTTTAGTACAGATGGGGTTTCTTCATGTTGGCCAGGATGGTCTCGATCTCCCGACCTTGTGATCCGCCTGCCTCAGCCTCCCAAAGTGCTGGGATTACAGGCGTGAGCCACCACGCCCGGCCGTAGGTTTTTAATAATATACATTGTGCCCTATGGGAAAGTATAGTAAGTGGTTGGATGAACAGCCGGTCCATCAAATCCTGCCTGCCCAGTTAGCATAGGCTGACTGTGGGAAACTTAAACTGTCTGTTTCTCAGCTACCGCATCTATAAAATAAAGGTAATAACATCAGGTAATATGAGGTAAAATTACCTCTAGCAGGTATTATGAAGATGGAATATCGTGTGTGCATATGTGTGTGTGTGTCTTAGAATGGTCCTTATTCTAGCTCAAACTAAATGCTAATGCAAGCGTAATTTCCAATACTACTTGTTATTAGTATTAGTTTTCTGACTTACTTCTAGTTTGGTATTCTCCCAATTACATAAACACTTATTTCTACATTTTTTTTTCTCAAAAATGCACAAAATGTTACAAAAAGAGGAAATAAGAAATCGTGGCAATAGGTAGCTTGTCAAGCTGAGGGTCTGCCAGTTTCCGGAATTGGAGTCGTTTATTTGATCCTGCAGTTTTACTGCAGTTGTAGGTTGGCTTGTCAACTCCGTGGGCAGTCACGTTCAAAACTGCTGAGCCAGGAGACACTGAAAGATTTCTTATTGTACTCCAACTCCCGTTTCCTGTTATTCATGTCCTGGCAGATCCATCCGCCTATTTCCGAAACGTTGCAGACCCTAAGTTTTCACCTTTGTCCCAAAACTCTTCCTTATTTCAACTTTAGTCTGTTGGGGCTCAGCAACAGTTACATCAACATGTGGCGCTTTGACATGCTGAACTGGAGAAGAAGCTTCAAGGACTCTCTGACCTTCCCCTACCTCTTACCTCTCTCTCCTCTGTCTCCCAAAGCACAAGATGAAGTTGTCCTCTGAAGTTCCTTTATCTGCCTAAAGTCTGAACCCGCCAATTTCCTCCAGTCCCTATTGCTGAGTTTTTATTGACTGAACTTATTGGATGAAGAAAGACTGAAGTCTGTCAACACACCTGAGCAGACTTGTCACAAACCACTGTCTGCTCTGTAAGCCCAGGAGACTTTGTCCCAGGCCATTGTATGTTCTTCAAGCCCATGGAGTTCTTCCAAAGACCATCTACTACCTGCTTAAGGTCATACACACTCCCCATCTCCCTTACCCCTAAGAAAGTCTATAGCCATTTCTACCCCACTGCATGATGGAGCAGTCAGTCTGTAATTTCTCCCATGTACATCAATAAATTTTTATTCCAGTTCTCCCGTTACTCTGCCTTTTGTGAGTTGATTTTCCAGTGAACCCTCAGAGGTCTAAGGAGAAATTTTCTTTTGCCTTCTATAAGCCAACCAATCATGCTAACTGTACCTTCCTACTCATTCTCAGCTTTTTCCAGCTAACTAAAATATATACATTTATCATTCCTGAACTTCCCATATTTCCTTTATCTAGGGCAATAGTACAATATGTTTGGGCCCTTGCAGTTGTGTTCATAATCTACTATATAACATTTGTGTAACTTCAGAAAGATCTATTGAGCAGTCTTGATCTATGCTATATCCACAGCTGAGTGTGGTTGAGTCATAGTGGACTCCTGACCCAAGTGGGGCCAAATAATTTATTCATCACTGGAAGACATCTGTCTGTCTATCTATCTATCTATCTATCTATCTTTGCTTTTCTGAAAGCAAAGGGTCACAGAGACATGAAAAGTAATGCAGCAATGGATTATAAAAGCAATGGTCAGTTACCACCTATGTGGAGCTCTTCAAATATATCTTGGTACCATACTCCCCAAAAGCCTGGTCTTTTTCCTTTTATTCAGTGTCTTGCCTCGGTATCCTTCTAACAACATTGGTGCACCTCCACCAAGTTTATCATCCCTATTCTCACCTCACTTTGGTTTCTTCCAAAGCAGTTTTCCTAATAAGGACTAAAGGGAGCTATGTAACAAACCAATCAAACTTTGTGGATTAAAACAACAATTACGGATTTGTTTCATAATTCTTCAAGTGAGTAATTGAGTCTGGCCTTGAATGGAACCTTTCATGCATTCACTCACCCACCCTATAATGTGCATCTTACTCAGTGGTGATCTGTCGGGTGGCTGTGCTCGAAGTCACATCACTGGGAGCTTCAGGTGAAGCAGCTGGGTCAGGTTGGGTCTTGCTCACATGGTCACTCATTCTCGGTGAGGCTAGCCTGGGCCTGGTCTTATGGTGTAAGCAGAGATTTCAAGAGAGAAAGACAAAAGGCATGAAAGTCCCCTTGGAGTCCAGGCATGGTGTAACCTGCATATTATCACTTTTGCTGCATTTTACTGATCAAAGCTAGTCTCAAGAACCACCCAGATTTGAAGGGAAGAGAAATAGACTCCATGCCTTAGGAGGAGGTGCAGTATTACATTGCAAGGAGTGTGGAGTCAGAAAGCAGTGAATAATTGTAGTTAGTTTTGTAATCTATTACAACTCCCTTTTACACAAGCTCAATTAGTTGGTCATATCTCTCCTTCTTTAAGAGGCCATGGCAAAACTGGGCAAAATAATAATAATAATAATAACATCACCCTACATATTAATCCCATGACAAACTCATTAGTATTCCCCCCAAAATCTTTCAATCTTCCCCGTCAGGACTCTTTTTCAAGCCCCTCATTAGTTTTAAACCCTCTAAATTCTCCTTGAGTCATCTGTACAACTACCTGAACCCTGTGTTTGTAAGAGAGAGATAAAAACTATTCAATTAATGTTCTATTTTATGAGTGCAGTTTTCATTACTTTTTGTTACAGCACATTAATATTGAAGGGCTTGGGAGGAAAAACATATGCCAGATCTTGTAGAGAATACAGTGTAATCAGAAAAATGACATTATGTCTGGTGCCAATCACCTGCAACTCATAAAATTAATGCATCATTTAAATAAAGAGTAGAATCTACATATCCGGTGTAGAAAATGGGGGGGGAAAACCTGGGGCCAAATGTCTGGGCTTTGTATTTGCCTTTCCTAATGATTAACTATAGACTGTAGGCAAGGTATAATCTTTTCTTGGCCTCTGTTTATTAATCCGTAAACTAAACAGGTTGAACAAAGTGATTGGTATTGTTACTTACAGCAAGAAATATATCCAACCAGAGACTTTCAATGGGAGATATAAAAAAACCATAAGTTTAATGTTCTGCAGAAATACAACAAAACAGACCATTTGATGTTTAATGGATAAATGTTTAAAAACTCTTCTTATAGATGTTTTACTCATGTATTTTTAAATCTGCATTTCTTTGTTTTACTATGAGCACATTTTAGGAAAGGCAAAATTGTTCTGTAATAGATAGCCATCTGTTACTTCTTTTGTACTTCGTTATAGTAACATATTTCTATAGTTACGTTATAATCACTTCCCTGTAAACAATGACAAAATCACCACTCAGGAATTGTAATTTGAAAAATGAAGAGTATACAGAGACCATGACTACTTTCGAACATGTGTGACATAATGATTCAGTTGTCACTGCTACTAGCTTTCAGGATGGCCAACTTAAGGCATATTTTCCAATTTTCACAAGTTTCTCAGTGATGTTATGGGCAGTTTTGTGTATGTCCAAAGCCAAGTGGTCAAAGCTCTAAATGAACCCTAAGAGAGTCTCCAGGTTCCTAAAGAGGGAAGTTGTAAAGAAACTCCCTAGTGCCCATGCAATGAGATTTCAACCTGGCTCAACTTTTAGTCCACTCTTCAAAGTATAGGCTAGAATGGGCTGCTGCTGGGAAGGTTTTACAGGTGGCTTATTCCATCCATACTGTTGACTGAAGAAATAACTCTAGGCATCAGTGCTTTTGTCTTTATTGTCAAAATAATACCTACATGTTAGGCCTTTTTCTTTAACAAGTAAACTCTTGAAAAAAAAGCAAGATGGAGGTATTTATGATAATTAACCTCTCTTTATATATTCACATGAACTACCTGTGAAGACATCTTTTAACTCTACTGCAGCTATGCCACAACTGTGGGATAAGTGACCTTCTTTAGCTGGCATCTTCTCCCTGGGCTCTGGGTGGATAGCAAGCTCTTCCAACAATCCCTCTTAATTTTGATGTTATATTACTATGGAAAAATACTACCATTGTTCGGGATATCATTAAGCAGGTAGCTAATAAAGTTTTTGTAGCTTAGTAGCATGGAAGCTACTTTTTTCATTAACAATATATTAAAGGTACACATTCCCCAATGAATTCACACACATCCATCATCCCAGCTACAACACGACTCTGTGAGACAGAGAGATAGCACTTCCTCATTCTATAACAAGAAAATAGAAGTTTTGTTATATCAAAGTGCCTTTCTACAAGTAGCGCAGCTGGTAAATGGTAAAGCAAAAAGAGGCTCTAGATCTTTTCAAGTCAGCTCCACTATAGTAGATAGACAGGAAAGTGTGAAATCACCATGCCTATTTATCACTGTGTTCATTTGTCTTCCTGTGGAGTCAAAGGTTTTGGACTTAGCAATATGAATCTTTCCTTCCAACATTAACCTATTTATTCATAGATGTAGAATGTATTTCTATATGTAAGCCTTAGTTTAGGTAACTTTCTTCAGTCCCCACTAAGGCGAATAGAGGAGTGGTTGGCTTTTTCCCTCTGTCTTCGCTGATTGCTTTTACAACCACGACATGTTTTTCCTTTTTTTTTTTTAATATATATATATTTTTTATTGGATTTTAGGTTTGGGGGTACATGTGAAGAACATGCAAGATTGTTGCATAGGTACACACATGGCAGTGTGATTTGCTACCTTCCTCCTCATCACCTATATCTGGCATTTCTCCCCATGCCATCCCTCCCCAACTCCCCACCCCCCCACTGTCCCTCCCCTTTTTCCCCGACAGACCCCAGTGTGTGTTGCTCCCCTCCCTGTGTCCATGTGTTCGCATTGTTCAACACCCGCCTATGAGTGAGAATATGCAGTGTTTGATTTTCTGTTCTTGTGTCAGTTTGCTGAGAATGATGGTTTCCAGGTTCATCCATGTCCCTACAAAGGACACGAACTCATCGTTTTTGATGGCTGCATAATATTCCATGGTGTATATGTGCCACATTTTCCCTGTCCAGTCTATCATTGATGGGCATTTGGGTTGGTCCCAGGTCTTTGCTCTGACAAAGGGCTGTTATCCAGAATCTACAAATAACTGAAACACATTTACAAGAAAAAAAAACAAGCCCATTCAAAAGTGGGCAAAGGATATGAACAGACACTTTACAAAAGAAGACATACATGAAGCCAACAAACATATGAAAAAATGCTCATCATCACTGGTCATTAGAGAAATGCAAATCAAAACTACATTGGGACATCATCTCATGCCAGTTAGAATGGCGATCATTAAAAAATCTGGAGACAACAGATGCTGGAGAGGATGTGAAGAAATAGGAACGCTTTTACACTGTTGGTGGGAGTGTAAATTAGTTCAACCATTGTGGAAGACAGTGTGGCGATTCCTCAAGGACCTAGAAATAGAAATTCCATTTGATCCAGCAATCCCATTACTGGGTATATATCCAAAGGACTATAAATCGTTCTACTATAAGGACACATGCACACGAATGTTCATTGCAGCACAGTTTACAATACCACAACGTGTTTTTCTAAGCAATACTGCTTTGGGCCCATCCAGAGTAGAATAAGGAGTGGGGAAAGGAGGGAGGAGAGGAAAGGGAATAGGCAAATAACTTTCCAACCAATACGATCGTGAGTTCCAGTACTTTCTGGGCTCCGCTAGAGTTGAAGCTGACTTTTTCTGTCATAGTGTGCATTTATGGGTTCTTTGCAACCTCCCTCCTTACATTTGAATAAATAAATAACCCTTCTCTCCTTGCTGGTCACTTATGACTTTTTCTCAGCTGCTGGACATCTCACGGTAGCCCTCCGACATCATCTCGCAGGCCCCTCAGCCTTCTAAGGGGCCTTCTGGAATAGACGCTCACAGGAGCCCTGACTACTGTCTCTCATCTAGTCTATTTCCAGGCCAGGGAAAACACTCGTGCATATTTTGGACTGACAAATTCTGGCAACACAAGTCCATCCCATTTCAGTTTTGTCTCCTTTGCAGCTAGCCATTTCTACGTTCAAACGTTTATTTTACTCATCTTTGTTGAAGAGCAGGCACTGAAGCGTGCTAAGCTCCTGGCACCAGATATGCATCCTCTGGGTGACTCCACTGATGTTTCTAACACAAAACAAAAGTCAAATACACAATCATAAACTCACTCCAACCTGGGGCAAGTGCAGGACTCCCCCGCACACTGATAGTGCTTCCAAATATGCTTTCCTAACATTTAATTATTTGCTCAAGTTTTCTAAACTATTTTATAAGGTGGAGATCAGATATGACTGAAAGTACTAATTATCAGGCACTTTCTTTTCCTGAAAGGAACATTACTGTCTGACACCTGACTTCAGAATACATCAGCTAAAACTCAGCAAAAACTGTGACTAAAATAGTTACACTTCTATTTTAAACGTGTTTTTATAGAAAGGTACCATGATCAAAGAGCGAAACCATGAGTAGGAGTTGAAGTCTGAGGTTGAGTGAATTTCAGGACCAGAAACAGGCAGTGACAGATGAGGCTGCAGACCCCCAAACAAGAGACAGCCTAAGGTCATACACATGAGATTGAAGACTAGAGCCATGAGGCAGAGACTCTAGTTCTCAGGAATGAAGCACTCCCCTAACTGGGGGACGCTAACATAGTTTAGAAAAAAACAATTGCAACTTCACTGCCATCTGGGAAATAAAAGGATGTAAATTGTGGTGTGCTGGTAGCCAGCACTGTCCCCGGGGGAGCAGACGTTCTCTGTGGAGGGAGTATTTACATCATGGAAACCAGCAAACTCTTCAAATCAGGGCTTTTCACCATGGTAACGAGCTGTTAAACATTTACCAGCGTAACAATGGGTATGAGCCTATATACAATTTAAAACCTGGAAGTGGTGCCTTAATATCAGACAAAATAGAATTTAAAGCAAAAGATGATGGAGAAATGTGAGTACTGTAGTAATGATACACGGGGCAACCCAACAAGACAGACTAGAAGTCAACATGCGCATTTACAGGAAATACACAGGGCAAAAGTCTATCCAAACACAAGGAAAAGATAAAAATTCCACAGCGACGAGGGGAAAATTTTAATAAATTTCTCTTAGAAATTGATCAATCGAGCAGGCAAAACATTAGTAAGAACATAGACTCTTTGATGAAGAGAATTAAATGGTTTAATTTAATGAAAATTTATATACAGATATATATAAATATTCTGCTCCCAAAATCTAAAAAACAGAGCATTTTAATGTTTAATATTGAGGATGATTATGATAAAAATGTATGCATCAGTGGTGATGATAAATTATTACTCTTTCTCTGTGTATCTATATCCTACTACATTTCCAGCTGTAAAAATAAATCAAAACAATGTGAAGATGATGATTATTTTTAATATGTGTTTTTATTTTCTTCAGATGTAATTGAATTATTCCATTGTGTGTCTTATGGTTGTAAACACTCATATTCTGTAGTGAAAGCATCAGGCCTCAAGGCTCATTTGAAAACACACAAAGAATATCATGCAAAACTAATTGAATTTTTTTAAAGAAAATAGAAGGATTTTCTATTGTCCTGGAAATGAATTTTCAGTGTGACAGAAACTGAACATGGAAAATCTGTAAAACCTTATTTATACTTTCATATTTAGTTCCAAGGGACAGAGATGCCAAAATAATTGGAAATACACGTAGCAAAAATTATAGGAAATGGTAAAACTGATAATCATGAACAAAGCAATAAATTGATTATTAAGATACCTCTGTCAGAAACCACTACTAAGCATAATAAAGTTAGAAATTCAGCCAAAAATATAAACTTGTAATTTCTGTTTTGTTTTTCTTTTTGAATCAATATCATCCATTATACATGGATAAAACTACCATTATTGTGAGCCAAATCTTTTGGTTTTTAGAAGCTAGGAGGTGTACAAAGAAGCCCTGAGCACATGGTACTCTGTCAACATCTGTCAGTTTGTAGAAATAAAATGAGATTTGTGAATAAAACACACAAGAAGCAATACGCTTGTGTAAATAACAATAGTGCAAATGCAAAGATGTGTCAAATATGCGGCTTTCTTCCATGTACCGTAGTGTAACATACACAGGGTACTCCAGCCAATCGTGTATGAACACTCCGGAGATATATTGATAAAGGTTAGATAATTGCCAACTATATTAAGAGCAGGAGATTAAAAAATTTTATTTTTTTCTCACCTTTATATAAATAAGTGGGTAGAGATTAAATTGATTATTATTTTATTTAAGTTCATTGATTTACTAAGAGAAAATCTCTTATTTTATTCACATTGTAAGAACTTCCATTTTTTTAGCTAAATTTTTCATTGTAAACAATAAAAAGATTGTTTTAAGAAGGCAGCGTATTGGAATAAAAATCTGAGCACCAAAAGTCCTTTTGATTAATTTGTTAGAGTATTTCGTGTCAGTGTTCAGATCTCTCAAGAAATTCATTAAATGTTTTTGTGTTTTCCTAAGTCACGTATCTGAGTTTGGATTCTTTCAGTGCAAATAAATTTCAAAAAATAATTTTCTTTTAGACAAACCACCATGGCATATTTAAGCAATATTTGAGCCAAATATTCTTTTATTATTGAATCATCATAAATATTTCAAAAGTTCTCATTAAAGAACTTATTTTTAATGAGCATTTTTACAATCATTATAACGTGTTTTATGATTTATAGTTGTTTTATTTTACAATTTAATTTTTAATTTAATAAGGTTGTTTTGTCACCTTTATTTATGGCAAGTGTAACACTAATGGTTTTCCACTAATGTTAATAATATAAAACTTTCATTTAAAGTATGTTTTGTACTTAAAATTGAGACAACATAAGAAAAGTGATATTAGGTAGGGTATAATATATGTTGTTGACAGTTATTACCAGATGGTATAATTGGAAAATAAATAAATGAAATTTGGGAAGCATTTCACCATATAATAAAGAGTCTTAAAATATTCTAGTGTTCTATCACATAAGAAACTATACAAGAAAGAGGATAAAGCAGTACTTTAACAAAATGAAACTATTAACATTCGAATTTATGTTGTGTGTCATAATTTGTATTTTGCATAAGCCATTTTATTTAATTCCTATGAAAATTTGTTATTTGTTTTGTACCTTTAGTTCTAAGATGACATAATAAAGCCCAAGTGCCTGACCACTTAATGAAAGCTCCATCAATAATAAATGCTATGAAAGGCATTTGCACTCCAGGCTTTCCCACTGTACAGTGTTCTGCTCTAGGTGCACACATGGAATCAGACGTTCCCCAGAAACAGTATGTCCCTTCCCTCAAAGGTACCCCCAGAAGAGATGTACATAATAAATAAAATTGTGTTTCAGAAGTGCAGTGTGATTCCTGCTTAGAAGCATAAAAAGGTGAATTTGCCCTGGGGACTAAGAAGCCATGAAAGGGGAAGTGCCAATTGCTCTATGACCTGCAGAAAGAACTGGAGCACTCAGGAAGAAAAAAGGTGAAGTCAGTCCAAGTCAAGAGATGAGCAGATGAAAGGAAGGAGTGGGGGACATAATAGCCTAAAATGGCAATTGCCAAAGTAAGTTTGGGTGTTTTAAAATGAAATCATAAAATCTCTGCAGCAGAATACTGTGGCAGATTCCTTTGCTGCTCACTGAGGATTCATGTGTGTTCTTTCTGCCATGTGCCTGGGAGTTCAGGGGCTGGTTTGCCCAATTGGATGAGTATAGCAAGTGTGCAGTTTCCAGGCTGATGCACAGACGAGGATGCACTGTCCTTGCTGGGGTTCCCTCTGCCCTGCTGTGACAACACATACAAGATCTGTACAGCGATGACAATGTCCAAAAAGCCCAAATTTCTGTCCTCCTTACTTAACCAGATTTGCTGCGGATGGTACAATACCTACTTTAGCAACCGAAGAGAAATCTAGTTGTAGCGTATTAGGCCACTGAGATTTAGGGGTTCATTTTTTGCTGTAACAAAGCATAGATATTCTAATACAAATGCAATGAATACAATTATAACTAAGAAGATAGGCTGGAAAAATCATTGCAAAATGTGACAGAAAAGGACTAAAATCAATAACCAGAAAAGTTCACACAAACAACTTAGCAAATGATTAACGCCCTCAGAGGCAAAAGTCTCAAAACATGATGATATGCAACATAAATAACTTCAAATTATACAAATAGATGGCCTTTCTTCATTAGTAATTACGGAAATGCAGATGAAAACAATGACAACACATTAACCACTTTTTCTTCAAAACCATCTAAAGTTCTGAATGATAATACCAGCGACTTAAAGAACACAGCACAGCACACTGCAGAGGTGATCTATGGTGGACGGTTGGGTAGATGCGCTTCACCTTCTGCCTTGGACTTTTGGACACTTTCCGTATTCTTTCGGTCAATATACAATGATTTTGTTATCAGAAAACAATTATCTAAAAACTGAGATCATAAAAAAAGATAAAGAGAATTTAGGATAATATTCAACTAATACCCATGTACTGAAAGCTGGTATGGGCACAAAGATGTTTAAGAAACTCATACATGTGTGTGTGTGTGTGTGTGTGTTTGTGTACATATACATGTATATGCATATACATGTATATACATATAATATGTACACATATACATATACATATGAGTTTCTCAAATATCTTTGTGCCTATACAAGTTTTGTGCTCATACAAGCTATATATGTACTTATTCATATGTTTCATAAATGTGTATGTATATATACACACAAATTTTAATATACTTCAAAGCACCTGTAAATTTCAAACCATCATTAATAAACAGAAAAGTACAAAATATTTTGTACAAGAATAAAACAGTATTCAAAAATTATTTTTAGCGATTTATAAATATCTAAATGTCTATAAAGTGAAATGGATGAATACACCTTCAGTGTGTTAGATCACTGAGATTTAGAAGTTAACTTGTTACTATAACAAAGCGTAGACATTCTGACTAACAGAAATACAAGGACTAAACCACGTTGCTGAAGTAAAGGAAGCAGCCTTGCCCTGGGGTTCAGATCTGGGGACACTGCCAAGCCTGGGGGTTGGGTGGGGCGTAGGGACTCTGTGTCTGGCAGGCACAGCCAGGGCTGAGGTACTCCCAGTCAAGACCTTCACCAGCAACCATTCCTGCTGTGCCCTGAGGCATTGGAAACACTCCAAGACAGTAACTGGGCAGCCCTTCTTTAGTAACCAAAATGTGTCCTACTGAGATGAGAGAAAGTGTAATAAGTCTTCGTATCTGCCATCAAAACAGGACCAGAAGAGAGAAGTCATGTCTTCAGTGAACCTTAAACATTGAAAATGTCACAAGGAAGTTTTTTAGTAGCAGTGGATGCTGTAAAAACAGATTAAATTCTTGCGCAAGAGATATCATTACAAATCTTATTTAAAAAAAGATCAAGACGAATACAGTGCTGCGTCTATAATTCCAACCTCTCAGGGTTCAGCCAGGAACATTAAACAGGAGTGAAGCAGCTACAGCTGACAGCAGGGAAAAGTCTCAAGGGGAATCTCCGTCTTCTGGGTATCACATGTTTCAAAGTCTCTTCCATCCAAAGAAAACTGCACCAAGGCAGCATGTACCTGCACACTTCAACAAGCCTCCTGCTGTGTCTGTATTGTGTTTCTCATCTACGGGAAGATGGTGAGCTAAACACTCAGCATTTTTATTCATCTAAATTCTAAATGTGTACTGAGTAGTGAGAAAGCTTCCGTGTGATGAAGAAGCAAAACAAGACATTTGTTCGAGAACCACGCTGATTAAACTTCCAAAGTGTAGCCATTGACCACAGGGGTTAGAAAGTTACCAGCTTATGGGCAAAATCCAACGAAACACCTGTTCTTGTACCATGAGTTAAAAATGACTTTTGCTTTTTTAAATAGCTAAAAGAGAAACAAAATAAAAGAGGAATATTATTTTGTGACACGTGAAAATTATGTGGAAATCAAATGTAAGTGTCCTTAAATGAAGTCTTCTTAGTACAGTCATGCCTGTCTGTTACCTGTGGCTTCCTGTTCCTTGTGGTGTGAAAGTGAGCTGCTTTGGTCCATAAAGCTGAAATCATTTACTATCTGGCCCTTTGCAGAAAACATTTGCTGAACTCTGGTCTGCATCATTTTATCTGTAAATGCTTTTCATTCCATATTTTTTTTCTGTTTGTAAAATACTAAAAGGTATAGGCTTCCTAAATTTTGGCCTCTTGCTTAATTTAAAAATAGAAATCATAAGATCTTGTTAAAATAAAGTCAAATTAGGATCTACTGCTAGAAAGTAACAACAGAAAATAGTTAAATGAAAAGGTGATTAAACCTTGTGCCATGTCAGTGCAAGCAAGGCATGAACTATATGGAATACTGCCTAGTAACACGATGTGGCCCCTAACCTTACCTTCCAAATCACTAAGGCAATATTGAAAAGAGAAGGCCAGTAAAAGACAATTTCTCATTGATATTAACCAAATCATGGGGGAGAAACAGACAGGAATGTTGAAGTGGGTTTCGAGAAAATAATGATGCCTAACACAATAAATGGAGATTTTAGTTGAGGCACCGTGAGCCATCAGGGAGTCCATCTTTGCCCAATCCTTCTGAATTGGAGGAACAGTCTCGTAGGAGCAGAACATCTCTAGCTGGGTAAGAAGGACATGAAAGAAGCAGACCTTAAAAAGCATCATGGCAGAAAAGAGCAGGTCACCTATGGTGGAGGTGACACCTACAGATATGGAAGATAACTCATTCTTGCCTCAGAATTTCTTACAGATCATTCAGTGCCAGAAGAGCAGAGAATCACCTTTACGAAGCAACTCAATAACCTAATAATATTTACAACCAGTCATGTTGCTATATACCTCAAAGAAAAAAACAAGCAAAAATAACCAAATAAATCCAGCAAAGTGGTACTCATGTCCACTTCTTTAAAACAGAATAAACAAAAAAATGAGTAAACAACAACCCAAACATCCAGCCAATGCAAAGTAAATCACAGGAAAAATCTCAGAGATGAAGAAACTTTGGCAGAATGACTTAGGTGATCAGCATTGAATTTATTTAACCATATTATCAAGACTGCACAGCTAGAAAGAAGTTTTCAGGTTCGAAAGTAAATGTTGTAATGTTATAAAAGTAAAATAATAAAAAACACAGCATGTGAAGAAGAAAGAGTGCAGCCAAATTGAGGTATAATTATGCAGCGTTAAATAGCAGATTTTAATAATACTATAAGAAATTTGGAATGTTATAGAAAATGTGTTTACCGCAACCCTGAGGCTCTCTGTGCCTTTGTGGCTCTTATCTGGATTGTGGAATCCAGCACATTTTAAACACTCTTCACAAATTTATGCCTTAAATGTCTTTGTAACAGGGCCAGGTTGGTGACTCACACCTGTAATACCAGCAACTTGAGAGGCCAGTGAAGAGGATACTTTGAGGCTACAAATTTAAAAGTCTAGCCTGGGCAATATGACAAGTCCCTGCAAAAAATTTACTAAATAAATAAATAAATAAATTTCTCTGTGACATGCATGTAGAATAATTATAATTGTTTAAGTCTAATTTTAAAATGGTGGTAATATTTTTGAAATACACAGATAAGAAAATTTTAAAAAAGTGACTTCAAACATATACTAAAAATAATAGGGCTGAGTGTGGGGGCTAAACCTTTAATCCCAGGACTTTGGGAGGCCAAGATGGGGGAATTATTTGAGCCAGGGAGTTCAAGATCAGCCTGAACAACATAGCAAGACCCTGTCTCTGCAAAAAATAAAATAAAATTAGCCAGGCATTGTAGTGTGAGCCCATAGTTCAAGCTACTTGAGAGACTAATGTAGGAATATCACCTGAGGCCAGAAATTCAAGGTAGCAATGAGCTATGATCATACCACTATACTCCAGCCTGGGCACCAGAGCAAGAAAAAGTGAAAATAGTTTAAATTGCTAACAGCATTAAAAACAAATGGATATTCAAAATAAAATAATAGTGGTAATAATAATAATAATAAAAAGACAGACAGAAAGGGAAAAATTCTCTAAAAATTGGCTTCAGGCCGGGCGCGGTGGCTCACGCCTGTAATCCCAGCACTTTGGGAGGCCGAGGCGGGCGGATCACGAGGTCAAGAGATCGAGACCATCCTGGCCAACATGGTGAAACCCCCGTCTCTACTAAAAATACGAAAATTAGCTGGGCGTGGTGGCACACGCCTGTAGTCCCAGCTACTCGGGAGGCTGAGGCAGGAGAATTGATTGAACCCGGGAGGCGGAGGTTGCAGTGAGCCGAGATCGTGCCACTGCACTCCAGCCTGGTACCTGGCGACAGAGCGAGACTCCGTCACAAAAAAAAAAAAAAAAAAAAAAATGGCTTCATACTAATGTTTGTGCAAAAGTTATGGTATATAGGTGATGTTTACTCTAATTATTATGTTTTAAGGAGTTAAAGTATGTTTTCACTTTTATTTCCACTCCACAATTACTATTGATTCATCTGAAAAAAATCTAAAAATAGACGGAAGTAAAGGAAAAAAAAAAAAGCTGCGAATATTAAGCACACCAAGACAAGCCAGCAGAGTGAAAATAGTGGTGCCTGTATTTGCCCTCTCAACCACAGACAGTTTTCTTTTAAGTAGAATAATAGATTTTTTCTAGCAATTTTTTTTAGTATCTTTTCAAATCCATAAATACTCTTCTGCAATCATCCTTTTGGTATTTAAATAGAAACCAGTTTTTTAAAATATCCATTTGTTTTTTGTACTGTTAGCAATTTGAACACTTTTTCTTACCCTTGCCATTGTAGCACTGTATTTCTTTGTTAATCCCTGAAATATCCATGTCCTGTCTAATATGTTCTAGCTGTTTTAGAGGCACTAGAGCTACAATAATGAAGAAGACACAAGCATGGTCTGGAGGACCTTCTAGTACAGTAGTTAATTAAACACAGAAGAAGAATAGTGGGAGAAGGGGCTCCATAGAATTTCTAAACCAAGAAATCAGAGATTTTTTTTTCCTGTGTTTTTGCCTTTATAATCTGGAAGCTAGTCCAGCAACTGTACTGTCATAGGGGTGGAAAACACTGGAATTTGCTGCTAAATTGATACAAGAATAAACGTATAAAGGAATGATTTAAAGTGCTGAGAGCAGTTGCTTGCTTGTTTTCATACTCAGAAATTTATATTTGCTACTTTCATTTGAATATCATTCCATTAAATTTCTTCTTCTCGCTCTCCTTCACTTCCTTTTTCTTCTTCCTTTTCCTTCTTCATTCTGATAATTGGCTGATTTCTTTCATTTCTTTTTGTGAACTGTGAGGTCACACCTTTTTACCCATTAACCTACTGGGCTTTTACCATGTCAGTGTTTTGTTAGGATCTTCATGCAATATATTAATCATTTTTTCTGAAAAGATTTGTGCTATCATGTGTCCTTTTTGTTTAAACCTTTTTTTTTTTTTTTTTATTTAGACAGAGTCTCTCTGTGTTACCCAGGCTGGAGTGCAGTGGCATGATCTCGGCTCACTGCAACCTCCGCCTCCTGCGTTCAAGCAATTCTCCTGCCTCAGCCTCCCAAGTAGCTGGGACTACAGGCGCGTACCACCACGGCCAGCTAATTTTTGTATTTTTATTAGAGACGGGGTTTCACCATGTTGGCCACGATGGTCTCATCTATTGACCTCGTGATCCGCCCGCCTCGGGCTCCCAAAGTGCTGGGATTACAAGCATGAGAGACCGTGCCTGGCCCTGGATCAATTTTTTATACAGAACTTTTACATTCGATTCAGTTAGTGAAAGAAAAATTAAAATCTCATGGAGGCTATCAAACATTTCTATAATATTTGCCATGATGTCATGCTGAAAAAAATCCTTTTTTACCACAAGTTTACGTAAATGTGGATCCATTACCTCCATGATTTTATTTATATTTTTATTAAATTTCATGTTTAATTTTGAAATTTTAGACTAGAGATCTAATTCCAACCATTTCTTAAATGTTAGCCAATTAGTGAAGTGTCATTAAAAAACTAAAGTATCTAATTTCCTTCCATCTGTCATTTATCTCTGTCTCAAACTACTGGAAAACTACAGTACTTGTGCACTGGAAAACTATTACATCTTACAATATTAATTTACTTTTGTGGTTAGTCAATTTACTGAAGGCTTACATTCATTTTTATAGATTTTCATATGTCTTTTATAAAGCTGACAAAATTATATGAAAACAATATTTATCTTTTTCCTCTGACAATTGTAATAAATTTTTCCATTGACTTTGATAATTATAGCAATTACTAGAAGTTCTTCAACAACACTGGCTGATACGTATGCATTTTTAATTGCTTATTTTAATAATTATGGGTCTACTTTTATATTTAAGTAAGATACTAGTATTTGATTTAAATATCCTTTATTATCCTAAAGAATTATTCCTTTCAGTTTTCTAAAGCTTAATATATTTAACATCACATTTAAACTTAAAATTAAAGGTGGAATTTTAATTTCTTTCTATAATTACTGTAGCATTTAGTAAAAAAAAAATTGATTTGAATGACTTCATTGTCAATTGTGTCTATAAAAAATAATGTCCTCTGAGCCTTATTTAATGTTTCAGAATGAGTTCTTCTTTTACAATATTTGCTTGTGATATCTTAAACATTTTGTGTCACTGTTTGCAGTCTCTCTTTAGTTGACTCTGCTAAGCTCTCTGTAGAGCTAGAAGTACTGTGTTTTAACGCAATTCAATAATCCTCGTCAATTAATAAGAATAGAGCATTTTAACTGATTTAAATATACTCTCATAATTAATAGTATTCTCATTTTTGTCATTTTGCTTCATGATTTTTATGCTTCTATGCTCTTTAGCTATATTCCTTTTTTGCTAGTTCCATACACATTTTTTATTTGCATATTTTCATATGTATATATAAGGGCCAAGGGAAACCTTGACATTCTGAAGGTTCTCTGAAAAATTAACTCAAAAAAAGCAAATTAATTGGAGAAAAAACATTTAAATTTATTTAACATTTGTACAAGGGAGTCTTCAGAATGAAGGCCCAAAGGCTCAGGAGAAATAGTCCCTTTTTATGCTCAGGTTTAACGAAGTGTGGAGAGCTGTGTAGAAATATGATTGGACAAAAATGCTATAATGTGATACTTGTAGACGGAGTGGGGAGACTCAGCAAGGCCACCTGGATTCTTTGAGCCTCTGGAGCATGTACTACTTTCTTCTGGATGTAGGGTAAGGTGCTCTCTGCAATGGGGGTATCTTATGATGTACAGTCAAATAAGGTGAATCAGATAATTTCTTGATGGACAATTTTTACAAAGATAGGACAGAGGAAATGTTGGAGTAATATCTTTAGGTTTTATTATTTTTTTGATGCTTTAAGTTCTGGGATACATGTGCAGAATGTGCAGGTTCCTTACATAAGTATCCACATGCCATGGTGGTTTTCTGCACCCATCAACCCCTCATCTACATTAGGTACTTCTAATGCCATCCCCTCCTCTAGCCCGCCATCCCCCAACAGGCCCCAGTGTGTGATGTTCCCCTCCCCTGTGTCCATGTATTCTCATTGTTCAACTCCCACTTATGAGTGAGAACATGGAATAGTTTTAGGTTTTATAACCGGCTTTGGGGAAAGGAATTCTGGTTTCTAGGGCTTGCCTTAGGGGAGAATGGGACTAAGGAACAGGAGGCAGGAGGACAGAGAAAAACTTTTGCTTGTGAGGCTGCTGCTAAGGCCTTCATTTTGGGTACCGTTTCTGAGCCACAACATATACCCATGTTTTTCACAATTTCTTCATAATAGCTGAACATTGGAAGTAATAGGAACACCAGCTGATAGCAGAATGGTTGAAGAGATTGCAGCATATGCAGACAATGTAATACTGAAAGAAATAAAACTGGAAAGTAATAATCTAGGCCACACAAGTTAATAAAAACTACTTATTTCTTTTCAGTATATTCCATAATTATTGGTTGACACATATTGCTGCTTCAAATTTGTCATTTATCTTTCTTCTTATATTTATTGATATTCTTAGGATTTTGTAAAGGTAACAAATAGTGCCCTACTATACACATTGGAGTAGGATTTATTTAGTGCTTGCCACTTTGCAGTTTCAATATATATTAAATATTTTGTAATTTGTAATAAAGAAACTTTATATGTTAAATTTTACAACCATTCCTCCTCCTCATTCTGGTAATAATAATAATAATAACTTCACAATGTTTACTATATAGCAGATCCCTTACAAAATTGATACAGATGATCATTCTCAAAACTCTACCCAGTGAGGATACTTTTATCCCTCTTTACAAATGAGGCTACTAAGGACAGAGAGGTTAAATAACTTAGCAAAATTACATGGTGAGCAGGGATGAAACTAGTAGCTAGAGATGTAACTTATGGTAATTAAGCAAAGGTGTTTATAAAGCACTTATAATGAAACATAACAAACAACCAAAATGGTAGATTATTTTGTCTGAGAGAGGATATAATGGTCTTATTGCCATTCCAAATAATTTCCTACAGTTTTGTGTCACCCTGAAGCTAATGTTCTATGTTAGAACCCATCTGCAAATAAACCTGTTTGCTTCAATAACTCTGTTAAAGAGTCATTATTATATTAAACTCCACTGCATTATACGATGCAAATTCTAAATGCACTTCCCACATAGTGATGAAAGTAATTTGTTTTTATGGTTGCTTAGACCTGAAGCTTAAAGTACATTATTTTGTTAATCCTCATAATATCTCCATGAGAAAATTAAAATTATTATTTTTACTATATTCAGGAAAACATTTGTGTAAGTGTTATCTAAAAACCTCAGTAGATAAAAATATTTAGAAATTGGAAACTATTTTCCATTCATAAGAGAATTATAGAAGTTGGACATCAAGGGAATATTGTTATGACTAAAAATGTATTTATCAACCAGAGTATTAGTTTTTTAAAAATATGTATATATGTATGTATGTATATATGTATGTATGTATGTATTTTTCAGACGGAGTCTTGCTCTGTCACCCAGGCTGGGGTGCAGTGGCATGCTCTCAGCTCACTGCAACCTCCACCTCCTGATTTCAAGTGATTCTCCTGCCTCAACCTCCCAAGTACTGTTACTACAGATGTGCGGGCCTGGCTAATTTTTGTATTTTTGGTAGAGATGGAGTTTCACCATGTTGGTCAAGCTGATCTCCAACTCCTGATCTTAGTTGTTCCACCTGCCTCAACCCCGCAAAGTGCTGGGATTACAAGCATGGGCCACTGTGTCCAGCCTCAGACTATTAGTTTTAGATATTCATCTATGAAAGAAATATTTATCTGTAGGTAAAAATCTCTGCTCTTATGGAATTTATAATTTAGTTGAGGAGACAGACAATAAACAAATAGATACATAATGCATTAGATGAGTTCTATGAAGAAAACTAATAGAAGAGAGGAGGACATGTGACATAAGGCACTGTGATAAAAATGTTCAACTTGTGCACATATGGGTATACTGTCAACTAGAAAGTAGGATGAACTAGAGAGTTTATTTGAGCATAAGCTTGAGGAAGGTCATTGGGGAGCACTGGCTCCAAATGAATGGGCAGTGTGATATGGTCTGACGGTGTTCCCACCCAAATCTCATCTTGAATTGTAGTTCCCATAATCCCCCTACATCATGGGAGGGACTTGATGGGAGGTAATCGGATCATGCGACTGTTAACCTCATGCTAGTCTCATGATAATGAATGAGTTCTCTTAAGATCTGATGGATTTATAAGGGGCTTTTCCCCCTTTTGCTCAGCGCTTCTCCCTGCTGGCGCCATGTACAGAAGAACATGTTTGCTTCCCCCTTTGCCATGATTGTAAGTTTCCTGAGGCCGCCCCCAACCATGTGAAACTTCAGGTCAATCAAACCTCGTTCCTTTATAATTTACCCAGTCTCACGCATATATCTTTAGAGCAGCATGAGAATGGATTAGTATACAGTGTTACAAAGTAAAGTTGTTTCACTTATAAAGGTAGAGACAGAGATATTTTAACAGAATAGCGGTATTTTCCATGCAAGACCAGTGCATATGTTACAGAGATTTGTTCAATTACAGACTACTGCATTCCAAGGAAGATGATTGTGGGAGAGGTAACCTGAGGAGTAATCTGAAGAGGTCTTATCTCTGTCACCATTTGGACTTCCTGATCATTTACAGAAAAAAAAAAAGCAGAAGTTGGAGCAGCATGCTGCATGACTCAGGCTGCAAAGCCACATTCCCCTCAAGACTCAGAATAAAGTTCCGCAACTTTAAGTTTAAATTATTTAGTTTCACAAAAATAAGTAACATATAATTATATATGTATTCCAAGTATCTATCTTAAAATTAGAAAATGAACATTTTAACAGGCTCCACTTGACTAAACTGTGAATAATTCAATAACTTAATTTATTTTCTTGGGAATTATAAAACTTTTTCCCTCACATAAAAGAAATTCAATTTCTTCATGTCATTTTTAAGGAATATAGGTTATTTTCTAAAGTGTTAGAAATATTCAGAAATTATATTTTTAATAATAGTCTCAGTAAGCACTTCTGGAGTGGGTAAATATTCAACTAAGTTATAGAACGTGTTTAGAAAATAGCCACGTTTTCTTCTTCCCTTCCTCTGGTATGCACACACTAATGTTGGATTAAATAACCAAGCCCTCTGGAAAATCAGAAATAGTAAATCATTAAACAAGCAGAGTTACTAGTTTCCTCCAAAACGAAATCTAAAAAGCTCATCTAACACATAGTTCTGAAATTTCTAAACATATAAAAGTGCCCAAACCAACTAAGCCCACATGACAATCTTTTTCCCATGTTGTGAAAAATAATTAGGTGATTTGCTGTTGTCATGAGTGCTATTTAATTCCACCAAATAATGCTTTGCAAAAAATACTTCTCTCTTATTGCAATGTTTAAGGAACATCTGTTAAAATATCTAAAGAATATTTGAATTATGTAAGACAATTTATCACCAACAAATGAATTATGAACCAATTTTAACTTATGGGAAAGGAATTATAAGAAAAATGGAAAGTTGGCCGGACGCGGTGGCTCATGCCTGTAATCCCAGCACTTTGGAAAGCCGAGGCGGATGGATCACAAGGTCAAGACATGGAGACCATCCTGGCCAACATGGTGAAACCTGGTCTCTACTAAAAATACACACACACACAAAAAAAAAAAAATTAGCTGGGCAGGGTGGCGTGTACCTGAAGTCCCAGCTACCCAGGAGGTGGAGGCAGGAGGACTGCTTGAACCTGGGAGGCGGAGGTTGCAATCAGCTGAGATCGCGCCACTGCACTCCAGCCTGGTGCCTGGCGACGGAGCAAGACTGTGTCTCAAAAAAAAAAAAAAAAAAAGAAAAAAGAAAAATAGAAAGTTAAAGATGTAGAATTTTTAAAGTATTGTTTTCCTATCTCTAGCAAGGGTGAATTTGTACTATAATCTTGCATAATAAATTGTGAAACATTTCTCCTACATATTCAATTATTTAATAATGTTTTTGAAATATACTATGCAGAAACATAGGAAACATATTTATTCGTTATGACCACATTCCAAATGCATGGAGTTTTTAATTCTCACATAGAATTCCATGGTATGGACATGCTACAAGTTACCTTCTCAGAATCTGTTCTTGGACTTTCAGGGTTTTTCTGGGGTTTTTTTGTTTGTTTGTTTGTTTTTTAATTCATAAAATGCCTCAAGTATGATTTTTGTATTAGCATTGAAGGAAACTAAACCATTTCACTCCAAAATACAATACTTCTGGTATTTTGGGATGGCTGTTAAGATGGCCTGCAAACAGAAGTATCTCTGCAAAGCTTTTTTGTGTGTGAGTTTTGCTGATGCGGTCAAGCTTTCTGAGGCCCTACATTTTACAAATCTAAAAAAATTAACTGAGAGGCTGCCAGCTTTAAACATCTGAAAGAAACAATGACCATTTATTCTCTCAGAGGGCTACCACCTATGGAGTTACATCTACATAACAAGACAGGCTCAGCTAGCTAGGCTCCTCTCTTCTCTCCATCCCGTAACCTGTCTTGCCACTAAAATGGATTTAGCACCACAACCTCCTTTGCGTCGTGCTTGGAGCCCCCATTCTTCCTGTAACCTCAGGGTGGTATAAAAGTGTCAACCATCTTGCCTTTCTTTGAGTTCTTGAATTGTGTATGACTCTCGTGCATGTTAAAAAAAAAAACAAAAAAACTGTAGACCTTTTCTCCTATTAACCTGCCTTCTGTCAGTTGATTTTTCAGAAAACCTTCAGAAGGCAAAGGGGAAGTTCTCATTGGCCTCTACAGCACCAACCGACATTTGTAGAATAAATGTGAAGTTAGACTATTAGAAATAGAGCAGTGTGGTAAAGAGACATGTGCATTTCTTAATCTTATACAGTACACTGTATTGTCCTCCAAAAAACTTACACAATTTTACACTCCCAGGAACTATGCATGACAGTACCGGTTTCTCTTTTCTCATTTACCACTGAAAGTCATAACTAATCTTTCTTATCTCAATGAGTGAAAAATAATTATTCAAAATCTGTTTTTATGAAAGATGAAGCACCTTTATTTATTAGCAGAAAAAAAATTTAAACATTTTAACAATATTTTATATTACCAAACTGTCTTTTCTCTTCTTTTTTTCTTTTTTTTTTGACAGGGTTTCAGTCTATCACCCAGGCTGGAGTGTAGTGGCTCAATCTTGGCTCACTGAGCCTCCATCTCTCAGGCTCAAGCAATCCTCCCACCTCAGCCTCCCAACTAGTTGGGAGGGACTACTGGCACACGCCGGTCAATTTTTGTATTTTTAGTAGAGACAGGGTTTCACCATGTTGGCCAGGCTGGTCTCTAACTCCTGGGCTCAAGAGGTCTGCTCACCTCGGCCTCCCAAAGTACTGGGATTATAGGCATAAGCCACTGTACCCAGCAACAAAAGTGTCAAATATTTTTCTAAGTTTTGTTGATTGCTTTTATGTCTTCATTTTATTATGCTTAAATCATTGGACCCCTGGAATTAACTTTGATAAAGTTTAACAAGGGAGGTGTATATTGTTAACAGAAAATAAAGTATTTAGAGAGCTTTATTCCAAGTCAATATGACTGACCAGGACCTGGGGTAGAGTCACAGATCCTGAGAAAACATGTCCAAGGTCATCAGGTTGCAGTGTGGGGGAGACAAGAGTTACAGGCAAAGACATCAACCAGTACGTTTAAGATATACATTGGTTCAGCATGAAAAGGTAGGCAATCTTGAAGCCAGGATTCACAAGTCATAGGTGGCTTTAGGGATTCTTTATTTGACAACTGGCTGAGAGGATTAAGCTATTGTCTAAGGACTTGAAGCCAGTAGAAAGAAATGCTTGCTTTAAGATAAGGAGATTGTGGGAGCCAAGGTTCTTGTTACATAGATAAAGCCTCATAGGTAGCAGCCCGCAAAGAGAATTGATGGTAAATGTCGCTTTTCAGACATTAAAGGCTTTCAGTTCATCACTCCTAGATCTGGGAAAGGTCTAGTTGCATTAATGGACATTCTCTACAGATATACATTTCTCCCCCCAAAACATGGCTTTGCAGAGCCCTTTCAAGCTATGTTAAAGACATATATTTGGTGTAAAATATTTTGATTTCTTTCAGGGTCTGCTATCCGCCATGTGATGCTGTTCCAGCACTAAGTTGGAAAGTCAGCCGCATTACACTGGGTAAATTAAAAACCCATTTAAGAAGATTTTATGTTTGGTAGGGAGTGACTGCAGCCTTGCCTGGCATGACCTTAAGTCTTGTTGACAATTTGGTATCTTATGCCACAGAGAATCTGTTCTGTCAGTTTCATGATTTCTATTTTTAATCTGGTCAGTTGCACCTAAACTCCAGAATGGAGTGGATATAACAAGGTATGTCCAATCTCCCTTCTGGTCAGGTTTTACCCTGGTCCCCTTTGCCAGGAGGGGTTCTTTCAGTTGGTAGAGAGCTTAGGATTTCATTTTTGGTTTACAATAGCTAGATTATTTTTCAAATTGGTTGCCAGTATCCTGTCATCCTTTACCAAATAAGCAAAATTTCCTACTTATTAAAACATCAAATTATAATAAACTCCCTTGTGATTTGAAGCTATCTTTAATTTTTTTTTTTTTTTTTGCCTGTTCTAATACTAGGTCTGCACCACAAGTTTTTAAATGTTATTATTTCATAATTCATTTCAATATTTGATAGGGAAATTTTCTCACCATAGCTCTTGATTTTAGTCATAACAGGAGACTAAAAAAGCACAGAATTTCTTATGTAGCCAGACTCGATAATGAACAGGTATCTACTCTAGATAATTTCTACACGTCATGAAATTAAGTTAAAATATAGAGCAGGGCAGTGGACAATCATTCAGAAAAACAACAGCAATAGTAAAGTTGTTGAAGCAAGATATTCATGATTTGAAGTAGTCTAGGAAACTGATCAAAGTTTTACTAGTGTTGGCTTAGTGTGTGTGGCTACAGAAAATGAGCCAATGGAGACTGCCATGTTGGTGTAATCGAATGGATGATGAAAATGCTCACTGAAAACACTCAGCCCTCTTGTATGTGGGTAAGCTCCTCATAGAATTTGACTGGAGAAATAATTCATGATAAATTTTTAGAAGAGTGAAATGGAAAGCAGTGCTGTGACTAATACTTTGCCAGTATTCATAGTACTGGTCTTTACAGTTTATTAAAGAATTTTTCTACATTTAAAAAAATTGAACAGAAAACCAAACACCACATGTTCTCACTCATAAGTGGGAATTGAACAATGAAAAGGCATGGACACAGGGAGGGGAACTTCACATACCACGGCTTGTTGGGGGGTGGGGCAAGGGGAGGGTGAGCATTAGGAGAAATACCTAATGCGTATGGGCTTAAAACCTAGATGACCGGTTGATGGGTGCAGCAAACCACCATGGCACATGTATACGTATGTAGCAAGTTTGCACATTCTGCACATGTGTATGAGAACTTAAAGTAAAATTTAAAAAAATTGGAAGTCAGACAAATTACTAAAATAAAAAAGTGTATTTGGCCGGGCGCGGTGGCTCACGCCTGTAATCCCAGCACTTTGGGAGGCCGAGGCGGTTGTATCATGAGGTCAAGAGATCGAGACCATCCTGGCCCACATGGTGAAACCCCATCTCTACTAAAACTACAAAAAATAGCCGGGCATGGTGGCACGTGCCTGTGGTCCCAGCTACTCGGGAGGCTGAGGCGGAAGAATCGCTTGAACCCAGGAGGCGGAGGTTGCAGTGAGCCGAGATTGCGCCACTGCACTCCAGCCTGGCGATAGAGCAAGACTCCGTCTCAAAAAAAAAAAAAAAGTATATTTTATTTATATATTTAGTGATTAGAAAATTGTAATTTAAAAGGTACAGTGTTTTGAATAAAATTCCCATTACTATAAAGGGATTTGAGAGTAGGAATTTTTTAATGTCATAGAAGTAGTAACAAAACACTATGTGTCAATGACAAAGCATATCCATTTTAGGTGTTAAAGGTCTTTCCTTGCTATTTCCACCACATGCGCTCATAGTTCTTAAGTTCTCCCCTCTCTGGTTCTACTTATGCAATTGATAATAGTGCTGACTATTATTTCTCAGCATTTTTAGATCAATAAAAATTAAATTTATAAAATTTTTTACATGTGTTAAGTGTGTAATCTTTTCTATGTATAAAATATTTTATTTGAAACAACGTATTAGTTGCATTTGAGGACCAACACTGAAGAAAATCCATACTGATATAAATTTTTATGTGCAATGAATCATACATTTCTATCTAAAAAGATTAAAAAGACAATTTTCCAATATAGTAATAACCAAAATAAAACAACTTGCTTAATGTTTTGTTCTGATTGACTTTCATTTCTGTGAAATTCCATAGAGCACTTGGAATACAATAATTATAAAAGCAAATAGGACAGCTGATAATACCTGTACTCTACTGCTATAGAAGTTATAAATAAACATATTGTGTTCCAAAGCAAAATTGAAAATTCTCTTTAGTGTGGTACACAAACTAATATATTAAAATAATCTAAAACAATGCATTAATATGGTATCTATTTTCTATGAATATCTGGAATGTGACTTATCTAGAGCAGAAAGTGAAATTTCCAATTTTCACTTCCAAGGTCATTCATGTTTAGATGTGCCCTTCTCTTTGAAATAATTTTTCATATCACAGCATAGGCCAGGACAAGGCTTGTAATTTGCAGAGGTGAAACATTTGTTTCTCAACTTAGTAGAAAGGTACATTTAACTGAAAGCATTATTAGTGAAAGCGTAACCTGAGAAATGAAGCCACCTGATCTCTTCCTGGGAGAGACACCTAGGGATTTGCCAGAAATAATCAATCCAATCTGTACTTTGAGGCAGATCTTACATTTTGCAACAATTATGGCATATATATTGAACTATATTTTTTTCTGACTTTTGTTAAATGAAACACTAAGTCAATTATTTCTTGGTTTTTAAATGTTATGTTATCCTGGCTGTACTGTTATTTGTTTCTGCAAAGGCACTCAAAAGCTGTCTTTTATTTTTTTATTTGTTAAAAAACTTATAGTAAAATAATAATAACCATTTATTTGCAAGACTAACTGCAAAATTAGTCCCACCACCTTTGACTCAAGTCAATAATTGGCAGTGCCAGCCGCTGAGGGAAGGGTCCCAGCTCACCAGGTAGCCCAGGTGATCAACAAAACCGCTTTCAGACAGATTCTCCCTTTGCATCACGACACTATATTTTCTTCATCGTTAGAATGTTGCCTTACGGTATCATTGAGAGATTATTTGAATTCATACACAAAGCAGGTAGAAGAGTTCCTTAAATGTAGTTCCGTCTATCTGTGTCCATTCCTATTAATTTATTCTGTGAAACATATCTATCATCTCAGGAAATGGCCCAGTTTACATAAAAAATGGATACAAATATCAGTGCATTTAATAGAATCTATTTTCTATATTTAAAGAAAATTAAACTGTTGATCCATCAGCCATACAGTAGAGTATTTGTTGTAAACAGTAACGGAGACTGCATGTTAGTGAAATGAATGGGGCTTTAAAGTTCAAGGGACTAGCTTTACATGAAGTCTGTGCCACCTACTACTCACATGTCTTTGGGCAAGTTACTGAACCATTGTGAGCCTCAGTTTTTTAATCTGCAAATTAGACAAGACTTACATTCTGAGGCCATTATAAAATTATCTAATTTTACCATGATAATGACCTCAGGATGTAAGAGGTAGAGAGTAGAATGATGGTCACTAGAGGCTGGGAAACATTGTGGGAGAGGCGGAGAAAGATGGGATGGTAAATGGATATGAAATTACAATTAGATAGAATAAGATGCAAAAAAATAAATAAAAAATGTAGATCTTTGGTGACTAGGGTTAGCAACAATAATTGTTTATTTCAAATAATGAAAGGAGTAGAATTGGAATCTTCCTAACACAAAATAAAGATAAATGCTTGAGGAGATGGATACTCAATTGCCCTGATTTGATTATTACATTTTGTATGATTGTATCAGAATATCATATGTACCCCATAAATATATACAACTATTATGCATCCATAATAATTAAGAATAAAGAAGTAAAAATTAGATAATACTTAAATGTTATCTAACATAGTATGGTTACTTAATAAATGCTAATTTCTTCCCCCACCATACACAAGATGAATAGTCTTCTTATGTGTGAAGTTTATTAAAAATAAAAATGAGAATTTATTTGATTTTAAAATTGCTTAACAAGCCAGACACTTTGGCTCTTTAGTTGATTCAGCTGTGTGGTGGAGTTCCTTAGAATTAGAGTAGTATTACTGCTTGTAAATTTTTTATGAGATTGAAGTTACTTACATAACGCTGTGACATAAAACTATAATGCTAATAGTGAATTATGCTCCATTTCAGAGGCATTCAGCAAATATAAGCACTTTTGTGTAGGTTGTTTTGTACTTGATAGCATTCCAGAATATTCAACCAAATCATCTAATGATTCCCGAACTTGTGAATTTTGGGGAAAATACCACTGCTCACAAAGCATGAAGGAGATACTAAGGCAAGGCCTTTACTGCACTCTGGAGAGAGCAAACAATCCTTTCTTAAGGTAAAAAAGAAAACCCTAAACACTGCCCATTTAAAGCCTCACCAGCAGATTTGACAGCAGGCTCTCTTCCAGGATGCTTCCTGGAGAGTGCAAGCTACCATGGACAATGGAGTCACTAAATGAGCACAGGCTTCTCTGTGGCTGGAGTTGTCCTCAGTGCCAGCTCTGCACTGACCTCAGTCTTGAGCAGGTCCTGCCTGCACTGTGGCACAGGTCTCTGGCCTCCAGCCTGCTTATGATCACATTGCCTCCACGTTGAGCTCATGCGCTGCTAGCCTGCAACACTTCACTTTTCTTGTAAAACCAAAAGCATTCTCCTTCATGTAGTGGGGTCATGCAAATTAAAGCTTAGTCATCATAAAATGTAGTCTCTAAACAAGGATACCTTTGAGAGTGAAATAGGGTGCCATAAAAAGTTGTACCAGGACAACAGGAGCACGCCAGGCTGTTCTGAGAAAACCTGGCCAGTGGTCATCTTGCGCAGGGGACTCCAAGACAGAATTGTGCCTGCTTGTCCCAATTTATCTTTACTTCTTGCAACTCCTCATCATTTTCCCATGAGTCTTCCAGATACACTCAAGTTCTGTGAAAGAACTATGTGAAAGAAAAATACATCTTAGGGTCCCAAAATTACTAAGCTTAAGGGAAAAGTCAAGCTGAGAACTGCTTAGGGCAAATCTGCCTCCCATTCTATTCAAGGTCATCCTTCTCCTCACTGAGATGAAGGCATATCTGATTGCCTCCTTTGGAGAAACTAATGAGAAACTCAAAAGAATGCAATCGCTTGTCTCTTGCCTACCTATGACCTGGAAGCCCCTGCCCTGCTTGGAGTTGTCCCTCCTTTCCAGACACAAACAATGCTCCTCTTACATATGCTGGTTGATAGCTCATGTCTCCCTAAAATGAATAAAACCAAGCTGTGTCCTGACCATTTTGGGCACATGTCATTAGGACCTGCTGAGGCTGTGTCATGGGCATGCGTCCACAACATTGACAAAATAAACTTTCTAAATTAACTGAGACCTATCCCAGATATTCGGGGTTCACATTTTGGCAACCACGATGGGATTCTGAGTGGAAGTGCCCCTGACCTTTGACCAATCTATCTGTGCTTGGTACCCACTTGAGCTATCTTTATGGCTTAAACCAATAAGATAATTTGCTGAGGCCTGGAGGCAACCCCTCTAGAGAATCTCTAATTTCCCCAAATTTGGTTGACATCTAATGTTTATTTTGCTGGACCACTGCTTTTTTTGGAGATTTACTTGCTTCCAACACAAGGAAGGCAAGTTTCTCCTGCTTCCACGACAATGGGAGGAAGGTGACTCCTTTATGGAGTTTATTATATTTTTTTCTGCTTCTTAGATGGTATAAAGTAGTCTTCAGCCTGAGACCCATCTCTAGGTAAGAAGTAGGGTTTGTCTTGGCTGAAGTTAAGATTAACAATCGGTTTGTCTTCATTTCTCCTTGCCATTAGGGTGCTCACTAACCATATAAGTTGTTCGATCAATTGTTTGGCTTAACTGTTTGTTGTTGTTGTTTGTTTCTGAGTTTGTAGTCGTTTAAGTCTTTTTCCCATTGGGTTTGACCAACTCTGTTGGATTCAATGAAATCTGAAGGAAACTTTCAAATTATGGGAAATAAGGCCTTTGAAGTGGCTAAATTCCCACCACACACACACACAAAAAGGGTGGTGAGGTAGGGGGGAGAAAAACAGCCAGCAAAAGGGAAAAAGATAAAAAAGATTTTCAATTTTGACTCTTTAAGATGGTTCATTTACGTATCAAGCCAGCTTTTTACCTTTCTGCTAGCCAGACTGAACTGAAAGAGCTACAGCTATCACCCCATGCTGCAGTTCCTTAGCCAAAGTTCTGCCTTCTTCTTCTTTTATTCTTTTCACCATGACAGCCTGGGTTTGGTTCTTAAATCAAGCACTTTCTGGTTCAATACCTGGTACTCCTGAAATAGCAGCAATTTGTCCTACCTGAAATACGATAATGAGATAAAAAAAATTTTTTCAAGGAGCTCAATAGATAAAAGTCAGATTAATTAAAAGCTAACATACAAAATGTGTGTGTATGTTTGTGTGCATGTGTGCATATTTGTATTTAAAAGGCCTTTTGGTTTTTTTTTTTTCTTTTTTTTCTCCTAGGATTTTGTGTTTTTTGAGAAAATGTTATTTTCTTTTCAGTTGACTAAATACTATTTTCTTCATTTACTTCTGCTGTCTTTCCTTTCTCTTCCACCCTTTGCTGCATGAAGGACCTAAAATAGTGTAAAGTAGCCTGGGAATTCTTAAAGAAAATAGAGCAGTTGCTGAACTCCCTTTTAGGGAGAAGCCTCTGTTATTTCTTATGGGACCCCAAGAGTGTAAACAGAAAAATTCATCTCAGCTCTTAAACTCCTTGCTTTTGTATTGTGTTACCTGATTTTTTGACTAAAATAGTTATTGCAACAGAGGCTACTCCTGGGTTTTAAAGGGAGAGCATAGTTTAGCCACTTAGAAATGTCTTTGTTTAAAAAAAAATATACAAGAGCACTGCAAAAGCATCACATGGTCTAGCCTCATAATAATTCTCCCCTTTTGGAGACCTAGGATTCAGTGTAGGCTCTGCCCAAAGCTCCGAGATCCAGTTAAAAGATAGGTAGTCCCTATCTAAATAAATTTGTCTCCTTATTCAATCCTATAATAGATTTCTAATAATTTTATGTTAAATTTGGCATCCATCTTTAATCTCCTTCTAGCATCACCAGACTTTTTTTCTCTGTACCTAGAGACATAAATTTTGCTATTTGATTTTTCACCTAAGAGTTGTTTCCTTCAATATAAGATTTAGGGCTGTTTAGCTGACAATAGCCAGGGTAAAGAAACAGTTATCAAGAGTTTGCTAGTCTAAGATTAAAAAACAAAAAAACAAAACAAAACAAAACAGCTTATCAATCTGTAAGATGTACTTCTATCTTTATGCCTAATACATCTATGTATTTATGTGTTGTGTACAAAATGTTTTGCTACTGAAACTGTGTAAAGAGCTCTAATTAATTGGCTTGAAAAAAATAAAAATCAGATACTTTATTAGAGAAAAGAAAATACTAGTCAAATGCTTTTCCAAGTTTACATAACGTAAGTAAAATCTTTAATAAATAAGCTAGGTTTAAAATTATTGGTAAACTAATATTAGTAATGTATTAAGTATTACCAGCATACATTTTTATTTGCATTTATTAATCAAGCAATTTCACACTTATCCCTGCCAAATACTATAAGGTGTCAAAATTGGACATAGGAGTTACAAAATGATAAAACCCAGCCCCAAACAGAATGATCTTTGCTGGTATAATTTTTGATAAATAAGACATTGATATTGGTTTAATAAAAACAGCTAAATCTTGAATTATTTAGTAAAATAATCATAATTTCTAATCTTGTGGCTTTAGACAGTTTAGTCCCCAGGCAGGAAGGGGGTTTGTTTTGGGAAAAGGTTGTTAGCATCTTTGTTTCAAAGTTAAACTATAAACCAATTTCTTCCCAAAGTTAGTTTGGCATACACCAAGAAATGAACAAGGACAGCCTGGAAATTAGAAGCAAGATGGATTCAGTTAGGTTAATTTTTTTTCACTCTCAGTTACAAGTTTGCACTGGCCATTTTATAACTTTAATGATTATCACAGTTTTCAAAAATAATCTAGGTAAATGATTAAAATAATTTTGTAAATGTAATTGAATAAATACTTGTAGACAAGTATTTCATAATTTAGAATCTAAAGTTATATTAAATTGTAGATATTTCATTATTTGGGTATTTTGCAATAAAAGAATATTGTAGGAGAACATTCTTTCTGTTAAAATGTGTGCTTTTTAAAAAGGTGAATGATTTCTGTCTAATTCAAAGCTTATTTAAAGGTTATGTATAAAACAAGGTGAAAGGAACCAGGAAATCAGAGAGATGTAAAAAAGCTTATAAAAATAAAGAGGTATTTTTTGGTTAAAAAGCTTAAACAAATAATTTTATGTGAGAAAGAATCTTATATGTTAAATTTAGTCTTAGAATAAAATTACTGGTTGTTTAAAAAAGAGGGAAGTTTGGGACAAACCACAAAGTCCAAGCATTTAATGAATGATCTATGTAAGTCAGGATAAAGGGATTTCTTTTAAAAAATAAACCTTTTCTATAATCTAGTTATCTATAATTAAATGAAAATTATAATGGTCTTTCTATAAATTGGATTTAATGTAAAAAAAATCCACTTATACACTAAAGCATTGGTTAGAATAACATTTTTTAAGACATTAATTTACTCTTAATAAATTATAACAGATTTTATGTTTTATTGAAATAATTCCTATGCCATTATTATAAAGTATTGGTTTGCTTAGCAAAAAAAATGAGATGAGTTTTGTTTTCTTAATTAAGGTTATTACATTTGTGTAACTTTCTGTATGTGCTTTTAAAGTCCTTGTGCCATTAAGTTACAGGGCTTTGGCTCCTGGGTCTAAAAGGACGCCAAGTCCTGCTAAATCTTAACACTAATAGCAGTTAAAGCCTCATCTTCAGACCCTGTAGAAGATGCACATCCAAATAAACTTAGTTCCTGAGACACAGGGCCAGAAATTAAAGCTATTTAACTCCTCAAGATCCAGGGACTATTGTGGAAGAGGTGGGTGCATGAGATTGTAAGTGCTGATTTTGAGAGATAAAGTAAGTTCAGTTTCTCTATAAATGAGTCATTAATGTCAAAAGTACACTGATGCAAAACCAGCATATGAGCCCCTGTGTCAGAGTAACAAGGTTTTCTTGAAGCATTAACCGCCTTCTTAATAAAGTTTATAAAATATTTATGGAAATTATCTCTTATGATCAAGATAATTAAAATTGTATATATTGTTTATACAATTTTGAAAAACAAATTTAATTGGCTTTATGCTCTTATTATTTGGAGAATTAAGTCTCTTCTCTCAAAAAATGAGGGTTTTTGCCTTTTTGTGAAATCCTTGAGTTATCACTTTGATTAAGTGAATGACTTATTTTAAAATAACCTGTGATTCTATTTATGATACCAAGTGTTATAAGCCTTTGATATTTGACAAACTTTCCAAAATCAAATTACCAGTTATGTCTTTTTCTGACCTAATTAATCCTTTAAGATATTAGGTTCCCTAAAGTCCAAAAATAATATGTTTGGCTTATTTGGTAAAAAATTATACAGGAAGCATTGTCAACTAGGAAATGGTGTTTGACCTTCTTTGAGCTGTATATGTATAAATATGTTATTGGTATGTGTTTCAACATTATGATAAACTCTATAATTCTGATATGACTTAGTGTACATTATCAGTAATAATTAGAATTGTTATGTTAAATTATTGCTTGACACAAAGGTAACAAACTTCCTTGTCAATTGTGTCTTTGTCTATGGCTGTGCTGAAACTATTTTGCTTAAGACATTGCTAATGTCTTTGTCTATGGCTGTGCTGAAACTTTTTTGCTTAAGACATTGCTAATTCTTTGTTTTGTTTTTCAGAGTCAAGAAAACTTTTGAGCTGTTTACAGCATGTAGCAATTGAGTAATATATGTTCCTGTAAACAGAATTTGTATCATATTTGTTTCTCTCTACCTGATTTCTCCAGAATTTGTGAACTATTTGTAAGCATTCTTAACTTACAGCAATATAATTATTTGCATCAGTACAATAGCTTTCCTTTAATGAATTAAACTTGACTTATAAAGTCAATAAAAGTCCCTTGGGAAAACTGATCCCGTACCTTGTCTGCACAGCCTGCGTATAGGGTTCCTGACCTGTGGCAAGTAAAGAATGTCAGTTTCTAACAGGCCCAGGAGTCCTAGGTTATCTTGGGACCTCAAGAGGAAAAGAATTTAGACAACTCATAGGTATTTAATGTCATAAAGCCATGGCTGGGCTTGGCTTTTAAAAAGTCTTATCTGAGATTCTGTCAATGGAACAAAGTTCAATCAGAGCCAATTTAAAAAGCTTATATAAAATATAATTCTTCTTACCTCACTTTATACAAATAATCAATCCAAGAATAATAAAGCAAATCAGTCCCACCATGATTTGCCATAGTAAAAATGGGAAACTGGAGAGAGAAAAATTGTACTTCAAAAACTGTAATACACCTGTTGTTAAATTCTAGTCTTCCCTCATGTTTTACAATTTTTATTGTTTTCTACAGGTTGGACTGAATTCTAATTTTCCTGGCTACAAGTCTCCAAAATAATTTTTCAATTTTTTTTCTTCTGTCTTTTCCTGCCCTGCTCCCCCATCATTCCTACTGTGAAATCACTGAAAACTAAGTTGTGCTTTCTTAAAGCCATGTGAACTGAAGCTAGACAACTTAATGTTCGGGAGAAAATAACAGAAACCTATTTACATACATAAGCCACTTTCATACCTGCCTACTGATATATTATGGACTTCAGAGTAATGTGGTCTATATTGATTTTCCAGTGTTGTTCTTATATTTATTGTTTTTCTACCTTACTCCCTGTATCTTCTCTTTGTTCATCATGAGACTTTACAACCTGCTAAAAATGAGCTTCTGTAATAACTTGGGGACCTACCCATCTAGAAATAAACCATCCTAGCCATGAGAGATCAGATGAAGCCTGAGACCAGAGACTCATTTTCTTCTAAAATGCTTTCTCCAAAAAATTTTAAAAAGAGGGGAAATGTGAAAGGAAAATAAATCTTGGGTCCCCAAAATTGCTAAGCTAAAGGGAAAAGTCAGTTAGGAACTGTTTGTTCAACCCTCTGTTCACTGACAGATAAATATAAATCTGATTGCCTTCTTTGGAGAGTCTAATATGAAACTCAAAAAAATGCAACTGTTTGTCTCTTGCCTACCTGTGACCTGGAAACGTCTCCCTGCTTTGAGTTTTCCAGCCTTTCCAGATGGAACCAATGTACATCTTACATATATTAGTTGATATCTCATGTCACCTTAAAATGAATAAAACCAAGCTATGCTGTGATCACCTTGGGCACATGTCATCAGGACCTCCTGAGGCTATGTCACAGGTGTATGTTCTCAACTTTGGCAAAATAAACTTTCTAAATTAACTGAGGCCTGTCTCAAATGTTTGGAGTTCACAGCTACTTTCTCTCATTTTGTCAGACCTTAAATGAGGCTGAAACAATGTGTCCTCTTAGAGCAAATCATTACCTCTTTGGCCTCATCTCAGATACATTCCTTTGACTCTCATCCAGCTCCTGAGACCGCTCAGCCTGAGAAAACCAGGTGCACTCCTACTAAGGGCCTTTGCATTGCTGTGGCCATTTCTTCCTGAGAGCACTGCTCCTGCATTTCCTTTAGATCTCTACTTAACATCGCCTTCTCAGTGAGATCTTTCCAGTTTGCTCCACTGAAAACTGTCACCCTTCCCCTTAGTACATTTCCTATGTTTCTTTCCTGCTTTATTTCTCGTGTAGCATTTATTTTCAAATAAACCATACTTACATAACTTATATATATATATATTTTATTCACTATTGGATTTCCAGCACCTACAATGTTTAGTGCATAGTGCATAATAATGCTGGTGAATAATACATGTATGTAAATTTGAATGTCTCTATACCTTTGCACCTCCCTTTGTCTGTAACATCCCATCCTCCTTTCTTTATCTGGGTAAGTGCTATTCATTTCTTAAAATATCAGCTCAGTTGTAACTTGTTTTAAGAAGCTTTCCCATCCTCCAGGTCTCAGTTTTTAGAGGATTTCAAGGACATCCTTAGGCTTGAACTTGTGTCATTACTCATTATAATTGCCCCTTTAACCTACCTCCTTCAGCACTAGACGTGGAGCTTCTTTGAATCAATGAGTAGCATTTATTGCTGTTTCTTTAATATAGTGCCGCAACACTGGATAAATTATTAATTACACACATCCTATGTTAGAAAACTCATTACATTTAGAGGCAAACCATTTCATCATTAGATGATTCTAATAATATCTCATATTTGGTCAAAGCTTAGATAAGTTCTTCAACTTCTCCTTCTCTTATATAATAAGTTTCCTGAACCTACCACCACACTGTCCATAATGAACACTTGTAATCTAATCTGGCTATGTGAGTTTATTCTGTGAAATTTTTACAAATATTTTTTCTTAAATATGGTACCCAGAACAAAATAGCTTGGATGAGGTTTAATTTTATCAGCTCATGGAAGTGTAGATGAATCCTTTATTCTTTCCATACCATAATGAAAGGAATCTATGATGTCCTAAAACTGTTGACAGATTTTTTGACATTCATATTTTGATCTGAAATATACATACTAACTACCAACTTTCCTCAGTCTTATTATATTTTTTGGAATTTTTCAAATTTATATCAAAGGCATGTTTTATAAACATTTCTATATATGCTTTCAAGACAGAATATGAAAGTTCAGCTATCACTTTTACATACATTAATCAAAATTTAAAATGATCATTCCGTTAGTTGTCAACACCAATGTATTTAAAATCTATTATATTTTCTCATTTTCAGGGTCTTCTGACTGTGCTGAAGATTCTGCAACATGGGTGACAACTGACATCGGCAGCGCTTATAAATCTTGCTAGTTCTCAAGAGACTGGAGAGAATAATTTAAAAGCAGAATAATCAATCAGATGGAGTGGTCAAATTTTCTGAAACTTCTCTTCATTTTTGATCATGAGTTCATGAGAAATATTTTCATAATTAACTTCCAATACTTGCTTTTTGTTAAAACAGTAACAAGAAGGGCATTTAAGTTATTTTCTGTAAATATTTTTTACTTTTCCACTTTCCAATGATATGGAATTGCTTATTTTATTTAGTCTTGATTTTTCTTTTTTAAATTTATTACAGCTACACTAAGCCTTAAATTACATACCATGAAAGTTGCTAATTGTAACTGGAAAATTAAGTGATATTTAGTAAATTTATATAGTTGTGCCAGAATCACCACAATCCACAATTACAGCATTACTATATCCCCCTAAGAATGTCCCAAGTCCATTTCCAGTAAATCCAAGTTCTGTCATCCAGACCCAGAAATCCACTATTCCATTCTTGTAAATATGTTTTTTCTGGATATTTAATGTAAATGGAATAATATAATACGTAGACTTTTTTATTTGCTTTCTTTTACTTAGCACAGATTGGGGCAAACTATGAGTTCTGGGCATGCTCTTTTTGCAAAATTTTCATGGTACACAGTCATGCTCATGTGTTTATGCATTGTCTACGGCTGCTTTTGCAAAACAATAGAATTGAGTTATTGATAGAAACCATATGACTTGAAGAGCCTAAAACATTTGCTATCTGGCCCTTTAAGAGACAGTTTGCCAATATCTGGCTTAGTATAATTTAGCTTTATCCATGTCACGGAATATGTCAATAGTTCATTCACGTCATTTATCTTGACGAGCATTTCACTGCATGGATATACCACATTTTGTTGATTCATTCATCAGTTGATAGACATTTAGAATGTTGCCGTTTTTGGCTATTATGAATAATTCTGCAATATATGCTTATGTCAAAGTCCTCTTGTGGATACATATTATTCTACTGAGTAAATTCCTAGGAGAAAAATTGCAGCCATCTATGGTAAGTTCATGGTTTAATTTTTAAGAAACTGCCAAACTCTTTCTCAAATGGTTTGCAACAATTTGCATTCCCTTCATCAATGTGAGTGGATTAGATTCTCTATATTTATACCAATACTGGGTATTATCTGTCTTTTGAATTACAACCATGCTAGTGACATATGGTGAAAGCTCTTTGTGGTTATGGTTTACATTACCAAAATGATTAATGATGTTGAACACCTTTTTATGTGCTTATTAACTGTGCATATGTCTTCTTTGTTAAAAGAAAAAAAAAACCCTTTCATCCATTTTAATATAGAGTTGTCTGTGTTAATGAGATGTAAGCGTTCTTAATACATTTTGGCTGCAAGTAATGTATCAGATATACGATTTGGAAATGTTTTCACCTGGTCTGTAACTTGTCATTTTATTTTCTGAATAGTATCTTTTGAAGTAAAAAATGTTTTAAATTCTATTGAAATACAATTTATTGTTTCTTTTTCTTTATAGATTGTGTGTTTGCTGTCACACCTAGAAGTCTTTGGCTAACTCAAGGTTATATAGATTTTTTTCCTGTGTTTTCTTCTAGAAGGTCTCTATGATAGGATTTTTCATGTAGGTCTGTAATACATTTTGAGTTTTTTTCTGTGTTTAGGATGAGGAGGTAAGGATGAAGCTTTTCCTCCATCCCTTCTTTCTCATCCTCCTTCTCCTTTTTCTTCTTATTCCTTTTATGTGGATATTAAATTATTCTGCCACTCTTTGGTAAAAAGACAATCTTTTCCACAATTGAATTGTACTGGCACTTTGATCGAAAAGCAATTGACCACGGAGGGGTAAATTTCTCGACTCTGATATTGTTTCATTGACCTAACCTCTTCCTTTATGTATATCATAATGTCTTGATTACAGCTTTATAGTAAGTTTTAAAATTAGGCAATATGAGTCCTACAACTTTGTTCATCTTTTCAAAAACTGTTTAAGATTCAAGTACTTTCATTTCTCTATAAATTTGTTGGATCAACATTTAATTTTTACAAAAAAAAAACCTCACAGGGATTTTGAAAGGGATGATGTTGAAATCAATAGATAAATTTAGGTAGAAATGGCATTTTAACAATATTGTGACTTCCAACCATAAGTATAGAATGTGTCTTGATTCATTTAGGTTTTTAATTTCTCTCATCATTATTTTGTAGTTTTCAGTATACAAATGTTACACTTCGTTTGGTAAATTTATTCTTAAATATTTCATTCTCTTTGATACTATTGTGAAAAGATTTTATTTATTTTTGTATGTTCATTTTGTATTCTGTGATCTTCCAAGCTTGTTTATTAGCTCTAGTAGGCTTTTTGGTGCTTTTATTTACTTTACTTTTTAATATGTATCATGAGAAATTTATACTGTATTTATCATTTCTAATATCCAGATTGCCAATATCCCGATTTACTAATATCCAAATTTTCCTGCATATTTATTTTAAACTGTTTAAGGTTGGCTTCCTGTAACACCGGTCCTGGCTATAAAGGATACTTGAACATACTGAGTTTGTTTCATTTACTTCAGCAAGAAACAAGAGAGCACCATGAACAAAGAACTCTTTTTATGCTTAGAAAAGCAAGATAAAGTCAGCTTTGAATAAGGAATAGTAATATCTTTTAAATACCTTTTGTGCATATATTGTTTTATAGTTTTTAGCTTGCTTTCACACATATTATCTGATCTGGTTCTTACATAAACCTTATGGCAGAAGGCAAGGCACGCTTACTTATTCTCCAACCCAAAGAATGAAAAGAAAAGACTCAGTAGATGGTGCTCTTGAGAACTTGGTGAAACCTGGGTGGAAATCCGGATCTCTTCACCTCTGTCCAGGGTTCGCTGCAGGCATCACAGAGTCCTCACTGGGGTGCAGCACATGAAAGTATATTACACCCTAGAATGTGGAAAACTGCTCTCTGGCTGATGCTTTCCTTCCTGATGAGAGTTGTAACTCACACTTCATCATCTGGAGTAATTATTCACAAATCAAAATTGAAATCAATGGCTGAGTCACTCATCCACTGCTGCCATTCTGCAGTGAAAAATGTTAACTGTTCTATTATTGACCATAAAAAAGTACCAACTTTTGGAAAGTACTATTGAATCTCCATAAAATTCTCCCTGACTTTATAAAGGTTTATGCATTTATTTTTATGAGTCAAGTTTAGAAAACAGGCAATGCTTCTAATTTATATTCAACGTAATCATCTGTTATCTATTTAAGCCAGATAAAGAAAATGAGATACAGGAAATAGGCACCAATTTATACTAGCTATTAACTTTCCTAGGGGTATGGTATTAGAACTAAAAAAAGGTTTGTTGAAATTGTCCTTCAGTTTAATTTCGTTCGGTAATATCACTAATGACCCCATTAAGGACATTAAAAGTTTCCTTTTCTGATCAATCTTCAGAATATTGAGCTCCATAAAGTATCTACTGACTAACCAGCTAAATAAATCAAGGTCACCTTTAAGATGGCATCCTAAAGCTAATTGTGGGTATAAGACTTGTTATACAAATATCATCCAGAGGGAGTTATTTCCTTCAGCATCAAGATAACACCAGGCAAATTACTTCACTTATTCAACAATCTACTCAGAGGGCAAGTTTAGCCTACAAAACTTGTATTAAATAGGAAAAAGAGTTGAAGTTATAACGTCTTTCAAAATTCAGCACCCTTTATATAATTTGCAATCAGTATTTGTTTGGGGTCTTCTTGTTACAGTGTCAAAGTGAGTGTGCAAGAAATAAGATGTCTCCTATGGTGCTTTCCTTGTCCACTGTTTTTTTTCATAATGTTTAGATTAGAGTGGGAAGACTGGGGAAAAAGGTAAGCTTTGTTTCAGGTGAGTTATACCTATCATGTGCTAACACTGCTAAAGTTTGATCATAACATTAATATCCCAAGTTAATAATAATTAGTTTTTTCTCTCAAAACATAGTCTCTCTCACTTTGTTTCCCTCTTCTCTCTTTTTCATGTCACTTTTGTTTCTTATCTCTTTTTATTTTGCAAAAACCTAAATATTGCACAGACTGTGGGTCAGAAAATATATATTGCCGTGCTGTTATTCACATCTGCAGCTCAACCTCTTACATATTTCATAATGAATATATGCCATTATATTGGACTTGTAATTATTTGGGGGCAAATATATGGAATAGCTATAGAATTGCTCAGTAGTTTAGACCTATAGGAGAACCAAATCAAATGACCAATGAATGCAGACTTCTTTTTGTTGGGGGAGAAAACTGTGGCAGAAAATTCGGTCAACTTTTTCTGAATATGATGGAACTGGTGGCTTAGATTGGACTTGAAGATATTTCTCCTGTCACTCAAAGTTTCTGGGAAAGCAAATCGTGAGACTGATGTTTGTGTGCAAGACATGTACTGGGGATGCCTTTGGGATGAGCACATCTCAGATAGGGAAGGAAGAAGAAGGACTGGGCAGGGGAGAAGTGGAAAGTTTTCACACTCTCACAAGACCTCCCATGCCAGCAAGCTCTTTCTAACTGGAAAGGCATTGCCTAATGAAAGCAAAGGGGCTGGCCTTTGTCCCCGATGTTGTTTAGTCACCCTATGTGTGCTGCCCCCAAAAGGAGGCATGGCCTTGGGGCAAAGTGGCTGTCCTTAGCAAAGGGAGTCCTAGAGAGGGTCTCAGCTGAGAGCTGCCTGTGATCAACCTCCTGGGCAATTGGGCAATGAGTTCTTTGCCCTCCAGGGGGTGGCGGGGGCGCACCACCGTATGCACTGCATTGAAACTGCATTGGAAAAACAGGTCTCCTATCTTAAGAGTGAGACACTCTTAGCAAGACACTGATATTAATCACCACATTGCAGATGATCCTCGGCTGTATATTTTTCATCAGAAATAAAAACTATGCTGAGTAATATTATTGGGGGAGAAATTAATTAGGTAGCTTGGGAAGATTATTTTTTTAAAGTCTATCATATTATCTTGATTTAAAAATTAAAATATACAAAGTGTATGGGGAAATATGGAGGTAGAGTCAACTTAAGGAATTTTTAAGTGTAATCAGAATATGCTATATTGGTTTCCTAGGGTTGATGTAAAAAATGGCTATGAACTTAAATAACAGAAATGTACTCTCACCGCTCAGAGGGCCAGGAGTCTGAAATCATGGAGTCAGCAGAGTTGGCTCCTTTTGTAGGCTCTGGGAGAGTGTCTGTTCTATGCCTCTGGGGTCATCTGGACTTCTTCCCCTGTGTTTCTCTGTGTATCCTTCTCCTTCTTTTAAGGACACCATTCTTTAGATTTAAGATACACTCTAAACCAGTATGACCTCACCTTAACTAATTACTTCTGCAGAGAACCTATTTCTAAATGAGGTCACATTATAAAATTCCACATGGGTATTTATTTCGAGAAGACAATGCTCAGCCCACTACATATACATTCAGTGTTCTACTTATTGCAATTAATAATACTCACCATCAAATATCATTTTTTTTTCCGTGAATACAGAGTTATATTTTAGGTTCCTTTCTCTGTATACACACAATTGCTTTATCATAGATCCTGCCACATGTGTCATTATAGCATATTCTGAAAATGGTTAGGTGGAAAACAAACACAAAATTGTGCTCTCGTCATTCAAAGGACATCAATATACTGAACCTATCGATCATGTCTAAGACCCCTAGTATTACAAACAGGAGAGTATAGAAAGCGCATAAAATACACTGAACACCATCAGACATTTGGTATGAAACCAACATGAAAGGCAAAAGAAACTTCCATTTAAACTTAATCAAATGATCTTTTTTTGCCTTGTAAATAACAGAGGCTTGGAAAATTACTTAAATGAATCATATCTCTTTAAAATATTATATGCAGAAGTTTAATCTCATGTCTTCTTTTTCTGGCTAAGCATTCATTTTATTTTTTTATCTAGAAGCAGAGATATTCTAATGCATTCCATTGACCTTAGGGTTACCTCATAGTGATTTTCTAGACATTCCATAAACACTTACAATTGTTTCCATCTTCATAAAGATCATGTTTTTCTTAGTGAAAAAAATTGTAAGTATAAAGTCTAGCCCAGCATTTCTCTCCTTCCTTACTCTCATTTCCTCGAGTTATTCAGAACTGACCTCAATATTCTGACCCTTGAAGGGTTACTAGGAAACAGGTACCTACCACAGTATCAATAAGTAATTCAGCTTTGTTAGGCACGGCACAAATTACTACACCATTAACTCTTAAATATCAAAGAGAATTGAAGCTTTAATAGATGGGACATGAGACAGAATTACCTAGCAGGTCCAACAGTCCAACAGGACTACATAAATCAATTAAAACATATTTACTTTGACATCAAAAGTTCTCTCAAAATATCAAAGAACACATTTTAATCAGAATTTGGCTATAGCATGCTGCTCTCTGGTCTTCAGGTTTCTTTTTGTTTAGGTGTTCTTGAGTTCCTCCCAAAACTCTCTGCTGAAATGTAAGTGGATGACTTTTTCAAATGGAATCTACAATTTTTCCTTTAGGTATTTACATGTGGAGAGATAGACACATACAGATATTTAGGTGATAGATAAATAGATGATAGATGGTTAGATAGCCTCTTTATAAGAGTCCATAAAGGTGAAGAAGAAAGGTAGACACCAAGACACAGAATACTAAAATGAACAACCTGAGCCTACATTGTGAGTTAATGCCAGAAATAACAAATGGTATTCAGCATAATCTGTTTTCTGTTGCTTACAACAGAACACCTGAAAGTGGGTAATTTATAAGAAACAAAATTTATTTCTTACAGTACCAAAGGCAGGGAGGTACAAGATCAAGGAATCTCATCTGATGAAAGCCTTCTTACTGGTGGGGCCCCTCTGCAGAGTCCCAAGGTCATGTAGAGAATCACATGGTGAAGGGGCTGAGAATGCTAGCTCAGGTCTGTCTTCCTCTTCTTGTAAAGCCACTATTTCCACTCCCATAATAACACATTACTTTGTTAATGTGTTATTAACAAGAATGAATAGATTAAATCATTCATGAGGGCAACTCTCATGACCCAATCATGTCTCAAAGGCCCCACCTCTCAACGCTGTAATATTTTGACCAAAGTTGCAACATGAGTTTCAGAGAAGATGAACATTCAAACCATGGCACTGTCCCTAGTCACTCTTATTTGCACCTTGACATGTACCCTGAGATAAGTAAATTCTACTTATTGCTGGCAGATGTATATAAAAATGAAGAGGGTTTTACGTGGCAATCCAAATCTGTAAGTCCTGGTAAACAGACAACAAATCCATCTGGGAATGTGAGCTTATCATTCTTATAAAATATATGTGGGTAGCCTACCTCAGTGAGGGGGAGAATGGACACTAGAATTAAGAGTTCATGGGGTTGGTTAGTTCAGGCAGAAGTTAAGGGCAAAGTAGAATCCTATCCATGAACAGGAAGTCAATAGCACTGAACAAGGAGTATCCAGAAGATGCCCAAAAGGGTGTAAAAGGGAAAGAGGTCAGCCATATTGAAATATCTGCTTGGCCCAAAGAGAGTGAAGCTGGCTTAGAGAAAGCAGTACATGAGAACGTAACTAAAGACTTCCACTTCCAGGAGAAGGAGTAATAGAAACCAGAGTTATCTTCTCACCTGAAACAAAATAAACATGGCAGTGTCTATGAAACAATGGGTTTTAAGACACTGGGCATAAGGCAACAAGGATAGAAACCCTGACAGATGAGAAACAAATGGGGTAAATCTGATTTTTAAAAGAGTTTCCAGGGCAAAATATAGGTATAGTGTATCAGTTAGGGTTCTATAGAGAGCCAGAACCAATAGAATGAAGACTGTGTGTATGTTTTAGGGCAGTAGCTCATACATTTGTGAAGGAGGACTGCTGGCAAGTCTGAAATCTGTAGGACAGGTTAGCAAGCTAGAAGCTCAGGCAGGATTTCTTATGTTACAGTCTTGAGGTAGAATTCCTTCTATGAAAACCTCAATTTTCATCTTCAGTCCTTCAACTGATTGGATGATGTCCACCCACATTATCAACAGTAATCTCCCTTGCTTTAAGTTAACTGTTCATAAATGTTAATCACATTCCAAAATACCTTCACAAGAGCATCTACACTAGATTTTGACCAAACAACTGTGCACTACAGTCTAACTGAGTTGGCCCATAAAATTAACATCAGAATTGGGGAACCCATGCATAGCTTGATGGACTCCCTGGGTTGAGGAGCTAGAGCTGAGAGGCTAGGAAGACCATGGCAGTTAGAGTTTGTTGGGCACAGTGCCAAAGTAGAACAAATGCTCAAGGACAGAACACCAGAGAACAAAGAGGGTTTAAAGATAACATTGAATGTAAGTATAATTAATAACAATATATAGTAAAGTTTATAGCACATGTAAATGTATGTGTATGTATATGTATGAATATATATAGATATAAGTGTATATATGTATGTGTATGTTGAGTAAAAGTATAACACACGATGAAAATAGCACAAAGAATGTAGATAAAAAATGGGAAGTATGCAATTGTAGGTTTCTTATCCTATAGGAATTACTGGAATGTAACATGAAAGACTGTGGTAGACTGTGATAAGTTAAAGATGTATGCTGTAGACGCCATGGCAAATGCTAAAATGGTGAAGAGTTGCAGCTAATAAGTCAACACATTTTAACTGAATTATAAAAAATAATTACTTAATCAAAAGAAGGAAGAAGGAGAAATAAAAATACAGAACATGTGGGACAATGGAAGTAACATAAAAAAATAAGAAATATATAGTAAGATGATGGGTTTAAATGTAACTACATCAATAATTGTATTTAATTTAAATAATGTAAATATCCCAATCAAAAGGCACAGGAAAAGAAAACAAAAGTCATACACTGGCCATAAGACAGGCACTTTAAAATTAAAGATGGAAATAGATTGAAAGAAAGAGGATGGGGAAAAATATACAATGCTAGCCCTAATCAAAAGAAAGTTGGAGTGGCTATGTTCATATGAAAGTAGATTTCACCGTATAAAACAATCGAATTAAAATAAAGACTTAAAATGCAATATCTGAAACTATAAAGCTACTGAAAGAAAACATTGGAAAAATGCTTTATAACCTTGGTCTGGGGAAATATTTAAGTAAGACCTTAAAAGCACAGGAAACCAAAGTAAAAATTGACAAATGGGATTGTATCAAGCTAAGAAGATGCACAGCAAAGAAAACAACCAACAAAGTGAAGAGACAACCTCCAGAATGGGTGAAAATATTTGCACACCATTAATCCATCAAAGAATTAATAACCAGAATTTATAAGTAACTGAAATAACTCAATAGCAAATATCCAAATAATCCAATTAAAAAATAGGCAAATGGCCAGGAATTTCTCAAAGGAATAGCCAACAGGTGTATAACAAAATTATTTGACATCAGTAACTATCAGAACATTTTAAATAAAAACCAAAATGAGTTATTATTTCATTTCAATTTAAATGGCCTTATCAATAAGACAGGGAATAATCGATGCTGGGGAGAATGTAGAGAAGGGGGAAGCCTTGCACACTTATTTTGAGAATGTTAATTAGTACAGCCATTATAGAAAGCAATATAAAGGCTCCTCCATAAAGTAAAAGTAAAAACTATCATATGATTTAGTAATCTCACTGGGGTATATATCCAAAAGAACAAACATTATTATATTGAATAGACATCTGCAAGGTCTCTTAAAGCACTATTCATGATAGCCAAGATATGCAATCGATCTGTGTCCATCAACAGATGAACAGATAAAAGAAATGTAATATATATGCACAATGGAATATTATTCAACTATTAAAAGAATTAAATCCTGTCATTTGACAACAACATCAATGGAACTGGAGGTCATTTTGTTAAGTGAAATTAGCCAGGCACAGAAAAACAAATATTATATGTTGGAGCTAAAAATTTGGTCTCTTGAAAAAGGTGAATAGACTGGTGGCTGCCAGAGGCTGAGAAGTGTAGTGAGGAGAGGGGATCAGAAGAGGGCTGGTTAATGGGACGAAACACAGCTACATAGAAGGAGTAAGATCATGTGCTCTATAGCACATTAGAGTGACTATAATTAACCATAATTTATCTTGTATTTCAAAATAGCTAGAAGGGAAGTTTGGGAGTGTTCCAAACACAAAGAATGATAGAGGTTTGAGGTAATGGATATACTAATAACCCTGATTTGATGATTGCACATTGTATGCTTGTATCAAAATATCACTCTGTACTGAACAAATATGTACAATTATGTATCCATAAAAAAAGTAAAAAAGAAAATTTCAGAGCAAAGACTATTACCAGAAATTTAAAAATTCATAACTTATAAATCAATTCATTATAATGATAAAAAATTTAAAATATTTGTGTACATAAAAACAGAACTTTAAGGCCGGGTGCAGTAGCTCATGCCTATAATATCAGCACTGTGAGAGGCCGAGACAGGCAGATCATGAGATCAAGAGATCGAGACCATCCTGGCCAACATGGTGAAACCCCGTCTCTACTAAAAACACAAAAATTAGCTGGGCATGGTGGCACGCGCCTGTAGTCCCAGCTACTCAAGAAGCTGAGGCAGGAGAATTGATTGAACTCTGGGGGCAGAGGTTGCAGTGAGCCGAGATCGGGCTACTGCACTGCAGCCTGGCACCTGGCGCAGAGTGAAACTCTGTCTCAAAAAACAAAAACCAAAAAAAAACAAACAAACAAACAAAACAAACAGAACTTTAGAATACCTCACAAAAGTTGACATAACAGTAAGGGGAAATGGACTAATACACAATTATAGTTAATGATTTTAATATCCCATTATGACAGTAAACAGAAAAATCACTAAGCACGTAGGGGATGTGAGAAAGACAATGTATTTTGAAATAAATTTTAAGAAACCCTTAGCATGTCAAATTAATATGATTAAGCTAAAACACTAACTAAACACATGTACTAGAAAAAATAGAATGTCTCAAATTTTTCTTAGCATTCATCCTAAGAAGAAAAAAAATCAATCAAAATAAGAAAAATATGATGAAAAATCAGGTAAGAAATTTATTAAAACAAATTAAAAATCAAAGAAAACAGAAAAAGTAGAAAAATCAATAATAGAAATTAGATAATATTAGGATAGGGAATATCACTATTGACCTTAAACACATTAAAAGGCAAAAGAAAAAAAGGGGGGGGTGATGGCCAAACAACTATTGCACATAAATTCATCAAATTAAATGAAATGGACAGATTCCCTGAAGAGACATCTGCTATTGTCTAAATGGACTCTAGAAGAAATAGATAAGCTGAATAGTACTTCACCCATGGAAGAAATTGAATTCGTAGTTAAAACATTTTCAAAACTTAAACAAATATAAAAATTTTAAAAACCTCTTCATGTCCAGATGGCAAAATCTAGCAAACATTTCACCATTATTTAAAATATATTCCTGAAAATAGAAAAGGAGGAAATATCTCCAATTTATGTTTTAAACTCAAAATTATCATCACATCCAAACCAGACTGAGGCTGGGTGCCATGGCTCATGCCTGTAATCCCCACATTTTGGGAGGCCGATGTGGATAGATTGCCTGAGCTTAGGAGTTTGAGACCACCCTGGGCATCATGGCGAAACTCCATCTGTACTAAAATACAGAATATTAGCTGGGCATGGTGGCACGCTCCTGTAGTCTTCGCTACTCAGGAGGCCGAGGCATGAGAATTGCTTGAGCCCAGGAGGCGGAGGTTGTAGTGAGCAGAGATCGTACTACTGCACTCCAGCTCGGGCTACAGACTGAGACTCCATCTCAAAAAACTAAAATAAAAAAAATAAAATAAAATAATAAACCAGACTGAAAGTATAAGAAAAAACTTTAAAAATTAGGCAAATGGCCAGGAATTTCTCAAAGGAATAGCCAACAGGTGTATAACAAAATTATTTGACATCAGTAACTATCAGAACATTTTACATAAAAACCAAATGAGTTATTATTTCATTTCAGTTTTATATTAAATATCACCTTTAAACCTAGATACAAAACTACGGAACAAAATGTTAAAAATCAAAATCTATTAATATATTCTGATATGATCATCACAAATAACCACCAAATACAGGAATGGAAGGCTTGTTCTTACTATAAAATCAATCATTGTAATTCACCATATTATCAGGCTTAATAAGAACAAACACAAGATCATATCAATATGTGTAAAAAAAATTTGCCAAATGTGACCTATGCTGGCAAAAAAAGGTATCTAGATTAACTTTTACTTTTATTTTGCCTTTACTTAAAAATGACGTGATATTCTATGTAAAAAAATTCTAAAAAGTTTATGATGTTCTCAGAACAAAGGAAAAACATCCATATGATCAACACAAAAATGAATATTTTTTTTGTAAAAAATACTCGGTAAACTAAGAAAAGAAAGGAATTCCCTTAACTGATAAATGGCAACTATGCAACAACAAAAAAAAAAAAAAAAAAAAAAAAAAAGGTTAAATTACACTTAATCATGACAGGTTGAGTGCCTTCTTCAAAGACCAGAAACAAGGCAAAGACCTTTTCTCGCATCATGTCTATCAAACATAATACTGGAATTCCTAGCAAATGTGCTAATTTAAAAATTATATATCAGTACATTTAAAATGGCACTCTGACAAATTAATTCGTAGAGTTAGCACAATTCCACCCAAATCCCAGAAGAACTCAGTCTCGACATGAATATGGTTTGGATGTTTTTCCCCTCAAATCTCATATTGAAATGTAATCCCCAGTGTTGGAAGTGGGGCCTGGTGGGAGGTGTTTGGATCAGGGGGTGGATTCTTCATGAATGGCATAGTCCTGTTCCTTTGATGACAGGTGAGTTCACACGAGATCTTGTGGTTTAGACATGTGTGGCAGCTCTCTCCCCTTTCTCTCTTGCTTTCACTGTCACCATGTGACACACCTGCTCCCACTTTACTTTCCACCATGATTGTAAGCTTCCTGAGACCTCAACAGAAACAGATGCTAGCACCACTCTTCCAGTACAGCCTGTAGAAGTATAAGCCACGTAAACCTATTTTCTTTATAAATTACCCAGTGTCAGGTATTTCTTTATTGCAATGCAAGAACCATCTAATAGAGATATTTGCAAGCTGACTGAAAGACTTAAATAAAAAGATAAAATTGCACAACAGTTAGTTTCATAAAAGTGAAACACACATCCACCAAATAATCCTGCTATTCTACTCAACATGTAAGAAAAATGAAAGTTCATGTCTGTAGGAACACTTGTCATCACATGGTTCTAGCTGCTTCATTTGTAATAGATGAAATATGGAAACAACCCAAATGTTCATCAAAATATGAATAAAGCTTGGAATATCAGTACAATAAATACTACATTGAAATAAAAAGGAATGCATTATTGATACACACATCAATGTGGATGACTCAAAATATGCTGAATAATAGGATTCAGATAAAATATTAATACATGTTATATAGCTCTATTTATATAAAATTACAGAAAACTCCAGCTAAATAATAATGGCAGAAACCAGATTAATGTTCGCCTGGTGATAGGGCATGGGCAAAGATGGTTAATAAAGATTCACTACCTTTATCATGGTGATATATATATATTTTTAGTAGAGATGGGGTTTCATCACGTTGACCAGGCTGGTCTTGAACTCCTGACCTCGTGATCCACCCATCTCAACCTCCCAAAGTGCTCGGATTACAGAAGTAAGCCACTGCACCCAACCTATTGTAATAGGTTTTCGTATGTTTGCGTAATTCAAGCTATTCACATTATACATTTTAGTATCTGCAGTATATTGTATGTCAATTATGCCTTAATACATTTGTTTAAGAAAAATAAAATTTCCTTCCCTTTTTAATTTTTTCTATTCCAATTTCCCATCTTTCAGGACTTTATATAGTTAATGAGCTGAAGAGAGAATAACTCCTCACGGTAAAAAGAGACAGAGAGCATCTCCCTTCGCTGATCTTACCCATTCCTCACCACTGTGTTCTGTCCCTTATTGGGAAGTAGAAAGTATTTAAAGATAAATCAGTTTTAAAATATTAATGCACGTGACTAGCCATTTTAATTATGGAATGGATCTGAATAGGAATTTGAAAATGTGAAGTGATATCTGACCTTCTAGTATTTAAGAAAGTCCAAAAAAGGTAGGGGTCCTGCACACGTTTTTACCCAGAGGCAGGAGAAAAGTATACACAGTGACTATTTTAAAGGGCAGCAGGCTATACCTGTTGCTTTTCTGACTTTGACCATGAGCCATGCTCAGCAAGCTATTACCATGTGTAGTGGAGTTCTGTCATGCCTGGGAGAGTGTGTCTGGCCTGGCTGCAGGCTGTGCTCTCAAACACTTCGCTACATCTGCTTCAAGAAACAGGACAAAATTTCACTCTTTTTAAATTTCTTTCAGCTCTTCCTTCTCCATTCTCACTCCCTTCTCAAGTATGTCATATACGCTGCTACTATAATTCATCCCATAACTCAAATAATTATATTCTTTGTTTATATATTCCTTCTAAGAATGAAAAATTTAGAATAATCATTTCACAAATTACATATTTTTTCTTCACACCCTATTTAATAAAATAGGAAACACATAAAAAAAATCAGATTGAAAATGATTAAATGGGTAGGTTTTAAAAATATGTTTCTACCCCAACTAGATAATCTATTTGTAGTATAGAATCCCTTAAGTGGTGAATAAGGAGGCTCTTCTCACTTTCTAATGGCTTCTTCTGTTTAAAAAAAATGTTCTAGATGAATATTTCAGTGTATCTTTACTGTCTTCTGTTTTAATTTCTGTTCCTCGAAATGAATAATCTCAACTGACCGAATTTCAAATTCATTAGTTGTTTCTTCTGTGAGTGTGAAAACATACTGTTGTGCTCCTTTCATCTCAGTTACTGACTTTCCAGCTCCAGGACAGTTACTTGGTTGCTTGTTATACTTTTATGCTTTTATTGATATTATTTATTTGGTGAGACATCATTTTTGTGCTTTCCTTTAGTCTTTTGAGATGGTTTCCTTTAGCTTCTTGAACATATTTAAATAGCTGATTTAAAGTCTTTGTCTAGTAAGTCTAACATTTTCACTTCCTCAATTATAGCTTACCTTGCCTTCACTTCTCCCCCTCATGTATAGGCCATACTTTCTTGTTTCATTGTCTGCCTAGTAATTTTTTGTTAATAGCTTCACAATTTGAAATAAAATAATGTGACAATACTGTAAACCAGAGCTCTTCTGTGGGACTCTGTGTGGGTATGGAAAATTCCTGTAGTACTCATTCAGACAGTTTACCACTTTGCCTTTACTTTCACTTCATTTATGAATAGAGCCTGATATTTAGCCAGAGGGGAAAGCTTGGCTCCCTCTTGAGTCTTTTGTGGGATGTGAACAGCCCTGCCTATGTATTTGACCTTCTGGATTTCCAGTAATATATTGGAACTTTTCAAACTTCTTGATAGATGTTTCCCCAGCTTGTCATCTTAAAATTTTTGATTGGCTTCTTTTTGCCATAACTGTTATTACTACCTCCAGCAGTTATGTTATTAAGCAGTGGCCAATAATTTCTTCTTGAAAATGTCCCTGGGAAATGCTATTTCCATTGAGTGAGATCTGAATCAGGTCACATAAATACAAGCTTTGAAATTGGGAGTTCCCTGGATTTTGAAATGGAAACTTTTGGATTGCTCCAAGCATCCTCTGCCCCTTGAGTGTCTGCTGGGCTGCTGACTATTAAGACTTCTGTGGCCCTATCGAGTTGAGGATAGGCTTAGTCAAAATGCCACACAATGTAATGTTCTTACAGCAATTCAGAGCTTTTTCTTGAATAAACACTCCCCTGACTGTTGCAGGCCCTTGATTAATTTCCAGAGTTCTGAAAAAGTTGGCTTTATAATTTTTGCCAGTGTTATTGTGGCTCTTAATGATGCACAGATTTTTGAATGTGCTTATTCTACTATTCTCACTGATAGCTTAACCTACATTTACTATTTTCATTTACTTAATACTTATCATTAAATTGATAACATTTTAATTTTTATACAACCTAAGTAATAACACATTTAAATAATTTGTATTAAAAACAGTTAAATTATAAGCTTGATATTACCAACATTGTAGGGTGCTACCTAAAATTATTTTCTAAACTGCCAATAGTATATGTAACATAATTTGTGAAATACTGTTTTAAGATGGAGAAATATTAAAAATTACAGTGTCATCAGTGGAAGAACAGAATTGAGAAAATATATGATGCTGCTATTACAATTTTAACTTACGTTGAACTCCATACACCAATTTGTGAAAATTTACATTTTGGAACCAGATTTGTAACAGGTGACAGATTTGTATCAGGGTAGCCTAATCCCCTTATGTGGTGCTAAGTATAACCTCAGCAGTAAAACCCTTAAAATGTTATTAAAAATTTTAAAATATATTTATCCAAAAAATTAATTATATAATTCACCTAGTGTTTGTCAAATACTTCTCTCATTTTTTATATTTTGCTAAGTGTTAAAGCCATTAATTAGGGATCAGAATGTTAAATAAAACATAGTATTGATTAATCAGTTATTCTTTGTGAGTTATTTTCTCTGCTCTTGTCACTAGTCACTGTTTAGGCATAGACATATTGATGAAATTCTGAGTCTTCTTTTTTACAGGTAGTTGCTAGGGGGCCACACGTGGCCAAGACACAATTAAGGTAATTCTGTTTTTACAACAGACTGTCAAATCTGCTTCCTATTTGTAGCTAAAGCATTCAAAGCATTCATATCTTTCCTTAGTTTTATGGTTATTCAACTGTGGATTGACAGCAATGAAAATGAAGACATCCACTGTTTTATGCTAACCACCTGTGTCTGGAGTTTCTCTCCTCTCCTGCAGCACCACATGAATCTATGAATTGTTTAAGACTAAATCACTGCAGAAATGTTTTTCTTAGAATCATTACATATGTTCTTTTGTTTTATAAAAGGCAAAAAGATGCAAGTTTACTTTGCCCTTTGTTCTTTTCCTCATTGTCACCTTAATTAACCCAGAGGAAGAATTTCCACTATCTACATTTTTTGCTCTTCAACGAGAATGAAGTGAAAGAATTGGTTTCTCTCAAAACACGTACCAAGTTCTTTAAACATTCTTCGATGCGATACCTCCCCAGGCTCTGCCTAGTCATCCCTCACTCCTCCCCCAACCAACCCCTGGTGACCACTAATCTTTTTACTGCCTCTATTGTTTTTTCTTTCTTTTCCAGAATGTCATAGAGTTGAAATCATACAGTGTGTACCCTTTGCAGATTAACTCATCTCACTTAGAAATGTGGATTTGCAGTTCCTCCATGTGTTTTCATGGCTTAATAACTCATTTCATTTCAGGCCTGAATAATATTCCAAATTGCAGGAGTGTGCCATGGTTTATTTAGCCATTCACCTATGGAAGAACAACCTAGTTCCTCCCAAGTTTTGGCAGTTATGAATAAAGGTGCTATTAACATCTGTGTAGTGGTGTTTCATTGTTGTTTTTATTTGCATTTACCCGATGATATATGGTGTGAAGGATCGTTTCATAATATTAATTGCCATTTTTTTATCTTCTTTGGTAAGCTCTCTGTTAAGGTATTGTGTTCATTTTTTAATTGAGTTGTTTGTTTTTCTTACTGTTGAGTTTTAAGACTCATTTCATATTTTGAATAACAGTTCTTTATCAGATGTGTCTTTGGCAAATACTTTCTCCAAGTCTTTGGCTTCTCCTTTTTATTTTTTCGTCTCTTGACAATGATTTTTACAGAGAAAAACTTTTTAAATTTTAATGAAGTCCAGCTTACCAGTTATTTCTATATAGGTAATGTCTCTGGTGTTGTGTCTAAAAAGTCAATTGCCAAACTCTGGGTCATCTACATTTTCTCTTATGTTACCTTCTAGGAATGTTATAGCTTTGTGTTTTCTATGTAGGTGTGTGATGAATTTTTAATTAATTTTTGTGAAGAGTGGGTGTCCAAATTTGTGCAATTATTTTTTATGTGAATATTCGGTTTTAATTAGGCTTGCATTTTGAACTCTGCCCTTTCTTTGATTTACATGACATGGGACATGGGACAGCCAGGTTTCTGTCACTCACTTTATAAGTATTCCTTTTAGCTCCTTCACCAGACTTCTTAGAAAGCACATTTTCAAACTTCTTTCTTTGATGTTGTGCTGTCTACTTTTTTCTGAACCACTCTCTACAAGGACAATTCCTTACCAGTTATTACATATTTTGTTCCCTCTTTCAAATACTAATCTCAATATTAATCACTTCCTATCATTTCTGTGACAACCTGATCATAAATCCAGAATGTTCCAGACCAATTAAACCTGTTTCCAATTCTAAATTGTGTTTTATATTAACTGTATCATTATTCAAGCTTCACGACTAGATTTTATACTTCTTCATCATCAAATCAGCTAATATCAATTATTATTCCTGAGAGCAGTTCTCATACTTGTGCCCATCTCTCAACGATCATATTCATTATGGCAACAAATCCAATACATATTAGCTAAACTATTGCAATAGCATGTCAATTTACGTACTTATTTCCATTATCTCTGCTCTCTGGCATATCTAATAAGCAGAAGTCAGATTAATATTTTTATGGCACAATGTTGGTTACACGATTGCTTCCATCAATTGTGTGATCTTCTTTTGCTGACGTGATGAATAAAGTGCTCTGTGACAGCTAGGAGGGACAGCAGGAGGAACATAGTAAATGTTCAGTTTCTAAAGTCTGAAAAAAACTCTGGAACCTTGGGCATGGAACAAGTTCTGACGTCAAAACAGAAAAACGAGACGAAGTAAACAAAAAGGGATGATTTGCCTGAATACTGGGGAATAGACTGCACATACATTGGTGATGGCATTACTCTTCATCATCTCAAAGGGCTCCGGCCACCTTGCATATTATGTGGAAAAAATCATTCGTACATTGTATTTGAGCAGTGAAATAAAAACTTCCATTTTGATATCAATCTTTTAGTCAATTCCTTACCACAATACTCCTAATACTCTTACGTGGCTCATTAGAGGGGGAGATTATTTTAAGTATATTTTATAGACTCAAATGTCCTGCTGATGGCCTTCTGGAACATTAAATCTTTTATAATTAGTGAGTTTGAAGACATATCAGAAGTGATAAAAGCCAATGTTGCCAAAGGCAATGTTCAATATAATTTTTGAAATTGTTAAAAATAAATTTTATAGTGGTAACTAACAATGAAAATGGTAACAACAGCTGGCTTATATATTCCCTTACTATGTTCCAGCCACTATGCAAAGATGTTCATTTGTATTGTACCAAAAAGCTCACAAAATCCATACGATGGAAGACTACCGCATTCTATGGATAAACAATCGTTTGGACTAAAAGGTTATGTCACTTGCCAAGATCATAGTGTTAAGGTAAAACCAAAATTTGAGCTCAGAGTTAAAGAGATTAAAGGACATTTTTTTGACATGTGGGGCTACTATGGAAATGCTCCAATGTGCTGTGCCGTATGTATTACAGGGGAAAGCAGGTACACTGCCCATCTGTGGCTGAGCCCCTGAGTGTAGTGAGGTCCATGCAGAGCAGTGCTCCCCACAGGCCAGACTTCTTGCACAGGACAGCCTGCCCTTCTGGGCTGGGCTGTTCTCTCTTCACATAGCTTTCACAGTTCCTACCTAGCAGTATAGTGTGGAAGAGGACAGCCTGGGTCATGGGTCTCAGAGGTTATAAGCATACCTGGAAAATGGGCCCCTGCCAAGAGGGATTGCCCAGCACCCTTTACCCTTGTCTCTATTTCAGAGATGTTAAAATGAAAAGCTCTATGAATAAGCAAATACAAGAGATATTGCAAAAATGTGGGTGAGTATACTAGGTGAGTGTGTGTGCTTCTCTCTGAAAAGAAGTGTTTCACGGGCTATTCTCAAAATCCTTGCCAAAGTAATAGACAAGAATGTCCTTTATTCAGAACAAAGAGAATCAGTGAGCAAGATGATTTTGATGTGCTTTTTAAATTTTTATTTGAATTTGATTGTCCTCTAGTTCTTGGGGGAAAATCATATGTTCAGAACTTGAAGAGGCAATGTCAATAATCTATTTTTAGATAGTGAGGAAACTTCATCTAAAAGCGACCTTAACAACCTTTTAAAATTCAGCACGGGAAAAATCTAGCACACTAGGCAAAAGCATCTTGCTGGTTTTCATAAATTTCTAAAAGTGTTTTCAACTAAATTGTCCATTCCTTGATATTTTGAGAAGTCAAATTAATCAAATTGATTAAAACATTTGTGCAAAAGAAGCATATGTCAAAACATACACTGAGAAGTATTAATGCATGTATTTTACTTGCATATGCAGGCAATTTACGTGTTAAAAATTATATTTGTCACTTTAATGTTATTATTAACAAATGTCATTTGTTAATGAAATATAGTTATATTCATGCAAATCCAATTTTCTTCCATGTGACACCTAACTCATGACCATCTAGGAATCATATCTATTGTCAATCAATTATGGTCATGGCTGAAAATACGTAGAAACATAGATTGTTGGTTTTTAACAAAACAGAGAACTCCTGGCCAGCAAGTCCATGAATTCCATGAACATATTGTTTTGGGCATTTCTAAAAGATTCCAGCATAGAACTGCACACACTCTAGCTGCCCAGTAATTATTTTGGGGGTTGATAAATGAAAGAGCTAAAACTATTGGTTGATTGATAGGGCAACATATTTCTTAGGAGCTAAGCCTATGTGTGTAGGAAAATCCATATTGCCAGATCGAGGTGCCCACATGTACCTTTTACTGGACATTCACAGGGCTATGTTCTCCAGGTCCTGCAGGATGAGTCCATAAGTCACCTCCCAGTATCACACACGGCATTCACCTCACCGTGTAACCTTTCTTGCCTGCTTACCACTCACCCTCAAAGGCCACCTATTCAAAACTTAGCTTCTGGAAAGTGGTATCTTCATTCACCTTTTCAATTGACTCTGTGATGTCATTTTTCTCAAAGAACTGGTCCATCAAAGTATTCTGCTAAACAAAAGGCTATCTGGAACTAGGCCACCACCTCACAGGCTTTATTAGTACTACTATTTATACTTTAGCATTTTAGCTTTTTTTCTCCTTCTTTGCGATCTTATGCCCTCTTTAGATTATTCCTCTTTCATCAGCCTCCGTTTGTGTTAATAGTGCCAAGACCTAATCTTGTCTGTTATCTAGAACAAAGCTTTGATCTCAGATCCCTTTGACATTATACTGCTTTATAGTGCTGTTCCAGAGAAGACTTGGTTGTTATCCTAAAAGACATACAAACATGGAAGAATGCTAATAATGGAATGAATCTAGCAGTTTTTCATTCTAGAAATCAGTAAAAGAAATGTATAATTACAGAACAATGAGAATGAAGACAAAATTGGAAAAGCGAGGAAAGAAGAGGTTTGAGTCATGTAGAGGAGGATAAAGATCTTGAGGATTCCGTGACTGACTGGATGGTGAAAGTGAATGAGAAGTTGCTGACAACATTTCCAAAGTTTCAGATTTGAACGATCGGCTGGATGATGGTGTCGATCACAATGTTAGATCCTACAAGGGAAAGAATAAAACAAGTTAATGGGTCTGATTTTAGCCATTTTGAATTTTGATTCAAGCAGAGGAACTGTAGTTCAGAATAAAGACAGGCTAGGACTAGGAAGTTAAGGCACATTTGGAGCCAGGAAGACATGACTCTGAATCCTGGTGTGGTCTCTTCCCAGGCATATGGGGCTGCCCTTGGCAAGGTAGCTGGGAGTCAAAGAAGCATACCTAGAGAAAAAGTGGAAGCTGCCAGGTCTTCAGGGCCAGGACTGGAAAATGTCAATGTCTCTTCTTCTCCGTTCTATTGGTTCAGTAACCTAGACCCTGCCTCTCAATGGGAAAAGGGCCAAAATATCATTGGGCATGATTTAGAACTGCCCAGTTGTTCTTTTTCATGATCTAAAATGTTCAGATGATAAGCCCATAGTAGACTTTCATATTTACACTTACTTAGAATTTCTAAAAAATACCCTGTGACCACAGATGTGTTTATCTTCCTACAATGACTTTTATAAAATATATTCCAGAAAGTTATCCAAATACATTTTCATTGCAACAGATTCTAGAGAATCTATAATAAAATATAGGAAATACACAATATAACTATTTTACATATATATTTTTGTGTATTACAACATATTATTCCATGTCTTTCAAACGACCTCTGGTTTTAAAACGGTCTACATTTCTAAACATGTGTTTCCATTTTAATCATTACCACTCCTACCATGCCTAATAAATCTCTAATTATGGTACTTAAAATAACTAAGAAAGTCCTTGTGTGAAGACATAGTTTATGTGAAGTTGAGAATATTGGCTTAGTGAAAGGACCTCTTTCTCTCTTCAACAACGATGTACATTTGCCATTTTGTCACTGGTTGGCTGTGGCTTGTTCTAGCCTCTTAGATGAATGTTATGTATGCTCCATTTCCATTCTTTTCTGTGAGATTTCATGTTTTAACATAATAGATGTGGAAAGAGAACCGTATGATGAAGTAGTTAGAATGGGAAAAGTAATACAATTCTAGGGCATGGTGATTGCATCAGAGGAAGCAGTACTGAAGATCTCACCATTCTAGTTTTCTTCTTCTGCAGACCAGAGGCCAGAATCAGAGTCACCTGGGGATTTTCATCATTGAACTGAGTAACAGACACCATCCACACTGAGCCTTAATTTTGTTCTTGTTAGTAAATAGCCTGCTTGTGGTGGCACTTACATATAAAATTCCTTAAAGATAAGCAGATCAGTATTACACAGAGATTTTAACAAGTTTTGATTCTTAAAAAGCCCCACAAATAATCTAACATGGTATTCCAAATGCCACTTTGTAAAAGTTTTATATAACATAGCACAGGCTCCTAAGGGCTCATGAAACAGATGCATATTTTAAAGAATAATAATAATAAACATCATGTTCCTGACCCTCGGGCTGAGAAAGATCTCATGCCTCTGCTCCACCCATGGCCCTAAGCCTGTTGTGACTCCTGTCATCTTTCTCTCTTTCTCACTGTGGTGATCTGGTTCCTGAACTGGCTTTGCTAATAAATCTCTTTATATTATTTTTCCCTTTTTCTTTCCGTGTGAAAAATTTTGCCTCTTTTGATTTTTTTTTTAAATTTGAAACACACTGTATGCCTTGCATTGACTTCTCTCCCAGTGTTTGATACTTGAGATTCAACCATGCTGGTTAAGGTCATCTATTTATTCATTTCCACTGCCTACAATATTCCATTGTATGTTAATATCTCAATGTAGTTATTCATTCTTCTGTTCATGAGGAGTTGAATTGTTTGGTGCACATATGTAAGAGTTCTAGGTTATAAATCTAGTAGTGGACTTTCTGTGTCATAAAATATGTACATTTTCAAATACTTACATTGTAATGGCTAATTTTATGTGGCAACCTGACTGGTCCACAGGGTGCCCAGATGTTTGGTCAAACATAGGGTGTGTCTCAGAGGATGTTTCTGGATGAAATTAACATTTGAATCAGTAGACTTAGCACAGTAGATGGCCCTCCCTAAAGTGTGTGGGCCTCATCCAATCAACTTAAGGCTTGCCTAGAACAAAAGCCTGGATAACAGAGAACTTTGCCTGCCTGAATGCTGAGCTGAGATATCAGTTTTCTCTTGCCCTCAGACTGGAACTTACACATTTGGCTCTTTTTATTTCTCAGGGCTTTGGACTCAGACTGGACCTATACCACCAGCTTTTTGGGGTCTCCAGCTTGCTACTGTAGACCTCTGGATTTTTCAGCTTTCATGAGGTGAGCCAATCCCTAAAGAAGCCTGACTAATACATGGGGTAATTGCAAACTCCTTTGCAACTTTTTCCTGTGTGTTCCTAGTTTGCCTTCAATTCCTTGATAACCACAAAAAACTGAAGCGAATAACTAACTCACATACGTCTTAAGAACTCAAGGTGAAATTGACCACATAATTTATCTTCCAACTGGGAAGATTTTGATAGTAAAAGGAGTGTAAAGATGACTAAGATTATGCGTATTTCTGAATATATTTATTGAAAGCACATGTTTTTTTGTTGGTGAAACTGGAAAATTATTCTATTCAAAATGGTTTTCAAAGTGAAGTTCCTTATTAAATTAAAATAAATTAAAAGTATCCATTAAATGAAAATTTATGTTTGTTAAAAACAGAGTATGTGAGTGCCAGTTTAGCACATATTCACCACCACTTGATAATGCCAGACTATTACCTTTCCCCTAATTGGGCAGATGTGGAATGATATATCATCATGAATTTCACTATGAATTTCATGCTAGCTGATGAGCTTGAGTAGCTCCTCACCATACCATTTAGTCAAATTGTGTTTTGTTTTCTGTCTTAAAACACAGGATCAATGATCACTTCATTCAGTCTGAAGAGGCAGCTCCCATCACTTGTCTGTGAAGAATTTCTCTTTGTTTCCTTAATTTGCATTTTTCCTTTTGCTCTATTCTCTCAGCTGCAACCCTTTCCTTCACCATGCAAACCTCCTACGGTGTTTGATGTTAGTATTTCATTTCAGTCTTTCCAATAAAGCATGTACTGCTGTTTATGTGTATTTCAAATTTATGTAAGTAGTATCGACCTTTGTCTACTCCCAACTTTTTCACTCAGGTCTATTTTTTCTTCCCTAAGATTTCTCCATGTTTCTGTGTGTAGAAATAATTTCTTGTTCTATAATAGACAAATGGGACTATATTAAATGAAAAAGCTTCTGCACAGCAAAGGAAATAATTAACAGAGTGAAGAGACAACTTGATGAATGGGAGAAAATATTTGCAAACTATTTATCTGACAAGGGTTCCAGTGTGCAAGGAACCCAAAACATTCAACACCAAAAAAAAGAAAATTATAGCATTAAAAATTAAGCAAAGGACCTGCTGTTCACTATGGTAACTGCCGCTTTCTGGATTCCAGCAGTTAAGAGCTGTACCTAGCCTCTACTGCTCTGGGGCATCTTTAGGAATATTTGAGTCCAAAGCTGTGACTGCCTTTTTCACTGTCAGCTGTGGCATGCAGAGAATAGTTATGACCGAACTTGTTTGTGATGCTGGTGCCTGCCTCTCCAAAGCATTGTGAATGGCCTTGGTGAATAATGTGTCCTCTGGGCATTCCCAGGCAACACAAAACTTAGGTGAATTTTCTGGTCTTATGCAATATGTTCATTCCAGAATTCTCATTTTTCTCAATTGTCAGTCTTCTAATATCTTCCAAGGCAACGGGGGCATTTCCACATGAATCTGTTGTGGCCATCTCTTCTAAAGTCCACTCTAGCAGCAAGTTTCTCTTTTGATGTGTAGTCAGTTTCAAGTCTGTTATTCTCCACATCGGCTGATGCAGGGTGTCACCTTTGGCTATGGTCCTGTCAGCTTGGGGAAGAGGTGGGCCATTCTCCAGGAGCACACTAGTGCTTTGTGGGGTAGAGGCCTCTGCAGCTACGACTTCCAGCTTGAAGGTGGTCCTAGTTTACACCACGGAAGAATGGGTTTCTCTGCCAGCCCTGAGGGCTGCGGGAAAGAGGGTAGGTGTTTGTAGAGTCAATGTCCTTAGGAGGATATACCCAGGTGTTGTTGTAAAACGCCAAGTTCAAGCTTGTGTACCAAATGCGCAGCTGATGCAAACACACTGACATACAGGTGCTTGGTAAAAATGGTTTATTCAATTTGGCCAAAGCAAGAAGGTGGTGGGGAAGGGGCAAGATCTCACAAATATGCTTTAACAAAAAGAAGAAGTGTCGAGTTTTTGTACAGTTAGTGAGTAAGTTGGGGGGAGTTTCAGGGAACCAAGAGGAAAAGTCTGTGTTTGTTCAGTCTGATAGTACCTTGAGCAACCAGACTTGTGGATGTCAGCAGCTGGTCACAATTTTCTTAAATGCACTCATTCCTTCTGCAAAGGTTTTTCATGACCCTGAAGTCATCTTTTGTGCTTAACAATGAAGGAGCACATCAGCAGGTAGCTCACCACCAGCAACTGGTGACCATCAGCAAGCAGTTGAAAGCTGAGGGCAAAAGCTCACTGAGAGGCTCTTATTTCTGGCACATAGTCAAGAAGCAAAGGGAGGACCTGTGGTGGGTCACAGAGCTTCACCTGTGTCTTATAGGTATCTTTTTCCTTGAATTAGTAAATGTTGCTATTGAGTAAAATCTCTGAGCCCTGTTGGTCTGACTTAGCATTGTCACTTTCTGTGTTATCTTCATTCTGTTAGTAAAAGAAAACTTTTGCTAATAGTTAAATGCTGCCAGGTATAATTTAGCGTCACCTTTGTCTTCAAACAGAAAATAAGCTAAGTTAATTTCAAAATTTAAGTAAGTTCTCTTTACTTCAGCTTTAAATTGAAACAGCATCAAGTTCATGATTATAGCCAAAATAATATTCAAATCTACAAATAAAAATAGCAGGCATGCTTGTTATTATATGAGGTCCACCTTCAGCATAAAAAAATAACAAAATGTTTGTGGGTATTAAGCAATATTTGAAAAGCAAAAGTAGTCAAAAGTTTGTCACAAGATTGTGTAGTCAAGTTTTTAGGTATCTGTGACTTACCACTGGTGTCATAATGCTATGTCTTGACATTGAAAGGTATAATATAAGATCTTTTTGTGAAATTTATGTTAAATTTACTTTAAAAAGTTTAAGCATAAACATCATGGCAGAACAATATTTTTGCTAAATTAAGAAAATGGCGAAGCATACTTACCAGGCAGGGGAGATACCATGATCACGAAGGTGGTTTCCCCAGGGCCAGGCTTATCCATTGCACTCTGGATGTGCTGACCCCTGAAATTTCCCCCAAATGTGGGAAACTCAACTGCATAATTTGTGGTAGTGGGGCACTGCATTCGGAAAAAAAAAAAAAGGTTAAGTAGGCATTGGTTGTTGCACACGTATAATTTATAAGTCCAACATGCTCTGTTTTCTTAAGCCAAATAAAATAGAAGCCATAGTTGTTATGAGAAGACCTTGCAACAATTCACAGAGCAGTACAGTTTAGGGCCAAGAAAATGAGATTCAGATGGGGAAGAGAGATGTAGGAGTCACCCTGGCTAAAACTCTCATTCCCGAAGTGCCAGTAGCTCTTGTGCACAGGCTTATAAGTCCATAGGTATAATTATCAGTGTTCCCAGAAGGGATCATTCAGTTCCGAGAGTCACTGCCCTCAGGGAAGCCCAGGAATACAGCTGCCTTCATGGTTCTCTCTGTCCATGTTCAATCTACTGCTCAAGGATGATATTGAGTAGGAGTCACGTGGCCTAGCCATGTATCTGACATACCACTCTATCAGTTTACCAGGAAGTAGAATTAGAAAGTTAACTTCAGGTCAAATCATCACATAGAAGAAGGGGTGGGAGGGTTTTATGCCTAGAAACAAACAGAAGCATAGAATCATAAAATAGAGGTAATGGATGACATAGTAAGCTTTTTGCACATTGATTAATAATGTTTGCTATTAAGTTGTATTTAATTAATTAGATATAAAAAGTTTTAGTTCATCCATGAAATAAGCCTGTAATTTTTCCTTCCAATATTCTCTTTGGCTGGTCATATTTAAGAGAATTTTTGAAATATTAAAAATCTATTTACGTTTAGAAAAATTTAACCACATATTGTCCTGTTTGGTTTTGTCTAAATCCTGGTCCTGTTTCCAACCTTTGATTGTTTTGCATCAAACTCTACATGTCTGCACATGTAATTCTATTTTTCTGTAAGTATTACATTGTGTATATCTAAAAGAGAGATTCCTTTTGCTGAACATTACTGTTATATCATTATCATTCCTATAAGCATAAAAATAATTCCCTAGTATAACCAAATGCCTAGTCAGTGCACAAGTTTCCTAAATGGAGGTGGATGTTTCTTCCTAAAACTTATGTTAATTCCCTCTCACTGGACCCACACTTGGGTTCTGAAAGCTGAAAAAAATTGTACAACTGAATATCTATTTTTAACACGTTTCTTTTTTCATTTTCTATTTTTGTTTCGGTTCAAACAAATTTTCAAACATTAACCTTGAATTTTATATAAGACGATAATACCTAGAATGAAAAAATCTGCAACAGGTTTTATCTTTTTGTCCTGAACGCCCTGACGTTGGTAAGTTTGATGGGTCTTTGTGGCCCTGCTCTTAGGAAACACTGAGGAGGCACCAGGACAGCATGAGGACTCTGCTGCCTGAACTCGGAAAGGGAGTGGAGGGCGAGTCCATGTTTTTCTTGCAGCTGGGTGGATGTGGGGAAGAGCAGGGCAGGGTGAGATGGCTCTCTGTGTGGAGCCACATGGGTGGGCTGGGGACTTGGGTAAAGGGGTGGAGATTTGTACAAAGGCAAAATTTTGAGTAGTATAAAAAATGTTGCTCTTGTCTAGAAAACCATAATAGGCACTAATGAGTGGGGGAGAAAAGAAGGTTCTTTCAAATGGCCCCGGGTGGCCAGGGCTAACACTGCAGGAACTTGGAAGGAAGTTTTGTTCACTGCTTCACTTAAACAGAATGTGATGCTAGGGAGACTCACAGAGGCCCTTTGAATTTAGTATTTCTGGGTGTTCTGTTAAGATTTACAAACTGATAGAGCTATCACCTGACCAGATTATATTTTTCTGCACAATGGCAAAAGGGCTTTTTGTTGCAGAATTTTAAAAAAGAGAGTTTTAATGTCTAACTATTCAAAACAAAATTATGAGATACAAACTGTTTCGGTAGCTTTATGGAGCAGAAGGGTTAACAGGCGGCCCTAAAAATGTGTTATGAAAACCTCAGAAATATACCATAAAATACAATTATGAGCATGCTTGACAGACATTTGAGTTTTGTCTACAAATTTCAGCATGCAACTGTGGCTCACGGGAAGAACCCAACTACCATGTCCAACCACTCTTCAGCCACTCGGGCTGGCCGTCGGAGGGGGAGTACTTTTTCCTTGACATAATAGGGCTTCTGCCACAAATGAATTTAATATCTGAGAAGATAGAAAACACAGAAATAAATTTTATGTTAACTAACTGAAATATGAAAAAGGATGAGAAAAAACTCTTAGAAAAAATAAAATAGCATTATCATAATTATTCAAAAAGCATTCCAGTGCTTGGCTCAGATACATCTAAGATGGTTCCACTCAGGAATGTTGTTCTCATTGGGATGGCTTCATGTACTGGGTGAAAGGGGCCCGTGCTTCTGCATTAGTCCTCCTTCTCAAGCCTGGACAAATATGACATCTGTGACGGAAAATAGTTCACCTCCATGGCAAATGTGGCACACATGACAGACACAGGGAGAATCAGAACTGCACAGTCTCTCACCTGTGCTCTGTCCTACCTCTTTGTAATCTTGACATTAACCTTACTTGCTAAAACTCAGCAGGTGCCTAGAGCTTCGGGACAAAACACTGAAGTCAGAGAGCTGAGATTCTTGTAGAAGTTGTTATTCTGTGGCATCACGATTCATCATAATTCATTTCGGAATCAGATGAATATTTGTTAGAGTTCAGCTCAACACCAGTGATTTATTTAGTGTATGTGGATAAAAGAGCTCTTCTCTGCTATTGCTCGTCAACAGCCCTTTCAAGATGAGCTCACCTTCATCAAAATCAAAACGGATAGCTCAAAATCAGTGACTTAAAAATTATTATGGATAGGAGATTCAGATGTAGAGTCAGGGTAGTTATATGAAATTCAGAGGCGTCTGCCTAGGGAATAGCGGCCATTATTGTATATTACCCAATTCATACTTGAAGACTTCTTTTTGGGTGGAAGACTCCCAAAGACAGGATAACCTGAAGTGCCATCGTTTTTTTTTTTTTTTTTCTTCTAGCTTTAGCAAGTAAGGTTAATGTCAAGATTACAAAGAGGTAGGATAGACCACAGGTGAGAGACTGTGTAGTTCTAATTCTCCCCATGTCCGTCATGTGTGCCACAGTTGCCATGGAGGTGAACCGTTTTCTTGTCACAGATGTCATATTTGTTCAGGTAAGTTACAGTAATGATTTAAATGAAGGTTTTATTTATGATTATATAATATATAACTTTATATAATATGTACTTATGTAATTATATATAATATGTACTTATCTTTACATATGATAATGTTATTATATATAGAGAGAATACATATATATATTCAATGTATGTATCTATATACTCCAACTGTTTTATATATATTTATCTTATATATATATATATCTTATATATCTATATGAACTCTCAAAGAATTGCTATATACATATATGTACATCACATACTCTCTTTGAGAACGCCAAGAACTGCTATATATATACTCCAACTGCTATATAGCAGTTCTTAGAGTTCTCAAAGGACTCCAAAATAGTTTATGCTAAAAGTTAATGCATTGTTTCTGGCATTGAGAACTAATGGTTTCCAGGGATGCTACAGCAACCTTCACTATCCCATTTTTTACCCATTAGCAGATAAAAGAGCTAGTTTTCACTATGCTGCTTTAAATAATTATGTGCTCCACAGTACATCATCTATAGATTTTTAAGTGAGTTCTTTTTACTTTAGCTTTAAGTTGAAATAGCATCAAGTTCACAATTATAGCCAAAATACTATTCACAGGTGACTCAGGGTAATAAAAAGTTGGTGCTTAGTATTTGCTGATGATCAGAAGACAGTTTTATGCTAGTCTGAGGAACCAACCATCTCTTTTTTGTCTACAAGGAAAAGAATCTATAAATAAAAATAGCAGGCATACTTGTTATTATATGTCCACCTTTAACATAAACAAAATAACAAAATGTTTGTGGGTATTAGGCAATATTTGAAAAGCAAAAGTAGTCAAAGGTTGTCACAGGGTTATGTAGTCAAGTTCTTAGGTATCTGTGATTGACCATTGGTGTCATAATGCTATGTCTTGATATTGAAATTTCAAACACAAAATTATTCTGCAAAAGTGGCATAAAGTAAGCCTTGCATCACTGCAGCATTAAGACATTGATAAAGACAGAGAATGAAGGTGGGGGAAAAGAGGACAAGTTAAATACAAAATCAAAATACAGAGGTTAGAGAAAACAAGAAAATCATTCTCTTGCTTTCATCACGTAAAATGAGGAACAATATGTAGCATTTTGCAAAATAAGTTGGAAATAAAGCCAGCAAAAATCCATTGTTAAAAGCTGCATTGAGAAAGTGCTTTCAAACGCTCATGCCTCTGATTAGTAATAGGGGCCCCTAGCAGGGAGCCAGTGGTGCAAGCTGAGAGTGGTCAGGGCAGTAGCACTGACCCAGCGGGCAGCAGTGTAGGGGCTCCTTCCTGATATCACTGTGTGGTTCATGATCTCATCCTTATTGAAGCAAAACTGGAAATTTTTATTAGACATTGTCTGAGCAGCCTCCCTAGCCTATTATGTGTATGCATATGTGCTTGCTATTTTACTAAAATGTGTATGCAACATAGGCATGATAATTCTCAGCAAAACTCCTGCCATCTTTGAAATCAAAAGTATGAGATACCATCTCACACCAGTCAGAATTCAAAAGTCAACAGACGCTGATGAGGCTGCAGAGAAAAGGGCATACTTATACACTGTTGGTGGGAATGTAAATCAGTTCAACCACTGTGGAAAGTAGTTTGGCAATTTCTCAAAGAACTTAAAATAGAACTACCATTCAACCCAGCAATCCCATTACTGGGTATATACCCAAAGGAAAATAAATCATTCTACCAAAAATATACCTGTGTGCATATTTTCATCATAGCACTATTCACAGTAATAACTACATGAAATAAACCTAGATGCCCATTAACAGTGGACTGGATAAAGAAAATGTAGTACATATACACCATGAAATATTATGCAGTCATAAAAATGAACAAGATCATGTCTTTACACAACGTGGATGTAGATCCTAAGTAAATTTAAGCAGGAACAGAAAACCAAATACTGTATGTTCTCAATTGTAAGTGGGAGCTAAACATTGAGTATTCATGGGCATCATGATGGAAACGATAGACACTGGGAAACATTTGAGTTAAGGAGGGGATGGCTGAAAAACTGCCTGTCAGTTACTATGCTCACTACTTGGGTGACAGGATCCTTTGTACACCAAACCTTAGTGAGAAGCAATGTACCCCTCTAACAAATCTGCACATGTACCCCCGAAACTGAAATAAAAGTTGAAAAAATTTGCCATTTTTGTAAAATGAGAACTAAATAATCTTTAGTTTTATATATAATTATATGAGTTTACTAGGGTCGCCCATAACAAAGTTATGTCCAACCAACAGATTGTGTGACTTTAACAAAAGGAGCTGGGTTTCTCACAATTCTGGAGGCTAGAACTCTGAGATGATAATGGTTATTATTCAAGCAGAGGCCTCTGTCATTTGATTGAAGATGTGAGTAATCTTTCTGTATCTTCATATGATCTTCCCTCTGTGTGTGTCTATGGCCTAATCTTTCATTAAAAGTCATATTGGATTAGGGCCCCATTTTAACCTCATTTAATGACCCCATTTTAACTTATCCATGTCTTTAAACATCTTATGTCCAAATACGGTTTCATTGAGAGATACTAGGGTTTAGGACTTCAACATACAAACTTTGGCGAGACAATTCGGATCATAGCAATAATCTGTACATAACAGATATAAGAATTGTATATAACAGATATATCCGTATAATCTAATTTCTATACATCTACATTTATAAATCTTATTATCTTTAAGATGCATATATGTTCATTTTAAAAATAATTTAAGAATCTTCAGTGTAATAAGAAAATAGTGACACAAAAATATGTTTCTAAAACAATGTCAAGGATCTTGAAAACTAATAGATTACATGAAAGAAAGTTTTTGTCTAAAAAATGACAAAATTAGTTAGATCTTTTGAAACATAGAAAGTAGATTGCATAGATTCTATAGGTCTATTCCAGTCAATTTGATGTAATCATACCCGATATCTAGTTTTGGTTATTAAAATATTTTCACACACACACACAGACACACACACACACACAGACACACACACACACTGACACACACACACACTGACACACACACACTGACACACACACACACAAGCATTTTCCATCACTAGGAACAAACATATATTCTCTAACACAAAGTACATTTAATTTATACTTCATAATCTTGTAATCAGTACTAGACAGACACACATTTGGTAGACATATTGAGTTTCACCAAAGGATTGAATACTATTTCTCTTAAACTTATGAACAAAATGGAAGCATGTATGCTATCTACGTTGTTAGACTGGTTCGTTCTCAGTAAACTCTAAGATAGCAGACTTTAACATGGAGGAGAATTGCACAAGTTGTATTTTGTAATTCTGTTTTTCACCCACAGTTATTATCAGTGATTCAGCTGAGGGCATTGATAGCATTCTATCTTTAAGACTGTGAAACAAATGGAATATAAGTATTCAAAGTAATTTTGAAAGGCAAGACAATAAGATGAATTGTAGAATGACAATAACTAAAAAGCTTTATTCATTCTAGAAACACTAATTCAGAAGTGTGGGATCAAAAATACTTACAGGCAACATATGTGAAGGTAATTTGAGTATACAACATCAATATTTTTCAATAGTGTAATGAGCTTATAGTAATTTAGGTTATGTTACCAGATGAAAATAGGTAGATAAGAATCTCTGGTTCCTTTTAAATCTTGGTCAATCGAACAACAATGGGTATAATACATTTTGTTCCAATTGTAAGATACTATGAGGAATACATAAAGACTTTTAAATGCAGTTTAAAGAGTGACAAAGGTTCTTGAAACAAAAAGAAATGCTTGGGATTACTTATCCTTGTGATGTACACATACAAGTGCTACAGCTATTTAATTAGATTTATTTTCTGTCAAAATAAGAAGCTTAGAGTGACATAGTGGATAAAAATGAAATTGATATTTGTGTTAGCTCAATAAAAAGATTTTCTGAACCGAGTGTCTGATAATGAAACATGCCTGTGTCTGCAAGTGTTGAAAGAGATCTTTACAATATTGTACAAGGAATTTGAAAATTGATTGCATTTAAGTTCCCCTTCTGAATGTAGAATGCTCTATTAACTTATGATATAGGTCAGAGAAGAGTTATGATTAATATTTATAGTTGCTTTCTTTAGAAGATTAATGCATAAACTACACTCAAGTTGAAGCCCTGAACCTGCAGGGCGATAATCAACACAGGTCATTTCCATACCATATATTTAAAGTTTCTCAAATTATAAACATGTTATAATTGTTATATAAGAACTATATTTTTCAGAAATTTTAAACTTTAAATAATGGTTTTAATAGTGCTAGATTCACTGAAGAAATGCAAAGATAGTACAAAGCATTCCCAGGAACCTTTCCTCAGCTTCCACTAATGTTAACATTTTACACACCCGTAATGCAAAATTATTAGATTAATGCAAAATTTAAAAATTATCATTAGCATAATACTATTATCTAAACAGCCTCTTTAGATTTTATGAGCTTCCTGATGAATATCCTTTTATTTTTCAAGGATTTGACTTAAGAGACCTCATTGAATTCAGTCATCATGTCTCCCTAGTTTCCAGTCTGTGAAAGTTTCTCAAACTGTCTCCGTAAGCTGGAGAATTTTGAAGAGTATGGGGGTCAAGCATTTTGTAGAATGTCCCTCAATTTGAGTCTCTGAAGTTTTGTCATGGCTAGATTGGAGTTATAAGTTGCCTTGAAGAGTATTGTAGAGAGGAACTGTCCCTATCACATAAAATCTGAGAATATGTGACACCAATACAGCACGACTTATCACAAAGCATTCACCTTGGTCACCTGACTAAAGGATTGTTACTATTCTAACTTTCCAGGCTCTGTCCTTGGGAAGAGAATCACTAAGTCAAACTCACATGCCAGGAAAGAGGAATTAAGGTACACCTCATGGTGTTTGGAAGGGAGTTATTTTCATATGTTATTTGGAACTTTCCCTGTAAAGAATTGTGTCTTTTACCAATATATTTATTTAATCATTTATTTACAGTGATATGAACTTATGGATATTTATTTCATTCTTTGGGATTTCTACAACAATATTATTATTATTACTCAAATTCAAATCCTAGATTTGCACATTGAGGGATTTTTTTAAGTTGTCTTCTGTGTCCTTTAGATATGGCTCTGTCTTTTTTATTTCTTTCTTTGGTGGCAACAAAGCACATCTTACTTTCTGACATTACAAGATACTACAAGTTCATCTTGTATTTATCATGCCAACCCTAGATTCAGCTCTTCTTCCAAAATTCTTGTTTCTTTTCGTTGGTGAGTGGCATTTGGAAACCAAAATCTGGGCACTAGCTGTGTTCCTTGCTACTGGGGGCTCACTGCTTCTAGGCACTCTTAGCAAACAGAGCTAAGAGATATAGGTAAGTATAGTGACCCAGGTATACATTCACATTTGTATATATTTATGTATTATGTAAATAAACACTAAAATAAATGAGCTTATACTGATACTTCCAAAGCTAATTCAGCACCATAGATTTATTTTATTTGTCCATGATGTTTATTAGTAACTTCTTTTTCTGAAAGTGAGAATCCTACCCCTGTTATTTATGATTTCTTTCTTTATTTCTTCAACTTCAGAAATGCATAAAATAGTTTCAGAATTGACAACATATATCCCTGTAAGAAGAAAGTTTGCCAAATAGGGTACAATCCTTTTGTACAGTTTCTTTTATTCTTAGCCTCGTGGTGTTCACTCAAGATACTGTTTTCCAAATGAATTTCGATCACTTCCCGTCTCTACACCCTCTTCAGTGACATATTTAATGCATTTATGCTAATTTATTGCAGAGTATATTTTACTCTTGGATCTACTGACATCCTTTTGTTTTTAAAATTGTACACCTTAAAATTTACTCTTTGTAATGTGCATTTATACGGGTTTTGACAAATAAATACAGTTTTGATCTCACATCATAATATCATACAGAACAGTGTTTTTACTATAAAAATTTTCTTTAGAGTTAATCCCTTTATTCTCACTAACCACTGAAATATATTTTGCCTCTATCATTTTGACTTTTTTTCTTATTGTCATACAAATGGAATCATGCTATATGTAGCCTTTTGGGTTTAGATTCTTTCACCTAACAAAATGCATTTAAAATTCATTCAAATTGTTGTGTAAATTGATAGTTTTTTTCTTTTCTTTTTGAATACTAAGTATTCCATTGTATGGGTATATGACGGGCAGTTAATTCATTCTGTCTTGAACTTCTCAGTCTCTGGAACTGTAATAAATAAATTTATGTTCTTTACAAGCCAGCTAGTTTCTGGAATTGTTATAGCAGCTCAAGTGAACTAAGGCAAGTGGTAGACTTACTACGTGAGTTTTATGGTATATGAATTATACCTCAGTAAAGCTGTTAAACATAAAAAGAAAACCAGACCGGGCGCAGTGGCTCACGCCTGTAATCCCAGCACTTTGGGCAGCCTAGGCAGGAGGATCACAAGGTCAAGAGATCGAGACCATCCTGGCCAACATGGTGAAACTCTGTCTCTACTAAAAATACAAAAAAATTAGCTGGGCGTAGTGGCATACGCCTGTAGTCCCAGCTACTCGGGAGGCTGAGGCAGGAGAATTGCTTAAACCCAGCAGGCGGAGGTTGCAGTGAACCGAGGTCATGCCACTGCACTCCAGCCTGGCATCTGGTGATGGAGTGAGACTCTGTCTCAAAAAAAAAAAAAAAAAAAAAAAAGAAAACCAAAGCTAAAAGCTATTTCCTTAAAAATTAATTAAACCAATAATTTTGGCAAGGCAGAACAAGAAAAAGAAAAGAAGAAAACACAAATTACCAATATCAGGATTGAAAAAATATGTATAACTATATATTCTACAGATATTAAAAAGATAACAAGAATATCTTATTTTTTAAATAATTATGAACCAAGTTGCTACAAACATTTATGTAGGTTTATATACATATACATATAGATATACAATAGTATCTACTATTCATGCTCAATGAATAGATTATTATTTTTTCTTGTGACATTTTCAGAACTTAAATCATTTTCATTCTGTACAGAATTACATTCTGTAATGTAATTCTTTCATTTCATTTCACTATAAATCCTAATCCATAATGCCAATAGGATCAAGTAAAAAATTGGTGGTTTTTTTCTGTCCAAATTGCATTTTATATTAACGATATTTATATGTAAATTTTGCTAAAATAAATGTCTGCATTACTTTGTTGTATTTGTGTGGTTGCAGCTATGCATATTTTATGAGAATAAATAGAGATGAGAAGGGGCTAGGAAGATTTATTGATTGAGATAACAATGAGGTTATTTTATGGTTGATGGAAGAAAATTCAATTAAATTAAAATTTGAAAATAGTCCTGAAATGCTCCATGAGAATAGTGGACTAGGATGGAAATGAAGTGCTGGTAACTCATGATGTATTTTTGGACAGAGAAGATCAAGAAACATTGTTGAGGAATCTGAAACCAGATTTGAGATTTCACGTATAGAATGAAAAAACTATTTTAGATTACCTGTAAGTTCTTGCATGAATATATTTGGATTCTAGGATCACACTTCTTTCTTATAAATCAATTTCTCTCACAATTATTTATACCATTATAGAGAAAGTGATTTCTAATATAATTTGTTTCATATCTAAACATATTACATTCTATTTACATTAGAAATCAATCTATGATAATACAGTAATAATGTATTAGAAAGTGCTAAATATTTGTCTATTGCATAACCAAGTTTAAATTATCTTTAGCATTAGAACAATGACAGCAGGGTTGTTAAGATTCTCATTCTACAGTTCCCAAAACAATTTAAAAATCCTTGAACATTAGGAACACAATAAATTTTATTTTTCCTACTCTGTCCTCTGAAGATATTAAGTGTTACTCATCCATAATAAATGTAAGAAAATGGAAGAGCAAAACTAAATAAAATGAAACAACACCAAAAACTAAAAGAACTGGTGGACAGGGAAACTCTGAGGGGAGGTTGCCTGAATTTCATTAGCCACTTTGAAACAGCTGAAGAACTAACAAGCCAACATAGCAGCCCAGTCAAAGTGCTACCACGTCAGTAGACACAGCATCAGTTGGACAAAGGAATCGCGACATTAAAATTATAACAAAGGCAGGGAATTTCCTTTTTCTAAAAACAAATTATTTTTGAGTTAATACTTATACAACTCACGTATTGTTGTTTAAATATTACAGATTCTGCTCCTGGCCTGGGGGCTAGTAATCCCTCAGCTTAGCACTTCTAAATAATACTTCACTCTGATGACTGACAACAGGTTACCCCGTCTGGGTCATAATCACAAAGCCATCCTAGGAACCACCAGGGAAGAGTCATATTTTGGCTTCTTTTGCTTATTTTCTGGTTAGTGAAATATCTTAATTTTCTGGTTCGTGAAATATCTTGTATAACTTACATGCTACATAAGTGTGAAACCCCATCTCTACTGAAAATACAAAAATTAGCCAGGTGTGGTGGCGCGTGCCTGTAGTCTTAGCTACTTAGGAGGCTGAGGCAGGAGAATTACTTGAAGCTGGGAGGCAGAGACTGCGGTGAGCTGAAATCTTGCCTCTACACTGCAGCCTGGGTAAAAAAGTGAGTCTCTGTCTTAAAAAAAAAAAAAAAAAAAAAAAAAAGGCAATATGCTCAGAAAATGGTCTCTGACAAAGACCAACACTCTTCGTCACACTCCCTGCTCCTGGATTTCCATCAGCCTGCTGCCATCACTGCTTCCTGTTCTCATAACTGGTATTCAGTGTGGGGGAATGCCAACACCACTGTCAGGAAAAAGTGTGTCCTTTCTCCCTTCAGCCTTTGCACTGACAAGTTGGTTCACATTAGATAAGGAACTGGAACTTCTCAGTGCTTTATATCTTTATTTGTCGGATGAAAGTATTCATCTTTGCCATTTGCTTTACAAGGTATGACATATAAATGAAATTTTAATACTGGCACTTTTAATATTTTCCCCATGGGACTATAAGTCTCTGCTAGCAATTCTTTGTCACCCTTTCTTACATCTAAAACTGAATTTTAAGTACTTCAAAATGGCTATAAAATTGTTAGAACTCCTTAAATAATGCAATATATATGTACTGCTATACCTTTATAATCCATTTCATGAATAGAATTGTTAAATATTCCCAGCACTCTAATTGTCAGATCACAGAAAATATTTAATTTGAGTTTGAGCTGCTGTTGCTAGTCCCCTGATATGTGTGTGTGCTCTGGATTTTTAAATTCATTTTCTTTCTTTTTCTTTTTTTGTTTTCCTTTTTTTTTTTTTGAGATGGAGTCTCACTCTGTTGCCCAGGTTGGAGTGCAACGGTGCGATCTCGGCTCACTGCAACTTCCGCTTCCCATGTTCAAGTGATTCTCCTGCCTCAGCCTCCTGAGTAGCCGGGATTACAGGCGCCTGCCACCATGCCCAGCTAATTTTTTGTGTTTTTAGTAGAGATGGGGTTTCATCATGTTGGCCAGGCTGGTCTCGAACCCCTGACCTCAAGTGATTCACCCGCCTTGGTCTCCCAAAGTGCTGGGATTACAGGCGTGAGCCACCGTGTCCAGCCTTAAATTCGTTTTCACATTTGTCAAAGGAATCAGTGTTTTATGAACTCTAAACAGCCTCCAAAGCTGGTTCATTTCACTGTATGACTGGCACAATGTTCCCTTCCTTTCGGCCAAAATATGACTCTTGCCTTTCCCTTCTCGAGGAACAGAACCTTCTCTCCACAACTTTTACAGACTGAGTAAAAGCCTTGCGTCCCCACTTGAAACTCAAAATCAGCCAATTTCTCAACATGATAACTGAATGAGTCAAGGATTAACTTCTAGAGAAACAAAACTGATATAATAATTATTATGCATATAATAGATTCATGTAATATAACTAATATACATACATAGTATTTATCATATAAAATACAAATATGTATTGTATACATTATTTTAAGGAATTGGCTCAAGCATTGACTTGTGCAATTTTGTGGCCTGGCAAGTAAACAAATATATTTATAATTTAATTGTGCTAATTGCTATGGGGAAAAATAACAGACTCTTAGGAGAAAGAATAATGATGTTAGAGGAAAAAAAAGGTGAATGAGTTTTGTTTCTTGGTAGTCTAAAACACCTCCTTAAAAATACTGCCCGAATTATAAATGAGAACAGCTCAACTGTGCAGAGAATGGAAAAAAAAAAAAAAAAAACTTCCAGGGATGCTTTTGTATCTGAAAATCTTAAGGTGATAAAGAGCCTGGAATGTTCGAGGAATGAAAAGAAGGTGGTGTGTTCTGACAAAAGAGGAAAGAGAATCCACTGCCCGGTGATTACACAGGATGTGGTGACGTGAGGGGTAAGAGGTAAGGAAGAAATGGCATGAGGCATTCAGAATTAGCAGCCTTGTCTGCTGAAATTAGAAAAGAAAGAATAGGTTTGTAGGGCTTTGGCAGGACAAGATTGGAATACCTGGACTTATCTTTCTTTAGCTGCTAGATATTCAAGTGTAATAATCAGGGAGGCAACTAGACACAGGGTTTTGGATCTCAGAAGAGAAGTCTACACTAGAGACCCTCTGGGGGCAGCACAGATACCACGATAACAGGAGGAACTCAATCCCTCAACTGGAGACAGCATGAGCGTGAGCTCCCTCCATGGGCTATGAGTAGTATGGGGAACTTGCAGCTACTATCAATCACTTCTCATTAAAGACTTCAAAAGATAATGTTAATATCCTAAAGTCATTTCAGTTATAGATCTATTAATTTCATTTTTAAAATAAGACTATTAGAGGTCAGCAAGGTCTGGGGTCAAATATGTAAAATTGGGAAAATTAAATCAAGTCATGAAGTCTCTATATTTGTATTTAAAAACCAGTAATACCTAAAACTTTAGTGAATTATGGAGTGCTATGTGACAAAACAGCTTCTGGATCTCCGTTTCACTGAGACCTGTGGTTTTCTTAAAAATACTTCAAAATTATTATTTACAAAATAACCTTTTACAGAACACTTTCCAACGTTTGTGGATTTTTAAAAACTTTTAAACGGAAGTTTAATATAAATACAGGAAAATCACGTCATTATATATCTCAATGTACCAGTAGTATTCTCGATAAATTTTTTCAAACTAAACTTACACATAAGTTTAGCTTGAGATATATAAGAAGGTTCCTTGTTTACACCCCCAGTCACCATAGCTCACCAAGAGCACCCATTAACCTGCTATCTGAAAAGAGAGATCAGTTTTGCCTGAAAAATTTGCTTTTAGTGTGTATAAAAAGAGATTATTTAAAGTAAATATAAGCATCCACAGTTAGACCCTAAGAAAATTATTAATAGCTCTAGCAGGTAGAATGAATATTATTCTTCCAACCCTATTGGGTTATAATTTTCATCTATGGGAAACTTCCTAGATTCAAACTTAAAAAATCACAAAAATATTAATAATTGATTAAAAAACAAAAACAAATATCTTGTTCCTGTGATAAACTTTGTCACATGGACTACAGAAGTGAATATTAACTGTAAGAATTACTGATGTGAAATTTTTTGGAAATGATTACATTATTTATCTTTCTAATAGTTTTTAAGTGAAAAATACTACAGTAGTCTTTTTCTCAATAATGGAATATACATTTTGAAATTCTCTCTGGGATATATAAAATTCAAATGAAGCTAGCTTCCTCAAAAAGCTGAAACCAGAACTACCATTCAATCCAGCTACCCCATTACTGGTATATATCCAGAGGAATATAAATCATTCTACTCTAAAGACATATGCATGTGAATGTTCATTGCAGCACTATTCGCAATAGCAAAGACGTGGAATCAACTAAATGCCCACCAATGACAGACGGGATAAAGAAAATGTGGTACATGGAGTACTATGCAGCCATATAAAAAGGAGATCATGTTTTTTGCAGGAACATGGATGGAGCTGGAAGCTGTTATACTTTGCAAGCCAACACAGGAACAGAAGACCAAATACTGTATACTCTCACTTATAAGTGGGAGCTAAATAATAACAACTTATGAACCCAAAGAAGGAAACAGGAGACAATGGGGTCTACTTGTGGAGGGTGGGAGAAGGGAGGGGAGCAGGAACGATAACTATTGGGTACTGGGCTTAATACCTGGGTGATGAAGTCTGCACCACAAACCCCTATGACACATATTTACTTATGTAACAAACCTGTACATGTACCCCCAAACCTAAAATAAAAGTTAAAAAAAATCAAACAAAAATTAAAATTTATTTTTACTTTGACTTTTTTAAAAATAATTTTCAAATCTTTTTATTTATTTATTATTTTTATTTTTATTTATTTTTTTATTGTATTTTAGGTTTTGGGGTACATGTGAAGAACATGCAGGATTGTTGCATAGGTACACACATGGCAGTGTGATGTGCTGCCTTCCTCCCCCATCACCTATATCTGGCATTTCTCCCCACGCTATCTCTCCCCAACTCCCCACCCCCCACTGTCCCTCCCTATTTCCCCCCCTGACAGATCCCAGTGTGTGATGCTCCCTTCCCGGTGTCCATGTGTTCTCGTTGTTCAACACCCGCCTATGAGTGAGAACATGCGGTGTTTGATTTTCTGTTCTTGTGTTGACTTTTTGAGAGAGAGTCTTGCTCTGTCACCCAGGCTGGAGTGCAGTGCTGTACTGACAGCTCACTGCAGCCTCAGACTCCTGGGCTCAAGCAATCCTCCCATCTCAGCCTCCCTAGTAGCTGGGACTATAGGCGCCCCATCTGTAGTAGAGACAAGATCTCAGTATGTTGCCTAGGCTGGTCTCAAACTCCTAGGCTCAAGCAAACCTCAGACCTTGGCCTCCCAAAGTGGTGGGACTGCAGGGGTGATCCGTAGCCCGGCCCCATTTTTATTTTTATAAAGATGTTATTAGAATTCCTTGGCTCTGCTTGGCTTTATCTATGTTAAAACAAATCAATTCTAATACAAATATTTGTCTCAGAATTTCTGGAATAGGTGTCACATTCCCTGCTTTTGTAATTTTATGAACCTGGACATGTTGTTTCATCTCTCTAAGACCTTGTTTCTTTGTCTATAAAAGGAGCAATAGCACCTGTCTTCAAAAGGCTATGACAACATTGAAAAATATATTCCAGTGTTTAGTGCAATATAGAAGCTTAAAAATGATTTTACTACAAATATATGTTTTCTATTTCTATCATGTGATATATATTTTTTACTTACAGCCAGGAGCTAATCAGAGCCAAAATGGGCATCATTATATAATGTACATCAGTGGCAATTTTCTAGTTCATAAATTACCAGAAGCACTGCGCCTGTTTTTCCTACCCTTATATTTTATACATGTATATGTATATATACATAAGCGTGTGTTTGTGTATGTGTGTGTACCAAAAAACAACCTCAAGAAAGAAACTAACTTCACAAAGTAGACCAAATGTTGGATTTAGCTATTTAAGTGGCTGTTGGAATTCAATTCATTATTATAATTATTGGTATGCTCACTTAGTGAACTTAGACAATGAGATGTTTTCAATGTGATGTAAAGACACAAGGGCTACTTAACCATGGAGGGAAAGGAAGGATTCTAAAGAACTCTTAGTGAAAGCAATGCCCATCTTTAAGAAGCCAAGGCAGTGGCCTATAGTCTTAATCAGGTCCCTTTGTTTTGCTGGCAATGGAACAGCAAATTCCTTAGAAAACACAGAATTAAGGTTTTTCCAATTCCCCTCCCTGGTTCTTGGATTTCCTTTACCATATTATTTCCCAGACTTTGAAAGTTACAAGATTTTTTTTTTAAACCAAGAGTCCCCTTTCTGAAGGACCTCATTTTTCATTGATTTGCTTCTGCCTCAGAGAACCTTGAGGCTAATTCTAGTCATTCTCTATCACTCATATAACCTCTGATAAGTCTTCTAGGATTTCTTAACAGCTTTCAGCTTAATTGTCATCTTCATGAAAGAGAAAATAAAATCCCCTAGGCTTTGGTGAGAATGAAAGTGAGTTAATATAAAAGGCGTCTTGCTGTGATCCTGTGCACAGGAAATACCTGGTTTAGGTTAATTCCTTACCATTCATGTTTTTTCTTCTCTTCTCAAAGGAAAACAAGTATCAATTTAGAAACTTCTTCCACTGTACCTCTTAATTTGTGTTATCTGTATGTGTAATTTTAAAATGTGGTTTCGGTAAGAGTTTAATCGTTGATGTACAAGCAATTTCATTGTCAGGGATTGGAAGCACGGCTGTGTTTTTTTATGCTTCAGGGGCAGATTCACCATGAAGTCAATAAAGCATGACCTTCCTCAGTCTTTCCCTATGGGCAATGTCAGAGGCGTTTGAACCAAAGCAACTCCATCTTGAATAGGAGCTGGGCAAAATAAGCCTGAACTACTGGGCTGCATTCCCAGATGGTTAGGCATTCTAAGTCATAGGATAAGATAGGAGGTTGGCACAAGATGTAAGTTAAAAAGACCCTGCTGATAAAACAGGTGGCAGTACAAAAGTCAGCAAAAACCCAACAAAACCAGGATGACTATGAGAGTAACTCTGGTCACCCTGTCCTCAAGGCTCCACTCCCACCAGCGCCATCACAGTTAACAAATACCGGGGCAACTTTTGGAAGTTACTTTATACGGTCTAAAAAGGTGAGGCACAAATAATCCAACTCTTTTTAGCATATAATCAAGAAATAACCACAGAAATGGGCAACCAGCAGCCCTCGGGGCTGCTCTGCCTATGGAGTAGCCATTTTTTTATTCCTTTACTTTCTTAACAAACTTGTTTTCACTTTAATCTCTGGACTCGACCTGAAATCTTTCTCGCGTGAGATCCAAGAACCTTGTGTTGGGGTCTGGATCTGAACCCCTTTCCGGTAACAGGCAGGGGCTCCTTTCCCATCTCTGCACACAATTTCATGTTCGTAGTTCATCTTCTTCTTAAGAGAACCACCAAAATAGCAGACTTTGCAGGCTCCGCTAGAACTAGGGTCCCCTGTGACTGGCTTGCTTGCCAAGATGCCCTTCACTGCTCTGATTAGGGTATCCTCTTCTTCCCTGCGCCAGCCCCAAGGTCTGACTGGGCCATGAATCAGACCCAGACTGGGGCTGACTTTCTGCCCCACCCCAAAGTACGCACACATAGAACAGTTTCTCAAAATGTGCCTAGAATATTCAAGTCCCTCCCTGTCTGACTGTGGTCCCAGTGAGGAAAGGGATAAGTCTCTAGTGGAGCAGTGAAGGCACGATGGAGCCATTGGGTCTGATTAAAAAAGAAAAAAAAAAAAACTTCAGCCGAATTAAATTTAAAGGAGGTTAATTGAGAAATGAACAATTCCCAAGTCGGGCAGCCCCCAGAATCACAGCAGATTCAGAGACTCCAAGGGTGCCTCATGATCAGAACAGATTTATAGACAAAAAGATAAAGTGACATACAGGAATCAGAGGTGAGGTACAGAAACAGTAAGATTGGTTACAGCTCTGCATTTGCCTTATTTGAAGGCAGTTTGAAAATTCAAAGCAGTCTATGAGTGGTTGAAGTAGGGCCGCTGGGATTGGCCAGCACTCAGCCGTTGTTACAGGTGCATATACTACTAAGTTAGGTTTTCAACTTTGTCCGACTGTTACGCTAGGTTACAGTTCATCCACAAGGACTCAAATATAGATGTACGGAGTCCCTCTCAGGCCGTATTTAGTTTGCTTTAACAGGTGCTAATGACTGGTTCCATTCAACCTCTGACTCTTCTCATCTCCCTCCTTTCCATCTATGTCATTGTGCAAGTTCCAGTGCTCAGCAGCAGCCTTCGTCATCATAACGAGGACTGGAATCAGAATCGTATGACTGATAGGAAGCCACCAGCGCAAACCCTGTGATATTCAACTCCTATTTCCTCTGAATTTAAGAAAGTAGTATGTATAGCAGCACTGATTTTCCTGTGGCTGAGTGAGGCCAAATTGCCCACATTTCTATTTCTACATTTTCCCATTAATAAACCTGCAGAACATTTAAAGTTCATTCAAATATTCTAAGTGACCATATGGATACAGAGTCACTCCTTTTCCATGTTTCACTGGTTTAATATTCACAACCGGAGGGGAATGAAATCATAGCACATTAATAGAAAACATAAAAACAGTTTCGTACAGTGTTACTCAGAAGATCTTAGTGAGTAGTCAAATCGACACTGAGAGCTCTCTGCAAAATCGCCTGCATCTGCGGAGCCTGGCTCCCGGCTGGAAACCTCCGCGGAGTATCTGGGGCTGCCCTTGGTCAACCGAAGCCTCACCTGCCAGCCTCACCTGCCGGCCTCACCTGCCGGCCTCACCTGAGGCACCTGGGCACCTGGCTTGGTGCAGTCCGGCATCACTGTCTGAAGGAAGCAGCGGTCAAGGACTCCGGCCCAGGCTGGCCGTGCTCTTAACACATTGACATTCCCAGCCCCGCTTATCTAAGTATTTTTAGCTGAGGTTTTGGGCAAGGGTCTTCTTCGAGCTCCTCTGCTGAGACCTCCTTTCGGAGCGAGGAAGGAGAAAACTTGGAGACGCTTTTTCCGCTTTGAGCCCTGACCCAGCACTTTCCATTTTTAACCCTCTTCCCTCACCCTTCTCCTGATTCCAGGGCCCAGAAAACTTCAAGAACCTTTTGTTTGCGGCTCCCTCGATGGTGAGAAGACACTCACACCTGCGCAGAGCTGCCTGGCCCTGGACCAGGGCTCCATTCCACGGGGAGTGGGGGAGCAAGGGAGTCACTGCTTTCTCAGCTCGGGCTCTGGCTTCCTGGGCCCAGCAAGGGAGGAAAGCCATGCCTGTCTTTGACCTGTTGCTGTAACTGACCACCTGTTCCTGCCGGCTCAGCCCTCTGCAGCTCTGCGACTCCTAACACCACCAAGCTGTCCTTTGTCTTCTGATAACTTGGCTATTCCAAAGACATCGTTTATCAATATTATGGATTTGCTCAGGTGTAAGTTAGTAGGAAAGCAAGGGTCTAGGTTTCCTTCTAATCTATTTGTTTTATGCAACTCATCGTCTTTTTTTTTTTTTAACTTCAAAGTACCCTAAATTATTTTTTCCTGGTCAATACAATCTTTTGAACATCTAAATTTCCTGTCAGAAGGGGAAACCTAAGTGAAGTTATTGAATGGAAATAGGAAAACAAAAAGAGAGTTCCAGGAGATATAAATAATTAATTAAAAGATGATGATTCTGGCCAGATATAGGTGATGGGGGAGGAAGGCAGCAAACCACATTGCCATGTATGTACCTACGCAACCATCTTGCATGTTCTTCACATGTACCCCAAAACCTAAAATGCAATAAAATATATATTTAAAAAAAAGATTCCTCCGACCCAAGTTCATTTAAATTAATACTACTGTTATCAATAAGGCCTTTTTATTCATGAAATAAATATGCTGAAAATAAAACCGTAACATTTTATATAGTCAAATTTGAACAATACAAATAAAACAATGAAATTTGAAGTATTATTGTCGTTGGTGGCCAAGGAAAGAAAGGGTTGATAATTTATTGGGAATATAATGCTTCAGTTAATGTTATGCAAACAGCATAGCCAGGAGATTAAAAGCCAGGCCTCAAAAATCAAAGTGCCTCTGTACAAGTCCCATCTCTGCCCGCTCCTAGCTGCATGAGCTGGAGTCCTCCACGTCTAGAGCACAAAGTCATCTGGCTTCCATGGTCAGGTGCTTAGGAGCAATGGGTTAGTTACATTTTACGCAAGTGCTGAAATAATTTGTTTAATAAATTAATTACTTTATTTGGAGTAAAACCTTTTTGTCTTTCTGTACGGAGATGAGATTCAGGACAGGCTACTCCAAATTATGACACCTTGGCATTGGAGAAAACAGCAAAAGCAGGAAGGTCAGTCTAGGCTTTCCCTCACCCTTTCTTCCCTGAAGCAGTCCTTAAACCCTGCATTCCAGAGGTGCTCTCCCTATGGCTGGAGGAAAAAAATAAATCTGAAGGACCTGCTAATTCCCCCAATTTATTGTCTTAGATTCTTCCATTTTATCCAATCATACTATCCTATTACTTCTTAATCAAACCTAGCATGAAAAATACACAGATTTATTCAATTTTTGAGTCTTTATTTCTGAAGGCTCTGTTTCATCTAAAACTTACATCAAATAAATATGCATGCTTTTGTCTTGTGAATCTGTCTTTTGTTATAGGGGTGTGTCAGCCCTGAGTCTTGAGATGGGTAAAGAATAAAGATATCTCATGACAGAGACATGCTTGACTCTGGTTTTCTGGTATTTTATATTATCCAAAGGAAACATTGCATGCTCCAAAATCAAGTTCACTCAACCGCATGGATTACTCTGATGACTTCAATTTTTGTTTATGCAAATATATACAGTTTATGTTTGATGTCCTTTTCTTTTTTGTGTGTGTGATGGAGTCTTGCTCTGTTTCCCAGATGGGAGCACAGTGGTACCATCTCAGCTCACTGCAACCTCTGCCTCCTGGATTCAAGCAATTCACCTGCCTCAGCTTTCTGAGTAGCTGAGATTACAGGTATACGTCACCACACCCAGCTAATTTTTGTATTTTTAGTAGAGACAGGGTTTCACTATGTTGGCCAGGCTAGTCTCAAACTCCTGATCTTAGATTATCTGCTCACCTAGTCCTCCCAAAGTGCTGGGATTACAGGTGCAAGCCACCACACCTGCCTGATGTCCTATTCTTGACTATAATTTATGTGTTCATGTATATAATACATGAGCTTATATTTCTAAATGATTTCACCTTCTTTGTAAGTGAAAGGTGATGGTTTTAATCATGCTGCAATGGGATTACTGGTACAACTAAGATTCTTTACAGGTGTTTTTATTTGGCCCCGTTTTTCCGTTTAAGTATGACACTTGTTCTTTCATGTATTTTCCTTTTGGGTTGACATGCATGCTATGGCAGATGCTGTTAGTGTCCTACCTATATCCCCTCAGTGTGCACCTCCTTTGCCAGCAGGCTGCACACAGCCACACCTGCAGTCTTGCTTGAGATTCTTTTTCTTTCTGCAGAAACACCTAAAAAAGGTCTCATACGCATTAGAAGTCACTCTCTACTCTCACTGCTTCCCCGACCCCTGATATCCACTAATCTACTTTTTGGCTTAATGGATTTTCCTGTTCTGGACATTTTATATAAATGGAATTATACAATGTATGGCCTTATTTGTCTATTTTATTTTTTTTACTTAACAGTGTTTTCAAGATTCATCCATGGTATAAAAGGCACTAGGACTTCATTTTTCTTTTTTATGGCTCAATATTATTCCTCAATATTTATGAGGTATACCACATTTTGTTGTTCATTTACAAATTGATAGACATTTTGGTTTGGCTTTCTGCTGTTTGGCTATTATTAATAATGCTACAATGAACATACGCACACACACACACACACACACACACACACACACACACATATATATATATATATATACATGTTTTTGCACATAAACGTGCTTTCAATTCTTTTCAGTGTATAACTAGGGGTGGAATTGTTAAATCCTATGGTAACTATAGGTTTATCTTTTTGATGAACTGCCAAACTGTTTTCTATAATTGCTAAAACATTTTGCATTTTTTACTAGTAATGCATGAGGGTATCAGTTTCTTCATATCTATTGTGTATCTTTATTTGTAAATGTCTTTCCCATACCATAGGTTGTCTTTTTATGTTCTTGATAGTATTCTTTGATGCAAAAAAGATTTTAATTTAGATAAAATCCAATTTATGTATTTATTCATTGGTTACTTGTGCTTTTATTGTCATATCTAAGAAATCTTTGCCTAGTCCAATATCACAAAGGTTTATACTTATGTGTTCTAAAACTTTATAGTTTTAGCTTGTACATTTAGGTCTTCGATTGACTTTGAATTAATTTTGAACATGATGTGAAGTAGGAGTCCACATCCATTTTTTTACATGTAGACGTTTATTTTTCCCAACAACGTTTGTGGAAAAGATGACTGTTTCCTTACTGAATGTACTTAGTAACCTCAAAATCACAGATGTAATGGTTTATCTCTGGGTTATCCATTCTTTTTCATTGTTTTGCATACCTATTCCTATATTACTATCACAGTGTATTTATTACAGTAGCTTTCTAGTAAGTTTTGATATTAGGAAATGTGAGTTCTCCATCTGTGTTATTTTTTCATTATTGCTTGGATGATTCTGGGCCCCTTACTCTTCCACATGGATTTAACCATCAGCTTATCCATTTTTGCAAAATGTCAGACTTTTGCTAGAAATTGCATTGAATCTGGGGAGTACTATCATGTTAACAATATTATCCTCCAATCCATGAACATAGATGCCTTTCCATTTACTTAGATTTTCTTTTATTTCTTTCAACAATGTTTTATAGTTTTCATAAGATTCATACTTATTCAGTTGAATATATTCCTAAGTATTGTGTTCTCTTCGTTGCTATTCTAAATTGTTTATTTTCTTAATTTCATTTCAGATTGTTCATTGCTATTGCATAGAAATACAACTCATTTTTATTTTGACCTAGTATCTTGCAACTTCAATGGATTCATTTATTAGCTGTAAGAGTTTTTCGATAGTTTAGAGTTATGTACCCTTCCTCTGCTAATTTTAATCTGGTCTAATCTGTCAGTAATCTAAACAATCACAGAATAAAGAGATCTGTTTAGTTTAGTTTATATTTCTGGCCTATTTATTCATATTTTAGTTAACTTTTCCTTAGGGCCTTCCCTACTTGTTTTGCTTCTGATCTTTTCGGATTTTGCTTCTGAATCTTTTTTCTTGTTATGAGTTCATTCTCAGGAAAAAAACTGATACAGATCTTTGCTAAATCCTTTTATGCTCAGTGTTCCATTATTGGAATGCCAAGCCTGTGGGGAGTTATTTATATCCTACTGCTCAAAGTCATTGTCAAGGTCTGAATTCAAAAATTCAAAAAATTGCAAACTCAGGTATAAATAGGTCAATAGGATAATAATACCCATTGGCGTAAATGATTGGGGCCATTCTCAACCTGAAATGATCCTTTTCAGTTGGTCACCAAATATAAACATTTTTGTCTCTGAAACAATTCCTCGATTTTTACCAACTTGGTTAGTTCATTCACTGAATAAAGTTTGAGATTAAGGTTTGGGTTTTTCCGAGGGTATTTGTAAAGAAGGTCCTAATGACTTTTTAAGTTGTATGTATATGTATGCATTCTTAAACTTATTTTATTTGATGTGCATAAATGTCTTAACACCTACTAACATTGAACTTACTATGACCTAAAGAATATTGAACAGAAATGTAAGTAACTTTAATTTTTTTTTTTTTTTTTTTTTTTTTGGAGATGGAATCTCCCTCTGTCGCCAGGCTAGAGTGAAATGACACGATCTCAGCTCACCACAATCTCCACCTCCCGAGTTCAAGTGATTCTACTGCCTCAGCCTACCGAGTAGGTGGGATTATAGGCATGTGCCACCACGCCCGGCTAATTTTGTATTTTTAGTAGAGACCGGGTTTCTCCATGTTGGTCAGTCTGGTCTCAAACTCCCGACCTCAGGTGATCAGCCTGCCTCAGCCTCCCAAAGTGTGGGATTACAGGCATGAGCCACTGTGCCTGGCCATAACTTTAAATATTAGTTATATTTTCCAATTATTTATTCACAGTCTCCATTTTGATGCCACTTATTTCTCTCTATTTTCTTTCTAAACTAAATGATCTAAAAGAGCTGAAATTTTAAAGAAATATATAAATAAATGACTTATTTAGCAAGGTTTTGTCAATACTACGCCTTTCGCATAGTAATTTTGCTTTGATTAATATAGTAATAATAAATTATCAAATAGCACTTAATTTTACACACTGTTTCCCTAAACATTGTTTTATTTAATTTTCTCAAAGTTTTGTAAAATAAATATTACACTAATTTTAAAGGTATAAAATAAAGATCTTAAAAGATGATCATTTTTTAAATCACATAGACTAAATTTTTTTTTTCCATATATGTTTTATTTTGCGACATACAAATAAGACTAGGCTGGCACACGAACCATGGAACAAGAGTGGAACATCACATAAAGAGATGAACTTTTAAGCTTTGCTCCTGCGGAAAAGGAAAAAGTAAACTGTTGTTTATTGACAGTATATGATAAGGTGGCAAACTTATTCTACTTATGCACTGAGTGAGCATTCACAAATAACATAGTATAAATATAAATGTACACTTGCACAGATAAAGGCATAAGTTACTAGTTCAAGGTATAAGAGTGAGAAAAACCAAGAATGGGAATTTGAAGTCATATGGGTTTGCCTTCAAAGCCTCGGTTCTGTTTTTTATTTTATCAGGAATGGCACATATAAATTGAAAATCCTAATTATACCATAGTTCTTTTCTAGAAACCACTGCATTTTGAAGATCACTGTTTGCCATAGACTAGCATAAAACACAGATTGAAGTATTGTTAAGTGACAAACAGGAAAAATGTTTTGGAAGGAAATATAACAAAACATACCTTATCTATTTAGCAAAAATTAAATGACATTTAAAAAATTTATATTATTGTTTGTGAAAATTTCATAATTCTAAATCAGAGAACATATTAAGATGTTGGAGAATTATAAAGATAGAAACTAATTATTTGTTTTTAATGAATGTTTAAATATATAATGTGTTTTTTGCTATAATATATATATATACCAAGTTTTGGCAGTAGTTTCACTTAATTTTCATTTTTTTTTTTGGTATGAGGTTTGTTGAGGTATAATTTACCTGCAATAAAATACAACCATTTTAATTTATAGCTCTCTCTGTTTTGATAAAGTACACCTGCATGTAATGACCACAGTAATCAAGGTAATAGCCCAGCTCCATCGCCAAAAAATGAACTCCCCAGTGACCTTTTGTTTTCATCCTTCTGTCCACATTAAATAATCACAGATTTGTTTTCATTGAGTTGTGAGTTTTTGTTTATTCCGAATGCAAATCTCTTATTGAAAATGTGTTTTACATATATTTTCCTTGGTTTTTTTCATCTTTTAATTTTTAATAATCCTTCTTACACATCAGCGTATCTTAATTTTAGTAAAGTACGGTTGGCCGGCACAGTGTCTCATGCCTGTAAACCCACAATTTGGGAGGCCTAGGTGCGTGGATCACCTGAGGTCAGCAGTTCAAGATCAGCCTGGACAACATTGTGAAACCCCATGTTTACTAAAAATACAAAAAAATTAGCTGGGCTTGGTGGTGGGCACCTGTAATCCCAGCTACTTGGGAGGCTGAGGCAGGAGAATTACTTGAACAGGGGAGGCAGAGGTTGCAGTGAGCCGAGACCACACCATTGCACTCCAGTCTGGATAACAAAAGTGAAACTCCATCTGAAAAATAGAGAAATAAATAAAGTACAGTTTATCAAATGTTTTACTTAAATAATCATGCTTTTGGGGGTAAAACTAAGAAATCTGTTTCTAACCCAAGGCTAAAAATATTTTTCCTGTTTTCCTCTTGAAATTTTATAATTTTAGGTTTTATATTTAGGTGTATGATCCATTTCAAGTTATTTTTTGTGTTCAGTGTGAGATGTTAATCAAGGTTAATCATTTTGGGTAGGAATGTTCAAAGGGTCAATCATATTTTTTGAAAAGACTATCTCCTACCCATTGAATTGCCCTTGTACCTTTGTTGAAAACCAATTAGCCATATATGAATGCATCTATTTTTGGACTCCGTTATTTTCCATTGATTGATATGGAGATAGCTTTTTGTAAATATCAACTCTGCAATTGTCAATATCAAGGAGAAATTGACAATTGCTCAAATATATATATATATATATGTTTGAGCTATTATGTATATATTTAAGCAAATATATATATACATATTTTTTTGAGCAATTGTCAATTTCTTCTTTCAGTTTTATCAGTTTTTGACTCATGTATCATGCAGCTCTGTTGTTAGGTATGTACATATTTAGGACTGTAGTGTCTTAATAAATAGATGTTTTTATCATTAGGTCCTGTCCTCTTATATCTCTAATAAATTTTCTTGTTCTGAAGTATATTTTATCTCAATATGGCTCTTATCTTTTGGTTAACATTTATCGGGCATTTTTTTCTCATCCTTTTAACTTATCCGTGTCTTTGTGTTTAAAATAGACTTCTCTTAAAAATGTATCACCGGATCTTTTCTTCTTAAATGCATTTGGCAATTTCTGCTTTTACGTTGATATGTTTAGATCATTTTATTTAATATAATTTTTTATTTACTGGATAAATATTTACCATCATGTCCTTTTGCATACTTTTTAATCTTTGTTTCCTTTTTTTGCCTACTTTTTAGTCAAGTAAATTTTATCATTCCATTTTATAGTCACTACTAGCTATTACTAATTATTTTATCATTCTCAAGTTTTTGTTATTTTCTTGAGATTTACATTGCTCATTCTAAAATAATCAAAAAGGTAAGAATCTGATTTAAAGGAAATTTATTCCAGAACAAAATTTGAGGAAAAGCCACCTGCCTGAGGAGCATGGATTCCAAAGCGTGCAAGTCAGTGCTCCAAAGTGTGGACGTCTGGGATTGCTTATATAGGGAAAGCTCATGGGAGTTTAACAGAATTTCATTTTTCTATGTAAGACATAATGCACAGCTACAATAATCTGACTAGTTGAGGTGGTCTTTTTGTTTCTGGAAACTATATTTAGCAGCCTACACTGAAGATATAACTATCATGGCCTCTTGGGTGCCATCAGGTCTGAGAAAGGTACAGAAAGATAAAGAAAGCAGTTAATTCATAACAAAGGTCCATGATTGGAAGCGGGCAGTCTGTTCTCTGGTCTCTCATAGGCATTTATGGCAACAAGAACAATTAGAGAGTTTAATCTGAAAGTAGAACTGCAAACACACTACTGACTCAGTCTCCAGAGCTTAGCTTTCCCCTTAGCATAATAGATTTAGAGAGTTCTAAAATTTTATTTATTTTACACACTATAAATTCTAATGAATCATAGTCAACCTTCATGTAATATTATGTTGCTTCATATACAGTATGAGAATCTTATTCTTGCACATTTCCAATTTCTGTATTTATGCTATTTTGTTGTACCTTTTACTTCTGTTTATGTTAAAACGCGAAAAGCTGGCCAGGTGCGGTGGCTCACTCCTGTAATCTCAGCACTTTGGGAGGCCAAAGCAGCCAGATCACGTGAGGTCAGAAGTTTGAGACCAGCCTGACCAACATGGTGAAAACCCATCTCCACTAAAAAATACGAAAATTAGCCGAGTGTGGTGGCAGGCACCTGCAATCCCAGCTAATCAGGTGGCTGAGGCAGGAGAATCGCTTGAACCCTGAAGGCAGATGTTATAGTGAGTAGAGATTACGCCACTGCACTCCAGTCTGGTGACAGAGCGAGACTCTGCCTCAAAAAAAAAAAAAAGCTTTGCTATATTTACTTTAGGCACTTATACTTTGAGTTATCTAAAATAAGAAAATTGTTTTCATATTGACCTTTAACAGTTTTTCAAAAGTCTGTGCCTTTTGTATAGATCCTAGGTCCTCTCAGGTACCAATTTCTGCTTAAATAACTTCTTTAAGAGTTCTTTTAGTGTATGTTTACCGGCAATAAATTATTTCAGCTTTTGGTTCACTTAATAACACATGTATTTTTCATTTATTTAAAAGTATTTGATATTTGTTTGTTTTCTTTTTCTTTTAGCTTTGTATTGTTTCCTAAGGTAGGTGGTTTGTTCTTTTCCCTTCCCCTGCCTTAATTACTTAATTAGTCTTTACATATGCCCTGAAGAATATAGTGTTCACTGCCTTCACCCAGTGACTTCAACCCTCTACCCTTTCTTTTTTTTTTTTTTTTTTTTTTTTTTTTTGAGATGGAGTTTCACCCTTATTGCCCAGGCTGGAGTGCAGTGGCATGATCTCGGCTCACTGCAACCTCCACCTCCCGGGTTCAAGCGATTCTCCTGCCTCAGCCTCCTGAGTAGCTGGGATTACAGGTGCCCGCCACCACGCCCAGCTAATTTCTGTATTTTCAGTAGAGACGGGGTTTTACTATGTTGGCGAGGCCAACATACCTCAGAAGATCTGCCCACCTTGGGCTCCCAAAATGCTGGGATTACAGGTGTGAGGCACCTCGCCTGGCCCAAACTTGTACTCTTTAGAGAAGGGTCCAGGCAGGGCTGGAATCTATTCCACAACAGTGGCCACTCTCCCTCTCAGGCTGCACCACTGAGGGGCCTTTCTCAGGTCTCCCACCTCACCCTTTAAATCTGTACTGGCCTTTTACTGCTACATCCTAAAGAACCCACATTTAGCAGCTAAAGCAACACTCAGATGATCTCACTAGTTGTGTGGGCAAGGCGTGCACGCCCAGGTTCCCTGGGTCTGCGATTCAGGACCTCTCATGGGGTGCATGCAGGATCCTGGCTGGGGCTGCAGATTTTTGGGGAATTGATCCGCCTCAGAGCTCACCTCCGAGTTGTTGGCGGGGTTCGATCTCTTAAGGCTGTTGTGCTGAAGGCTTCAGTTCCTAGCTGGCAGTTGGGCAGTGGCTGCCATCAGCCCTTTGCCATGTGGGCCACCCAAACTTGCTTCTTGAGAACCAGGACATAAGAAGAGCTGGGGACAGAAAGTGCCAGCAAGCAGGACAGAAGTAATCTTCCCTTACAACCCAATCTTAAATGGACATTCCAACATTTTTGCTGTATTATAACCATCAGAAGCAAGTCCCCAGGTCTAGCACACGCAAAAGGGGCAAAGATTACACAAGGCAGTGAATACCAGGAGGCCAGATCACTGAGAGCCACTTTAGAAGCAGCCTGCTGCACTCCAGTTTCTGTCCCTCAATGATTCACATTTCTTCGAAATGCATCGTGCATTCACTTCCTCCTGAGGACTTTAGAAGTCTCATTTCATGACAGTGGCAGTTCAAAGCCCATAATCTCATTATTTAAATTAACTCCACCTCTTGGAGCTGGTCCATAAAGAAGACTCTACAGAAGTGAGCAAATTTCCCTTGTACCTGTGGCTGCTAGGGTTACTCTATATTCATCCTAAGCTATATTTGCTCTTTAGAAACCCACCGACTCTTTTAGATGGGTTCTTCCTACCTTCATGGAGCTCTTACCCTTGTCTTCTCTCCATGCTCTGCCCCAGGTCAGCCAGGGTTCGCAGCCTATGTCTCTTATTATTGTAGGAGGTGCTTCGCTTTCCTTCATTTCAAACTATTTAATTGTCCTGCAACCTCAGCTCTCTGACGGGTTCAGAAAGTCATGACCCCAAATATCATTTGTTTTAAAATGTAATTTTAATAAAGACACATTTTCCAGATGTCTACACCATCAGCAGAAGCTGGATGTTCTGGCAGTAATTTTATGACCTTATAACTCAGTACTTTTAAAAAGTTAAGTATATGACAGATCCAGCTCCCCGCATATGCTGTTTTGACCTTCATCCCTTAGTGTCCTGATGTAGCCTCTCCAACCTCCTCACATAAATAAGATTACACTAAACATGACTCAAATCTGGAGATGACACTTCCCAAGATAGATGGTACTTTCAACAGACTTTGTTAATAAGTGTCTTTGAAATATAGTCTCATTATGGAAATAAGTATATTAATGTATAAATGTAAAACTAGTTCATATAGTTCTTTTTACTATTCCAAAATTGTATCTAAAACACATTTTTTTAAAATTTCAATTTATGCTTTATTTTATCAAGTGTCTTTTAAAATTTTAGTCTGACCTTGTTTCTTGAAGTATTGCTAAACTGGTAAGTATGTATAGTATATCATTTCAAGGATGTAGCAGCCTCAGAATCATAGTGATACAGCAACTGTAAGACTATCTAGCATATTTTAAAACTGAGGGTGATGAGGAAACAGTCTACAAAATATACAATCACATTTGATGAAATACCATTTACAAAGAAAAATTGATGAGAGTCAAATGAATAATAAATGTATGTCAGTTTATTGAACACACTAAGAAAATATGAGTTTTGTGAACTGGCAATTTTTGTAACCAGCATAAACTCTTACCCCACTGTCTTGAAAAGGAAGTACTACCTTGTAAGTTGTCCCTTGATAAGTATTTAATAACATGAAAAAAATATAAAGAACTCAAAAAAGGCAGATAATGTGAAAACCTGTTCCATGCTGTAAAAGGTGATCTATATTTCAGTGACTTGGATGCTTGAAGGTGGGTGGAGGCAGCTGTGATCCCCCAGCTTTTATTTATTTATTTGTTTATTTATTTATTTATGTTTATTTTTGAGACAGTATCTCGCTCTGTCACCCGGGCTGGAGTGCAGTGGCATGATTTGGGTCACTGCAACCTCCACCTCCTGAGTTCTAGTGATTCTCATGCCTCAAGTCTCCCGAGTAGCTGGGACGGCAGGCCGGCACCGCCATGCCCGGCTAATTTTATTTTTATTTTTTGTAGAGATGGGTTTCACCATGTTGGTCAGGCTGTTCTCAAACTCCTGACCTCAGGTGATCTGCCCGCCTCAGCCTCCCAGTGTGCTGGGATTATGGGTCTCAGCCACCTTGACTGGCTCTCTTCATCTTTTAGCTCCTGAAACATCTGGGTGTAAAATGTAGTCATCCACATCACATTCTCCCGTTCTACCATGGTACAGCCTTGTAGTTCTGAGAGTTCTTGTTTTCTTCTCTGTTTCTATGTGTGCTTCTGGATAAGAATACACTCTATTGTTTGGTTCAGTGTCAGGACTGTTGTCGAGGCTTTCTGCTTCCTGTTTGTCACCTGTAGCTGCTGGCACAAATGAGGAAAGCTGGCATTTGCACAGAGGTGTATACTAATGTATTAGTCCATTTCACACTGCTGATAAAGACATAGCAGAGACTGTGTAATTTATAAAGAAAAAGAGGTTTAATTGACTCACAGTTCCACGTGGCTGGGGAGGCCTCATACTCATGACAGAAGGTGAAAGGCACATCTTACATGGCAGCAGACAAGAGAGAATAATGGAACTTCTGCTGGGACACTCCCCTTTGAAACCAACTGATTTCCTGAGACTTATTCACTATCATAAGAACAGCATAAGGAAGACCCCGCTCTATGATTCAATTACCTTCCATCAGGTCCCTCCCATGAGATGTAGGAATTGTGGGAGCTATGATTCAAGATGAAATCTGGGTGTTTGCTACGACAGCGTTCTGTAATTTGGCAGGAATCCAGTAGATACTGTTCATTGCTCAGTATCACTCATCTCATCCATAGGTCATAGTGTCTTGGTTGTTTCAAACTAAAATAACACTACAACAACCATTTAGCCCATTTATAAAACATCATCTAGGATCATTTAGAAAATCCTCTAGGGTCACTTAGAAATCTATTTATCTTCAGTGAATATGTCATAGTCACATATCACCTGATATGGCAGATCCCATTACCGTTCTGGTGCAGCGTCTAGGCATCTAAGATCTTTCTCCAAATTGGTGGCTACAGGCAAAGGGTCTTCCTGTGACTATGCACAGGACTTATTTCATAACTGGAGTTCCACACTGTCTGATGAAAATTTTATTTGGGTGAAATATCTTAGGTCCTTTATTCATTTGTTAGATCAGTAAAAACTTCCAAAAGAAATGCTGTGCTATATAAGTATTTTAATTTTCATTGAGAAACACACTGAATATCCATGATTGATGGAATTCATTTAAAAACATTCAAACAATATTTAGAAGTCTTCCATTGTACTGTGTAATTCTGAAAATGCCTTTTATGAGATGTACAAAGTTTAAATATTCCAACAATACTCTGCGCATTGTGCTAGATACGTTGGAGAGAGTTTAAAAATGGAAGAGACTTAGAGTAAAAATTCATATACATTTAAAGGAAAATACAACTATTGAATATCTTGGATTCAGGAATCCAATAAGCTTTTGGAAGTAATGTTCACACTCTCCTCTCTCATTTATTTTAAATAAAACCAGAAACTGTTAGTAAAATAATACTTTTTTTTATCAAAAAGAATTGAATTATAATTGGGACACCCTTTTAAATGTAGGAAAATTTACTGATATATGAAGTCCAAGAGATTCATAAATGATGATCTTATCTGAATTTCAGAGCTCCTGTCTCAACTAGATATATCTGGAATGTGTAAGGTATAAACAATATTCACCCATTAGGACTTTGAAACTTTGAAGTTCAATGCATTGACTCTACAGGTGGCCAACCCATGTTCATGTATTCTTAATTGCTCTTTAGAGACTCAGAGGGTAACAATCTAAGTCTGCACACTTTCCTTGGGGATAAATAAAAACAGAGCAGCAAGAATAAAGGCACTTGGAAAACCATCTTATCTTTCAACCTGAGCTCTGGTCTCTATTTTCTTATATTCTAAGTTAATCTTATCACCGACATTGACAACTTTCAAGGGAGCTTTACTTTTTATTTTTTTTTGAGATAGCAGTGGTTTTAATAAGGATTATTTCACTGTTATATAAATGTCAATCTATGTTGAATATGAGTTTCTGTAAAAATGTCATTTTAAAATTTTCATCAATGGTCATTAATTTCAGTGTCCTCAATAATCTATCTTCTCAACACTATTATTTCATGAAACTCATAATGGACGTACCAGAATGAATAGAACCTAATGTGAGTTCTTCATTTGGGAAGATAATTAAAACAATATTAGTGTATTCCTGGACTGTGTAATAGTAACCTGCTATATTTATAGATACATATTCAAAGGCAATACTGTTGTCTCTGTGAGAGTGCACATGGAGCATGTCTGTTGCCTTGGAAATTGAAGCAAAGGAGGGCACTAAATCCTCATTCTTATCTGTCATGGAAAGTATGAAAAGTACCAGCAGGTAAGCCTGGTGTGTTCAGATTTGACTTGCAGGAAGGCTTGCCCATAAATGGGTTGACATATAAAAAATGGCTATATAAAAATTCCTAAATGAGGAAGGTAAATGTATATATTTTTGATCAATAAAGATAAGGACACATCAAAGCAATGCTTAGTGCCAATAAACTATGCCCATAAATGTAAACCATTTTGATTTTAGGTAAATTTTCTCTCTCCAAACACATTTATCTCTGACTTACTACATAAATATGTACAAACGTATACTTCATGTATGAAAATGAAATAGCTACACAATAATTTTTTCCACAAAATGAATATCAGGGAAGTCTTTTCTGCCTTTATTTTTATATTTACTGTAGTAAGTGTTATGCCAGTGCAAGTAATATGATATATTTTTACTTCAGAGCGTAAACATATAAAGAAATGGTAAGAATTTTAGATAAAAATGTATTCTAATAATGCTATCCTATCTGCTTACTACTAATGATTTCCTAAGATATTAGAGTCCTGACTGGTAGGTAGTTTTCATCACGCATACATGAGTTCTGATGACAGGGCTTGGTTTGAATCCTGGCTACCCTAATTTATTGAGGCTTGTCCAACTTTTAAAAAGCTACTTATTTCAATAAGCCTGAGATGCATGGTTGTGAGCTGAATTGTGTGAATCAAATTCATATGTGGAAGTCCTAATCCCCAGTACCTTATAATATGACTGTATTTGGAGATGGAGTACTTAAAGAAGTGATTAATATGAAGTCTTTGGGTAGGCCCTAATTCAGTACAACTAGTGTCCTTACAAGAAGAGATCAGGACACAGACACAGACACAGGGAAGACCACGTGAAGACACATGAAGAAAGAGGCTATCTGCACAAGGAGAGAGGCCTCAGAAAATCCAACCCTGCCAGCACGTTGACCTCTAACTTCCATCCTCCAGGACTGAGAGAAGGCAAAATTCCGTTGTCTCTGATGCCCAGTCTGTAGTACTGTGTGATGGCTGGCCATGCAGACCAGGACCTGTGCATCCTTGGAAAAAGTGGAAAAAATGGAAATATATCTGTATATATCACATCATATATATATATATGGGCTGTATTGACGATTAACTAAGTTGTTGCTAATCAGTTATACTCTATTTGCACCTCACTCACATTTCATAGTTTTGGTCTATAACTCTTGCCTCTCTAATTATCACTTATATAATAGTTTCCCTGGGCTGCTGCCCTGTTTCTTACTGAATATGACAATATGTGGCTCCCAGTGGAACACTCTGGGCACAGTTGGTTTCAACAGACTTGGTCAATTTGTATCATTATTTTCAGCAGACTATGACCAGAATCTTATTGTTTAGAAACAAGTTTGTATGTAGAGTATTTCTTGTCACATATGATCAATGAACTTCAGACATAAAATCTGAAGACATAAATAATCAATGCCTGTCACATATGATCAATAAACTTCAGACATAAAATCTGAAGACATAAATAATCAATGCATCTCAGAAAGTATAAAATTAAATAAAATCTTTGAATAAAATAATATTAATTAGGCCTAATTTGGATAGTGTAAAACAAGATAAAAATTAAAGTTTGAAATATAATAACTCGTAAGATTAGAAGTGAGAGAGACTTTAGTGTATTAGGGACTAAAAAAGAGAATATTATAAATTCAATAACTTGTTATGTTAAAAAGGCATGCAAAAATTCTAAAGCAATTATTAACTGGCCATATATAAGATGGATAGCTTCTAATATAAAGAAAGAAAAGCATTTTGAGAAACAGAACGATATACTTAAAAGTCACTAATAAATAAAAAGATGTCAAGATAAGAAAAAATAAGGTAAAATAAGAAAATTTGAGAATCACAACATAAGATGAAATAAATACATCCAAATACATGACCAATGACTATCAGCATACATTTATTTTTCCAATATCAAACTTAGATTGCTAAATTCCACTCTCATACTGAAAATTCTGGTTCACAAAATAATTCTCTATCCTATGTCTAAGAATATTAAGATAACTATATGAAGAATGCTACCACCAACATTATCTCTCAAAGGAGGTAGTTTTAGATTTTCTCACAGTTCTTTTTATTCTCAGCTTGCATACTGTTTGAGTTGTTATTTCATATATTGCATTTTTAAAGTACTTGGAATAGTTGCACTCTGCAAGGTTTTGTCACCAATTGATATGCTTTCGTTCATTTTTAGTTCATTTTTTACTTGTTTTTAAGAGCTCGACTTAAAAATATGTACATTGTTTTCATATTTCAATACGGTATGTTAAAAAAAGATTAACTTCTATTCCTTACTGCTCAATTCTGTTCCCTTCCTCTTTCATAACTATTCAAAATATTTTGGTTTATTCTTCCATGTTTAAATATGAACATATATGTATGTGCATATATTCTTTAACTTTTAGATGAACACATTCCTATGCAATTTGCTTTTATTCATTGAGTCCAATCCAAAACAGTAATGTAGGCAAGAACCTCATGTCTTCTTAGCATTTCAGAGCTGTTTAATCGGCCCCATTGGGGGCTTAGTCAACAAATCTGCTATCCATGAACATTTTGGTTATTTCCTAACTTATATACTATAAGTAGTGCTGCACAAATTAGAACACAAGCCTATGCATTTTTGTAGATTTAATGCAAAATCGAGTATTAATTTTCATTTTATCTTCTTCAAAACATATTAGCTGAACTCCTTATTTATTTAATAATTGATATAGTCCGAATATGTTCCCTTAGATTCATTTGTTGAAACTTAGTTGCCCTTGTGATTGTATTAATAAATAAGTCCTTTGGGAGGTGATTAAACTATGAGAGCAAAGCCCTCATGAGTGGGATTAGCAGTCTTATAAAAGGACTGGAGAGAAGAAGCATTTGCCTTTTTTGCCCATCCCTCCCTTCTGCCAGTGCTCCCCCCTCTCCAGAAGGCACAGCGTTAATGCAGTATCTTATGTACATAAGGCAGCCCTCACAGGATGCTGAACCTGCAGGCACCTTGGCCATGGACTTCCCAGCTCCAGAACTGTGAGAAATGAATTTCTACCATTCATAAATTACCCACTCTAGAATGTCTTTATAGTGGCACAGATGGCCTAAGGTAGTGATTACCTTACGGTTTATAGTATACTTCCTTAGTCTATGACAATCAACCCTCAAGTAATATAATGTCACCTGCCCATGTACCATTTCTGGGGTTCATTTTTCTTTTTGTAGATCTAGGTTTGTGTCTATTTCATTTTTCCTTCCCCCTAAGGACTTCCTTTAGTTTCTTGCAGTGTGAGTTTGCTGTTGATGAAGTCTTTCAGTTTTTGTGCAGTGAAATAGTCCTTATTTTTGCCTCTGTTTTTGAAAGATAATCCAAAAAAATTATACTTTATTGTATGAAACTCTAGGCTGCTTTTGGGCCATCTTTCACTTGGTTAAAAAATTCGCTCTTCCTCGTTTACCTCTAATATACCTAAACCATGACCTATAATCGTCCTAATTTATGCTTTTTTTCTGATGAGAAATATGTTTGCTCATATACAATGTGTCTTTTCTTCTCTCAAATACAATTAATTTTAGTTTTCTCTTTGTCACTAGTTTTAAGAATTTTGAGTGCAGTATCACGTGGTGTAGCTTCTTTTGCTTGATGTTCATGGAACTTCTGGAATCTGGAATCTAGGGGTTCATAATTTTCAAAATTTTTTTGTTTTTTAATAGATGGGATCTTGCTCTGCCACCTGGGCTGTGGTGTGGTGGCATGATAATAGCTCACCGCTACCTCAAACTCCGGAGCTCAAGTAATCCTCCAGCTTCAGCCTCCTGAGTAGCTTGTACTACAGGCACAAATGTGGCTAATTTTTAATTTTTTTTTTGTAATGATGGGGTCTCACTGTGTTGCTCAGACTGGTCTGAAACTCTTGACCTCAAGTGATCCTCCCGCCTTAGTATCCCAAAGCACTGGGATTACAAGTGTGAGCCACTGCACCTGACCTCAATTTCTTTTTAAATGGTAATTATTCTTTGAATATTTTTTCTATCCCCGAATCTTCTTTAGGGACTCCAATGACACATATATTAGGCTGCTTGAATTTTTCGCACAGTTCCCTGATGTGAGGACTTCATATTTGTTCACTTGTTTCTTCTGCACTTTATTTTTCATCTCAGCTATAGTATTTGTTTATCTCTAAAATTTCCAAATTGGGTCTTTGAAAATATTTGCCATATCTTTACTTAAGATACCCAATCTTTATCTTCTTGAAGGTATGAATTAAATTATACAAAATATTTAAAGTCATTTTCTATCATTCCTATCATTTGTGTCATTCTGCATCTGGGGCTTCTCTTGATTAATTTTTCTTCTTCTTCTGAGTCATATTTTGTGCCATTATTGAGTGACTTTATTTTTTCATCAGTTGCCTAATCTTGTGGAGTTTAGCTTTGGGAGCTGTATAGGCAGGACAAGAAATGCCTTTCATTTAGGGGTAATCTTTCACGAATCCCAAGGCCATACACTTCTGAGCATCTATCTGGTTGTGCTTTATTTAGAAAACTTTCCATGCTGCTGAGGGAGTACCAATAACATTAGTGTGAGCTCCCAAATGTGTTCCTTCTACCCCCTTATGAGTGGTTCTTTCCCTGGCCTCAGGAAGCCAGCACATGCATTGATCCGTCCCATGGTTAGATGCACATGGGCGTCCTCCAGAGCTCTGAAGCTTGGCCACTGCGCAGCTCATTTACCCTGTGAATTGCAGCTGCCCTGGCTTTCCTGGCCACCTGGTTCCATTCTTTCAATTCTGGGAGACAACCAGCCTCAACTTGAGTGTGTCCTTACCAGGCTGTGACCTGAAACTCTCCCAGAAGGTAGCTGGGAAAATCTTAGCTCAACCTCTTCCCTTTATCTCAAGGATCACTGTCTAGAGTTGCCAAATGTCCAATATCTGAAAAACATTTTTTTTTTAATAATATGTGTTTTTAGTTCAAGGGGGAGGTGTTTTTACTGGATGTTGACTCTAATTAACAGTTTATTTGTCTCCATTAAAGATGTTATTTTCAGCATTCTTTTTTTGAGAAGTGAGCTGTTGATACTATCATCAATTCACTTAAATTTCTTGTCCTTGCCAAGATTTTTCTCAGTTTTTATTTTTCGACAGCTTGAGTATGTGTTCCTAATGATATTTTCTACATTGTTGTCTTAACTTGGTATTACATGCTTTTTAAAATTTGGTTATTTTTTTTAACCACTTCTGGAACATTCTTAAGAATTGCCTTTTTTTTTCTATTTATGTGAGTTTTGAAATTTATTGAGATGAAGTAGTTCATTGTACTTTGACGATTTACAGAATATCTACATGGTCTGTGAATATATCCCCATTATTATCTTTACTATTACTTTATGATTTTTGTTTGTTTGTTTAGTTGTTTGTCTAATTTCGTCCTAAATATCACCATTTCCCTATTCTTATTTCAAAACACAAACCCAGGACATAGTGACTTTCTTTTTTTGAGCTAGAGTCTTGCTCTGTCACCAGACGCCAGGCTGGAGTGCAGTGGTGCAATCTCGGCTCACTGCAACCTCCGTCTCCTGGGTTCAAGCAGTTCTCCTGCCTCAGCCTCCCAAGTAGCTGGGATTACAGGCATGTGCCACCATGCCCAGCTAATTTTTGTATTTTTAGTAGAGACAGGGTTTCACCATGTTGTCCAGGAGGGTCTTGATCTCTTGACCTTGTGATCCGCCCACCTCAGCCTCCCAAAGTGCTAGGATTACAGGCGTGAGCCACCACGCCTGGCAACTTTCTATATTATATTTGTTTAATCTCACTTTTTTGCTCTTACATTTATTATTTGTTTTAATTTAGTTTTTTACTTATTGACATGGGTACATAGGTAATCAAGATCTTAATAAACTTTATTTTGAGAATAGTTTTAGAATTACAGAATATTTGCAAAGAAAGTATAGGATTTCCCTATAACTTGCACTCAGTAACATTATGAAAAAAGTAAATTAATATTGGACATTTGTTAAATTTTTTAAAAAAGTTGATTAGTAACTAAAATTCATTCTTTATTGGGGTTTCCTTCATTTTTATCCCCCTTTTTTTTCTATTTTGGGATACCACATTCCATTTTGGGGAGGAAGATAACAGGTTAAGTAACATTTTTATCATGTCATACTAAAGATATACAAATTATCAGCGTGACTTCTATGGTTGATATTGAGCTTGATCACCTGGCGGAGGTAATGTTTGCCTTGTTTTCTGCCAAAATCCACCTGCTTTTGCACAGTATACTCCTGGGAGGAAGTCAATGTACACAGCCTGAACTTAAGGAGTAGAGAGTTGTGCCTCACCTTCTTGAGATGAAGTATCCAAATTACTGAAAATTATTCTTCAAGGGAGATTCTTTGTTTTTTTCCCTATTTTCAAAATTTATTCAATGATCTACTTCTGTAAATGTGAATTCATGAATATTTATTTCAAACTTTGGTAATAATCCATTAGCACTTTATTCATGTTGTTTCTTAGGCTGCTTCAGCTTTGACCATTAGGACTTTTAGTGGGGTTTGTGTCCATTTGACATATTCCATTACTGTGTGTACATGTGTGTGTGCACCCAGCACTTCTTTACTTCCTGCCATAATAGGCTGCTCCAGGCTTATCTTGTATATTTCTTGTTAGCCCTAGAATCCACCATTTCTCCAAGGATATTAATTTCTATTTATTGGAGAACGGTTTTAGATGCTGAGACCTAGGTGCCTAAGCTCACTGTTTCTGGGGTTTCATTGCTTCTAAACCCTCTCAGGTGACAGAGCAAAAAATTGTTTCAGTGTACATTAACCTGCATGTTTACACGTACCTGTAAATACTTTCATATGTAAATACCTGTATCTATATTTGGTTAAATATAAATTCACACTGATGTCTTCAATTCTAATTAATTGATTATCACTAGGATCATTCTAATTTCCATTCTCTTCTTATCTATAAAATCCTGCTCCAACAATGAGAAACCTCACTCCATTATTTGCCATCTATTAACTTCACTTTGAAATTTCAGGATACGTGTATTGGAATACCAAAATTGCTCACCATGGATATAACTTTATCACTGGAAATGCAATGCCTATGTAGTGTCTTTTGCCTTACTTTCATAGATTCCATTTATTTCCAAATTTAATCCATCAGGCGTTTTTTTTTTTCCTATTTTCTTCAAGGACAGCATACTTGTCATGGTGAACCTAGTTGAATATTGTGATTTGTATTTGTATTATCAAAATAATGCATGCATACTATTCTGATTTTTTCTTTGCAATGTATCATTATCAAAATCCAATATATTCTTTATAACTGTTTTTTTAAAAAATGATTTTATTTATTTATATTTTAGAAATGGGGTCTCACTGTGTTGCTCAGGCTGGAGTATAGTAGTTATTCACAGGAGTGATCATAGGGTGCTATAGCCTTAAACTTCTGGGCTCAAGCAATTATCCTGCCTCAGCCTCTTGAGGACCTGGGGCTATAGGCATATACCACTATGCCAGATGCATAATGCTTTTTAGATGTCTGCTTAAAAATCTGATCTTGATACACATATATGTGTATGTATGTGCACATATGGGTGTGTGTGCATATATTGCATACTTAGATATATACTTTCTCTTTGTAATTTTATGTTAAATGGATACAGCAGGATAGGTGAGTACACATGCACTTTATCTCAGTCATAACAATGAGAACGGCCATAAGTATCAGTAAAATGCACTTAGATAAAAATTGTAGTGACCTCTGGGTGATCATATAAACATTTTTCAACACTAGTTTTAATTTTACAACTTTTCTATATTGAGCATATATTAGATTTAAATATGAAACAAAATTACTAAATAAATAACTGAAAGTATATGAAACATAGACATTTCTCTCTATGTATTTCTCTCCCCTTGACATACTTTTTCAATTTCCTCAATTTTACTTATATTTAGCATTCCAGTATTTACTTGTCGTAAATATTATAGTATCGTTTTCTAAAGGAAATGTAATTTGCATTATTGCATAGTGAATGAGATAACAATACATATGCACCAGCTGAATGCTGCGTAAGATTCTGTCTCTAAAGGATTTTCCCAATTTGATAATAATATTATTACTATTAAACTTAGATCTAGGCTGGGTCTACATTTTTGCAATTGCAAATTGTGTTGCTATAAACATGCATCTGCAAATGTCTTTTTCACATAGTGACTTATTTTCCTCTGGGTAGATACCCAGTAGTGGAATTTCTGGATCAAATGGTAGTTCTACTTTTAGTTCTTTAAGGAATCTCATACTGTTTTTCATAGTGGTTATACTAGTTTACATTCCTACCAGCAGTGTACAAGTGTTCCCTTTTTTCCACACACATGCCATCATCTATTATTTTCCGATTCTTTAATTATGGCAATTCAAGCAGGAACAGGTAGTATCCCATTGTGGTTTTAATTTGCATTTCCCTGATAGTTAGTGATAATTTTTTCATATGTTTTTTAGCCATTTGTATGTCTTCTTTTGAGAATTGTGTATTCATGTCCTTTGCCCACTTTTTGATGGGATTATTTGTTTTCATATTGCTGATTTGTTTGAGTTCTTTGTAGATTCTGGATATTAGTCTTTTGTTGGATGCGTAGATTGTGAATAGTTCCTTCCATTCTGTGGATTGACTGTTTGCTGATTATTTCTTTTGTTGTGTAGAATTTTTTAGTTTAATTAGGTCCCATCTATTTATTTTTGTTTTTGTTGCATTTGCTTTTGGGTTCTTGGTCATGAACTCTTTGCATAGGCCAATATCTAGAAGAATTGTGCTGATGTTATCTTCTAGAATTTTAATGGTTTCAGGTCTTAGATTTAAGTATTTGATTCATCTTGAGTTAATATTTATATAAGGTGAGAGATGAAAATCTAGTTTCATTCTCCTACATGTGGCTTGATATACCTTGGAATATTACTCAGTCATAAAAAGAAATGAAATAATGGCATTCACAGCAACCTGGATGGAGCTGGAAACCATTATTCCAAATGAAATAACTCAGGAATAAAAAACCAAACATTGTCTGTTCTCACCTATAAGTGGGAGCTAAGCTATGAGAATGCAAAGACAGAAGAATGATATAACAGGCTATGGTGACTTCAGGGTTGAGGGATAAAAGACTACAAATTGTGTATGATGTACTCTGCTTGGGTGATGGATGCACCAAAATCTGACAAATCACACCTAAAGAACTTATGCATATAACCAAACACCAACTGTTCCCCCAAAACTATAGAAAGAATGATAATAATAAAAGAAAATGAATACAAGTAAAATAAATTTAGATCTATTTAATTAAGATCTTTTCAATTTTTGGACCTTATTGTTTTTCTATTTTATATGTTTTTTCAATTATATGTCTAAGTTTTTGTATGACACAACCAAATTTTATAGAATAAAAATCATTTTGTATTATTATTTTTAATTGACATAATAATTGTACATAATGATGAGGTACAGTATGATATTTCAATACATGTACACAACATATCAGGGTAATTGGCATATCCATCACCTCAAGCACTTATCACTTCTTTCCTCTGACATACATTTTCATAATATTTTTGGATAGGAAACTAATTTTCTGAATTCCATATATCCAATATTTTTGTGATCCGTGATAGCTAGGAACTGTCACATTTAAGTTGATGTGTTTTAAATTAGAAATATTGAAACACACCCCCTATTAAGTAGAACTTGGATCAAACTTTAACTTTCTTATTGAGTGTTTGGGCCAGGCGTCCTTTCATTCCATGGTGTTTGTGTTTTACTGCTGAAATAAAATGCATGTAGTACTTGATGATAATTTGAAGCTGACCTCTAGAAACTTAGTTTCCATTGGAAATAATTCATTTAATGGATTTCTCAACTAATCAGAGACAATTAATTTATAATCTTTGATGCAGAAAGAAATCCCAAGCAACATGAGCAGCAGTCTCTTTATAATCATGCACTTTCACTGCACAGCAGTAACTCACAATCAATAGGTAGTCACATCTGATTAGCATCCCAAATTTAGAGAGCGCACTGTCTCATTCTCAGGGTTCTCAGGAACGTGTGTGATTTGGGCCTGTATTAACCGACATACTCCATTCTAAATCAAATTGTTAATCCAACACATAGGAAATTTCTAAGAACTGGCTACCTTACCCAAAGTTCCAGGGTTTTCAAGTGAATGTAGAGAAAGCTTTTCCCTTCCAGTTCACTCTTACTCTCTCTAAAATTATGCCAGTCACAGTTCTCAGCTGATCATCTGTACAGATGGATTCTTTTGAAGTCTAGCCTCACAGATTCTTCAGCTCATCGCCAACGAACCTGTCTTCCTCCCTGCTTCAGTCACTCATTCCACCAGTTATACCCTGAGACTTTATCATTACCTACTCAAGTCCCCCTCTCCAAATGTTATTAGTAAAATTTTACTGTCTTCCTAGTTAATTCTGCCTTTTCATATCAGCTTTTCGTGTACTGAAAATCTATCAAAAGTCTGGCTCCAAATAAATAGTCTTCGATGTACTAATCTTACCACAATTTATTAACAACCACCCCGTTTATTCTTCACCTTTGATTTAATTTATCCAATTTAAGTTAATTGGTCATTCCTTATACACTTTCCCTTGGTCGTGATCAAGATTACCTTGACTCCTTAATAGGGCAATAAAAACTTTGATTAAATTCCTACCTTTGACCACCACATCTCCTGTGCCCTGAAAGCTATTGTGACTAAAGAAAAATGTGTAACCGTGCTGAAGGGTGACTGTTTCAGTTCCCAGTCCCTGTGCTGAATGGGGTCATTCATTCTCACCAGCAATTGTGCTACCTTTCTCTATCCTACCCCTTTTTCAAAACTTCATATCTTATCTATTTTTCTCTAACCTAGGCTTCCCCCACTCATACTCAGTTGAAAAATCTTGCATTTTATTTCACTGTGAAACTGCTGTTTCTTGTATCTTCCTAGATGGGTTCCTACATATTCCAACTTCTCTCTTGTTATTGGTGGTCAATATATAGATATCTAGATATATAGCTATCTAGATATCTAGATATCTAGATATATAGCATCTAGATATCTAGATATCTAGATATATACGCAGAGAGAGAGAGAGACAGGGGAGTCTCTCTCCGATATATATCTATAGATATATACAGATATATATCGAGAGAGAGAGAGATTTTCATACAGACAAGCTTGGAAAGATAAATGGAAATTTTGAGAATTTTAAGACAAGGATACAAGGAAAGAAATAGTTAAGCATCAGAAATGTGAGGTACTTTCATGCTTGAGTATAAGTATGTGTTTTTAAAGTCTTTTTTAGCCAAACATCCTCAAGAAATCTGTGGTACTTTTACACTGTGATTCTAGGCTGTTCGTTTCTGTCAACATGTTTATGTTTTCTTAATTTTGCAATCTTATAATAACACAATGCCTCGAGTAATTGAATGTATGACTTTTGCTACTTCAGGTCTCTAAAAGGTTATTCAGGCACATAAACTAAGTCATTGTCTTCGGTTTGGTAGGACTAGTATGATAGACTCTAGCTTGTTGAGTCTGTTTTAAAAATTAATTTTAAAAAATAACCTTTAGCTCATATTACTACGTTTTATTTTTGCTTGATAGGTAGCCCAATAATAGGTTCTTCTCTGCTGTTCCCACCCTCATCTTTGAGACTTAAAAACCCTTGGGTTTCTCCTATGAATGCAAATAAACCAGAATTTGTCTGGATAGGATGCATCTCAGTAACTTCCTGTGAAATGCTAACTGATTACATTTCAAGTGCCCAACCACCTTTTTGGTCCATTACCTCTTGGACTAATTCATGTAAATTAAATGATACATTAACTTATAGGTCAAAGTCAAATGTGCCACCCCAGGCAGGAATTTTTGTTCAAATTTCCATTTTGCTTGAAATAAAACTCCTCTTACACTTCAGCAACCTGAATCCGACTTCCAAGCTCTGCGACGACTGATAACACATCACCATGTTTTTCTCCTGGGCATAGACTCCTGTGCCGACATTTATTTCCCCAGAAAATACTTGCTGCCTTGAGTGCTGCCTGTGACAGCAATCAACAAGTTACAAAGATTTTTTTTCCAAATCAGGACCAGATAACTGGGCTTGAAACAGTTTAGTTCCTGTAGATATCACCTCTCCTATTATTTTAATACCACTTTCCTTTCTGAATTTACGGTCTGCAGAGGTATGAAAATGTGGAATGAGAAGGCAAACATAGGTTAACTAAGACTATCACTAAAGATAATACTATAATAAATCATCCTTTAATTTAGAAGTAATTAAGATATATTAAAAGATACATTAAAATAATAAAAAGTAGAGATAGATTAAAAGATAATAATACACTTTAAAATAATAAAATTATAGAAAGGGACACCTGAACACTCACAACAATAACCAAAAGCCAACATTATGTGGTATCTTGGCATCAACTTAGATGCTGAGAACACTGTTCTCTTCCACACAGATAAGTTAATTATTCTAAATAGTATTTCTTTGCTTTCAATCCTTAGACAAATTTGACTGCTTCACACAAATATGAGGCAGGATTATTGATATGGTTTGGCTGAGATTTGTCCGCACCAAAAGCTCATCTTAAATGTTAGTTCCCATAATCCCTACGTGTTGTGAGAGGGACCCAGTGGGAGGTAATTTAATCAGGGGGGTGGGTACCCTCATGCTGTTCTTGTGATAGTGAGTTCTCATGAGATCTGATGATTTTATAAGGGTTTTTTTCTCCATTTGCTCAGCACTGCTCCTTGCTGCTGCCATGTGAAGAAGGACATGTTTGCTTCTTCTTCCACCATGATTGTAAGATTCCTGAGGCTTCCCCAGTACTGTGGAACTGTGCATCAATTAAACCCCTTTTCTTTATAAATTATCTAGTCTTGGGTATTTCTTCATAGCAGCATGAGAACGGACTAATACAGCTTTCATAAGCATCCTTCAGATAAGTTTGACAATTTCATTTTTTAGTGACTCATTCTCTCCAATTTCAGACTTTTCCAGGGCTTCTCCTGCAGGTTGGTGGGATTCACACTTCCTTCTTGACAATCAGGTGTCCACCTTCTTCCACACCGGTTAACTATACTAGGAGTTATTCCCCTAGTATAACTCCAATCATGTCTTTCTTCTTGAAATTGACCCCAAATTCTTAATGTTCTGATGTCCCATATTCCAGATATCACCCATTCACATGAATCTATCAAGGCACTGTAATTTTAACATATGTTTTAGGAGGAATAAATGGTAAATTATGTCACATGCTTTTGAATCCCTGAGTCAAATCTCAGCAGAGTTCAGCTGCAGCTATGGGAAACTGTTTCCTAGAACTCAGTCCCCGGCTGACAGCACCCCATGTCACTGTCATTCTTTCCTAATAATCATCTCCAACTTCCTATGAAGCGTGCTCAGCTGGCATACAAACATAGTCTGAAAACTGGAGGAGGGAACACTCTTGAGTATAATTGCTGGTAAATGATTCATTCTCCTTTTCTTCATATGGATAATTCTCAGAGACATTATTTCTAGCCACTATTAAGTATGTGGATATGTGACCCACAGTCTGATGTCACCTACCTCTATTGCACCATGAAGGCATACCAAGGTCATACCTTTGGCTTCAGGTGTTTGGAGGTACACTGAGAACTAAACCCAGTTCTGGCTCAGAGATGGTTCAGCTCAATATAAGTTGAATGATCTGGTTATGGGTTGATGTTGTACTAATCCCCAGTCAAAGATGAGGGGGTTTAAAGGTGAGAAATAATATTCCCAGAGGCTAAAATGGTGAATGGTATGTAGTGATAGTCTGCTTCATATGGGGCAACATACATATTGAAATAAATATACACATGGACTTCTTTTTTTCTAATATATATTTTATTGTGTTTTAGGTTTTGGGGTACATGTGAAGAACATGCAAGATTGTTGCATAGGTACACACATGGCAATGTGGTTTGCTGCCTTCCTCCCCATCACCTATATCTGGCATTACACATGAACTTCTGAACTGTGACAAATAGTTGTCATTTAGTTAGGATCCTGGAATGAACTAGACTGAAAGGTCTCAGGTAAAGGGAAGAGGCCTGAGGACAGACCTAAAAAGTAGGTCCATCGTGCGTAGTTATGAGATTACAAGACAAGGTCCATAGGAGAACACTGCAGAGCAGGGATTTAACCATTAAGCAATTATCCCCCTCCAGAGGATGTCAGCCAGACTCCATCCTTGGTCCGACAGCACTGCATTTGTGCCTATAAAGAGAATAGCTATGGGGGGTGACACAGGTAACACTTGGATCCTATAGCAAAGTTTCACTCTTATCAAGGCTGGCCTCGGTTTGCTCCTGACTACCACTATCTCATGAGGAAACTAAATATTCACTAAGTGGCATATTGGAGCCTTTCAACCCTAGATTTGCACACAATGAAATTCACAACTAGCCCACAAATGTGGTTGTTGTTCAATTTGTGTTTTCTCTGGTTTTACCCCTATCTGAAGGTCTACCACATACCTGATATGGGTATTCTATATAACATTGCCTGTGTCCACGAGATGGGTTTTATGCTGAAGGAGGTGCAGTGTTCATACATAATCATGACACCCTCTGGCCCTACTATACTGCATTCACAGGAAGCAGCTGACCTCACAGAGCATTGGAAAGGCCTATGGAGAGCCCTGCTAAGGTGACAGCACAGCTTCCATGTGGAAACACTGCTTCCAGGATGTGGTGCATACATTCAGCCAATCCCCATATCCTGCTGTGGGTCTCCACGGTAAAAACACATGGCACGAGAAATGAAGAAGTGGAAGTCCGCGTGACCACTCTCACCTCCACATCATCCCAGTGACTGACTTGAAGACATAGTGTTTGCTTTCCTTCCCCAGATCTCTAATCTCTGCTATATTAATCTCCAGAAGAAGAAATGTGCATAAAAGTAATTAGAAAATTTTCTACTATCTGTTTAATTTGGTGTTAGCATGATGGTAAACCAACAGGCACACACACACACACACACACGCACATTAATTTAATTAAATAAAGACTTAGTATTGATGGCAATGGGAAAGAGAAGGATTTCTGGGCAGACAGGGATGTGTCCCTAGTGGGGCTCAGCCTTCAGGACAAGGACAGTCTGAAGCCTGAAAACTGAGAGGCCAGTTCTGGACACAGTCCACGACTGGAGTGAAAACTTCCATCCCCATCTTACTCATTCTTTCTAGATTGGCTCTTTCTGAATGATGCCTTTTAACCAATTGATTGGTGCCTTTTCCAAGCCTACCCATGGACCAATCAGCAAGCATTCCCCCCATTCTAAGCCCATAAAAAGCCTGGACTCAGCCTCACACAGAACAACCCACTTGTGGGTCCTCTCTCAATACTGAGAGTTTTCTTTCTGTCACTCAGCAAAATTCTACTCTACCTTACTCATTCTCCAGTGTCCGGTACCTTATTCCTCTTGGTCGTGTTGCAAGAACCAGAACTCACTGAACTGCAGAAGAAAAAGAGCTGTAAATCTCCTGCTTGTTGAGCTGCAGGTGGTGGGATTAAAAAGACTGTAATGGGCTGGGCAAGGTGGAACACGCCTGTAATTGCAGCACTTCTGAAGATTGAAGCATGTGGATCATGAGGTCAGGAACTTGAGACTAGCCTTGCCAACACAGTGAAATCCCATCTCCACAAAAAATACAAAAAATTAGCTGGGCATGGTGGTATATGCCTGTTACCCCAGCTACTCAGGAGGCTGAGGCCGGAGAATTGCTTGAACCAGGAGGCGGAGGTTGTGGTGAACTGAGATGGTGTCACTGCACTCCAGCCTGGGTGACAAGAGTAAGACTCCTGTCTCAAAAAAAAGAAGAAAGAAAGAAAGAAAGAAAAGAGCTATAACACTTTCTCCTGCTTGCTGAGCTAACAGGAGAGAAAAAGCTGCAACAGTGTGAAAGGAGGGGCAATAAACCTTGATTATCATGAGGAACCAATGTTGCTGCTGCATGATGGAATCTGAGAGAAATATCCAATCAATCTTGGAAATCCATGAGTTCCACTTCTGTGGATTCAAGCAAATATAGTCTTTAAAACTTGAAAAAAAAATAACAACAATAAAAATAATACAAATAAAACAACACAGTGTAACAAATATTTATATAATACTTGCATTGTATATATATATATAGTATTTATATATATATAAATACAATGTATTTGTAGTAGAGATGGGACGGTGAAATACAAATTATATATATATATATATAGTTTATTTTCTTCCTTCTTGCACAAGATTAAGCATACTATGCACATTGAGTTTCACTTAACTATGTAACTTAGAAATCACTCTGTATCAGATAAAGGTGCCTTCCTTGTTCGCTTTTATAACTAAAAGTATATAACATAAATATTCTTTTCTCCCCAATCTATAACTGTCATAGATAATGCCACAATTAATCATATTGTACATGTACCAAAGTTATATTTCTTCAAGTTCATGTTTAAAATAGATTTTTAGGAAATGATTGGACAAATATATACATAGTTATGCCAGATGTTTCCTTAATGAGAACTGTGCTATTTTGTATTTCTAATATCAATGTATTAAAATTGATTTTCTACTGTATCCTCTACTCATCAGCCCATTGAATAATGCGCTATTTGATCCAGTAGTGTATCTGCATATTTGTGATCTGAGGTGGGTAATTTTTACACCCTTTTACTTCATTTAACAAAATTATTTTAAGTAATCTTGAAGTGCATAATACAAATGGACAAAAAATGCAAATAGTGAATCTTTCATTTCATGGACATTTATATATATAATAAAACCATTTAAAGTAAATAATATAAAAAACATAATAAAATATAATGCAAAAGTGAATAATCTGAAATGATAATTTAAATTTTTTAAGTTCATTTTAAACAAAGTAAGCAAGTGTACCTATATTTTGGTTTGTCACAATAATGAATAATACATTTACCACTTCTATTAACTTTTAACTTCTGGAAAGGTGATACTGGCTTAAAAAACTTGAGGATTTCAGCTGGGTGTGGTGGCTCGAGATGGCTCACGCCTGTAATCTCAGCACTTTGGGAAGCCAAGGTGGGCAGATCACCTGAGGTCAGCAGTTCGAGACCAGCCTGGCCAAAATGGTGAAATCCCATCTCTACTACAAATACGAAAATCAACTGGATGTGCTGGCGCATGACTGTAATCCCAGCTACTCAGAAGGCTGAAGCAGGAAAATTGCTTGAACGCGGGAGGCAGAGGTTGCAGTGAGCCAAGATCGCACCACTGCTCTCCAGCCTGGGAAACGGAACAAGACTCCATTTTGGGAGGAAAAAAAAAATTGAAGTTTTTTGTTTTTTTTTTTTTGCATTTTCTTGTTCTATACACAATATAGTCAGAATTAGCAATAATGTTTATTTCTTAGCTGATATTCATTTTTATTTTTAATATTTTCTTTCCATAAACAACAGATTTGCAAATATAAGAAAAAGTATTAAATATAAGAAAAAGTATTAAACATAAGAATACTTTTGAAAAGGGCTCATACAATATAATTTCACAAAAAATTCTAAAAATGGAGATATTACCCATTACTTTTTTACTGGGAAGGTTGTCACAAGTTTCATATACCTCCAGAGAAGGACATTTTAAACACAAATTAAAATGCCTAGTGATTTTGTATACTATGACGCATTTGGTGTAATTTGAGTTATTTCAGATTGTATTTATAACTAGTCTGCTATCATTATTAATTGTACCATATACATGTACATACACACACACAAATACACACAGACACACTCACTCATACACAAGTACCCACAGGGGCTGAAGGCAAAGCTGGATGTTTCAGATGCCTCTTACTACCTAGATCAAAGTTTGCTGGTCAGTCTGCAATTACAGGGAGCTGGCAGTATAACTGGGAGGTCCCCATGTTAATTTCCACACAATGTTTATTAAAGGATGAGTAATACAAAAGTGGAATTTTAAAACACTAATGATTATTAATAAAACAACAATAATCATAGAAATTGTTCAAAACTTAGGTCAACACAGAATTTGAGGCAAAAAGAAAAATCACTGATGTCATTTAGAAAGGCCAGCACTCAGTTATCAGGAAAAGCAGATTGCTTTCTCAACGGTTTTATTACTGTTTTTATAGGAACTACTAACAGTGAGCTTCCTCAATAACTTATGCACATGGGTGGACTTTGCCTGTGACCTGGTGTACAAAGCTAATCCCATGACTCAGAGCCTTTACATTCAAATGTTTAAAGCCCCAACTTTATTATTCATATATGTTAACAACTTACTATTTGTTAAATTATCTCTCTGGATCAAAAGGTTACTATTCTTCCCTCATGTAAATGGCTTAGGTCCCATATCTTCATTAATCCTACATGTATAATTGGTTCCTATGTAACAGACATTGTATTTGAAGCTTCCATTATTCTTGTGCAAAATAAAGGCCGGGTCAACTTGACTCCTCCAGCTTCCTTAGCACCTTAGCTGTGTGTATGTATGTGTGCTTCATGAAGAGAGATGATGAAGATAACCACACTCACTTCTTCTTCCTTATACACCAAACTATATCAAAGTTATATCACACCGAAAAGAGGCCGGGCACTACATCTGACTGGTTTGTGATTGTTTAGTTAGGTCTTTATTTGAACTTTATTTTATTGGGTAGGGGATATACTTGTGTACCCAAAAGTATGTGAGACAGATTTCATTCAATTTAGAAAGTTTATTTTGCTGAGGTTAAAGACACACCGCTGATATAGACTCAGGAGGTCCTAAGGACATGTGCCTAAGGTAGCTGGAGCACAGCTTGGTTTTGTACATTTTAGGGAGACATGAGACATCAATCAATATCTGTAAGATATGCATTAGTTTGGTCTGGAAAGGAAAGGCCCCACCACTCCAAGTGGGGGCTTTCAGGCTCAGGTAGATTACAGACAAAAGGTTGCATTCTTTTGTCTTTGATGAGCCTTCCACTGAATACGTGATTTAAATAAAAGAAGAGGGTAGAGACGTAATCATTTATGCCTTAGTTTGGATTAGCCAAATAGTAGGGCAGAGGAAGCAATCAGACGTGCATTTGTCTCATATAAGCAGAGGGATGACTGCGAGTTCTGTCTTTTGCCAACAAGAAAATTTCCCTGTGGGCAAATTGCGATGGATTTTTTTTTTTCTTAATTTTTGTAGCTATCTTATTTAGGAATAAAACAGAGGGCAGGTTTGCTTGAGACAGTCTCCAGCCTTACTTCTCTTTGGCTTAGTGATTTGGAGGTCCCAAGATTTATTTACCTTTCACACATTAATCTTAAGAGGACCAGAGAACATTACCCCATTGTAAGAGAATGAGACAGTCCCTTCAGTGTAGGCAGGAAGCATGTTGGACCTGCAGTGACTGAGAGGAGGACTCAGTTGGTGGAGTTGGGTTGCGGATGGCTGCCTGTGAGGCAGGAGAATAGGGCCTGGAGGCAGGGAACCTAAGGCAGATTCTTGCTGACTTCCTAGAGCTAAATCATAAGGAAAACTCCAACTTTCCACACCTAAGTGACAAAATAACTTGAGGCTACTCTGGAAAATTGAAAGTTTCTCTGACTGGTTGGTTGCTTTTCATAACCAATCAGGTGCTTGCAAGTTACCTTTGTAACTTCACTTCAGCCTCTGATTGGTTGCGTTCCACAAACAATCAGATGCTTACAAGTTACCTTTGTAACTTCACTTCAGCTTCTGATTGGTTGCTTTCCACAACCAATCAGATGCTTACAAGTTACCTTTGTAACTTCACTTCAGCTTCTGATTGGTTGCTTTCCACAACCAATCAGTTGCTTGCAAGTTACCTTTGTAACTTCACTTCAGCCTCTGATTGGTTGCTTTCCACAACCAAAAGCCTGATTGCCGGGCACTACTTCATTTACATGGGGTGTACACTGAGTAACCAATGAGAAACCTCCACAGGGTATTTAAAACCAAGAAAATTCTGTGAGGGGGCGGAGCTGCTCCCACCCTGTGGAGTATACTTTCATTTTCAATAAATATCTGCTTTTGTTGCTTCATTCTTTCCTTGCTTTGTTTGTTTTGTCCAATTCTTTGTTCAAGAGCCAAGACCCTGGACACCTTCCATCAGTAACTCTAAAAGGCTGATCAGGATTCAACCAACCTCTGTAGCGTAAAATAGGGCAAGCAAACAACATTTACAGGCACCAGCAATGACAAATTTCAAGCTCAAGAAAGGTGGGTGTGGAGGGGGTGGCCAGATTTTCAGCTCTAATAGAGAACGACAGGGACTGCCAACGCAGAGAGAATGGCCCCTTCTTTAGGCCACCACACGCTTCAGCCTTTTAACAGCACATGCCCCTGGCCAGGAGAATGAGAATGTCGTGAGCAGCATGAACGTCAGAGGAGGAAGGCAGACAGTAAGAAGAAAGAAACTGCAAAAACTTCTGTGAAGTTCACAAATGACCAAAAAGTCTGAGCAACTCTCAGAAATAGCTGGGCAATACTCAGATGAGCTAAATGCTGGCAGACTATGACCTAATTTTTGATTCATACCCAATTACTATTTCACATTTGCATCTAAAATGAAATGCATTTTGTTTTAAATTAACAGGAGGATAACCCGGCTGCAAATAAAGTAGTTAATTGCGTCCTTTCTTCATACCACATATAAAGAGGCTGGGATAATCACTGCTTCATTTTTAGTCCATTTTCAGAGTATTTTGCTTTTAAGCTACATAATATCCCCCTCTTTGCTTATTCCTTTAGTGTCACTGATTCCAGCCCCCAACTGTAGCATTCAGGAAAACTATAAAATCTGCCTCTCTGCATAATCCACCTAAACAACCAATTCAAATTGAATTGCACATCATTGGTGGTATAGTAGAGATTCTCCTTCCCCTCTTTCCTTCCTTCCTTCCTTCCTCCCTTCCTTCCTTTCTTTTTTCTTTCCTTTTTTTTTTTTTTTTTTTTTTTTTTGAGACAAGGTCTCTCTCTCTTGCTCAGGCTGGAGTGCAGTGGCATGATCACGGCTCACTGCAGCCTCAACCTCTTGAGCTCAAGTGATCCTCCTGCCTCAGCCTCCTGAATAGCTGGGACTACAGGTGCATGTCACCATGCCCAGCTAATATTTGTATTTTTTAGAGATAGGGTTTCCCCATGTTGCCCAGGCTGGTCTCAAATTCCTGGGTTCAAGCAATTTGCCTGCTTCCCCTTCCAAAGTGCTGAGATTACAGGGGTGAACCAATGCACCTTGCCGAGATTCTTTTCTGAAGCACATTTGCACAATGTCACACGATGTCAAACACAAAGTCATGAGTTTTAGAGTCTAGGTTTTCTCAAAACCTTTGTTACATCTCTCCAGTCCCATCTCATCTCATAGATTACAGTCTTTATATGCTAGAAATGGAAAGGGTTAAAGTAAAAATAATTGAAAAAACACTAAATACATCAAATACTTTGAGGTTCAAAACCACATAGATTCAAGAGTACAGAGTTCAGACAAATAAGTAAAAAACAAATTACATTGCACTTTGTAATCCAATGTGCTGCAATTTGTGTGCTCTGAGAAGCAGATTCTAAGATGAAAATTAGCATTAGGAAGCTTACTAGAGGATGTCCTTAGAAGTAACACCTGTAGAAGGGAAGTAAGGATAAAACTGATCTGTGATGCTGCCATAAAAAGTCCTTAACAAACTGCATATGGAGTTGTAAAGAGAAGCCCTGAGCTGAATCAAAGGAGCCAGAACATTATTCTCCCACATGGTTTAGTCAGGCCATGGATGTCATTCTGTAAGAAGGCATGAGTCTGGGCGAGGCATGACTCCTGAACTGAGGCAATCTCTGGGGGGGGTGACAGCTGCAGCCTTTCTGCTGGAAGCATCACATACCTAAAGAAAGGAGTCGTTCATTCCTGCCAGAATATGTGGTGGGCTTATCTCAGCATCTGCCACACCGGGATTAGTTGGGCAAGTGAAAAATGAAGGGGGGGAAGTTCCTGTCTGCTTGTGGAAAGGCCCAAGATGAAAATGAGAGTTTAACATATTTGGAAATTTTCAGTACTTTCCATGATCACAATGGTAAGTGACAGTAGATAAGATTGGAGAGATATGGAACGTGCTATGTGTGTCCCACTAAGAAATTTGATTTTTATCTCATTGAGTGAACAATGAGAAAACACCAAATGGTGGTGAAACTGGAATTAGAATAATGCAATTTACATTTTATAGGTAGCTTTTGATTTATTTATGAAGTTCTAATGCTTTTGTGCTTTTACATTATAGACTATGAAAGCAATAAAACATATGTCTTCTTCACCATTTGTCTATATCACACAACCTTGCACGTTCTAGTTGTTCAATAGATTTGTAAAAACGAATAAATAAATAGAACTATTTGCATGGTTGGAAGGTGAAGATCAAAAATATACAATTTGAATTTTGTCCTTATTGGAGGAGGTTCTTAGAATGGACACCTGTAGAGAGGAGTTAAGGATAAAACTGTACTTAAAATAAACATAAAACATATTTGTACTCAAAATAAACATTAAAAATTTAACAGTTGTTTTAAAATAGAAAGGGCATTAAGGAAAATTGGACATTTAAAAAATGGTCCCAAGGGCTCAATGCTTTATATCCATTGCAGTAGCTTGTGATCCTTATGTCATTGCTAATTGGAAAACACCTTTTACGTATATTACCTAACATGGTTATTATATTACAGCAAGTATTCATTGCACTTTTAATCCAGTATCTTACTAGACACAAGCAAGTTCAAGAAACAGGCAAAAATAACTTCAAATAGCAAATGCCACAATCAAAAAGTGAGCCAAAAAGGTAAATACTCAAAGTTGTTCTTAATTATTAAACAGCACTTATCTTTGTTGAATACGACTACTGTAAAATAAATATATCTATTTCTATTAAGAACATATTTTAATACTAATTCAGACGATCAAATCTACTCTACCCATAGAACCCTTTTCTGAGAATTGTCTGCATTCTAAATTTATGCAGGTATTCACAAAGGTTTCCATGCCTGTAATTTTAGACTCAGAGTGCAGAGAGTGAGAAAATAAAACAACAAAGAGAATACTTGAAGAAATAATGGCTAAATATTTCTTGGTGAAATATACCAACCTAAAAACTCAAGAAACTCAGTGAACTCTAAGCAGGAAAAAGGAGAGTCCACTAGCCACACCACAGTCAAACTTCTGTAAACCAATCATGCAGAAAAATTTAAAAGTCAATAGAGAAGTATACATTATGTTAAGGAGAACAACTGTAAGAATATCATTCAAGAAAATTCATCTGATAAGTGAATTCAAGTATCAGTCAAATGACACACGATAAGACCTGGATTTGAAGAAATGAAGAAAACGTGAAATGACAAATAAATTAGCACATATAACAGTTTTTGTAAAATTGTCTCAAAAGTTTAAAGAGACATAATGGACAGGTTAAGCAACAATTGAACACTGTGGGATCCATAACATACGTATATATAAAATCTATTTCAACAATATGGCAAGAGATAAAAGGGATTACACTGTAGTGAATTTCTCATATTTTATATGAGGTAGTAGATATGAACTCCAAGTAGACTGAGATTTTAAATGAAACCACTTTAATCTTTAGAGTAACACTGAAAATCATTTTTAAAATTTATAATTAAAATGTGAGATTAATTGAATTAAAATACTAAAATAAAGACAAGTCCATTAGTTTCCTATCACTGCAATAATGAATTACCACAAACTCAGCGGCTTCAAGAACACAGGAGAATTGTCTTACAGTTCTGGAGGTCAGAAGTCTAAAATAAGTCTCAAAAAGCTTTGGAAATGGAAGTATTTGGCTGTTTTTCTCTAGAGATTCCAGGAATCTGTTACTTGACTTCCAACTTCTAGAGGATGCAACATGCCTTGGCTTATGGTTGCATCACTCCAGTATCCTCTTCTGTCATCACACAGTTTTGCTGTCTGACTCTGACTCTTCCTGCATTCATCTCATACAGACAATTGTGATCACAGTAGGTCCACATGGGTAAACCAGAATAATATCTTCATATCAGTATCTTAATTTATTCCATCTCCAAAATTATCTTTGCCACCTATGGTCATATTCATAGGTTCTGAGCATTATTAAAGTAGACATATCAGGGTAAAGGAACATTATTTAGCTTACCACTGTAACAAAGTTGAAACTGAAAGAAAAGAAATTGGATATATTGAAAATAAATAGTAAAGTGGTATACTTAAATTCAATTATACATGGTTGTATTAAGATAATCATACAGTAATATACGATTACATTAAATGTAAATGAACTAAACATTGCAAACACAAGACAGATGGTCAGAAAGCGTAAAAAAAAAAAAACAAAACAAAACAGGATTTTTAAAAAGCTCCGCAGAAGGAATGCACATAAAAAGATATAGATTCAAACTAAGGGTCCATCAACCAACGAGTGGATAAAGAAGATGTTGTACATATGTGCATGGAATATTACTCAGCCATAAAAATGAACAGGAATCATATGTCTTTTGCAGCAATTTGGATGGAACTGGAGGCCATTGTCTAAAGCAAAGTAACTCAGGAATGGAAAAGCAAATATCGCATGCTCTCACATAAAAGTGGGAGGTAAGCTATGGATTCAAAAAGGTATAGAAAGTGGGATATAGACATCGGAGACTCAGAATGCAGGAAGGCAGGCGGGGGAGTGAGGAATGAACAATTACCTCGTGAGTACTATGTACACTCTTTGGGTAATAGGAGCCACTAGATGCCCAGACGTCAACCACCATACAATTCATTCATGTAACCAAAAAACACTTGTACCCCTAAAGCTACTGAAGTGAAAAAATAAACAAAAGAAATGCAGTTAAATGTAAAGAAAAGCCAAAGGTTAGAAATAATAGACATATCATGTAAATTGTAAGAATCAGAAAGCTGGTATGACTTTTTTAATATAAGACAAAGACTTTGATAAAAACAGTTATAGTGGTAAATAGGATTAATTTATGAAGAAAGGTTCAATTCAACAGGATGATGAGCTATGTAACTAATAAAATAGTTTCAAAATGAAGCAAAATGTGATATAATAAATGGGGAGATATATAAATCTTTAAACATAGTCAAAACTTTTAACGCTCCTCTCCCAATAGTCGATAGGGCAAATAAGCAAAATTCAGTAAGGATATAAAACATCTGAATAACACAATTAGTGAATCAAAAGAAACTGACATTTATAGAACAAAGTACCCTTATAACTGTAGAAAACACATATTTATCAATTGCACATGAAACATTCACTGAAATATCAATAGTCTGAATCATAAAGAAAATATCAGTAATTTTCAAAGGGTTAAAATATCATGGTGTGTATTCTGTACAAATAAAATTAAAATAGAAATCAATAAGGTTACCTGGAAAATATCTAAATATCTGAAAATTAAAATGTGTATTAAAAATAACTGAATGGATCATAGTATAATTTTCAGTGAAAATTAAAAAATATTAGTTACATTTTAAAGCCCTACTGAGAGAGAAATACACACATTTAAGTGCCAGTATCATGAAAAAATAAAGGTTTAACATCGGTAATTAGGTTTTAAATTAAATTACAATTGCTTTCACCTAGTGAGTCAAGAAAAAGCAAATTAAACTTAAAGAATTTAAAAGCAAAAAAATAAAAATGCATCTCAAAATTATTGTTTTGAATAAAGGAAGCCTGGAGTAAAAAAAAAATAGGTATTGCTTTTGTTTAATTTTATCACTTTCTGGAAGCACAAGAACAGGTAGAGCTAACCTGTGGTAATAGAAATCAAGGAGCAAAAAATGACAGCACCCATGACCTAGACATTCAAACCAAAATTCTTGTCGTTTCTCTCCTCTCACTCTTAAAACCAATAGTAAATGACTCACTGAGTCTCATTGCTTTAATATTTTTGACCTCTTTTATTTTAATTATTTCATCTTCTGCACTGGTATTGCAGCAGTAGAAGCCATGATTCTCTCTCTTGTGGTGATTATACCAATGTAACACCTAGATTTTATTTTTTATTTTTTCACTTGTCAAATATTAAGAAAACGACAACTATATGCCAGGTAGGGCCTGTCGCACTTACAAGAGAAAAAAAGAGTTATCAAATAAATATGAACCCTCCCTCATGAGGTTTTTTGTCAAGTCGAAAAATAAACATTATTCAAATAGATAAAGAAATACCAAATAAGCGAAGTGCATTCCTGCTATGAATAAAGGGTATAGAGTGGCAGCCAAGCATGTCACAAGCATACCCACAATGCTGCAGGATGGTGAAGACATGCTGAGAACATTCACACTATGGAGATCCTGAAATGTGGATGGAATTTATTGAATTAAAACGAGGTGACCCGTTTCAAACAGAGGAAGCAGCATTATCACCTTTCCCTGATGTGAGAGGAAGCATGGCACTTTTAAGGAATTGAGAAATGGCTGGAGTGAAGGAGCACAGGATGGAGAGAGAGAGCGTGGAGGTGGGTAGGACAGAAGCCTGGTAGGAATGAGGCTATGCAGGCCCTTGTAGACCAAGGTAAGGATGGTCTTCTTTAAACCAGTGTAATATAATCAGAAAAGAGGTGTTATTGTATTTTTAGTGATTCTTGTGGTTTTCGAGTGTATATGAGGAGCAGAATGGGATGCCATTGCATTACTCCCGCTAGGAACAATTTGTGCTTTGGAGGGAGTTCACGGAGCAAAGAGGACCACCTCATGTATAGATGAGAGGTAATATGCAAACAGCGGGGTGATAGTTTGGATATGGGGGACACAGAAGACAGCAAGTTCTAGTGATATCTGCCTGACTTCTGTGTAGCAGATTCGGAAGGACACACAAATGTCCTTCTACAATGAAATAGGAGCAGAAAATAAAATACCAATTCTACATACATGATTCAAGAATATAGAAAGAAAGAGTTTCTAGCTCAATAGATGAGGCAAGTATTATGCTCATCCTAAAGTCACAGAAGAAAATGCAAGGTAAGAAAATATAGAGCAATATTCCTCATGAACATATTTTCAAAACATCTCTTAAAATTAGGAAATGGAATACTGCAAAATATAAAACGATAAAACATTAAAACTAATTGGTTCCATAGCAGGAATTCAAGGGAGATTTAGCATTGAAAGTCAATCGTTACAAGTTGCTTCATCCTCATCAAGGGCATCTATGAAAAATCTACAGCTGGGCAGAAAAGAGTTTATAACGTATAACTTCAGGTATGTGAGACTCTGGAACAGAAAGCAGAGACTACAGAATGAGAGAATGAAGAGCTGTGGCTGCTACAGCGGAAGGCTGAGGGATAGGTTGACTGCAAAGGAGCATGAGGGTGCTATTTGTGGTGATGGACAGCTTCTGGATATTGAATGGAATGTAATTATATCATTATTTGCATTCATCGAAACACATCCACCAAATTGTGTGCGTCACACTCAAAATGATTGCTCAATAAAGCTCATTTTGAAAGTGAGAAACAAATTGTCAGGAAAAGCTAAAAATAATAAAATGTAGTAACTTGAGAGTAAGAGATCAGAGGAAAACAGAGTAGTCTGGAATTCTGAACAATTATTCTCAATAAAAGTAATTATCATTATACGAAGTTAGTTAATACACAAAAATGCTGTCTGTGCAGTTCATTATTTTTAAGAAAAACAGGGAAAACTTACCATAAATTATATAATTGTATCATTATTTAGTTTTAATTCACATAGAATGATCTGAGTCAGGGGAAAAAATATTAGTACAACAATAACAATCCTAAAATATAATGTGTAGATTAGGTTTTACCTGTTTATTATTTTCCTATCTCTGCATTCTAAATGCTAAAACTGCATTTTGGTGTTAAAAGCAAGGGAATCATAAAGTAAAACTGGGCTTTCTCTCGCAAGACATCTCACTCTATCACCACATTCTCTAATTCTAGAAATTCTGAGACATTTCTTGAACTATTTCTTCACTGTCGCATTATATCAGCTGCTTCGCTTCCTCTCCTGATTCCATTAGTGGTTTGCTACTTCTTAGTATCAACACTGAAAGGGGCAATGAGGCTTCTCGAGTTCCATAATGGCACTGACTGCAGTGTTGGTGAGAACTGGAGCCCTGCTGCAGGGGAGCTGGGGCCGCACTGCTCCTGCTGTTCCCCCGAGGCTCACATCATGAGGCCGAATGATCCTGGAAGGTACCTTCATCTTATCCAAATACTAAAAGTAATCACTCAATAACAAATTAATTCAACTATTTATCCACGTATTTAACACATATTTATTTAGCAGTCACCAGCCCTGTTATGGGCTCTAGGCAAGGGGGTTGACTAAGCAGATAAGGCCTTTGAAAACAAATTCTTGTGGCAACGAAGGCGGTGAGAATTAGAGTCTAACATTCTTTTCATTTTCACCTGGTGTGTATTTCAAACACCTCACTGTGATGTAGGCATGGATACATGTGATTATGCCACAAGGGAATCTCAAGTATTTAATAAAGTGTTCAGAAACGTCTTGTTCTGCTTCCCTTTGACTTTTAAATACATGAGTTCATCTGCTTCCTACCCCTTGCCATTTGCATTAACTTTTCCTCATAAGCTTTGGTCACTCGTGAAGGTTGAACACTTCAATCTATATTCCCAACTCTCCCAGACCAAGATGTGTCGGAAATATTCCAGGGGACACAGCTCAGTTTTAAATAAAGCGGGGTCCTTATTACAAATGATATAGTGGAACAATTTCAATAATTAGATGGAAAAATAATAAATACAAAATCTGATATTTTACAATGAGAAAAATCTGTATGTTCTAGGCAAAAATTCAGAAAACACCATCTGGAAATTCCCTTAAAAAGATCAAACATTTTTTGAATATTCTCATCAAAATCAGAAGCTAATTGCAGAGGTGTAAAAAGGAGATCAATTTCCGATGTTCATTTTACAACAGTAAATATCATTAAATATAGAAACAGTCAACCAGAAAGAATGTGGTCCAAGCAGCCCGTACATATTCCAAATGGTTAGCATATGAAAGTGTACAAAAGGACATCTAAATTATATAATTTTTCATATAATACCCATATTCATATGCTGCAGAAGGTGCCAAAACCTAAAATTTATTTTGATAAGGAAGTACTGAATTCTTGTAATTAGTGACTTTTTTTTTCCATTTTTTTATTGCATTTTAGGTTTTGGGGTACATGTGAAGAACATGCAGGATTGTTGCATAGGTACACACATGGCAGTGTGATTTGCTGCCTTCCTCCCCCATCACCTATATCTGGCATTTCTCCCCATGCCATCTCTCCCCAACTCCCCCACCCCCCCCACTATCCCTCCCCTATTTGCCCCCGACATACCCCAGTGTGTGATGCTCCCCTCCCCTGTGTCCATGTGTTCTCATTGTTCAACACCCGCCTATGAGTGAGAACATGCGGTGTTTGATTTTCTGTTCTTGTGTCAGTTTGCTGAGAATGATGGTTTTTAAGCTTAATTTGAATGACCACATTTGGGAGATTTTAGAAAAGGGTAACGAATCTTCAGTTATGTAGAGTTTAGCTTATTTTCCAAATCTCATGTTCCACTAGAATTATACCTTTAAAACTGACTGTCTGAATAAATTGTATTAACAGACACTTTTAAAAGATATTAATTTATGTGTTTAGAATAAATGTCACATTTGTAATAACATTATGACTACCAGGATGAAAAAAGATAATATGTTCATCCGGTGTGGTGAACAAAGGAAAGGTTGAAACTGCCATTAGGAGCTTCTTTTTGGCAAGAGCTTTATGCTTTCACTCACAACATATACTTTTAGAATGCTATGGGGAACTCATCAATTTATTCCTAACATTTTAGAGTAAAATATTTTATTAGTACTAAAATTAGTATGACACTAGAAAATAAATGCACTTTGCATTTATTATTGGGTAGAATGTAATGAATAGCCATTAGTCAGAATTTATATCTCATACCTCATAACACTGATAAAAAATATTAGGACATATTCTAAATGGATGAACAAATTACATTTTTCTTTTATGAAATATAGCCAGTAGTTTTGGAAAAATAAAATGTTAAAGTTTTACTGTAGAGACTATTGCCATTTCTTGAAAATGTCATCAATGTAAAAATTCAAATAATAGCTGTGGTCAAATTGGCCTCAACTGTTATGCTTTTAATTTCAGCTTCCACTCTCTTAATTAGTTAGGTGATTTCCTAAAATAATTTTACAGAAGCAAGAATATGAGTCCTACGTGATTTTGACTAATCTGAATTATGTAACTGATATGGTTGATATTGTTTGAAGAAAACAATTGTCAGGCCAGCACCTGGAACTCCAGGAAAAATTTTACTGTGCCAGTCCATAATTTCACCAAATTAGCTCCTTAGCCCTTTCTGGCTGGAAGGCCATAGTTCCCTCTTCCTCCACTTCCCCTCTTCAACATTATAATATTTGTATGTGGATAGTGTCTACCTAAAGACCCTGCCACTGACGCTTTTCACAATTGTATCTTGAAATCTCCTCTTCAAAATTTGCTTCTTAAAAAATATAGAGAGCTTCTCTATGAATACCTCAGTTTAATTGTAAAATGTTAGCTTTTCTTATCCTAGTCCCCAGTGTATCCCTCTATTGAGTTATCTTAACTAGACTCCCAATAAGATAGTAAATACATTAAAATAGTTTCTATGTATTATTTGATTTTATATCTCCTTGAAGTGTTCAGGAGGTATTGAGTGCTAAGTGCTACTAATATGATTGAATGAATGAATGAGACACCGCTTGCAGTGGCTTTGGTCTTTCTCTTCCTTTGCTTTATTTGAATCTCTTGAGGCTGCCCTCCAATGCTCGTCCTTGTTCTCTTCCTCCATTTTAAATGCTCCTATTTCCAAGATTCCTACTTTAACTACCTTCTTTTGTTCAGCTGTTTGTACTCTCTTTTTATCTCACTCATTCTCAACCCTTCGTTTTCTACCTAAGATGAACCAAATATTACAGGCACAATTTCCTTTCTATCTCCAGGCTATTATTATTCTTACCTTCCTAATAGACACCTCCAAAACCAAAATAACTTGCTCTTTTTGTTAATCACAACCCTTGCCACAGATTGGCTTTTCTAGAAAGCACACTCTAAGGAGTTAGAGTTTAGGGAGCAAGACATCTTAATGACAGTGCCTTTGGGATGCAGAAGGGATTAAAAGAGCAGGTGTAGCCAGAGAGGGAAACTGACCTGTGATTCCGTCCTGACAACAGCGCTGGCCAAAGACAGTGAGGAGTTTGGAGCTTAAGGGAGCCCTCGGTTTTCCTGAGTTGAGTCAGGATGGTCAGAGCTTCATAAGTTCTCTCAGTCATTGCAGGTGAGTCGTCCGAGGAAGACCTTGAGTCTCTGATGAGGCAATTCCTGGAAGGATGACAGCTGCAGTCTATCTTCCGAGCACATTCCCAGCACTTGGATTAATTTGTCCTCAAAGGGAAGACAGGAGAGACTCCAATGTCCATCACGCCGCTCATATTTTGTTTCCAGGCAATAAAACCACATGACGATTCCCTACAGCGTCCCATTTCCTCATTCTGTCTTCACGTGCGTCTAACTCACTGTCAAGTCTAAATAGCAAGGATTACATATGTGTGTTCTTAAATAAGCATTTATTTCAGTACAATTTCAGACTTACAGAGAAGTTGCAAAGTTAGTACAGAGAAGTTTTGTATAGAGAATGTGCCCTAGAAACATAGACTATAGGAGTGGATCATTGAAAAGAGAAAGGCTGGAGACATCAATGTTCTTCAACACCAGTTTTCTCTATGATTACCATTTTACATTAATATGGCACATTTGATATAATTAATAAAAAGTCAATGCATTATTATTAAATAAAGTTCGTGCTTTATTCAGATATCATATTGTTAAATACAATTCATACTTTATTCAGATATTCAGATAAAATCCTTAGAATTTACTTTAATTTTTTCGTTCCAGTATCTCATTCGATATGCTGCATCACAATTAGTAGTGACCTCTCCGTAGTTCTTGGCTGTGACAGATTCTCAGATGACTTTTCTTTGATGAACTTGACAAGTTTTAAGATTAGTTATCAGATATATTGTAGAATGTCCCTCAATAGGAATTTTTCTCTGTTTACCTTATGATTGGACTGGGGTTACTGGCTTTTTTGTGGGAAGACCACAGAGGTAAAGTGCTATTTTCTTACTTCATAGGAAGGGTACAAACTACCACATGACTCATCACTGTTGGCATTAACCACATTCCCCTGATTGAAAGAGCGTTTGTGAGGCTTCCATGGAGTACATTGATCCTTTTTCCTTCTTTCTATACTAAACTCTTTGGAGAGTATTCAGTCACTACTCACAGCATACTCTTAAGGAGTGAGAAATTATTCTCTACCTTGAGAGTGGAGCATCCACATATATTGCTTACTTACATAGAGTCTATGTAAGTAAATAATGAGATAAGTAAAAATGAGGGAAAATGTAGAATTCCTTCACATAAGAATTCCATGTAATATATGTGGATACGCCCCTTTCATATGATAGATTATAATCCATCACTGCTTTATGTGTTTTGCTCAAATAGCTCAAGCCTTGGTCATGGCAGCTCTTTCAGTAGGCTCCTGAGTCCCTCTGACATACAACAGTCACTGTAAGATTTTTGATCACTTTAGTACTTTCTTGCACCACAACGTGACACAGACTCGTTTCGTATATTTCCTGCACAAGTCTCAGAATCAGGTATTTCTTGGTGGAGCCGAGGCTACTTTTAATGAAGAACGGTTTTAGATGCCAATATCTGGGCACGAGGTGTTCTCATTGTTGCTGGGGCTTTGTTGCTTTTGAGCACTCTCTGCTAACAGAGCAAGGAGAGGTATGTGCACATTCTAACTCATACATGTACACATAAATATTTCCATATGTAGCTCTGTGTATGTATATTAAGCCAAAAAAAAGTTTATACCACTGTCTCCAACACTATTTCATTGCCACAGATATTATTCTAGCTTATTCTAGCTGCATCTCCTTGCTAATCTATGAGTTCCCCTCTCCAACATTAGGAAAACTGGCCCCCATCATCTGCCATTTATTTATTTAAATGTTCGATTTCAGTGTACATATATAGTGTTTTTAGAGTTGTTATCCTATACTCCTATAGAGGCAGGTGAACTTTGTCAACCAGACTGCAGTGATCATATGCACTTTTGGCTTTACAGACTCCACTCATTTAAAAACCTTAGATCAGCACCATTTCTCTCCATGTTTTTCATTGAGGGGTGTTACCAACGATTCCATTTTTGTCACATTTTGCATTCCATTCTGGAACCCATAACCTTCTAAATGATTTATTTTTAGTTTGTATATATTAAAATTCACTCTTTGTTCTATAAACTTCTATGGTTTTTGAAACAAGCATAGTGTCATGCATCTATCAGTAAAGAATCACATAGAATAGTTTCAAAATAATAAAAAGTCTCCTGTACTTCACCTCTTTGACCCTCCTGTCCTCCTCCTGAACCTCTATCAGACTGGCTTTTTTGATTTAACAATATGATTTAACAATATCCATTATGGCTTGATAGCTCATTTATTTTTATTGTTGAATAAAATCCCATTGAATTATTGTGTAAAGTTCAATTTATTCATATTTTAAAAGACATTTTAGTTTTCAGTTTTTAGTGACTAAGAATAAAGTTGCCATAAACATTCACTGGCTGTTTTTCGTGTAAACACAAATTGTTATATCAATTGAGCAAATACCTAGGAATACTATTGATAGATCAGATAGTAAGTCTATGTTTAGATTTGTAAGAAACTGTTAAATTGTCTCCCAAAGTGGATGTACCACTTTGCATTGTACAAATAATGAGAGTTCCCATTACTCTGAATATTTGCAGGAAATTAATATTTTTAGGTTTTTTTATTTTATTTTAGCCATTCTACTGTCTAGAGGTATCTTGTTGTTTAATTTTGCATTATTTTGATGACAAATGAGGTTGAGATTTACTTCACAGTTTTCTTTGACATGCGTATATTTCTTTTGGTGAGGTATCTGCTTAGAATGTGTTCCTATTTTTCATTTTTTGCTTTATTATTATTGACTTTGAAAAGCTCTTTAAAACATTTAGATTCAAGCTCTTTATCAGGTACGTGTTTTGAAAATAAATTTGCTTAGTCTGTAACTTATCTTTACCTTCTCTTAACAGTGTATTGCATTGCAGAAATATTTAATCTCAATAAAGACCAACTTAAAATTTCTTCTTCCATGAATTATGCTTAAAAGCATTACCAGAATTCATTACTGAACCTAAAGTCTCATAATATATATTTTTCTGTTTTCTATGGGATTTTTATGGTTTTGCATTTTGTTTTTACATCAATGATCCATTTTTTCTTAATTTTTGTGAAAGGTGTAAGTGCTGTGTGTAGGTTCATTTACATGTTTTTTGTTGTAAATACTAAACTTTCTTTAATTAATTGACTTTACACACTTCTCACAGATAAGTTGTTTGTGGTGGCTTTAATTCCAAGCTCCCTATTTTGTTTTATAGACATATGTGTTTATTCTTTACACCACTGTGTTCAATACCGTAGCTTTAAAGCAAGTCTTAACGCAAGGTAGAAACCCAGCTTTGTTCTTCTTCAGTATTGTGTGGATTATTTTAGGACATTAGACATTCCATATAGACTTTACAATTAATTTGTCAATATCTACAAAATAACTTGCTGGAATTTTCTTTAAGATTGCATTGATTTTATAAAGTTGACAATAATTGACATCTTAACCGTATTTAACAATCTAATTCGTGATCATGCATTCTCTCTCTATTTATTTAGATATTCTTTAAGTTTTTCTTTAGAATTTTGTAATTTTCTTCAACTTGATCCTGTATATAGTTTTTAAGATTTATGTCTATCATTTTTTAATTTGGTGGTAGTGTAAATGGTATTGAGTTTTATTCAAAATTCCAATTATTTACTGTGAGTATATATGAAAGCAATGACATTTGTGTATCAACCTTGTATTCTACAACCTTGCTATAATTATTGGTCTCAGGAATTTATTTATTGATTCATTATATTTTCTTCACAGACAATTGTCCTCTATGAAAACAGACAGCTTCATTTTGTCTTCTTATCTATATAACTTTCATTTCCTTGTTTTGTCTCAACACACTAACTATGACTTCCAGTATAATTTTTAATGGGAGTATAAGAGGGAACATCCCTTCCTTGTTGTGATCTCAGGGGAGAATTGTCCAGTTTTTAAAATGATTTCAGCTGGAGGTTAATATATATATTTTTTAAGTGAAGGAAATTCTGTTTCTATTCCTATTTTGCTGACAGGCTTTAGCATAAACTGGAATGCATTTGTCAGTTTTTTGCATATATTGATATAATCATTTGATGTTTTCCCTTTAATCTGTTAGGGTAGAATTCTTGAATGATTTGTGAATGTTGGACCAGCCATCAATACCTGGCATAATTCCAACTTGGAAATGTGGTGTAATTATTTTTATAAACTGTTGGATTCAACTTGGTAATATTTTGTTTGATATTCATGAATATATCAAAGGAAATATCAATTTATAGTTTTATCTTTTTTGAAATTTCTTTGTCTCATGTTTGTATTGGTGTAATACTGGCATTGTGGAATGACTTTGAAAGTATTCTATCTGCTTCTATTTTCGTGCAAAGATTGTAGAAAATGGGTCTCATTTCTTTCTTAAATTATCTGCCTAAATTAACCAATTAATCCATCTGGAGCTGGTACTTTCTGTTTTACAATACTATTAACCATTGATTCTGTTTATTTAATAGATACAGGACTATACAGATCATCAGTTTCTCCTTGTGTGAGTGAGTTTTTGTATAAGGGTACCACTGGCTTTATATAAAGTGAGGTGAAAAGTATTCTCTCAGCTTCTTTCTTTTGAAATAGTTTGTGAAAGGTTGGTGTTAATTTTTCAAAAATGTGTGAAAGATTTTACCAGCGAAGTCATCTGGGTCTCGGCTTTTATTTTGGAGTATTTTTCTGATCATTAATTCTAACTTTTACTTGTTGATGGTCTATTCCAATATTCTATTTCTTCTTGAGTCACTTTTGGTAGTTTGCTCCTTTATAGGAATTTCTCTATCTGATCTAGGTTATCTAATTTGTTGGCATTCTATCACTCACAGCATTCTTTTATGACTCTTTTTTGGTTCTGTATTGTTAAAAGTAATGGCTTTTATTTCATGCTTGGCTTTAATAATGTGGTCCTTCTCATTTTTTTCTTCTTGATCACTCTAGATAATAGTTACCAATTTTGTTAATTATTTCAAAGATCTAACGTCTTGATGCACTGATTTTTCTCCATTTTTCTATTGTCTACTTCATTTATTTCTGCTCTGGATATATTATTTGCCTGCCTTCTATTGGTTTTGAAATTAATATGTTATTTCTTTAAGGTGGAAAGTAAGGCTTTTGATTAGAGATTATTTTAAATTTTGAGAAAGGCACTTACAACTATAAATATTCCTGTTAGCACTCCTTTTGCTGCATCTTATACATTTTGATATGTTTTATTTTTTATTTTAATTATATCAAAATATCTTCAGTATTTTCTTATAATTTTTTGTTTAACTCAATGGTGATCTAGAAGTATATTTATTAATTCATACATATTTGTTATTTTCTCAAAGTTTAATGTTTATTAATATTTTTATCTCATTCTATTGGAGTGGGAATGCATACCTTGTATAATTTCAATCCTCTCCAATTTATGTAAACATATTACATGGCCTAATGTATTGATCTAATCAGAGAATGGTTCATGTGTGTTTGTAAAAAATTCGGATTCTGCTATTCTAGAACATGTATTTTCTAAATATTTCTTAGGTCAAGTTGACATATTGTTGTTTATTATTTAAATTTTCTCTTTTTGTTGATATTCTGCCTAGTTTTTCTAGACATTACTGAAAATTACTTATTTCCATGCCCACCAACTATTATTGTTTTATTGTCTACTTTTCCTTTAATTTTTGTTTTATGTATTTTAAGTCTCTCTTGTTAGGTGCATATATATTTATATTTTTATGTCTCTTTCATAGACACTTTTTATCATTATAAAATCCTTCATTTTCTTGCTAGTAATTTTTTGTTTTAAAGTTTATTGTCTCTGACATTGGTGTAGCAGCTCTCATTATTGTTTGTATGGCATGTCTTTTCTCATTCTTTTGATTTCAACATATTGCATCTTTAAATTTAACGTGCATTTTATTTAGACCACATATAGTTGTATCACGTTGTTTAATTCATTCTGACCATCTCTGCCTTTTGGTTAGAGTTTTTAATCTACTTACATATGTACATATATGTAATATTATATATGTGTGTGTAATAAAGCTTATAATTTTAAACATGTTAAGTGTATATTTCACTGGCATTTAGTGTATTCACGTGTGGTTAAATTATCACAGATATTTAGTTCTAGAACATTTTCTGCACCAAAAAGAAACTCCAAACCCACTAAGCAGTCACTCATTTCTCCTTCCCCTTCCCCTTGGACACCATTAATTTATTTTCTGTCTCTCTATATTTGTCCATTCCGATTTTTTTTTTGTATAAATAGCATCTTATGTGGCATTTTTTTTGAGGGGTTAGTACCTGGCTTATTCATGTGGCTTAATGATTTTAAGGCTCATCAATGCTTTATTGCTTATTAGTACATCTCTTCTTTCTTTGACTGGATAATATTTCAATGTATGGACATGCTACATTTTGCCTATCCATATATGAGGTGATGGATATGAAGTTGTTTTCTCTTTTCAGTTATTGTGATATTGCTGCTATGAACAGCCATGTACAAAGTTCATATTTGAACACATTTTTGTTCTTTTGGGAATAATTATGTAATTTCAGGATCAGGTGTGATTTTGTTTAAATTTTGAGGAATACTTAAATTGTTTTATTCAGTGGCTGTACTATTTAATCTTACCACCAGCAATATATGCAGGTTCTAATACCTCTACATCCTTACCAACACATATTATTTTCCCTTTCTTTCCTAACTGTAGAAATAGTAGGGAATATAAAACAGTCTCTCATTGTGTGTTTTTCATGCACTTACTGATACTAGTGGACTTATGTCTGCCATTTTTCTACTTATTTTTGATACATCTTATGTCTTTATTCCTCTACTATTTCCTTCTTTTGTGTTTAATAGATCTTTTCTTGTGTGCTATTTTAATTCTCATTTTATTTCTTTTGCTACATATTTTACTGAATTTCACAGTGGTTTTCCTGGGGATTGCAACTGATACCCTAAGCTAAACTGGTCAAGTTTTGATTAATAACAATCTTCAAAGGTGTATAAAAATATGGAAATGTATAGAAAAATGAATATTTAATTTTAAAAGTATACATAACGTTGCTCCAATATAGTTCTTTTTCTTCTTCTTTCCTTTATGTATAATAAAGTCACCAATACATCACGTTATTGCATTATACAACTATTTTAAAAGTAGATAAAATTAGGAAAGCATTACAAATAAACACATACATACACTGTCTCTTACATTTAGCTATGTAGTTACACACACCAGTGACCTCTATTTTTCTGACTGACTTTGAGTCACTGTCTCGTGTTCTTTCATTTAAAACTGAAGGACTCTAGTAGTTTTTTAAGCATGTCTACTAGCAATTACTTATTTCAGTTAATGTTTATCTGAGAGTGGCTTAATTCATTTTCATTTCTGAAAGATAGTTGTGTTGCACATGGAGTTCTTTGTTGAGGATTTTTAATTTCAGCAGTTTGAATACATCTTCCCACTAACTTCTGCACTGCGTAGTTATTGCTGACAATACAGCAGTTAGTCTAACTGATTATTTATTGTTTCTGTGTGTGATTAGTTGTTATTTCTCTTTCTGTTTAAAGACTATATCTTTATCTTTGGCTTCAAAGAGTTGGATTATGATGTTCATAAGCACCAATCTGAGTTTATCCTATTTGGAGAATGCTGAATTTCTAGGATGAGTAGATTAATGATTTTCATCAATTTGGAATAATTTGGTCATTATTTCTTTACATTGTGTCTCTGAACCCTTCTCTTTACCCCTCAGGGATTCCCTTTTTGTGTAACTTAATATAATTGATGGTTCTCCATGTGTGGCTGGCTCTGCTAATATTCCTTTATTTCTTTCTCTTTTTCAAACTAGATAAACACAGAATTATCTTCAAGTTTGCTGAGCCTTTATTTTGCCAACTTAAATTTGCTATTTATCTCCTGCAGATAATTTTTTAAAATTTCATGCATTGTACTTTTCAATTAAAAAATTACACTTTGGGGAGAGAGATCCAAGATGGCCGATTAGCAGCAGCTCAGGATTGTGGCTCCCACTGAAAGCGCAGAGAGTGAGTGGACGCCACATTTTCAGACGAATTTTCATAGCCTACGGACCAAGAGATTCTTGGCGGAGGAGCTCCACGGGTCGCCAGCGCGACCCTTTTGGAGGGCGCGGCCGTTTTGCAGGCACTCCGACGCGGCGGTTCTCAGTCCGGAGTATACGGGACTGAGTGCCCTTTGGTTGGCGTTTGGAGCTCCGGGAAAGCAGAGTCTCCCATTCAGCTGATTAAAAAGCGGCCTGAAGTGGGGAACCAGACCGGGAGATTCCCGGGCAGAAAAGCGCCACGAATCTTAACGCCGCTGTTTCAGCCGGCGTAGTGGGTCGCCGCAGGGGAAAGCTGGTCCCCTCCCAACAACAATAACAAAAAAAAACAGCAGTTGGAACTGCTGAGGATTAAGCGTTTCACACCAAGTACAGCTGAACCCGGGAAGGTCCAGCTCTGTGGGGGGAGGGGCATCCGCCGAAGGAAAATTAAGAAATAGAAAAAACTTTATAACCAACAAGCTGGACGTCCACTCAGAGACCTAATCTGAAAGTCAGCAATTACACAGACGACAGGTGGTTAAATCCACAAAGATGGGAAGAAACCAGCGCAAAAAGGCTGAAAACACCCGAAATCAGAATGCCTCTCCTCCTACAGAGGATTGCAGTGCCTCATCACCAATTGAACAAGGCCTGATAGAAAATGAATGTGAGGAATCAACGGAATCAGGCTTCAGAAGGTGGATAATGAGAAACTTCTGTGAGCTAAAAGAACATGTTCTAGCCCAATGCAAGGAAACTAAGAACCTTGAAAAAAGGTTTCACGAAATGTTCATGAGAATGGACAATTTAAAGAGGAATATAAGTGAATTAATGGAGCTGAAAAACACAATACGAGAAGTTCGCGAAGTATGCACAAGTTTTAACAGTCGAATTGATCAAGCAGAAGAAAGGATTTCAGAGGTCGAAGACCAACTTAACGAAATAAAACGAGAAGAAAAGATTAGAGAAAAAAGGGTAAAAAGGAATGAGCAAAGTCTCCAAGAAATATGGGACTATGTGAAAAGACCTAATCTACGTTTGATAGGTGTACCTGAATGTGACGAAGAGAATGAATCCAAGCTGGAAAATATTTTTCAGGATGTTATCCAGGAAAACTTTCCTAACCTAGCAAGGCAGACTAATATTCAAGTCCAGGAAATCCAGAGAACACCACAAAGATATTCCTCAAAAAGAGCAACCCCAAGGCACATAATCATTAGATTCATCAGGGTTGAAACGAAGGAGAAAATACTACGGGCAGCCAGAGAGAAAGGTCAGGTTACCCACAAGGGGAAGCCTATCAGACTCACAGCAGATCTCTCAGCAGAAACCCTACAAGCCAGAAGAGAGTGGGGGCCAATATTCAACATCCTTAAAGAAAAGAACTTTCAATCCAGAATTTCATATCCAGCCAAACTAAGTTTCATAAGTGAAGGAAAAATAAAATTTTTTGCAAACAAGCAAGTACTCAGAGATTTCATTACCACCAGGCCTGCTTTAGAAGAGCTCCTGAAGGAGGCACTATGTATAGAGGGGAACAACCAGTATCAGCCACTTCAAAGGACCCATCAGTAAGCTGCATCCAGATCCATCTTACATGCAAGGATATACAGAGACTCAAAACAAAGGGATGGAAGAAGATTTGCCAACCAAATGGAGAGAAAAAAAAAAAAAGCAGTAGTTGCAATTCTCATCTCTGATAAAATAGACTTTAATAGAAACCGAAAGAGATAAGAAGGACATTGTATAACGGTAGAGGGATCAATGTAACGGGAGGAGCTAACGACCCTAAGTCAATGCCACCCAATATAGGAGCACCCAGATACACAGGGCAACTTCTTGGTGACTTACAAAGAGACTTGGACTCCCACACAATAATAGTGGGAGACTTTAACATTACATTGTCAATATTGGACAAATTAATGGGACAGAAGGTTAAGAAGGATACCCGGGACTTGAACTTAAACCTCAAACAAGTAAACTTAATAAACATTTACAGAACTCTCTACTCCAAATCCACAAAATATACATTTTTTTTTCAGTAACGCATCACATTTATTCTAAAAGTGACCACATGGTTGGGAGTAAATCACTCCCTAGCAATTGCATAGCATTTCATGGGTTTAAATGAAATATTGGTTGGCTGTTCGTTTGTTATTTTCCTCCCTTATTCCTTCCTGTCTCCATTGTATAACACAATTATTAGTATAAAAAAAGCTGTTTAATATCCATTTGTAGACTGCATTCTAGCCTGGGCAATAGAGCAAGATTCCCATTCTCTCTTCCTTTTTTTTTTTTTTTTCTTCTTCTTTTTCTCTTTATTTCAGTCTTTTTTTCTTCCTTCTTTCTCTTTTTCTCTTTAAAAAAAAAAGAAAAATAAAAATACTAGTTCATATTCTCTGCACTTGGAGATTTAAAAAAAAAAAATTACACTTTGGCAATTGGTATAATTTACAAATTATTATTCATACTCTCTACTTGGTGAGATTTCATTTTCACGCTCTCCTTCAGTTTTTAGAAACGATTTTCTTTCGTTTTCAAAATCTTTATTGTAATAGATGAATAATAGCCTTTGTTTTAGTAAGCAATGCCTGGGCTTCCTTAAGAACAGTTTCTATACATTCTTTCCCCAGTTCAGTGGCCAAACTTCTCTGCTTACTTGAATGTCTAATAATTTTGTTCATATGTTGAAAACTGGATTTTAAAATAATAAAATGTGGCATTTTTGGAAATTGGATTATTGCCTCTTTCCTGCTGATTGTTATTTACTACCTCATTTCAGATGTATGCTATTGTTGCTGCATGTTGCTATTGCTGGTTTTGTGCTGATGTTATTGTTGTTTAGTAGTTTTCCTGAATGCATTCTGTAAATTTTGTATTCTTTGTTATATACCTCCACCGCAGTCTCTGCTTAGCTAGCTTATTGGTCAGCTAGTGATAGGACAGAGATTTTCTTTTTTTTTTTTTTTCTGTAAATTGCATTTTCTTTTTTTTATTTTTTTAAATGGTAAAACTTTAAGTTCTGGGGTACACGTGCAGAATGTTTGTTACATAGGTATGCACGTGCCATGGTGGTTTGCTGCATCCATCACCCCGTCATCTATATTAGGTATTTCTCCTAAGGCAAATTTTCTAAATACCTAGGACCTATGTCCCCCAGTCTTTGCCAAATGACTGAATGTGTGTTTTGGGCATATCTCCAGGGTTTTGGCAGGCATTTAAAACTCTAATGATTCACTTTCTGTTTGTGCTAAGCCTCAAGGTCAGTAAGTTGTGAGAATGTAGAGCCTTCTCTGATCTTTCCTTGTCATGCACAAAACCCTGTATATTTGTGAGGCTTGCTAGAGTCTCAGGAGTATTTCAGAGCTTTTCAAAATCTCCTACGGTCTTTGAATTATCTCCTCTACTATTCCTTTTAATTGTAACTTTCCGTTTACCTCAGTTGTCATGGTCACCTGTGGCAATTGCAGTTGGCTTTTTTCTTTTAAACAAAAACTCAAGATAAAAGTCGTTTACCTTGAACAGGTTAAATAAAACCAATCCCTGTGACAGGAGGTTCTAGGCATCTGACAACCAGGTGAAATGGTGAAATTTTTCTGAGAATTGGCTTTTCAGGGACTCCAAATCCATTCAATCCCTACAGAGGTTGTTAGCTGGCTGGTTCTCTTGATTGTCATGATGGGGAGCCTACTGGTTTTCAAGGTTACCACATAGTTGAGGAGAGATGGAAAGGAATATACCAAGCTTATTATGCTATAAAGCTCACTTTTCTTACCAAGATCCTGCCATTTTCTTGAATATACTTTTCTGAGATTGATGCAAGCCTTTAGTTAATTTTGAGAGTTCTGAAATTTTTGTTTTGTCAATTTTTGCTAGCATTTTCATTGCTGTTTTGGAAGAATAGATTGTTGAATGTCCTTATTCTGTTAGTCCAGAATTCTTACTCAGCTAGCATTGTTTACGCCATATCTAAATTTGCCTAAAAATGTTTTGTTTTACTCATTCAAATGATATGCCACCTGAATGAATAGAAGATTATTGACTATGTTTAACGAATTATTAGAACTCAGCTGGTAATTAATGTAATATACAAATAGTTTTACTTATATCATTGGCGATTTAAAATATGTTGAAAGCAATAAAAATAATAGTAGCTGCCATTTATTGAGTTCTTACTATACACCGGAACTTATGTTAATTCATTTACTTATATACTTTCGTACTTAACATGCTTATTATAACATTAACACATAAGACTCATCCCAGAGGAGATGAAAAATGGAGGCTGACAGACTATACACTTTTGTGATTCAACATAGATAGAAAGTGTGGACGTTAAGATGAGCTTCTGATCCTGTCTTACTTCAAATCCTGTGCTTTAATGAGTGCCCTTTACTGACCCTCCCATGATTAATGACTTGAGCTTTCCAAAGGGAAAGGTTTGTAGCAGAAAAGACTATTGATTTTTGCTCTTTTGATTAAGTTTAGTTAAATCCATACTTAAGTGGTAGCATGGCACAGTATAAAGAGATATGAAGAGGAATAAGGAACCCTCTAGTTCAAATCTCATGTCAACATCTAACCATAGGAATGAGGCTGTGAGCAACAGAATAACTAAAACAAAATGCCATTTTAGTTAGTTCAGAAAAATAAGTTCCTTCTTGAATATACATCAGTGGAAGCCAGTGCATGTTTTGTTCAAATGCTCTAGAACGGCCACATTTTCAAGAAGTTTAAAAGTGCATATATTTTTTTCATTTCTTTATATTCAAAGAACCATATTACTGGGTAGCATTTATAAAGGAACCAGCAGGCATCAGCTGGGATTTTGCTGATTAATTTTGGATAAGCTGCAATAACATTACAGACTACTTAAGGGTTAGACTCCACATGAAGCATTATTAAGATTTCTTAACTCTGCCGGAGTCCTACAACTGCCAGTAGCATTTTAATGCATCCATCTTTATCTTTTTCTCTATCTGCATGTAATAGTATTGTAAAATTCAGTTATTACAGCATTCAGAAATCTCCACTGAATCCAAATATAAATATACCATTTTATACATGAAATCAGTAAATGTTTTTCATGTGAAAATAATCTTAGCATTGAAAGAATAGGTTTTAAAGACCTTCATTTGGCCTTTAAAAATGGTCAATCTTATCTATTCTAAACATTTATGGCACATATTGTTTGCATCAAAAACGTAAATTATATTGCTATGCTTCCTACAAACATATACTGTCAAAGAAGGGAGACGCTGGTAAATTATGAACTAGCCATGTAATCTATGGGTGCTTTTCAACCTCATCAGTCTCATTTATGGTATTGACTTAGTAATATTCTGAAACTTTGTTATCTGCATTTGAATTAAAATTTACACTTCTGAAACACATTTTCAATAATAACCTCTCAAGCTCAGAACAAAATGTAAGGCAGATGCAATTACACCCATCTCAAAGACCAAGAAACTAAAGAGCTAAAGCCCAGATACTAAGAAATACAAATGAGTAGCAATCTGAGCACTGAAATCTAGGGCACACACTTTCCTCTATATCATTTTTATAGAAGGATATAATAGGTATGCATAAACACACATAATTATTTTTAAAATTGTACATATAATAAAAATATATACTGATCTATCAATTTGTACACATGACCATTTATATTTTATATTGTGATTATTAAATAAATAATATACTTCAATTACTATTGCTTTTTACAATAGACAGGATTAGGATACAGGAATAGAGGAAGATATATTGAATGCTAGGACAGACAAAGGTATATTTTCAATGGATTCTACATAGTGCTTTAAAAAGCTGTAGCATTTTAAATCTATGTTTTGCAATCAGCTTCTTTAAATCTATATTGGGAAGAAGGGCATTTGACACAATCAGAGATTGAAAGGAACCAAATTAGAATCTTTAAATAGATTTTGATGTTTTAACAGCAAATTGTCATAACAATAATTGACCTAGATAACACTATGATTTGAAAATCCTTTCACACAGGAGCTCCTCATTACCTCCACAGGCCTGGTTATAGCAACACCTATAAACAAATCATTATGTCTCTCATGTTTCAGTAACAAGGACTTTTGTAGTGTTTTCTTTATTGAAACATACACATAATGAAAATCACTAATTGAACGCATCCATTGGCCTGTTATGATGTGTATCTTATTAAATATAGTATGTGTCCCCCTAACTGTCTTAAAATTGTGCCATAATTTATAATTACTATTATTGAGACATAGTCTCCGTCTGTCACCCAGGCTGGAGTGCACTGGTATAATCACAGCTCACTGAGCCTCCACCTCCTTAGCTTAGGAGATTTCCCCACCTCAGCCTTCAAAGTAGCTGGAGACTACAGGCATATGCCACTACACCCAACTGATTTTTCTAGAGATGGTGTCTCATTATGTTTCCCAGGCTGGTCTTGAACTCCTGGTCTCAAGCGATCCTTCCATCTCAGCCTCCTAAAGTGCTGGGATTATAGGTATGAGCCATCATTCCTGGCCATACTGTGTGATTACTTTTGTGTGTGTGATTCTAATAAAATTATATAATATTAGAAAATAAATAATAAAATTAGTACTCCTTTTGAAACGGACTGGTAATGAGTTTTAAATCAACATATAACACACACACACACACACACACACACACACACACACACACACACACACATGACTTTCAGACTCACATTCTGAAATTCTTCCTGTAGAGGAAAGTCTTCCTGTGAACTCACATTCTTCCTGTAGAGGAAAAGCAAATGTTTAAGGCCATCTCTACTGTGAAATGGTAGAGTGAAGGTCATTAAATATTTGGGGCATCTACCTAACCTTTTTTTGAAACTATTTTCAAAACATTCAAACTTTTGGCTGTGTTTGGTTTTATAATCAAATCTCCCTAGAGAAAAGAATTCAAACATAACACTGGCTTCAGACTCCTAAGCACATATTCAGGTTCCTAAGGCACTTTCTGATTGTTTTAAATCAACATGTCTGTCATACTGATGTTAACCTCAGCCTCAGGGATACTTGGATGAGTAAGAATAGTAGCATTGAGGATTTTAATAAACTCTGAGCATGAACAAGGAATATACTTGCACTTTCAAATCCAATAGACACAATCTTGTGAACTTCCCTTAGAGGAAGTTTCCATTTATCCTTAGACTGATTTCCAAAGTATTGTTTTTTTCTCTGCTTATTAAAGAAGTAATAACAGATAAATCATATATGTGATATAACACATAATTTATCATTTAAAGTAGATGAAATAGAAAAGGCGAAAATAAGTTAACATTCTAAAACTTTAGCATAAAGTATGGTTTTTGTCAAAATACCAAACCTGGACCTTATTTCTGTCAGAGAGGATGGATGAGAAATTTAATATTGATTTATTACTTTTAAGAGAATAAAAGTATATTGTGAAGCTTGTTTTTGAAACAGTTATGCAAAAACAAAAATAAATAATACTAGAAATAAACTAGACCATACATCCCATGAAATAACAAAAGTAGGATGAGAAAAGATTTCACAAAATTTACATAAAATAATAAAACTCTGGGAATATGATTCTAAAATAATGTCAGAAATGTTGTTGCTATAGCATCATTAAGGACTGCTAGACACTATTTTGAAAAGAGCCTTACATTCTTAAATGTCATAACTTAAACCTGGACTGTGGCTCATTGCTTTCTAAATTTTCATTTTAAGGGTAAAAGTAAAATTATGAATAGAAAAAGAAAACCAGTAGTGAAAAATAAAGAACAGTCTTCCTGTCCTACAAAATAAAGGCTAGCCCAGGCTCTAAGGAGTAGAAAGTTCTAGAGGCCCCTGATCTTGCTGATTTGAATTACAAAGGGCTGATTTAGGAGACATGATCAGCGGGGCAGCCCATGGACTGGGCTCTCTTGTGCTGTACGTCTGCAGCATCTGGAGCCCCCGCCATGGTGAGAAGAGGCTTTGAAGTGTCCTCATGTTGGACATTCTAGTCTGAGTAGCAAATAATTCCTGTTTATGAAAAGGTCTCCATGATGAGTCCCCGTGCAAAGAGAACATTACTGTGTCTGTTCAGTGATTCACATTACCAAAATACATAAATAGTGGCTTTGTCCTAGCTGTGATTATTATGAAGTCGTTCAATTACTATGAATACAATCAGCCTGCTTATTAGAGTTGGTTAACTCTTATTTACATCTTGGTATGAGAATATGGGATTAACAACAAACAAATAAATTATTATTCAAAAGGTAGGATGATATATACCTCTAAAAGGACATATGACTTTGCTAGGGTTATCTTTCCTATATAAAAGAAAGGTGGCTTAAACAACAGAAATGCATTTTCTCACAGTTCTGGTGGCTGGAAATCCCAGATTTATGTCAGTGGTGCTGGTTTCTTCTGAGGTCTCTCCTGGTTTCCAGAATGTGACCTCCCTGCTGTGTCCTTGTATGGTCTTTCCTCTGTGTGCTTCTCTATTTGGCCTCTCTGTGTGTCCACACTTCCGCTTCTTATAAAGGCACCCGTGGTGCTGGATTAGCGCACACCTAAGGTCCTCATTATAACTTAATTACCTCTTTACAGACCAGATCTCAAATGCAGTCACATCTTAAGTGCTGGAGTTAGGACTTAAACACATGAATCTTAACGGGACACGATCCCCCCATAACAGTGACATTGGAAACATGTCAATAACCAAAAGTCATGAGAGAGATTTTTACAGTTTCTAAAAACAATCTTGTTGTAATTTCGTTTTTAAAGATACAGGTACTTTCTATGGTTTCATAATAATTCAGTAAATTGAAAATAAAGTACTGAAACTAATTTAAATGAAAAATGAAACACTGAAGTTAATTCAATAAAGCAAGATTACTGTGAGTTTTTTAAAAGTTTATATTTTTACATCTGTTTTTGGTTCACAGAAGAATTAAGAGACAGGTCCAAAGATATTCTATATTCAGACAATGATGTTTTAAAGTAACAGATTCATGCTCCTTTTTTCAAAATTACTCAACAAACCAGAAAAATTTCCCTGAGTGGACCAATGTTCATAGATTTTTTTTTTTAAAGCACGTAATTATTTGTCAATTTGCCTAGTACTATCTTCTTATAACCCCTAAATAAATGTTGTTGTTTTTTTTAATGTGATAAACATATAACACCTTCTGTGATTATGGGTAAATAAAAAGTTAATATATGAAAGCCAATAGTTTTTGTATTGCCAGAAAGATTAGGTAGTATTTTAAAAAGAAAAAAAAATATGCTGCTGATCACAGGTGGAATAAAGTGTCAGATAAAAGTTTAATAAGAAATATAAAGGGCCTCTGGAGATAAGTTCTTGAGCGGTATAAGAAGCAAAATAAAAACTTACACTAATTAAATTAAAGTAATTTATTTTTAATTAATTTATTGATGTAAACACTTTAAATCCAACATAAAAAAATATTTTGGAGAGAACTCTAAATAATTAATGTAAATTATTTCTTTAAAAAATTAAGTGATTAAAGCTACAACATTGCTAGAGACAGAGAATCTTAGACTTCTTTCTTTGAGAGATAATGATAGGTCCTCACAGGAACAACTATATTTATCACTTCTGTGTGTGTCTATAAAATTATACTTGAGAATTTTATTTATAGAAAGAATATCTTAAGATGCAGCTATTGTTGCTATTACCTGCACAATTATCTTGACTGTCTAAAAAGTTCTTTAATTTTAACTGGTTGTTTTGCTTGATGATGCTATTCTGATAATACAAGATCTTGACATCTCTTTATCTTTCAAATTATATGTAATTGTACAATTGCTTTCCATTTCTTCCTTGTTCTTTCTATATGTATGAAGGCATGAAAACCACTCCTTTGTTGGAGTGTTAATCCACACAAAAAGTTTGAAGTTCTTTGTTTTATGTAACTTGCAGCCCTTTGCCTTTTTCATATTGACAACCAAATTTCTCCCTTCCTTTTTGACATTGCTCCTCCTTATCAGGAGGAGCAGCAAATAGTTTCCTTTGCAGGGAATAGTTTCTTGATGAAGGAGGGCATCTCTTCCTTTGTCTTAATAATGATAATAATACTTGCTTTAATTCTTATGATAGCAATGTAAAACAGGTACTGTGGGTGTCCTCCTTTTAAAGCTGTCATTGTAGATTGTATTGAGTGAATGTAGTTGTGTACCCTGGAGAGGAGAAATGAACCAGTGACCCTTATGAATGTGCCCAATGTTACATGTCATGTATTCCCTTTTTATGTAAAAGATATTTATTGAATGCCTAGTGTGTGCCTTCATGGAGTTAAAATTCAAGATCAGATGCTTTGAACTAATTTCATGACAAAGACTGATGCCATCTTTATGTGGGTTCAGGGTGGCACATATACACCATGGAATACTATGCAGCCATAAAAAAGAATGAATTCATGTCCTTTTCAGGGACATAGATGAAGCTGCAAACCATCATTCTTAGTAAACTAACACAGACAGGAACAGAAAACTGAACACCACATGTTCTCACTCATAAGTGGGGAGTTGAACAATGAGGATACATGGATACAGGGGAGGGGAACATCACACACTGATGCCTGTTGAGGGGTGGGGGAACTAGGGGAGGCATAGCATTAGGAGAAATACCTAATGTAGATGATGAGTTGATAGATGCAGCAAACCAACATTGTACGTGTATACCTATGTAATAAACCTGCATATTCTGTACATGTATCCCAGAATTTAAAGTATAATAATAAAAAATACTTAACACTGTTTACATTAGTACTCCCCAAAATAAATCTAACAAAATATGTACAAGGTCTATGTGAGAGAAATTATAAAACTCTGATGAATGAATTCAAAGAAATAAATAGAGAGATATTTCATACCGGTGATTCGAAGGCTAAATATTGTCAAGATGTCAGTTTTTCCTAAATTAACCTTTAGATTCAAGTAATTGATATTTCAACTGAAATTGAAATTTATTTTGTGGCTATTGACAAACTGAAGAAAAAAGATCCAGATAGTCAAAACAGCATTGAAGGACAAGAATGAATTCAGGGGAACTGACACTACCCAACTTTAAGACTTACTCTAAAGCTGTGCTAATCAAGACAGTGTGTTACTGGTGAAAAAAGGACAATTAGATCAATAGAACTAAATAAGGAGCCCAGAAATAAACAAACACAAAATATAATAATCTGATATTTGACAAAGAGGCAAATGCAATATAGTGGAGAAGGGAGTCTTTTCAACAAATGATGCTCAAATAACTGGAAATTGGCATGCAAATAAATGAATCCAGATATAAATCTTATGCTCTCAGGAAAATTTAACTTAATTAACTTAAAATGAATTATAGACCTAAATGTAATAGTAAAACAATAAAACACCTAGAAGAAACATGTATGAGAAAATCTAGATGACCCTAGGTTTGGTGATGAGTCTTGAGATACAACACTAAAGATACAGTTTGGTACAGAAATAATTGATAAGTTGGACATCACTAAAGTTAAAAACCTCTGGTCTGTGAAAGACACTGTCAAAAGAATAAAAATGTAAGCCACAGGGAAAACATTTGCAAGGTGTACATCTAGTTCACAATAAGTAAACAACCAGATTAAATAATCAGCAAATGATTTCAACAGACACTTCACCAAAGATGTTTAAATGGCAAGTATATGAAAATATGTTCAACATCATATGTCATGATGATGTTGAAAATTAAAACAGTGAAATATCATAACACTTATATCAGAATTGCCAAAATCCAAAACACAAACAACACCAAGTGTTGACAAGGTGCGATAGCTCTTGTGGAGCATCAGGAACTCTCTTCTCTTACTGCTGCTAGGAATGAAAAATGGCACCACCACTTTGGAAGACAGAGTGACAGGTCCTTACAAAACTAAACATACTCTTACCACACAACCCAGAAAGTGTGCTTCTTGGTATTCACCCAAATGAATTGAAAACTCATGCCTACACAGCACTACACAGATGTCTATAGCAGCTCTATTTATAACTGCCAAAAACTTGGGAGCAACCAAGATATCTTGGGAGCAACCAAGATAACTGCCAAAAACTTGGGAGCAACCAAGGTGAATGGACAAATAAACTGTGGTACATTGAGACAATGGAATATTATTAAAGAAATGAGATATCAAGCCATCAAAAGACATAGAGGAAATTTAAATGCATGTTACCAAGTTAAAGAAGCTCATCTGCAAAGGTTACATAGTGTATTATTTCAACTTTATGACAGTCTGAAAAAGGCAAATCTATGAAGATAGTAAAAAGATCAGTGAATGCCAGGATATAGGGAAGGATACACAGGCAGAGCACAGAGGATTTAGGGGGCATTTTTTAAACTATCCTGCATGATACTATAATGGTGAACACAACATTATACATTTGTTCTATCCCTTACAATGACCAACATCAAGAATGAACCCTAATTTAAATTATGAACTTTGGGTGATAATGGGTTAATGTTGGTTCAATGATTGTTACAAATGTATGACTATGGCAGGAGAGGGTGGTGGGGTGAGCAGAAATAAATGGGGAAGCTGTACTTACTGCTTAATTTTGCTGAGAACCTGAAACTGGTCTTAAAAAGTGTATAATACATTTGTTTAAAATTTGTTTTTTTATCCTGCTGATATAAAAATCCTTAGAAATATAATATTTGAACAGTTATATTTATATAAATGCAGTTGTAAAGAGTTTTATTTTGATAGAAACACCAAATCGTGTATGAGAGCCAAAAATAAAAGACATATTATTTCAATTAAAAATATTCATTTATGGAAAAATATTAACATCAAAATATTTAGTCACATCAGAAAATATTTGTTATATAATTTTAAGTAAAAAGGTAACATGATATGTCATCATAATTTATGACTCTACAGTTTAGACATATAGATTATTTTTACTTAATATTCGTGGGCAGTGGGTTTAGGAATATTATTTTTCTTATTTATCTTTCTATATCTCCTGAATTAAGTTATAATTAATACATTAAATTTTTCTCATTAGAGCACTGTTTTTGTTTGTTTGTTTGTTTGTTTTGAGAGGGAGTTTAACTCTGTCACCCAAGCTGGAATGCAGTAGCATGATCTCGGCTCACTGCAACCTCTGCCTCCCGGGTTGAAGCGATTGTCCTGCCTCAGCCTCCTGAATAGCTGGGATTATAGGTGCGCACCACTACACACGGCTAATTTCTATATTTTCAGTAGAGACGGGGTTTCACCATACTGGTCAGGCTGGCCTCAAACTCCTGACCTCATGATCTGCCCGCCTCGGCCTCCCAAATTGCTGGGATTACAGGCGTGAGCCACTGAGTCCGGCCTGGAACACTATGTTTCTTAACTTGCATTCTCTGAGCCTTACATCAATCAGTCCAGAATCCCGCCTTCTGCATTCCTCGCTGATGGGTTCCTCCACACGCTAAGTCCTTTTGGGTTTGCTGCTCCTCATTCTTCTTTTGCACATGATCAAATGGGATGATGAGAGAATGTACGTCCGTAAACTAAAGGGCTCGTAATAATTTGAGAGAATGACCTTTCAGTTCTGAAACTGACAGCACTCTCCCTATGAAGTTAAATTAATTTTGTTTGACATCTGCTTTCCTTCTGCCCTGGGGTTATTCACTACTGATGTCGGGACTCCGTGTTTAGCATTATGACTAAGAATTAAATAATGCTGTGCAGATTTTGGGGGCTGTCTGGTCACGGAATCATATTCTGAAATCATAGAATTCTGGAGCTTAATGGACATCACTGAATATCTTAATGCGTAAACTGCTGAATCTAAAGAAAGATTAGTTATTAGGCTAGCACTGACTAAGGATTGTAATCTGACATACGTAATTCTCTTAACATCAGTTATTTAATATTTTGATATCACATTATTCCAAGGGAAAAAATATGAAGATTTAGACATCTGTCATTACGAGTTCCTTCTGCACAATAACCACTGCTGTTAATTGCTTATAATTTATCCTTCTAGAAAGATATTACACATTACAAGGAAATTCAAAGAGATAGTATGTGTTTTCTTTTTTCTACAAAAAGTGACAGCGTGCCACACATAATATTCCGTAGTTTACTTTTTTCCTAAAGAGTGATAGCTTAGCTATATTTTCTTATCATGTGTAATGAGATTCCTAATTCTGACTTAGGCATAAAATACCATTTTATTGACATATCTTATACCTGGACCCCTGCCTAACGGCATTCAAGCTGTGTCTACATTTTGGTGCTATCAACAATGTTGTAATGAATTATTTTTAAGGTAGATTACTTTTAACATAATTTTGCAAATGCGTATATGTGTCTGGAAGATAAATTTTAGAAATTTAATTATCGGGTTTGATTTTTATACCTTTTAACAAGTAACTGTGCATGCAAATTGTACCAAAGTTTATTTTCATCATGTACATATGCTGTTCACCCCACAAAATTTTTCCCTCAATACCAAACATAGGGATATTGTTGGGCTTTCTGGTCTCTGTCAACATGATTGGGGAAAAATGGTAGCAACATAACTTTCTTGTTCACATATTTATACTTTATTTTACTGGTTATTGTTCAAATTAAGGAGAAGGAGTAATTATGTACTAAAGAAAAACACCAGCAGGGGTAACATGGGGAAACCCTGTCTCTATCAAAAATAAATAAAATTAGCCAGGCAAGCTAGTATGTGCCTCTGGTCCCAGCTACTTGGGAGGCTGAGGTGGGAGGATCATTTGAGCCCAGGCGTTCACGGCGGCAGTGAGCCTAGATCATACCACTGAACTCCAGTTTGGGAGACGGGATGAGATTCTGTCTCAAAAACAACAACAACAACAAAAACGAAACAAAACAAAACACAACCCATTAAAAAGTGGGCAAAGGACACGAATAGACACTTTTCGAAGGAAGATATTCATGCAGCCAAAATGCATATTTAACAAAAAAAGCTCAACATCACTGATCATTAGAGAAATGCAAATTAAAACCACAGTGAGGTACCATCTCACACTAGTCAGAATGTCTATTATTAAAAGTCAAAAAAAAAAAAAAAAAGCAAAACAGATGCTGCAAGGCTGTGGAGAAAAAGGAATGTTTATATACTGTTGTTGGGAGTGTAAACTAGCTCAACCATTGTGGAAGACACTGTGGAGATGCCTCAAAGAACTAAAAACAGAACTACCATTCAACCCAGCAATCCCATTACTGGGAATATACCCAAAGGAATGTAAATCATTCTGTTATAAAGACACGTGCATGCATATGTTCATTGCAGCACTTTTCACAATAGCAAAGACATGGAATCCACTTAAAAAATGCCCATCGTGGTAGACTGGATAACCAAAATATGGTACATATACACCACGGAAAAAGAATGAGATTATGTTCTTTGCAGGAACGTGGATGGAGCTTGGGGCCATTATCTTTAGCAAATTAATACAGGAACAGAAAACAAAACACCGCATGTTCTCACTTCTAAGTGGGAGCTGAATGATGAGAACACAGGACACATAGAAGGGAACAACACACATTGGGGCCTGTTGCAGGGTGGAGGGTTGCAGGAGGGAGAGAATAAAAATAAATATATAACGAATGGGTACTATGCCTTATACCTGGGTGATGACAATCTGTACAACAAAGCCCCATGACACTATATAGCAAACCTACACATGTACCCCTGAACTGAAAAGTCAGATAAAAAAGAAAAAAAGTGAAAGAAAATATCTATTTGTCTGTAATAGTATTGTCTGCTTTTTTCTTGATTAGTCTGCTTTTCCCATTTGCTTTATGAGATTTTTAAATGCAGATTTATGACAGTAACAGAAATCAATCTTTTACTTATACATTTTTGATTTAGGTAGTAACTATAAAGCTCTTCCTCAATATATAGTTTTAAAATAGCTAGAATTTTTATGATTGTATTTTATGATTTTTTAAATAATTGATTAATTTGCTTTCTTTGTTTTTCAAGAAATTGGGAGGCTTGTATCAATGTTTCTTGTCTTCTAAATACTTCTTAATTCTGTAAACTTATATGTAAGAGTGTAAATAATTGTTCACATTGATTCAGACATCAGCTTTATTGTACTCTAAGCTCTTATATTTATTTGTGTCTACTTACAGTCTATTTTTATTTTCATTGGTCTGTGTTCATGTACAAGTACTACAATGGTCTTTGTTAGACTCTTCCTGAGAGTTTTAAACCTACTAGCTCATTAAGTTTATACAGTGGCATTTTATAATTTTTTTTTTTTGGTGTCCTATAAAGAGTCTTTGGATTACTAAATATTTAAAGCATGTTGGTTACATATATAAATGGTATTTATTTTTATCTATTCATTTTGCAAATTGCTTATTAATTTATTCATTGCATGAAATACTTTTTTAGTTTTTTTCTCTTAAATTTTTTGGTAAACCAACATATTATTTGTACAGTCATAAATTTACCTCCTTATTTCCAATTTGCATCTCTTAGTCTTACTGTTCAGTTGTTTGCATAATAGCTCCAGAAAAACGTTTGATTATAGTAATGATAAGAGTGATTTGTTTAGTTATCTTTGACCATAGTGTAAAAACATCAATTGTTATCCCATTAAGCTTAATGGTGGAGTCTGGGCTGCATATTATATTTTACTATGTTAAGATAATGGGGATTATATTTTATTTGTTTAAGGCAGAGAAAGATTCCATAAGTGCAAACACACTAATATTAAGGCAATAAATAAATAAATAAAGAGACAAAGCAGTATAAATCAAAATTAAGCTATTAAAAAGATCATTTAGAGATAACAGGGCAAGCTACACCAGAAGGAGACAAAGGGCTTGGGTGTAAAATAAATAACAAATACTAACAAGTCAATAAGAATCAGACAATGTAATAGAGATAAATTCCTGAGAGACTTGAGCTGAAACGTCAGAAAAGAGCATGCCCAAATGATTAAAAATGTATAAAAAGGCACTACCTACTCTCAGTCAGAAAAACATGAGTATAAATAACAATAACATTTATAACAATGGCTACAATGTAAAAATAAATCATACTAAATATTAACAAAATTGTGTCATCAAATATGATACAGTTGATAATATAAAATATTGAATCAATTGTGGAATAAATGAACCTCTCATAATATTTCAGAGGAAGTAAAAACCACTTTGGAAAACTATTTGTATGTACCTAAAGAGTTGGATGAATCTTTGAACATATCCCTGTCACATGACTCAGCAACTCTGTTTCTACTTAAATCACCAAAAAACCCTGATGCATCTGTGTATCCTTGTAGATGAAGTTATGCAGAAGAATTTTCACAGCTGCAATAGTTATAATAGCATAACTGAAAACCATTCACGTGGCTGTCACCAATAGGAATGGATAAACAAATTACAGTAGAGTTAATGATAGAAATAATATACATCAACAACAATGAATTAATTTGAGCACTTTTAAACAAGAAGCATGAATCTCATGACCACTGATGCAAGACACAAAATAATACATATTACTTGAGTCTGTATACCTAAACCCAAACATAGGCAAAACTAAGTTCAAGTTCAGTTAAGTTTAAAGTAACCATTTAAGGTAAGTGGTTTCCTTTGGAGAGCCAAAAAGTATTGCTAATTGAACAGCAGTTGTGCTGGCTGTTTCACCTCACAGTCTAAGTGGTAATCTCACAAGTGTTCATTATGTTCACTGAGCTGCACATTCATGTTGTGTGTAACGTTCATTGTTATATTTCAATTTTCAGAAAAAAAGTCAGCGGTGAATAATCTTAGAATGTTTCTCTCACTATAGGATGTACTTTCAATATGAAGATTTCTATGTCTTTAAATGTTTTTAAAAACATGTTGCATAATTTAATATTTATTTTATTCTTTAAAATATAGGCTTTTTCTTCACAGACTCCAAATATTTATGATGGCTCTAATTTACTTGACTTTCATTTTCTCTATAATCATTTTAAATGTCTTGTTCCTTTTAATACATTTCGCATATCCATTCTTACTGTCTTTATTATTTCATAGTGTTTATTTTTCTATACTTTTTCCTATTTGCCATAATATAGGCAATCAACTTTCCCATTCTTTTCTCTGTTCTACCAGCTTCCACTGCATAAATACAGATGTTTTGTACTTTTTCCCTGATTATTTTTGTATATATTTAGTTGTCTCATTCACAGATGTGGTTGACTGACTTATCATAATTAAATTTGAGACTCAATGGTTGGACTAAATTTTCATCTGCTTCAGTAATTGTTTTTGAATATGTTCCATTGATAGATTTGCCTGTACATTTTCTCTCCCCTGCATTTTTTGTTTTTTTTTTTTGAGACGGAGTCTCGCCCTTGTTACCCAGGCTGGAGTGCAGTGGCATAATCTCGGCTCACCACAACCTTTGCCTCCTGGGTTCAAGCAATTCTCCTGCCTCAGCCTCCCGAGTAGCTGGGACTACAGGCATGCACCACCATGCCCAGCTAATTTTTGTATCTTTAGTAGAGACGGGGTTTCACCATGTTGACCAGGACGGTCACGATCTTTTGATCTCCTCCGCCTTGGCCTCCCAGAGTGCTGGGAATACAGGCCTGAGCCACTGTGCCCAGCCTCTCCCTGCTTTTGTTTGACATTGTTACATGGATTTTCTTTCAGCTTTTTTTTTAAAGATTGGACGTATTTTTAAAGCAGTGGATTTTTCCTGGTCCAGCTTTGGAGGAGGTTTATGGAGGCTGAGGGCAACTTGTGAATAGCATTGCAGATTGTCCAGTGTTCACAAAGAAAACCTCTCTCATTCCTTCTTTTGCTTCCTGCAAATATAACTTAGCTGTCTTTGGTAAGGTGGTGATAATGAGTGCTGGTGATAGTTTGCTATTAGGCCATAGAATTTTCTTTATTATTATTACTTTAGGCCATGCACATTAGAGTCTCCTGTTGCAAACAACAGATGCAGATCTGCGCCCTGTGCTGAACCTCTCTCCCTTAGGAAGTGTGGCTGTTGGCTTCTTGTCCTCTCACTATTTTCACTACTTAGTCCTCTCTGTGACCTATCTACCGACTCATCTCCTCCCTACATGGCCTGTCTCACCTGTGCCCATCTCTAGCTTTATTTTTTGTGTAAGGAGTTTCTGTTTCTCCCATTTACTAAAACTAGAGCTGCATTTTTCTTTCTCCTTTGTTCTTAAATAGTTTTCAGGCTTTGAACAGGTAAATATTGAATTTTAATCACTGTGTTCAAACCATACATCGAATACACCTGTTTTATATGAGATATGGGATGCTTGTGAATTCCATATTACCAGTAAACAGTAAGCACCCAGTGTGCTTTCTTTAATTATCTCCTGTAAATTGTGTTACAGACTGTACAATACTTGAGTATTAGTTCCTTCACACGCAGCTATGAAGAAGTACCCTAGACTGGATAATTATAAAGGAAATAGGTTTAATTGACTCACAGTTCCGCATGGTTGGTGAGGCCTCAGGAAGCTTACAATCATGATGGAAGGAGAAACAAACATGCTCTTCTTCACATGGTGGCAGGGAGAAGAATGACTGCCCAGCACAGGGGGAAGCCCCTTATAAAGCCGTCGCATCTCGTGAGAACTAACTAACCATCATGAGAACAGGATCGGGAAAACTGTCCCCATGCTTCAATTACCTCCTGGTGGGTCCCACCCATGATATGTGGGGATTATGGGAACTACAATTCAAGATGAGATTTGGGTGAGGACATGGCAAAACCATATCAATTTGCATGTATGTCTGATTATGATATGGAATTTGTAAAATATATCCCATGGCATCTATTCATGAACTTATGTGTTTGTAGGAATATTGTATTTCTCTCAAGAGGAGAACTAAATAGGACATATATAACTTTAGTTGATGTTATTCTGTGACAATTAACATCACATAATTATTATGGGACTATCCGGTTGATGTAACATGTCTTTAACCAATGCAGTAGAGGATAGGTGTCACCTAATTCCTTAGGGGAACAGCCAGAAAACTGCTATCTATATTAATAATATGTACTAATTCTTATGAATAAACAAGCAAATGTAGTGTAAAATTTTACCTGTAATTTTTTTATTTTCTAGGAATATAGTTTGAAATACATGAATTGTTTAGATATTAAGGGTCGAAATATAAAAATACATTGGATTTAGATTGTTAAGATAATTCATCAGTGAAAAGGAGAGAAGCTTCATCAGTCTCAAGTGTATATTTGCCAACCTCTGCAGAGGCTTTTCTCGGTGTCATTTTGTGCATTAATCCTACTTAATTAAAAGTGCTGTGTGTGTGTGCACGTGCGTGTTTGTGTGTGTGTGTGTTTTATGTTCTGAACTGCACATCTGAAGATGGCCCTCACATCTTCCCACTTGTAATTTTGCTCCTGTTGGATATAAGGATCATGTCAGATGCTAGTCAAGGTACTGATGTTTATCTAGAATACTTGCTTGATACTGAGATTTTAAAAACAAAACTTTATTCCCCTTTTGGTTACTACATATTCATTATAACAGATAAATAACTTAGCTTGTGTTTTGGGTTGAATGGTGTACACTCAAAGTCTGTTATGTTGAAGCCCCTACCCCTAGTACCTCAGAATGTGACAGTATTTGGAGGTAAAACCGTAAAGAAGTATTTAAGTTAAAGTGAGGTTACTAGGGTGGATCCTACTCTGATATGACTGATGGCCTTATAAGAAGAGATTAAGACAAAAAGATCGAGGCGGGAGACCAGTGAAGACACTCGGAGAAGACGTCCGTGTGTAAGCCAACGAGAGAGGCCCCAGGAGAAACCTACCTTACTGACACCTTGATCTCAGACTTCTAGCCTACAAGACTACAAATCAATTTCTGTTTTTGAAGCCACCCAGTCTGCAATACTTTCTAATGATAGCCCTAGCAAATAAATACAGTTTACAAGTTCTATGGAGATACTGTTGCAGAATAAGGAAATAGGATAATACATAGTCAATGTAAGTGAAGGATAAAGAGAATTAGGTGTCTTCAAGGATATTAGCAACAGGAGTAAAGGTGCCTTCTTTTAAATTGCTGCCATTAATCAGCCATAATCCTAAACTTACCGTGATGTCCATTTCTTACCCTCCACCAGTCTCTGACCCTCCCTAAGCAGTTTCAGCCATCTGGGAGAGACAAGTGAAGTCTCAGTTTTGAGTGAGGGTCTTACTGTGTTGCTAATTATTAATGCAGGTGTGTGCATTTAAATGTGGTTTTAGGTCACTTGACCCAGCTAAGGCCTCGGAGGATGGATTACATGCCTAACTCCCCATATTTCATCTACTCTGATAACTTTTATAAACACTTAGATATTTAAATATTAAAAAAAGAAAATAATTGATGTAGATTTTTAAATAAAAACGGCAAACTCATTGTCCCAATGTAATTATTAAGACATATTTCTTTCTACTCATTCTTTTACGCTCTCCTATTTTTGTGGTTTTGGCAATGTTTATACGGTTCTACTATTTGCTTGGTATAACAAAACATGTATTTTCCATATTCCTCAATTATTTCTTGTTTATTCAGTTTAAAAACAGAATAATATCTCACCTAAAACAAAGGCTACTATACTAAATATCCCCATCATCATTGGGCATTTAGGAATTTTAGAGAATTTGGTCTCTTAGTTATGTTGGAGTGAACAGACGGAGGATCCTTTTATTGTTTTCAGTATGTGCCTGTAAATAATCCATAAGGCTTGCCACCCAGTGAGGCTGAGTGCGTTTCTCCTGTCTGTTTAACCATGATGCTACCAGTGTGACCTCACTACAGGAGACGGATCTTGATAAGCCCTTCACCATCTGTCCAGTAGAAGGTAATCTCAAATTCCACTGAATTAATATAAAATGCTTAATGCTGTATAACATAGAGCTCCATGATTCTCAGGAGAATAAGCTTAAAAAAGTAATCCCTGGTCCTTAAAAATAAATAAATATAACAAATAGATGTTATATAATATATAGCATATCGTATATATTTTGTATGTATCAAGAGAATAAGAATAGAAAGGTAATCTGCTCTCTAAAATATAACAACATAAATTGGTATTTTATTGGTGGACTCTTAGATCTCAAAATTAAAGATATAATGGATATAATAAGAACAAAATGTCTTATTTTTAAAATGAGAGTAAGAAACATTTTTATGGTTACATGTAAGTCAAGTGAATATAAACTCAAGTTTTCTTTCTTCCAATTCTAAACAAATTTATCATAACTGCATTTGTATTTTGACCAATTCAAATCTACTTTTTGCCTGTATTGCTAGATGTCAGATATCATAGCTTCTTACACAGTTAGGCAAAGCCTGCCCATATTATAATTAGGTCAAATGTTTATTATTTTCTTTACAGCATCAACATTTATTGCTTATTCAGAAATAATCAACTTTTGAAAGTTTTTTGTTTTTTATAGTCGGGGCAATGCAAATAAAACACATAATGTAACACTCTTTTGCATTAATAAAAAATGGCAAAAATGAACATGTCTATTAAAATTATGTATTAGAATGAGGACTAATAGAATCCTTAAAGCATGACTTTTTGAAATTATTTGGCATTATCTACTAAAGTTGAAATATGCACACTGTATAAAACAACAATGTCATTTTAAGTGGATATCCAAAACAAATTATTGCACACGTGCAGCAGATATATGACAATGCATACATCAAAACACTCAAAATAGCAAAAAACTGGAAACAATCCAAATGCTCATTAACAGTACAATATGTTATTAAATCATATTTTATAGAATCGATACGACAGAATAACCCATTCTATCTCCAATGAATTATCTCCATCTTCATGCAACAACATTGGTAAATAACTTTTCACAATATGATAGTAAGTGAAAAATAAAGTCAGAAGAAAACAAACAAAAAAACCCCACAATGTTCTCTTAATAAAAATTAAATGCAATTAAAACAAAATTACATATTATTTGAACACAGTTATGCATAATAAATATTAATATACATATATTATGTGTATCCACATATATACGTGAATATTTGTGTGCTTTTATATATCAAATAATTAAAAATAGAAAACTGAACATATTAATTATTGAGGTGAAAACTGACGAGTAAATCAGTCTCTTAGCAATCAATAAAAAGTGGATGTCACATAATCTAAAAATATCAAACTATCTAAACTAGTGAAGGAGTTCTTAACATTTTACCCTCCTTCACACTCACCATGCTCCTTTTACAGATATTCCATGTTTTAAATTCCTAGGGCGATATTGTTACCCTTTTATAGATCTGATATGGTTCGGCTCTGTGTTCCCACCCAAATGTCACCTTGAATTGTAATAATCCCCCACATGTTGTGGGAGGGACCCGGTAGGAGGTGATTGAATCATGGAGGCTGGTTTTTCCCATGCTCTTCTCCTGGTAGCAAATAAGTCTCCTGAGATCTGATGGCTTTATCAAGAGGAGTTTCCCTGCACATGCCCTTTCCTGCCTCATGTAAGACCTGACTTTGCTCCTCCTTCGCCTTCTGCCATGATTGTGAAGCCTCCTCAGCCATGTGGAACTGTGAGTCAATTAAATCCCTTTCTCGGGTCCATCTTTATTAACAGCATGAGAACAGACTGATACAAGATCCTAAATGTTTATTAAACAAGTACTGGAATCTCATTTAAATATGTATCTTCCTTATTTCTTATAAATTGTTTTTTTGACATTTTCTAGTCAATGACAAGGGGCTTTCCCCCTCCTTTGCTGAGTCACCAGGTCTTGCCTCCTTCTTGTAGTTTCACAAGGGATCATCTTCCTGTCTACCCTGAGACAAACTGCGGAGGTTCACTTGACCCACATCTAAAAGAAACTCGTCATTTTGATGTGTTGGGGTTATGGTGTGTGGTGGGCCTCAGTGTCTGGCTGGTAAGCCTTCTCCCCACAATTCTGCAATGCAACTTATAAATTTTATGTGTGTGTATAATACTATATATACATGTGTGTGTATGTGTGTGTGTGTACATATAAATATACATATACAAATATAAAAGTATTATTATGGTTCTCTTCTTCCTCATAAAAAAAGGAAGTGGAAGGAGAATGTATAGAAGTATGCAAGTTTAAATTTTTTTTCAAAATACTAACTTATAATTTGGGCATAGATACAAAGTGTCATTATCTTTAATAAAGACAAATAAAAAATCAAAACAAAGAGAAAAATCAATATATAAAGAAGCACAAATAAAGATAGCAGATTTTCTTGAACTAATGATTAGCATTAATCTAAATTACACACCTGAGTTCTATAATGAATAATCATTTCACAAATATTCCTTGAGATCTGATTTTATGGCAAGTAACAATTAGGTTTAAAAATATAAAATAATAACATTCAGTAGTGTCTAGCTGGTGAAAATAGAATCAACCAAAATAATTAGAAAAATTATTATAGTCATATATAATTGTAATGATTGAGTTATGTCTAAGAAGGCGTTTGTCAGCAGTCACATTTAAAAATGAAAGATTCTTAGAAATTATTTAGCTCCAGAAACTTACCCAGTCTCTGGAAAATTGTTCTTCTTCAAGGTGTATTTTTGTTTTGACATTATTTACTTCATTGTCTTAAATCGTGAAGTAAAAAGTTATTTTACAAGTCATACATTCCTATTACTCGTTTTCTATTCTGTGTTGACCAAAATTGAAGTGCACTTTTTCAGAATATATTTTTGATTGAATGTGCGATATAAACTTTTTAAAAAGATGACTTTAATGATAAGCTATATAGGTTAAGAAATAAGTAAATAACAAAGTCATATAAGGTCAATTTTAATCAATAAAAATGTGAATTAGGAACAATTCCACCACCCCCTTATAGGGTAGTATATACTATTGCTTGAGCTTCCCTTTAGCAAAGTCAAGAAAAATGTAGATAATAGATTATGTTTAAAAATTTCTATATCATTGCTATAGTTTATTTAGAATACTGTGGTATTGCAACGCCATTTACTCTCCAAATGGTGTTATCTGCACTTCTCAAATAAACTACTGCAATTGTATCTTTGTTTCAAGGCCTTTGGTTGGAAAACCCAAAACAGATAAAGATTACATGTTAAGGCAAGAGTACTGTCCTTAACCCAAAAAATTGTAGCCTAGGGTCTGTGAGTTGACTGCATCCCAAAGTAGCCTTAGAGAAATGATGTCTGACTGTGAAGAAGGTGGTCTATGGAACAGATTCTTGATTGTACTAAATATCATATAGCCATGCTTTACCATAAAAACAAGAAGCAAATTCTGAGCTAGGCATTCTTTTGAAATCATTGTGACACTAATACTTTTATATCAGTGTGTTTGAGTTCATTATGTTACAGAACACAAATGTTTTGTAATTATAAAACCCTTTATTTCCCCCAAATTTCTATTACAAGATTTTATTTTTAAAACACACAGTCTCAATTGATGATTCTGTATTTAATTTTCTAAGCATGAACTAGGAACTCTTTTTCTTTCTCTCTGATCTAAATATATTTTTTCTCTTTCTCAAAAAAGGAAATGACACTGGCTACAAATCTGCTATCATGCTTTGATGACTAATTCTCCTTATTAAACTCATCATATTTTAAAGTAATATCTCTTACAATTTGCAAAGTCTTTCTGCCTCAGCTCAGATTCCTTCGGAGATGAATAACTAACCAATTCATTTTACTGGAGGTCATTGGTAATACTTAGTTGGTTTTCCTTTAAAGTAACAGTAAGTCTGACCAAGCTAAAGTAATTTCTTGCTTACATTGTTTGAAACTCATTCCATAGCCTTTCAATTCCTACCTCTGTCAATGCTTCCAACTGGCCGGAGTTTAATGTAGATGTTTTCCAAATGTTAGCTATAAGCTGTTAAGCAGCTTCAAATATCATGAAAATAAAATAACATAATTAGGGTGTTATGCACAGATGGTCAAAACAGTGTCCAAGGAAATGCTTTTGGTGAATACAAACCAGTGGAGTAACTAAGATGCTTGCCATGTAAACAGGTGCTTATGAAAATGCTAAGTCATTTAACATCTCTGATCAGATAAGTGGCATAAATAAGAGGAATGATAATTGTCTAGAATAAATCAGAAGTTACATACACAGCATATTCCTTAAATTCTCCAGTGTTTATATCAGTTTATAAAAAACTAAAATTTGGATCTTATGGTAGATAAATTTATAATTTTATGCATAATATGGCAAAACATGAATGACACTAGCTTATTTGTTATGTCCCTCAAAGAACCTCTCTGACAGTTTTAGGACATCCAAGCTATAAATCCTATTCCATGGAGATAAAAGAACCTCGACATCTTTAAGATAATCGGCACTATGTCAAATCATTTATAAAGGGCACATAGACATATTACAGCAATGACATTTTTTTAGACAAAATAATGTATATGTACTTTTACATGTAAGACAGTTTTATTTTTAGAATTAATGTATTTTAAGACAAAGGTATTGAGCAAAAATAAGATCTTATATATATGTATAAAAGAGTATTTGTTGATACTGTTTTTTCTAAATTTATGAGGCCAATCTCCATGTTGACAATAATTTATGGCACATTTAACTTCAATTCCTGCTCTATTGCAATTTGTCACTTTGTGCTTTTTTATTAAAATAAATGGGAACTACTAGGAATGAGAATTCTGCTGTATTATGACACCCAATACAAAGTTTATGATTGAGGTTAATATATATCCTAAAGAAAATCCACAGACATATTTATAATATCAGCACAAAATGAGTAGAAAAATAATTTTTACAAATTGCTTAGAAAATAAAACATGGCAAATCAATGGGTTAGGGGTTTGTGTCATTCGATGTGGGTTCATGTATCCATCCACTGGTTTTCTCCAAGTGACGACTGTGGTCCTGGAAGCTACACTTTCCAATATAATATTTACTCCTTGAGGCAAACTAGCATGCTAGGTATGAAAAGAGTGTAAGCTATGGTATCATTTAGAAAAAATGCAGGTAGATCCTCCAATTCTCTTTAATTTGCTAAAACACTAATAGTCCCATTATGATGCAATATTAATCATGTGTCCACAGTCATTTAAAATTCCAGCTGGGACACAAAGAATAGTTCTCTTAACAAATAAGACAGGAATTACTTTTCAGTCTGAGAAGTTACTAAACCTCTGCTACTATCCATTTCCTTTTCTGTCCAAAAAGGTTCATAATCCCTTTCTTTCTGAGTCGCTGTGAGCTTAGAAACGATGTTTCCCACTTGAATTTTTATTTGCTGTCCCTAAATTTCTCCTGCAGTATTCCTCATTGCCTTCTATCACTCAGGTCAGAAAAGTAGAGTGACGCTTGCCTTTTTCTTCTACAACTATAATTCTACTTAAATTGGCCAGATGTGAATTGTGTTTCTTACATACCTTTAGGATATAGCTGCCTCTTCTCCTCTGTGCTGTTAGCCCTGTAGGGAGCACAACCATCGTCTTTTCTCACCAGGGCTGAAGCGCCCCAGTATGCCTCAGGTGAACCATCATTCAAAATCCTTCAGTTATTCCCCGTTTTCTGAGTTAAATTCTTAATTCCTTAAATGTCTTACAGAGTTGCTTCCTGGCCTTTTGCCTTCTAGCCTATCCAGGCTACATTTAACTGTCAGAGGTGTTTGAAACAGAGCAACTCCATCTTGAATAGGAGCTGGGTAAAATAAGATGGAAACTTACTAGACTGCATTCCTAGAAAGTGAAGACATTCAAAGTCACTGGATGAGATAGGAGGGCACAAAATTCAGGTCATAAAGACCTTGCTGATAAAGCAGGCTGCAGTAAAGAAACTGGCTAAATCCCACCAAAATCAAGAGGACGACTAGAGTGACCTCTGGTCATCCTCACTCCCACACTCCCATCGGCACCATGACAGTTTGCAAATGCCATGGCAATGTCAGGAAATTACCCTACACGGTCTCAAATGAAAAAGCATGAATAATCCACCCCTTATTTAACACATCATTAATAAACAACCATAAAAGTAGGCAACTGGCAGCCCTAAGGGCAGCTCTGACTATGGAGTAGACATTCTTTTATTCTTTTACTTTCCTAATAAACTTGCTTTCACTTTACTCTATGGACTCGCCCTGAGTTCTTTCTTGTGCAAGATCCAAGAATCCTCTCTTGGGGTCTGGATCAGGACCCCTTTCCTGTAACATAACTACTCTAACTTTCAAACTGTATTTTTAACGGACATTGGTGTTTCATTTTTCCTTTATGTTTCATGCTTTATTTTATATGAAAAATTTACATAGGGTGTTTACTGGAATATTCTTTTTTTATATGTTCTTTCTTATTATCCATTTCTTTTTAACTTTAGTTTATGTATCACTTCCCAAGAAATACTTTTCTATCCTCTTGGAGAGTTCTGCTCTCCCTAATACATGTTTTCACAGTTTTCTTTTTTTCTGTATTCTACCTACCTCATTTCTTTGTAAAATAATTTGTTAAAATTCTTGTGATTCTTTTCTTAGGTCTTAGCCTCATGAGGACAAAAGCTGTGTCTGCCATGCTCGCCATAGGCACAGAAGAGGTTGTTTGATAACAAGGATGTTTTTCTGACCTTTGTTCTGGGTGTCTGAAGGAGGCTTCTAAACCCCTGGGATTTCCAGGTTCTTGGCCTGTCTTTGTTATTTCTGCTGACTTCTTGGACCACACTTGACTTTATGCTAAAAGCAGGACTCACCAGGGAGGCTGGTCACAAGATTAATGACTGATGATGTGAGTGTAAGTTGAGAAACTGAGCCACAGGATATCGGCCTAACTTCAAAACAGAGGGAAGCTGGAGATTGAGTCCAACCATATCACATGGCCAAGGAGTCCATCAGTCATGCCTAGGTAATGGAACCCCAGTATAAATCCATACTGGGGGCGCTCCCTGGTTGATCAGCACATTCATGTGCTGGAAGGGTGATAGGGGAGAGGAATCAAAGCTCTGCCTGTGGGATTTTTTCTAAACTTTACCCTGAGTATTTCCTGTTTTTCTGATTCTGATATGTATTCTTTAAAATAAAACTGTAATTATAATTCCAGCACTTTCCAAAGTTCTATCAACCATTCTAGCAAATTATCAAATATGACGGGATTGTGGAAATGCCTAGATTTGTAGCCATCCAGTTGATCAGAAGTGCAGGTGGCCCAGAAACCCCAGAACTTATGGCTGGTGTCTGAGTGGTAGCAGTGATCTTGGGGACTGTGCATTTCACCTGTGGAGTCTCTATTAACTCCAGCTGCTTAGCACTGGAAGTGCATTGCAGCAAGGGCACTTTGAAGTCTACTGAAGGAATATATACTGAAGAATAAATATACGACTATATTAAAAATAGAGTCTAAACTTTCAGAAGGAATGGGAATCTTCAAGCAAACTATATATATTTTCTTATATGTAGGCAGATGTCTAACATGACCGCTGAGATTCTAGTCACTGATGCATGCGTCCTTCCCTTGGAATGTAGGCAAGACCTAGAATATGAAGAGATAGTCACTCTCTTGTTACATTATAAGATTAAAGTGATGAGAGGGTCACTCCCGTTATATAAAACTTCATTTGGGAAGACCGAAAGGAGATTGCTGCTAGTTTTCAATAAATTAGCTCCCATATTGCAAGAATGACAAGTATCTAGATCCTAAATCAGCCTCTGGGATTTGAGAGAGATCCCCAGCCAGCAACCAGCAAGAAAACAGTGATCTTATCACCACCACTGCAAGGAGATGGGTTTTTTCAATAACCTGAATAAGGCTGGAAGCAGACTCTAAGTTCCAGATGAGAACAAGGCAGACAGACATCTTGGTACCTTGGTTTCAAGTTTTGAAACACTGAGCCAAAAATACCAACACACTGTGCCTGGATTTCTGACCCACAGAAACTCAGATAATACATGGGCATTCTGCCTCACTGACTTTGCACTAACTTGTTATAAAACAGTAGAAAATTGACCCACTTCTCCTACATTTGCCTCAAAACTGCTAGCAACCTCAATGTTCTATTTTTTATAATCAAAACTTAGGAAGTATTTTATGTTGCTGATTAAAGAAAATTTGATATGTTTTGATATTCAGCCAAGCATTTGAAAATTTGATATCTTCCTAGAAAATCAAGATGGAAATTTCATTTTCTGTGTGACATCTTAAAATAGGTAGCTCAGAACCAAACATTCACATATTGAGTGCCTTACACATGAAGAGATACATGCAGAAAAATAAACCATCCTATACACGAGCCTTTATTTCAAAGTTCTAATGTTCCCAGTTAGAAGTGTTTACTTACAAAACTACCACAAGTAAACAACAACACAAATTTAATTTATTTAAAGATCGTGCTCCCAGGGCACTAACCTAGAACACAAATCATGACAATAGCATAAAGCAAATACAAACACAAGAACAGCATTTTCTAAGAATAAAGAGGCGTTGAACAATAAGAACTAACCAGAATGTTTTAATAACGATTGAGCTTATGTGCATTTGTGTACAGTATTGGATATATGCTTAAACAGCATGATTGTCTTCTTCAACCTTTTCACCTAGCAGCCATGTAATAAATAGATCACTATCGCTCTTCTTAAATCTGGAGTGCAGTGAATGCAGTGTAAGTCAAGGAGTTATCTGGACAAATAGCAAATAATTACTTAGATGATTTTGGTTGTCCTTTTAATCGTTCATACACAGTTCCCTATTTTCTGCCTAAGAAATGCGGACAATATTGAGTGCTGGGTAGTACTTGCTTTTTGTGTGTTTCTTTTACTTTTGAGGGGGGATTCTGTTTAAGAATCAAAGCTTGCTTATTGTGAACACCGTTATACACCGTTTACATATTTTAAGCTTTATATTCCAGTTGGGACTCCTATAATTGGATAAGCATGTCATCTCTGCCATCTGTGATTTGATAAAAATGTTGAAAAGGATTAAGGCACAGGATGTTAATGTAAGTCATTTCGTAGAGAATCCAATTCAGCGGGCATTTGCTTCTCACTCATCTCTCTTTGACTCTGATTGCTCAACACATTTTTATTTCTATCACTACAAGTATAAGCACAGATAAGTCCTAAGGGATCTTGAAAATGATATTGTTGAAATTCAAATAAACTAGAAATCTAGGGAGTTCTTGAAATTGTGGACTTAAAGCAAATTTCTTGGAATTAGACATGTAAAATAAGAGCCAGAAATTTCTAGCTTTAGCTTTCTTTTGCAAGATTTAGATACATCTCATGGTTCAGCCAATTCTACTGGCTTGTATATGTGGCTATTTCATATCCACTTTATGCTAAGACATTTTTAAATGGTCTAGCAATGTGTTCAATTCCAAATGTTCTTACTCTGCATTTTTTTCTCCTCCTCTCAGACCCTAGACATCAAGATAAAAAACTGAACAAAAATTTTATCAAGTCAACATCTAATTTCCAAAATGTATCTACATTCTGCCTAGTTTCATTTTATTCCATTATGATTTACAATTGTTAAAGTGTATTCCCTGTATTTTCTAACCACTCTCAATATAATTTTAAAATCTGATGTTATAGTTAAATTTGCACTTATTTCCTTTCTCCTGAGAAAATTTGGTAAGCTTCCATGATGCATAGCCCTGAGCTTCACACATTTGAAACTGGAGAACGAGGCTGCTAGGACAATGCTATTATTTATTATGGTGCATTATCCAATTGCACTGCACCTGTCTGGATCATAGGTTTGCAATAATGCAATGAAAATGATTTGAATGGGTCATAGGTCTAATGTGTTAAGCACATAAACAAAGACTGCCCAGGGAGAGTGTTAATCCATGCTCATTAATTTTTAAATTCACATTCTGCAAGTTCATCCAAAAATTTATGAAGCACGTCAGAGTTTGGCGTTAACAGCAATAGAGACATACTGAAGCATATGGCTGGGGGGCAAAATAGAGTCCTTGGCAGTGCTCCTGCGGAGAGCCAGGTGAAGTGAAACCCATTAGAACTTCCACTGTGGCCATGAGAGTTACAGCCCACAGAAGAGGGACGCTTCCCAAAGTCTCTGAAACCGTGAAAGGCAAAGGAGACTCAATTCCTTCCACAGAGAATATCACTACCCTAGTCTAGTGGGTTCTGTTTATTAGAGGATGGCTTTATGCATGATCATTTGAAGCACGCAAAATCCATCCCCGTTATTTTTTCCTGTTTCATGTATATGCATAGATATATGTGTATATACATGTGTACACAATAAATATATACACGTGAACCACTGTCCTAGCATATTGAATCAGTTGTAAAATATATACTAAATATATTTCTAACTATAAAAGTATATTCTATTTTTAATTTTGTAATATAGTAATGGTAAACATTCATTTGGTGCTAACTTATTTTAGTAATCTTATTTTCATGGCAAGAGGTGAATGAATATAATTATTATTTTTTAAATCTTGGTTGAACCCTCAGTGCTATATACCAGTCTGGCTATTTTAAGTTGCTACTATTCCACAATAGGTATGTTACTTGGAATAATTCACAAAGGTATGAGCTTACAAATGGAAGATTAAATCATGACATACTTTGTTATGATATTTAAAAGTAAATATTCATCTTGACTGGTGTTCATTCATTTTTCTTGGAAAACATGAAAAGAGTTACTTTAAAAAATAAACGCATACAAAAATTCATTATTTCATGTTTTACATGTATTCCATATGTTCATAGATTAGAAAAGTAGAGAAGGTTTAGTTCATTTAAATGTTCAAATACTAATCTTTCCATAGATGACAAAATTGCATAACCTTTGTCCACTGACATCCGACGTCCTGCCTCAGTGCTAGGATTTTCCAGCTCAGAACTGTGCACCCCACATGGGAAGTCCTCTCTGCTGCAGTTACTGCAGGCTGAGTTTGGCTCCCCCAGGCATCCCTGCTGCATCTTTCTACCTGCTTCTGCAGAACCCATTTGGTATCCTTAAGTTTTCTTTTATTTTGCCACCTTGAAATAGATGTAATTATGTGTGTTCTTGACTGAATTGTTTTCATCCAATATGTGAAGGGAAAAAGAATGAGTTCTTTAAATTTTCCTGAGATTATCCAACACCCTAAGAGGACTGTTAACACTCTCAGTGATAAAAACTTACTGCATATAGATTCTTTAAGTTATGGCTGAGCTGACAGTAAATTAAGAAAATGTTGTTGAAATCAGAAGTCCATTCAGAGCATGCATTCCTATAGAGAAGTTTGTGGCAAAGCCTTTATTTGTCTTAGAGCTCTCTTCTGAGGCCAGAGTTTTAGGGTTTGGCATTTAACTAGTCTGGAGAGTGAGGGCAGATAGATTCCAAGTTCTGAGGAAGAGAAAGTCTCATCAGAAATTCCCTCATAAAATCAGAAACTGCGAATGACACCCAAGGTGATCGCCTCAGTAGCCAAAATCAACAAGAAGCCATAGCACATTACTGCCCTGCTCAAAACCCCCCAGTGCCAGTGCCTTCTCCTTTTATTCAGATGAATACACAAACAACTCCAGTGGAAGCCCACCCATGTGATCCATCATATAGCCTGAGCCTCAACTCATCCCCCCACCGCACTTGGCCACATTGACCATCTTGCTTCCACAGAAAATTTCAAGTTTATTTCCACTTTAGGGCTTACATACTTCTATCTTTTCTTCCTGGAATGCCCTTGCTTTGCATTATCTCATGAGTCTTTCCACCAGCTAATCTCAGTATCTGTTCAAATGTCTTTCCCAGAGATAAGGTTCCTAAACACCCTATTTAATAACAAACCCAAACACTTTTGAGCACTTAAGCCTGATTTACTTTTATTCACAGTATATGTCTGTTAGCTTTTCATATCCCATCCGTTATGTTACATTTATTGTGATGTAGTCCTGTATTTATTTCTCTTTCTAACTCTGTAGCATACCGTAGGAATTCTGTCTTGTATCTCCAGTTACAACAAAGTGTCTGGCATACAAGTCGTAGTCAATTAATGTTTACTGGGTGACTAAGTGGATTTGACCCATCTGAGTTTTATTTTGCTATAAAGCATATGGGAAATGTCTAGTTTGTTTGTTTGTTTTTACAGAGCACCAAAATGTTGCCACAGACCATCATTAAATAATCATGACTTAAAATTATTTCAAATTTTACTTATCAAGATAAAATTTCATATATATATATATATATACACACACATATATACACATAACGCTTTTGTAAAATCTAAAGATATGCACAGTACCTCTGATCTTTATGAATAAGACAGCAAACACAACCTGATTTGTCCTTTCTCCAAACTCCCTCATTTTGATATTGAGTGAATTTTTGTAGTTGTGTTTTCTTTTTTTTGTTGTTTTTTTGAGACAGGGTCTTGCTTTGTGTCCCAGGCTGAAGTGCAGTGGCAAAATTGTAGCTCACTGCAACCTCGACTCCTGGGCTCAAGCAATGCTCCCGCCTCAGCCTCTCAAGTAGCTCGGACTAGAGGCATGCACCACCATATCCAGCTAATTTTTCTATTTTTGTAGAGACAAGGTCTTGCTATGTTGCCCAGGCTAGTCTTGAACTATTGGACTTTAGCTATCTTCCTGCCTTGGTCTCCCAAAGTACAAAGTTCTGGCATTACAGATGTGACCCAGTGCACCTGACCAATATAGAGTAAATTTTAATGAACAGTCATTTTAAATCTTTTTTTAAAAATTTATTTATTATACTTTAAGTTCTGGGATACATGTGCAGAATGTGCAGATTACATAAATATATGTGTGCCGTGGTGGTTTGCTGCACCCATTAACCTGTCATCTAGGTTTTAAGCTCCACATGCATTAGGCATTTGTCCTAATGCTCTCCCTCCCCATCCCTACCTTCCAACAGGCCTCATGTGTGATATTTTCCTCCCTGTGTCCATGTGTTCTCACTGTTCAACTTCCACTTATGAGTGAGAACATGTGGTGCTTGGTTTTTTGTTCCTGTGTCAGTTTGCTGAGAATGATGGTTTGCACCGTCATCCATGTCACTACAAAGGACATGAGCCCACCCTTTTTTATCACTGCATAGTATTCCATGGTATATATGTGCCATGTTTTCTTTATCCAGTCTATCATTTGGATAGGCATTTGGATTGGTTCCAAGTCTTTGCTATTGTGAATAGTGTTGCAATAAACATATGTGTACATGTGTCTTTATAGTAGAATGATTTATAATCCTTTTGGTATATACCCAGTAATGGGATTGCTGGGTCAAATGGTATTTCAGTTCTAGATCCTTGGAGAATCGACACACTGTCTTCCACAATGATTGAACTAACTTACACTCCCAACAGTGTAAAAGTGTTTCTATTTCTCCACATCCTCTCCAGCATCCTGACTTTTTAATGATCGCCTTCTAACTGGCATGACATGGTATCTCATTGTGGATTTGATTTGCATTTCTCTAATGACCAGTGATGATGAGCTTTTCTTTATATGATTGTTGGACACATAAATGTCTTCTTTTGAGAAGTATGTGTTTATACCCTTTGCCCACTTGCCCACTTTTTGATGGGATTGTTTGTTTTCTTCTTGTAAAATGTTTTAAGTTCCTTGTGGATTCTGGATAGTAACCCTTTGTCAGATGGATAGATCGCAAAATTTTTCTCCCATTCTGTAGGTTGCTTGTTAACTCTGATGATAAAGCCCAGAAGAAAACTTAGGCAATACTACTCAGGACATAGGCATGGGCAAAGACTTCATGACTAAAACACCGAAAACAATTGCAACAAAAGCCAAAATTGACAAATAAGATCTAATTAAATGAAAGAGCTTCTGCACAGTAATTCACATTTATTTTAATATAACTTAGTCATTTTATATTTTGTTACTTGTTTTTCACTCAGTAATTAGGGTTATGAAAGTATTTTATCAACACATCCAGCAAATGCTGTTTTTGCATCCATTTCTTCATCTGAGTTCACTTCTTGCCAAATTATTTTCTTTTGCAAATTTTCATCAGTGAACAGGAATTATGACATTATGTTATTTTATTTTAAATCAAAATTTGGCTGAATATGAAGTTCTAGATTGATTATAACTTTATCCAATATATTTAAATATCTATTATGTATGAATACACACACACACACACACACACACACGTACATATACATACTACATATGTATGAATGTATGCAATTTCCCTGCAATGTTTCTTTTTGTTATTGGGGAATCCCTCACTGGCCTAGGTGCTGGGCACACACTAATTCCTGTGTGTTGTCCCTAGCCTCATAATATGTTCTCTTCATCCTTATTGCTTCATAGTTTCACTTTGTTATAACTAGGTGCTGACTTTTTTTTTAAACTGGTTTTTCTTTATTGTGTTTGGTTCTTTTGTACTTTCAATTTCTTACCCATTATACTGTCTGTTTCTCCCTCCATTCCCTACTGCTACCACTGTCATCAAATGTAGTGGTAGCAGTAGGGAATGGAGGGGGAGAAGCAGAACATGTGGACATAGGCATGGATACTATTGAGTGGAAAATGGTATCTCAGTACCATGTGTTCTCACATAGGCATGGATACTATGTAGCATGGAAAATGGTGCTGAGATACCATTTTCCACTCAATAGTATCCATGCATATTTCCAGATTATCACTGAGCTGATTGCTTCAAAAACATTCAGCCATTTTCCTATCGCTGCTATAAAAATTACTACACATTCAGTTGCTTACAACAACACACATTTATCATTTTAAAGTTCTGGGGGCCAGAAGTCAAAAAAGAGTTTAATAGACTAAAGTCAAGGTGTCCATAGGGTTGTTTTCTTCCAGAGATTCTAGGAGAGGATCCATTCCCTTCCTCTAGAGGAATCTAGAGATTCCTCTAGATCCTGGCTTCTTGAAAGACCACAGAATGATACCCCCCTCAACTTTATTTCTATAAGTCTGTAAAGGAAAGATTCAAAATTTCTAAAGTCATATATTAAAAATAAAAGTTTTTAATAGTTTATTTTCTATTTAAAATCATATTAAGACATAATCAGATATATCCACCCTACTTTCATACTTTTGGCTGGAGAGGTAAGTTTTCAAAGTCCAAGCGGAACTGCAGGAAACCCAACCCCAAAGAAGAAAAGCCAAGAAAATTGACATTGTTGATAGTCAAATTCTGTGTACATGACCAGATAGCTGCTTCTCTCCTTAGGACGTACTAGTACCTCGTGACCCAGGTGAGCCACATTTACCCCATATTCACGCCCTTGAATAGTGTGCATACTTGCTTTGACACTGGCCTTGGCCATGTGACTTACTGGACTTCCTGTGGCAAATTAGATATTATCAAGAGGTTTGAGAGGTGCCTGTGAATTGAAGCTTGTCCTCTTGGAATGTTCTATCTTGGGGCCAGTTACCATGCTTTAAAGAAATGTGGGCTAGAATATCGAATAATGGAAACTATGTAGAGATAGATCTCAGATTCAAAAATGTCTTCTTGGAAGTCTTACCCTGCCGTGAAGTCCCAGCTAAATGCAGATGCAGGTATGAGATTGTGGATACCAAGGGAGCAGAAGTGTTCAGCCAATCACAGTCAACACCACTGGCTTACAAGAAGTGATCAGTGATTGATATGTTACGCCCCTAAGATCTGAAGCAGATTTTTATGCAAATAGGTAACTGAAACCCCATGGATGGTCTTATACTCAGTAACAGCTTTTTCTTTCTCATTCAGGGCACAGTGAGTCAGGTATGAATGAGATCTTAGAACAGGCCAAGCATATTCTCTTCATGTCAATTAATCTAAGTTAAACAGACTAGAGAAAGCTTCATGTTTTAATTTCCTCCCTTTGCCAAACATGTAATTATCTCATGGGGTTATGATTTGCTTAAGTTTGTGTGTGTCATGGGTGCCCAGTGTCTGTTTACTGTGTCGGTATCTTCACATTTCACATATCAAACAGACACTTATGTTCGTCTTTGCAGAGTTTTTTGTAGTTGGAAATTTCTACCCATTGATTTTTCTCCTCCACTGGGAACAGATGCATGCAATACTCCACATTATACAAACTCTCTGTTTTTCCATTATGAAAGGGAAAATAAGAGCAGAGAATATATCCTTCACGCTCCACAAACATATAAGGCAGGAAAACAGTAACACTGACTCTGATTATAAAGCACTAAGTTTCCAGGAATGAGTGTTCCTTTGCGTAAGCTCAGAGACCGTCATTCACAGGTATGAAATTTGTCACTAATTTGTATTTGTGTCATTGGTAGGTTCATGTAATATCTAACCCTATAAATTATCTTTCCTGGATTAATATATCCTCAAGTGCAAGATAAGAGATTTCCTGTTGGGTAGTTCCAGATTAACATGACCTAGAAACTAAGATAGCACAGTGCTCCTATTGGCTCACAGGCTGATACTCCAAGCCCTATGTAGCACCATTTTATTAAGCCAATAAAGTACTACTATTACAAGATTTTTATAACCTCACAGGTCATAGCCTTTTCAGGGGCACTGATAGTAAGTATAGTTGCTTTAATTAAATTGACCAAAAACACCTGACCCAGTGTTAGATTTGTTCATTATTTACCCACATCAGTCTTGTGAGCCTTTATGGCACTCATTGTCTCTCAGAGAAAAGCCAGATAATTGTATAGGACCTGTAGCGTACAGGAATCTAACGGTCTTGGGTTAAGCAGTGAAAATGAACCTTTTCTATCTCATGTACTGACACGCAGGGAAACTTAATTACAGCGTCCAATTTAATGCATGGAAGCCTCAGCTGTGGACTTATAGCATCTGGAATGATTGTCATGTCTGCTACTTTCCTGTTGGTAATTTGGGGCAAGTTATCTAAGCCCTCTATGACTCAGTTTCTACAATTCTAAAGTGACAATAACAGCACATGCTTTACATTAATAATGCTATCCTGTTTAAAGCACTCAAAACTATCTGCTATTAGGCATTCCCTATATGTTATTTATAATTATCCCTTTAATATCATTTTTACAGATACATTTTAATGATGGGGAAGAATAAAAGTGAATAAAAGAATAAAAGAAAAAAAGAATAAAAGTCCATATTCTATGGACTGTGTCCTCTGAAGATTCCCCTGTCAAGGTAACTCTTACTGGTCTGGACAATTGAATAAAGCATTAGATGCTTGTTAAGTTGTGTTATTTTTCACCATAACTATGAATTCTAAATTTCAAGTCACACAAATTCACTGATTGGGCCATCAGGAAATATCAGGTTTAAAGCTAACTGCTATCTAAATATTTGTGTCTCTCCAAAATTCACATGTTGAAACCTTAATTCCCAAGGTGAAGGCAGTAGAAGGGAGGGCCTTTAGGAGGTGATTAGGACACCAGTACTCAATCCTCATGAATAGGATTAGTGCACTTACAGGGAGGCTTAAGGGTGCCTGTTTGTCCCTCCCTCCATGAGAGATGCTGCCTTCTGGGCAGAGAATAAGCCCTCACCAGCCACCAGATGCGTTGTGAACTTCCTAGGCTCTGGAACTCTGGGAGATAACGTCTGTTACTTATGAGCCACTCAGTTTGTGGTATTTTATTATTGCATCCCTGAAGGGGCTAACAAAAGTGTGGGGGAGTCATCATCGGAACGAATAGGATTGAGGACTATACTGGAAAAGCGTTAAGTAAAGCTTTCTTAATTCACATGTTAAATTGTCTTATTTCTGTCATGATTTAGTTCACAGTAAGTGTTTCTCTGGGCCGGTCTGGCTGCTAAAGTATTAGGGTCCCTTATAAATTCTGATGAAGTTGAAACATCATATTCTGAAAAAGGTTAGCATCCCTTTCATAAGTTTCCCAGGGCGGCCATAACAAAGTGCCACAGACTGGGTGGCTTAAATGGTAGACATTAAATGTCCACAGTCCTAGAAACTAGAAAGAAAAAGTCAAGGTGTCAGCTACTTCACGCTGTCTCAGAGGCTGCAGGGGGACCCCCGATCCGTGCCCCTTTCTTAGCTTCTGGTATCACCAGCACTGTCTCCTGGACTTACAGTAACCTGATGCCCATCTTTGCTCCCATTAGCACATGGCCCTCTCCCTGTGTCTCTGTGTTTGCACCTGGCTTTTGTATAACCTCATCTTAACTTAATTACAGCTGCAAGTGAGAAAATGAAGGGGATTTCTTGGTCCCAGCAACAACCAAGACAGACAGATACGGAAACCAGCAGGCGGTTATGCTGACTGTGGTTAGCACAACTGGTACAATCTGATTGCATTTTTTATAATTCAAAAGTAAATTACAGGTTCTATCTGGCTTAATGGACTATCCATCTGACCAGTAAAAGGTGTAAAATACAACAGACTATCTCTAGTTTCTTCAGCTTGGAGGCTTTTGGGAGCTTGTGCAATTCTCCTGGACTCCAGCAGTGTTTCACTCTCATGTGGTGGCGTGGAGGGCAAGCCTGCAGTTAGGTACACTTTGAAGCGCCTTGCTGTGTGTATAACTTTATTCACAAAATAGTATAACTATGTTGGACATTGGCTGCACAGGGAGAGTGTTGCACTGGCTTTTAACTCTTTTCCTCATTAGCCATTAAAATAACATTATTTTTTAGAAAATATGTTGTTAGTTTGAGGGAATGGAATCAAGAAGTAACTTGTTTTCCTTTCAATGCAAAGTTGAAATGGAGAAGAAGCCTTGAAATTGTCCATTCTAACTTCCCTCATCCTGTTTCTGGAATTTTACATGGTGAGCTTTCTCCCTTACACTCAGTTTGGATCAATTCCTGTGCTATTAATTCATAGATATAAAGTTTATCAAGTTTTCTTACCACCGCAGTAGAATCTGTCTTCCCTCCAATCTTTCAGTCACATCTCATTGAGCAATCATGTCTTTTATCATCATATTTGATTGTACACTGAAGCCAGAATGGAAATTTCCCAGTGAAGTTCAGATTTGTTTTCAATTATTTCTTAATCAGCCTTGGTATCATTTCTTCTGAAATTTCTCATTGATCACTATATATATTTTTGGGTAGTATGATGTGATTTTTTTAATTTTATAATTTTAAAATTAATTTAAATTTAATTTTTAATTTTTTTTATTACAGCAATTTTTGGGGTAAAAGATTTTTGGTTACATGTATGGTGAATTCCCATTTGTTAGGTACACTTTTAAGTGCCTTCCTGTGTATAACTTTATTCACAAAATAGTATAACTATCTTGTTCATTGACTGCACAGGGAGAGTGTTACACTGACTTTGACTTTTTTCCTCATTAGCCATTAAAATAACGTTCTTTTCTAGAAAATACGTTGTTAGTTTGAGGAAATGGAATCAAGAAGTAACTTCTCTTGAAGTAACCATGTAATCTTTTGGTTACATGGATGGTGAATTCTGAAATTTTAGCGTACCATCCCCTGAGAAATGTACACTGTATGTGGTTTTTTTAATGCTTACCCCTTCCACCCCCGCCAACCAAGTCTCCAAATCCACTGTATAACTCTGTATGCTTTTGCATCCTCATAGCTTAGCTTCCACTTTTAAGAGGAAACATGCTGTATTTGGTTTTTCATTCCTGAGTTACTTCACTTACAATAATGGCCTCCAGCTTCATCTAAGTTGCTGCAAAAGACATTATTTTGTCCTTTTTATGGCTAAGTAGTGTTCCATGGAGTTGAGTGTACCACATTTTTTCATCCACTCGTTGGTCAATGGACACTAAGTTTGGTTCCATATATTTGCGATTACAAATTGTGCTGCTATAAACACGCACGTGCATGAGTCTTTTCCATATAACGACTCCTTTCCCTTTGGGCAGAGACGCAGTACTGTGATTGCTGGGTCAAATAGTAGATCTAATTTTATTATTATTATTATTATTATTATTGTTATTATTATTTTGACACTGAATGTCACCCTGTCACCCAGTTTGGAGTTCAGTGGCACAATCTTGGCTCACTGCAATCTTGGTTCACTGCAATCTCTGCCTCCCGGGTCCAAGCAGTTCTCCTGCCTCAACCTCCTGAGTAGCTGGAACTACAGGCGCACTCCACCACACTTAGCTAATTTTTGTATTTTTAGTAGAAACGGGGTTTCATCATGTTGGCCAGGGTGGTCTCGATCTCCAGAAGTCATGATCCTCCCGCCTCGGCCTCCCAAAGTGCTGGGATTACAGGCTTGAGCCACGTGCACAGCAGGTCTACTTTTAATTTTTTAAGGAATCTTCCTTCTGTTTTCCATAGTAGTTATACTAATTTACATTCCAGCCAGCAGTGTAAAAGTATTATTTTCTTTTTCCCACATCCATGCCAACATGCATTGTTTTTTGACTTTTTAATTACGAACATTCTTGCAGGGGAAAGGTGGTGTCTCTTAGTGGTTTTAATTGGCATTTTTCCCTGATGATTAGTGATGTTGATCATTTTTTCATATGCTTGTAGGCTGTTTGTATATCTTCTTTTGAGAATTGTCTATTCATGTCCTTTGTCCACTTTTTGATAAGATTATTTGTTTGTTTCTTGCTGATTTGTTTGAGTTCCTTGTAGATTCTGGATACTTGTTCTTTGTCAGATGCATAATTTGTGAATATATTCTCCCACTCTCTTGGTTGTCTGTTTACTGTCCTCATTTTCCTTCCCCTCCCTCCCTCCCTCTTTCTTTCTTTCTCTCTCCCTTTTCCTTCCTTCCTTCCTTCATTCATTCATTCCTTCCTTCCTCCATCTACCTTCCTTTCCTTCCCATCCCTGCCTGCCTTTTTATTTCTTCCTTTTCTCTCTCTCTCTCTCTCTTTTACTGTGCAAAAGCTTTTTTAGTTTAATTACGTCTCATTTTTTTATTTTTGTTTTGGTTGCATTTGCTCATGGAGTCAGTCACAAATTCTTTGCCTAAGCCAATGTAGAGAGAGTTTTTCTAATTTATCTTCTAGAATATTTACAGTTTCAGGTCTTAGATAGAAGTCTTTTATCCATCTTGAGTGGATTTTTGTGTAAGTTGAGAGATGGGGGTCCAGTTTTATTCCCTTACATGTGGCTTATCAGTTTTCCCAGCACCATTTATTGAATAGGGTATCCTTCCCCCAGTTTATGTTTTTGTATGCTTTATCAAAGATCTGTTGGCCATAAGGGTATTTGGATTTATTTCTCGGTTCTCCATTCTGTTCCACTGGTCTAAGTGCCTGTTTTTATGCCAGTACTATGATGTTTTGGTAACTGTAGCCTCGTAGCATAATTTGAAGTCTGGTATTGTGATGTCTCAGATTTGTTCTTTTTGCTAGTAGTACTTTGGCTAGGTGGGCTCTTTTTTTGGTTTCACATAAATTTTAGGGATTTTTTCTAGTTCCGTGAAAAATGATGATAATATTTTTATGAGAATTGCATTGAATCTGAGGATTGCTTTGGGAAGTATGTTCGTTTTTACGATATTGATTCTTCCCATCTATGAGCATGGAATTTGTTTCCATTTGTTTGTGTCACTTATGAATTATTTCAGCAGTGTTTTGCAGTTTTCCTTTTAAGATTTTTCATGTCTTTGGTTAAGTATATTTCTAGTTTGTTTGTTTGCAGCTGTTGTAAAATGGATTGAGTTCTTGATTTGATTCTCACTTTGATGATTGTTGTCTTATAGCTGTTCTACTTATTTATGTGCATTGATTTTGTAACCCAGAACTTTGCTGAATTTCTTGATCAGATCTAGCAGACTTTTTGATGCTTCTTTAGGGTTTTCTAGGTATAAAATCATATCATCAGTAAACAGCAACATTTAATTTCCTTTTTTCCAATTTGAATGCCTCTTATTTCTTTCTCTTGCCTGATTCCTCCAGCTAGGGCTTCTAGTAACACGTTGAACAGAAGAGGTGAAAGTGGACATCCTTGTCCTGTTCCATTTCTCAGGGGGAATGTTTTCAACTTTTTCCTATTCAGTGTGATGTTGGCTGTATGTTTGTCATAGATGGTTTTTATTACTTTGAGAAAAATCCCTTCTGTGTCTATTTTGTTGAGGATTTATATCATAAAGTGATGCTGGTTTTTATCAAATGCTTTCTTTGTGTCTATTGAGGTGATAATACGATTTTATTTTTAATTCAGTTAATATATCACATTTGTTGACCTGCATATATTAAACCATCCCTGCATTCCTGGAATGATATCTACTTGATCACGATGTATTCTCTTTTTGATGTGCTGTGAGATTCAGTTAGCTAGTATTTTGTTGAGGATTTTTGCATCTATGTTCATCAGAGATATTGGTCACCAGAGTTTTTGTATTTGTTTGTTTGTTTCTTATGTATTTTCCTGGTTTGAGTATTAGGGTGATACTGGCTTCATAGAATGATAGAGGGAGGATTCCCACTTTCTCTATCTTTTGGAATACTTTCAGTATAATTGGTACTAATTCTTATTTGAATTTCTAGTAGAATTCAGTTGTGAATCCATCTGGTCCTAGACTTTTTTGCTTGACATTTTTAAACGTACTAATTCAGTCGTGCTGCTTATTATTAGTCTGTTCAGGGTTTCTTTTTAGTTCTGATTTAATTTAGGAGGGTGTATGTTTCCAGGAATTTTTCAATTTCCTCTAGATTTTCTAGTCTGTGCATGTAAAGGTGTTCATAGTAGTCTATAATGATCTTTTGCATTTTTGTGGTATTGGTTGCAATATCTCTAGTTTCATTTCTAATTGAGTTTATTTGGATATTCTCTCTTCTTATGATATGATACTTAAAGAAAGAAAAAATAAATTTGACCAAAGACCTAGAAAGGAAGCAAAGGTAAAGCCTGATCATGCTGTCTTAGCAGTAACCAGTTATAATTCGGGAGGCTGAAAGGTCTCTAAATTGTTGTCTCAGTTTTCAAATATAACATCCAATGTCAGCATTTACTCTCATGATAAAAGGTTATTCTATCTTTCCTAACCACCTACTAGTTAAACTGTATCTTACATACTCAACTCTCTTGTTAAATTTTAATATGACTGGTTCTTATTTTCATAGTTAGAACAGTGAAACATATCTCCTCATCCTTTAGTAAAGATAATAAAAGACATAACACAGGTAGTGTTTGCCCAGTGCAGTGCAGAGTACATTCTCCAGTATGTTACACATTCATCTGTTCCACTTTCTAGGCATTATATGTAGTGTCTTCAACTTGTTTGGAAGAACTATCTGGAGAGATGCAGCTACTCAAATGTTCTTGACTGAAGAACAATCTTCCTCTATCAGGGAAGGCTGTCCTCTTCCACCAAGTGCTCAGCTTTGGGAAGAGTGAGGGGGAAAGGGGACAGCCACCTAGCCAGTCAGATCCTTCAAATCAACCCTGGCAACTAATGGGGTGACAACTGTTGTGGCCAGATTGCCCACACATCTTATACCAAGTATCTGTGAGAACTAGAACACTCAGCTCCTTTCTGCCCATTCCCCTGTATGCTTTGCCCAGTGGCCAAGGCCTTTGCCTCACATATAGCTTGACTAAGAATCTTCTGATCTATCAGTCTAAAGAGTTTTTAAATTTATATGAAAACATTTTCAATTTCCTGTGTTTATTATCTTTTGCTGTTTACATTTCTATTACTCTTGACTCACATCCTCTTGTATCTGTTTTTTGAAATTTCATGTCTTGGCTTTATTTTTTCAAAGACTCTTTCTCAGTCATCTCACGAAAAATGTTCTGAGATTGCAGGGCCATTCCTGAGTCTACTTCTTGGTATGCAGATGAATCAGAGTCCTTATTTATTTGCGTAAATAAGGGTTTTTATTTCATGCTGTTAGGGCACAGAATGTTAGTCTGACCACAGATTCTTTTTGCAGCATCTGGGGAGGGTATGAGTGAAGGGATGTATAACATTTGGTGCAGGCCATCCTACCACCAACATGTTTCTAGGCAGGAAGGAGAGCTTCTTCATAAAGTCCCTGCGATGAACCCCAAATGCAGGGTGACCTCTTTCTGGAAGCTATGGATTGATAGAGTCTTGTCAGCTTCCAACTGTTGGCCAGCAAAATGTCAGATGCCCTGTTCAGCAGGAGAGCCTTCCCTGCCTTGGATTAGTTCTTTGGCAATATGGACAGTGTCATGTGGTGAGGTTGACTGCTGAGTTTTAACAGATATCTGTGTGGCTGACTCTGTAGCTCTGCCTGGTCATGGTATGGAGGAGAAGGGAGGTAAGTTAGAGCCATCTACTTGTTTATCTTTTTCAAGATTATTTTGGCTATTCTGGGTTCCTGCCAAATTCACATGAATGTTTATATCCTATTTGTTAATTTCTATAAAACATAAGCTGGAATTCTAATATGAATTGACTTGTAACTGTAGATCAATTTGGAGAGTGTTACCATATTAGCAATATTACGCTTTCTGAAGCATGGGCTATTTTTACATTAACTTAGATCCTCTTTAATTATGTTCAACAAGGCTTTTATCATTTTTAAAGTACATTTTACACCTTTTGTTACGTTTATTTCTAAGTGTTTTGTTATCTTTTGAAGCTACTGTAAATGAGATTTGTTTCTTAATTTCATTTTCATGTTATTCATTGCTGATGTATAGAAACATAACTGATTTTTAATATTAATCTTGTATCTTGCAACCTTCATGATAATATTTGTTAGTTCCAGTAGTTTGCTTTAGTTTGCTCCTTAGGATATTTTACATGCAATATCATGTCCTCTATGCATAGAAATAGTTGCACTTCTTCCTTTCCAAATGGAACATTCGTTTCCTTTTACTTGCTTAATGCCTTGACTAGAACACCTAGTGCAAGGCTGAGTAGAAGTGGCAAGAGCAGACATTCTTGTCTTGTTCCTCATTATAAGGAAAAAGCATCCAGTTTTTCACCATTAAGTATGATGTTAACTGGGGTATTTCATGATGCCCTACATAAAGTTGAAGAAATTTTCATCTGTTCCTAGTGTGTTGCACATGTTATCATGAAATAATGTTGCAATATGTCAAGTACCCTTTCTGCGGCAATAGAGATAATAATAAGTTTGGTGTTTATTCTATTGATATGCCATAATAAATTAATTAATTTTTGGCTCTTAAACAAAATTTGCCTCTTGGGATGAATCTCACTTGGCCAAGATATATAATTATTTCATCATGCTGATCAATTAGGTTTGCAAGTAATTTGCGGAGCATTTTTTGCATTCAAATTCATAAGTGATATTGGTCATTAGTATTATTTTTGTAAGAAATTTGTCTGGTTTCGTGTATGAGTAATCTTGGAATCATATAATGAATTGGCAAGTTTTCTCTTATCTCCATTTGTTGGTAATGTTTTGTAAAGCATCAGTATTAATCTTCTTTAAATGATTGGTAGAGTTTGTCAAGCAATCTAAGTCTGGACTTTTTTGTGGGTAATTTTTGGATTTCTAATTTAATCTCATCACCCATAATGAATCTATTCACATTGTGCATTTCTTCTTGAGTCAGTAGTTTTTCTTTTCTGGAAATTTGTCCATTTCACCTAAGTGACTTAATTTGTTGACATACAATTGCATAGTATTGCTATAACCCTTTCTGGTTTTGTAAGGTCCAGAGAAATGTACTTCTTTCAGTTCTTTGATTCCAGTAATTTGAATCTTCTCTATGTTTACTGTCTTGGATGTCCTTTGTAATGGTTTGCCAATTTTGTTAGTAACCTCAATAATTTCCTTTAGCATTTCACGTAAGGTGGGTCTGAAGGCCCCAAATTCTCTAGTTTCTGTTTACTTGAGAATCTCTATATTTTACCTTTATTTTAATTACAAATACCCTATTGATATGCTAAAATATATTAACTGATAACTTTGCTGGGTATAGGATTCTTGGTTGACATTATTTTATTTTGAGCACTTTGAATGTTATACTACTACATTCTAGTTCTACTATTTCTGATGCCCAATTGGTTGTTAACTTGCTTTTTTGGAAATTTGTGTATTTCACCTAAATGGCTTAATTTGTTGGCATGCAATTGTTCATGGTATTGTTATGGGATTCATAGTGTTGTTAATTGGGATTTTTTTTTAATGATAAGTTATTTTTCTCTTCCTGATATCAATATTTTCTCCTTCTTTTTAACTTTTGGCATTTTTAAAACATGTCTGTTTGAAGATTGGTTTATATTTATTCTACTTGGAATTTGTTTGATTTCCTGGATGTGTGGGTTAATAAATTTTAATAAATTTGGGACATTTTTAGCATTTATTTCTTTAAACATTTTTTTCTCTTCCTTTTTTTCTAATACTCCCATTATGTGTATATTGGTATGCTTAATGGTGTCCTATATTTCTTTGCGACTTTTCTTATTTCTCTTTAGTATTTTTCCTTCTGTGATCCACATTGCCTTCTCTATTACTCTCCAAGTTTCCATGGCTCTCTGGCAGGCCCTTCCTTGTTTCTTTTACTGACCACTTCTAAATTTTAAGCTCCACCAATTACTCTCTTGCTTTTAACCATGTCCAGTGGCATATATTGCTCTACAGGTTAATATAATAAAAATTGGTATCCTTTAAATGAACAGTTCTGAGGTATGTTTGACATTTGTTTTGCCTTGCAGAGAACTTCTTTTAACTCTCCTTGGTTCACTTTAGAAAACTATACAGCATATATATTTAACCTCTATCTTCACTGAATCTAACAATTTCTCCTTTTGGGATTCCATCATAATCTTCACTAACTTTGAGAATGCTCTTCAACTTGGCTGGGTGCGGTGGCTCATGCTTGTAATTCCAGCACTTTGGGAGGCTGAGGAGGGTGGATCACTTGAGGTCAGGAGTTCAAGACCAGCCTGGCCAACATGGCAAAACCCCATCTCTACAAAAAATACAAAAATTAGCCAGGCATAGTGACACACACCTGTAATCCCACCTATTTGGGAGGCTGAGGCAGGAGAATCGCTTGATCCTGGGAGATGGAGGTTGCAGTGATCCGAGATCACACCATTGCACCTCAGCCTGGGCAACAGAGTGAGACACTGTCTCAAAAAAACAAAATTAAAGAATGCTCTTAAACTTGAACTTCTCCATATTCAGTTGCAAATAAAGTTCCTTTCTTGGGAAAGGATTGAGAACTATCTGTTTTACAGTTTACTTCTCTTCCCAGGCAAGTTCTCTGAACCAGAGTCCTGGGAATGAGGGGTGGGGACAGTGGCAAGCTTCTTTTAGTGTCATGCCCACATTAGGACCTGAGAGTTTGTGGTGCTGTGGAGAGCAGTAGCCTGAGGTCTTCTCAGCTTGCCTCTCCAAACACCAACAACTTTGCCTTGCCAGTGAGTGTTAGGACAAACGGGGCCTAAGTATACTCAGTGGTACTCACCTGAGATAGAACCTCCATCCCACAAGTATGGGCTTGTCAGAAGAATGCTCTCACCTCTTGGGTGTACTTGTTCAAACAGGCAGCTAGGGGAAGGATGAGATTGCTAATGTTCTGCTCCTCTGAACAAGTCAACCCTGGAAAAGGGAATTGAGTCTTGGCTGTACCAGTCTGGAGTGATGTTTTCATTTCACTGAGCTTGGAGGGCAGAGAGACGGTATATACATTCTTGCATCAAATATCACAGATCTTGCTCTTATGAAACTTTAAAAGATTTTTGGGATAGATGTTTCTTTATTTGCTGTATCACGTACGGACCATTTCCAGAGGCTTAACATTAAAAAAAATAATAATTTTCACAAGTTTCACTGGGAATCAGGTAAACAAAGATCCTCAAGCTATCATTCTGAAAATCAAAATAATAATGAGTTTCGTTTTTCCCTATATACATGTCACATGGATAACATTTTCCTGTTTCTATGCATATATTATTATTTTTTGTTGAGAATTAATAATTGTACATATTATGAATAGATATCAGCAATTTGGTTTTTTGTGATTATCAAGTAGACTTTTATTTTCCTTTTTTTGTTTTCCTTTTTGTTATGTTCAATAATTTTGGGCGAGCAGGTGTTTGGTTACATGAATAAGTTCTTTAGTGGTGATTTCTGAGAGTTTTGATGCACCCATCACTCGAGCCGTGTACACTGTACCCACTGTGTTCTCTTTAATCTTTCTCCTCCTCCCAGTCTTCCTCGTGTCCCCAGAGTCCATTATGTCATTCTTATGCCTTTGCATCCTCATAAAGTAGCTCCCACTTATCAGTGAGAACATATGATGTTGGTTTTCCATTCCTGAGTTAGCAATTTTATGCTTTGTGCAGTAACATGTCTAGGCTCTGTCTGAAATTTCTCTGTCTTACACGTGCAGCCATCAATGTATCTCTTCAGTTACATGTATTTTTTCTTTTTCTTCTTTTTATTTTTAGCCTGGCTTCCTAGAGGTGTCCATTTCCCCAGCCCAGCTTAGTGCTCAGCCAATGATTGGCAGGGTTTTCCTCAAACTCCTCAGGTCCAGCTTCCATCCTGACCTGTGATGCTTCTGATGATCCTTGGTGCTGCTGGGTTTGTGTTAGGGTGAGTGGGTAGGTGAGTGTGTGTGTGAGAAGTGCAGGCCTTTCAAGTGTGCCCTGGATTTTCTTTTGGGGGGGCCTTTCTCCTCTATGTTTGCAGCCTTGGTGTTGCCTGGGGCATGTGGATACTTTGACTCTGGTCTCTGGGGCAACCTCAGATTAGCAAAATCACGGATGTTTTCATTTGGAAGACACCCGTATTGATTTCCAGGCTCCTAAGTGATTACTTTTGTCAATGTTTTCCAGCTTTATTGCTCTTATTGGGTACAAGATTTGCCAACTTTTTTCACCATAGGCAGAAATCCCGATCTTGGTTCCTTTTTGACTTGACTTTCGTATTTCTTTTAAAAATTCTGTAAAGGACTATGTATTTCTTTTAAAGTTTTATTAATCTGTGCATGTAAGTGTGCATGCATTTCTAATATAAAGTCATTACTTTGAATGTTATATAAAATTTACATTTAATAGGTTTTAAAATCTTTTTCTCACTATTGGTTATATTTTACAGTCTTGAGACTTGTTATTAGTATTTAAAAATTATAATGATAATAATGACAAACATCATAATAATGGAAATAATCATGTGTACCTAAGGTAAATTTTAAAATATGTGATGATAAATAATATTACATATAGACAAATTTGCATAAGAGATGATACAGTATCAATTTCACAAATAAACTTTATTTTTAAAAAGAGTAAAATGATTTTATGTTGCCTTAGTTTTCTGTTGTTGCAGCAATGAATTACCACAAACTTAAGCGGCCTAAAACGATGCAAATTTATTTTCTGTATGTCAGAAAGCTGGATAGGTGCAGCTGGTTTCTCTTCTCATGATCTCCCAAGGCTGGAGTCTGGGTGCTAGCAGGGCTGCCTTTCTTTGGAGACTGTGGGATACAATCTGCTTCCCTGTGAAAGAGGCTATTGGCAGAACTTGGGTTCTTGACTTTGTAGGATGGGGATTTTAGCCCCCACCATTCTCAGGCCAACAGTGTGCTTCAAGTCATTGTGCTTCAAATTTTTGACTTCTTCTTCTGCCCTGTCTATTCCCTCTCTAGCCAGAGACAGTTCTCCTCTTTTTATTTACTTATTTTTCTTTCTTTTCTTTTTTATATATTTTTTATTGCATTTTAGGTTTTGGGGTACATGTGAAGAACATGCAAGATTGTTGCATAGGTACACACATGGCAGTGTGATTTGCTGCCTTCCTCACCTATATCTGGCATTTCTCCCCATGCTATCTCTCCCCCAACTCCCCACACCCCACTGTCCCTCCCCTTTTTCCCCCCCAACAGACCCCAGTGTGTGATGCTCCCCTCCCTGTGTCCATGTGTTCTCATTGTTCAACACCCGCCTATGAGTGAGAACATGCGGTGTTTGATTTTCTGTTCTTGTGTCAGTTTGCTGAGAATGATGGTTTTCAGTTTCATCCATGTCCCTACAAAGGACACAAACTCATCATTTTTGATGGCTGCATAATATTCCATGGTGTATATGTGTCACATTTTCCTTGTCCAGTCTATCATCGATGGGCATTTGGGTTGGTTCCAGGTCTTTGCTATTGTAAACTGTGCTGCAATGAACATTCGTGTGCATGTGTCCTTATAGTAGAACAATTTATAATCCTTTGGATATATACCCAGTAATGGGATTGCTGGGTCAAATGGAATTTCTATTTCTAGGTCCTTGAGGAATCGCCACACTGTCTTCCACAATGGTTGAACTAATTTACACTCCCACCAACAGTGTAAAATTGTTCCTATTTCTCCACATCCTCTCCAGCATCTGTTGTCTCCAGATTTTTTAATGATCGCCATTCTAACTGGGGTGAGATGGTATCTCAATGTAGTTTTGATTTGCATTTCTCTAATGACCAGTGATGATGCTTCAAATTTTTGACTTCTTCTTCTGCCTTGTCTATTCCATCTCTAGCCGGAGACAGTTCTCCTTTTTTAAGGGTTGATGTAATTGGGTCCACATGGCTACTTTTGGCTGCTCTGCCTTACTTAAAATAGCCTGAATCCTGCCTGCAAAGTTCTTTCTTCTCTGTAATGTCGCACATGCTCAGATTTCAGGAATTAGGGCATTAACTCCACTGAGGAGGGTCTGAGATCATGTGTGATCAAGGACACATAGCTGGTCACTTCGAGACCAAGAACTCAAGTCCAGGGCTTTCTGTTTCCAAACTGATCATGGTGCATTGTTTTTGTCAGTATTAGCTGCATTTGTGTTAGTATTTTCATATATTTATCTTTAAATAACTGTTTTTGCAAAACCTTAAATATTCCATTTTTATCTTTTTTGTTACAAACACAAAGCCCTTGCATTAGTGACAATTTAAAAATTATAGAAATGTTTTATTAAAGTATGAAAATGATAGGTAATCCTACAATGAGGTTACACCTCCACTCTGGAGGTGTGTGTGTGTGTGTGTGTGTGTGTGTATTTCCATTGCTTCTATATGTGTAAGTACAAATATACTTGCATTGAATTTTAGGTTAATATAACCTTAGTTAATATTATTACATTTATTTTTTTTTTGAGACAGTGTCTTGCTCTGTTGCCCCAGGCAGGAGTACAGTGGAGGATCTTGGCTCACTGCAACCTGCACCTCCTGGGTTCAAGTGACTCTAATGTGTCAGCCTCCCGAGTAGAGGAGACTACAGGCATGCACCAACATGCCTACCTAATTTTTGTATTTTTAGTAGAGATGGGGTTTTGCCATGTTGGCCATGCTGGTCTCAAACTCCTGGCCTCCACTGATCCTCCTGCCTCAGCCTCCCAAAGTGCTGGGATTACAGGCCTCAGCCGCTGCACCCAGCCAGTATTATTACATTAATTTCTGTTATTCTTAAATGTACTTTAAAAATATCAATTGTTTTGTAAACTTCACCAGAAACCCACACCATTTTTGTCAACCATTTTCTTGGTTTGACTATTTGGGTTATTTCAAAATGTTTTCTATTTTATAAAAATTACAATAAATACTCTTTTTTTTTTCTTTTTTTTAATGATAAATACTCTTGTAAAGAAAAAACACTTTCTTTTCCTATGAAGAACGATTGTCTGGATTCTTTAACAATGAAAACAAGGACAATTAACTTAAAATTCTGCCAAAGTTGGCAAAATGTGGTAAACTGGATTGTTTCAGCATGTCAGGCTATTTTCTTTGGGTAGAGTAGGAGTTGTGAAAGCATTTAAACAGTTTTGAAGTGTTTCCCAGGTACTCCCAATTTACCACCCATACAAGTCATAACTAGGTTCATCTCTACCAGCTGGAATTCATGGTACTTATTTCTAGTTGTTTTGAAGAAAGAATATTTTTAAGAAAATCTAGAAATTAAATCTATTACACAGTTAGGTTTCTTTTCCTTTTTAGCTTGAAATCCTTGTGCAAGTTTAACACCTGCACTCCATTCCTGAACTTCTTCATCTCTAAAACTCCTGTGCTTGGGCAGAGTTTAGCAAGGCAGAGATCCACATGGCAGGCCAGAAGGTCGGAAGTCCTCAAATGAGTTTATATTGCAGCTATGAGTTCAGATTCCACAGGGCAGGACAGACAGGCTGGAAACTCAAGCAAGGTTTCTATGTTACAGTCTTAAGGCTGAAACTCTTGTTCTTTGGGAAACCTCAGGCTTTTCTTTTTAAGGCCTTCCACTGACTGGATAAGGCCCACCCACATTATGAAGAGTAATCGGCTTTATGCAAGGTCCACTGATTTAAGTGTTGATCATATCTAAAAAATACCTCCACAGCAACAATTAGACTGGTATTGATCAAAAACTGAGCACCATAGTCTAGCTAAGGTGACATAAAATCAACCATCACAGTGATTTTTCCTTTTTTCTGGACACCTTTAGGACTCCAGATGTCTTACATTCAGTAATTGTCAATTTCATTGATACCTAGTTATGGGTCTCTTGTATAATTAGACTATCTCAGGAATGGGCTCCGGCACGACAGCTAGATAAGCGAGCATCAGTTATGTGTGTCTGTGCTCCTGACTGTAAGGGTCAGTGACTACACACTTACCCAATGTATACCATGGCACTTAATCAAAAACCTTCAGATGGTTCCTGATCCTTAATAATTCTTGATGTTCTTCATTAGTTCTGTTCACCAAACTGTGGCCTACAAGTCAAATCTCAGCCACAAAAAATCTCTTTTGTAGATAAACTTCCATTAGAACAAATCACAGCAATTCATTTCGTACTGTCTATGGCAACACCATGCTATAACTTCAGTGTTGGTTCCTGGCAAAAAAGACCATACGATCTACAAAGCCAAAAATATTTACTATCTACCTTTGTAAGAGAAGTTTGCCAATTCTATTGAATTATTATCATTCCATTTGTTCCATGTTTCCCTTCTTAATTATATACTTTGCAAATGCAGTATTCTCACCATACTATTTAATATAGTTTCCAGGCTTTCTGGGGACCTTGCAAATTATCAGTAACCAAAAACAATTTATTGCATTGAATTAAACTATGTTAAACTGTATTGAATTAAGTTTTGTATCTGTTAGTAATTTTCTTGGCCCTTTTTTAAAAAAAAAAAACCTTTTATATAGATAATGGGAAAGCATTGTCCTTATGTAAAGCATAAATTAAGAAACTTTCTTCTGTAAATAGAAAGTACATATTTTGGGCTTTGCATGCCGTAACATCTTAGTGTCTCTGTCACATATTCTACTTTTATTTTTTTTAACTTTAAAAATGTTTCCAAAAAATTCTAAAGTCATGAAGAGTACAAAAACAGATTATAGGATTCTGTTCAGGATTTTGCCTATTGGAAACAAAATTGTATGTCCTTCCTTCCGATGGAGAGGAGAACCTCTCTGTTGAGAATCACTACCACAGGGGGTGGCCCCAATTCCAAAGAACAAAATGTAGTAGCTGAAAAGTGGTGTGTCTATAGAACTGGTCTTTGCATTCTTATAGGTTCTTTCAACTATTCTAATATAGACTGCTAGGGCTTAAATCTGCTGCTCTTCCTTTGCAATACCATACACAACAATGTTTCTAACACAGTGTTTGACATACGTACACGCACTTATTTATAAGCCTATGAAGTGGATTTGCACCTTTTAAGGATTATTTTCTTTCTGGGCATTTCCACTGACAGTGTAAGTAACAAACCTTTATACTGCCTTTTGACAATAGAGCAAGATACTTTGGGAGGCCGAGGCGGGTGGATCAAAAGGTCAAGATATCGAGACCATCCTGGTCAACATGGTGAAACCCTGTCTCTATTAAAAAAAAAAAAAATTAAAAAAAAAAGAAAATAGAGCAAGATTTGATTGTGAGAAGTATACATCTATGGATACTTGGTTAATGCAAAGGGGAATAGTGTTCCTCAAATATCACAGTAGACTGATCTCTACGTAAAAGCAATACATTTGTCCTTACATTGTAAAGTTTGCTCTTTATAATTTATAGCCACAGCCCTTTGATTTGCTCATTGTTTTTATAAAAAGGATAATTGATGCATTTTAATGGAGACTTTCTGAGGATCACTCAGGAAGAAATGATAAAGTCTCTTTAGTATTTTCTCTCTTGAGTTAATTGAGGTAATTACATTACTTGTAAATATTTGTTTGGTATTCAGACAGGTTGTTTTTCTTTCACTAGTCATTAAGCATTAATTATCAGTTTACATTATCAGTACATAAATGAACTCTTAGAAAAAACTTATTACAGCCAAAAATTTAAACAGTGAAGACATGAAAGTGACAGAAATAACTCTCACATGCATGAGTGATACTGAGAAGTCCTGTTGCTTAGATGTGTTGGTGTTGCAAAGATTCTGCATGTTTTTATTCTTTCTTCAACATTCTCAGTGCACCTTAATCATAGCATATTTTTGGCTAACATATAACTTCATTCTTTAGAAAACATTGAATTTTGAAGTGGGCAAGGTGCTCAACATTTCAGGAATTTTGCATTTTCCCATGGCCAGCAATTTTGAGAAAAATATACTGAAGAGATGTTGAGCTATAAATATATAGAAGCAGTTGTTAGACTATAAAATATTCTGAGTTACACAATGAGTCAGATAAACATTGAAAAGCATGATCAACAGCATTCAAACTCACCTTATTTTATGAGAAAGTATTCATATGACCAGAGCAATAGAATATTTTATCCACTCTACACATTGTGTACATTTGAGCCATATTCATTTGCCAATTGTGTTTTGAGTTGAATAGTCTAATTAAAAGTTTTGTTACATCTATTAGAAAAAAATAAGAGATACATTTAATTTAAAAATGAGAAGAAATTAAACAATTTCAGAAAAATTCAAATTCTCATATGGCCAAAAGCAAACAAAAGGTAATGATAAAATAGAAGGGAGAACAAATTAATAGCATTCAGAAACTCACTCACAAAGTCTTCACCATCAGCCTAAATTATTATTAAAATATTATACTAATTGTGGGCCAATTTTAGGTGGGGCTCTCTGTGATCATGCCAATCTCACCTTTCCTTAAAGACTCATGCAATAAATAGTTCATTTGCAGTAACGTAAGTTCTGTTACGGAATGGAGATTTTTCTTTGGTCTTATTAACTGCTATATCACCAGTATTTAAAAAGATGCTTATCAGTAAAAGGTGCTCAATTAATTCTGAGTACGTTACTCATTTCCTATATTTAAAACACCTTTAATATTTGTTCAGGTCAATTAGTATACACACACAAACAGATATTTATGTTTACGTGTGGCTGCGGTGTATATATATATATATATATATATATAAAATACGTACATATTTATAGGTACACATATACATTCATGTATTTTATATTACACCAATGTATAGGCTTTGGTATATGTGTTTTACCTTTGGGAAACATTCTGTACAATTGCTGTGGGAGGGACATTTAGTGCTCACTAAATAGCCATTTACTGTCCTATACTTCCCAGCTTCCCTTGCAGAACTTTGAGTAGATGTGTAATGTATACTTTACAGGCCAAGGCTGTTGAGACACTGTGTCTCTCATTCGTTCTTCTTGTCTAATATTATGGAATCCTTTCAGGAATCCTATTCTTAATTACAGTAACAGAGAGGGACCGTGCGGGCATTACTTGTCTTTAAAACTAAAGCCTTGAGCTCCTGAAGTTACATGTTATATCAACACAGGCTATCCTACTATGACTAAAGCAGTTATTTGGTATTACCATCTAGCTAATTTTTGTTATTTCATCTCTCCAGATGACATTCCTTTTAGATGACAAATTCTGATAAAACAGTGGTCTGTGGGAAGCATGTGTTTATAAAACTCAGTGTTCATTAGTAAGATCTACACACAGAGTAAAGCTTCATGGAACATCAATTGAATGGATTAACATTTATTTCTTTCCCTTCCATATGTCCCCTGTTCTCCTCCTTGCATTTGATGATCTATCCAGACATAGAACTTCCAGCCTGTTGTCTCAATGCTAATCTTTCCTCCTTTCCCTTTTTTGGGACTCATCTTCATAATCCAACCAAAAAAAACTCATCTTAAATGTTAATTCTTTCTACTTCTCTTATTCTATAAAAAGGAGCTTAAAAAATCCTTCTACAGTTTCTTCTCATCCTCGAAGACCTCTAAATATACATTTTTGTGTTTTTTAAAAGCAGTGATTTACATCCATTACTTTTTTTAGACCCCTTTCCCATTCATCCAATTACTCCTGCGATCTGGCTTTCATACTCCCAATTTCTAAAAATGCTTCTGATCTCTATGGCCAATGAGCTTTTCTCAGCCCACATATTACTTTAAATCTCAGCAGGACTTGAAAAAGTCAATCATATTTTGGAAGACCGTCTTATATTTATATTTTTAAACAACAAATTAAGAAATATTTCTTTTTCTCCACAGCATATTTTATCCAATGTATGCATGACCATAAATTATTACAATATCAAAGGTTTTGCATCAACAAGAATTTTTATACTTTCTACTGTTTATTTCTGAAAAGAGAGTAAGAGTTTGAAAGGACCTACACACAATTTGCTGGTGTTCGTTTCTTAATTTTCAAGAATAAAAAGATGTATATTACTAGTGAGAATTCTGGATAAAGTGACTTTCTGGGCAACATACAGATATATAGACAAGAAGGTGCTCTTGTAGACCTTTAAAGTTTACATATTCCATACATCTGGGTGCCTTTTTATAATCTCTTTTCCAATTAGTTGACTATTTCTATGACAAATGAAGTTATAGCTGAATTCTGTGCTCTGTTTGATTACAAACACCCTGATGAAGGCTCAGCCCTTTTCCACTCCATGTCTGAATGGCCCACTCACCTTCTCTTCTGTTATCTGTTACCTATGCTTTTTTCCTGGTACAGTAATTCACTTTTCATCTTTTGCATAATTTTTTTATTAACTCTTAGGCTGTTTCAGAAATGAAGTTAGGCAATATTGCTCCTTCAAAATGAGATTTGTCGTTTCCTGCATTTGCTTTTCATTTCTTCTCTGAACTCCCTGACTTAGTCATTCTATTCAATCCTTCATCTAATTATGCCCTACAAGAAAATGTCTCCTACATCAATCTGCCCAACACCGAAGTCTCTCTAGGAAAACAGCTTTCTGTTTTTAGGTATTCTAGATGTTCTAGGCATTTTATTTATGAGACTTGCATTAAACTATAGCCTCTTACACAGCACACACCCACTTCAGTTACACAGTGGTATACTGTTGCTAATGGTGACAGTTTGCAGGCTTCCTAGCTGGATTTCTTGTGAGTTCTGCTGATTCATTAGGAATAGACATTTCTATATATGGCCTTTGTTATAATGTATGAGAGTAACATTTTAAATTTCAGAGAATGGCTGATGAGCTAAAATAAATTCAAGGACCCACCACAACTTAGTAGAAAAACAAAACAAAAAAAAGTAGATGTTTTACTTATTGAATTTAATGTTTTCTGGGATCATTTCTGTTAGAATTATACTTTTGTTCTCATGTGCATATAAGTGAGAGGATTCATTATGCAGAATGACATAAAAAATAATGAAGTGCAATCTCTGTATAATCTTGATGTGTTAACCCATGTTTTATGAACTCGAACTTATGAATCACGTTTGTTCAATCTTGTGTAGGCACAAGGGTACATTTAATATCTCTTCCACAACTAATTAATTCTCTTAGAAGTTTTTTACGTAAAGATAGACATATGACTGAGGCATGAATTTAATATTTGGCTGGAACATAGCATTGCAAATTCCATACCAGACTCTGGCTTTCATTATTTATTCTCAGTTATTATACACCCAATCATGTACTGACACTTTCATTTAGCAGATATTCACATGAAGCTTTCCATGTTAGCACTGGGGATTCATAAAACAGGAGAAATAATTTCTGCAATATGCATTCTGAATGGTATCTTACATCATAAAGCCAAGGGCATCTCTGGCAATGAGCATATCAATTGCAAAGTTTCTGAGATGAGAGATAGCTTGGTTTAGGAGAGAAAAAAAGGAACAGTTGTGCCTGGAGATTCCTTACCAAGTCGTGAGGGCTCAGTGTCAAAATGGGAAGAGCAGGACCAGGAGGGGTCCTATGAAAAGTAGAAAAACACTGAAGGATTTTCTGTACATATATGCATATATATTTTTTAAATTGCATTTTAGGTTTGGGGGTACATGTGAAGAACATGCAAGACTGTTGCATAGGTACATACATGGCAATGTGGTTTGCTGCCTTCCTCCCCCATTACCTATATCTGACATTTCTCCCCATGTTATCCCTCCCCCAACTCCCCACCCCCTGCTGTCCCTCCCCTAGCTCCCCACCGCAGACCCCAGTGTATTATGCTCCCCTCCCTGTGTCCATGTGTTCTCATTGTTCAACACCCGCCTATGAGTGAGAATATGCGGTGTTTGATTTTCTATTCTTGTGTCAGTTTGCTGAGAATGATGGTTTCCAGGTTCATCCATGTCCCTACAAACGACACGAACTCATCGTTTTTTATGGTTGCATAGCATTCCATGGTGTATATGTGCCATATTTTCTCTGTCCAGTCTATCATCTATGGGCATTTGGGTTGGTTCTTTGTCTTTGCTATTGTAAACAGTGCTGCAGTGAACATTCGTGTGCATGTGTCCTTATAATAGAACGATTTATAATCCTTTGGATATATATCCAGTAATGGGATTGCCGGGTCAAATGAAATTTCTATTTCTAGGTCTTTGAGGAATCGCCACACTGTCTTCTACAATGGTTGAACTAATTCACACTCCCACCAACAGTGTAAATGTGTTCCTATTTCTCCACGTCCTCTCCAGCATCTGTTGTTTCCAGATTTTTTTAATGATCGCCATTCTGACTGGCGTGAGGTGGGTATCTCAATGTGGTTTTGATTTGCATTTTTTGACCAGTGATGATGAGCATTTTTTCATATGTTTGTTGGCCTCATATATGTCTTCTTTTGTAAAGTGTCTGTTCACATCCTTCGCCCACTTGTGAATGGCTTGTTTGTTTTTTTCTTGTAAATCTGTTTTAGTTCTTTGTAGATTCTGGATATTAGCCCTTTGTCAGATGGGTAGACAGCAAAAATTTTTTCCCATTCTGTTGGTTGCTGGTTCACTCTAATGATGGTTTCTTTTGCTGTGCAGAAACTCAGGAGTTTAATTAGGTCCCATTTGTCTATTTTAGCTTTTGTTGCCAATGCTTTTGGTGTTTTAGTCATAAAGTCCTTGCCTATGCCTATGTCCTGAATGGTTTTGCCTAGGTTTTCTTCTAGGGTTTTTATGGTGTTAGGTCTTATGTTTAAGTCTTTCATCCATCTGGAGTTAATTTTAGTGTAAGGTGTCAGGAAGGGGTCCAGTTTCTGCTTTCTGCACATGACTAGCCAGTTTTCCCAACACCATTTATCAAACAAGGAATCTTCCCCATTGCTTGTTTTTGTCAGGTTTCTCAAAGATCAGATGGTTGTAGATGTGTGGTGTTGCCTCCGACTCCTCTGTTCTGTGCACATTTGTTTTTACTTATTGGTTGGAGGAAGATGGATATTGCAAACTATTCTGTTCTATAAGGTATGCTTTATTCCTCACTGAGAACTTGTCTCCATGACATTTTCCATTGATAATTTAATATATTTTTAAAATATATTAAATTCAATATGTTGATATTGATATTTAGTATATTGATAATTTAATATATTTTTGGCCAAAATTGACCAAGTATTACAGAAACAAGAGTTGTAATTTAGTATTTCTTTTTTTTTTTCAAATGTCTTGCTGCTAAATTACAGTAAGATCATCAGTTTCAGTTTTTCAACTATAAAATTGGAAAAATTACCTACCTCATTGAGTTACCGTAAGGGCAAAACTAGATAAGATATGCAAAGTGTTTAATATCATATGCAACCCTCAGAACTTTTTATCTAACTTATATGAAGGTATTTTTTGTATAAACAAAACAAACATAAACTCTAATGGGTTGACTACTGTCCCCCAAAATCCATGTCCATGTGAAATCTCAGATTATAGCCCTATTTGAAAATAGGATCTTGAGAACGTAATTGATGAATAATCCTGAAGATGATATTATTCATTCCCTTTACTCTTCTGATACAGGGCAGCCCCTTATGAGGAGACGACATGGTGTTACATAGAGAAGGGGGTGATGTGAAGATGGAGACTGAGATTAGAATAATTGCCTATAAGCCAAAGAAATATGCGGATACCAGAAGCTGCAAAAGGCAAGGAAGAATTTTTTCCTAAAGCCTTCAGTGGAAGAATGGCCCTGCTGGCACCTTGATTTCAGATTTCTAATCTTTGCAGCTAGAAAAGAATAAATCTCTGTTGTTTTGAGACATTAAATTTGTGGTAATTTATTAGAGCTGCCCTAAGAAATGGATGCACACACCAGTCACCTCTGTTTCTGTCAGTTTTACATTTTTAGTTGCTGTCATATACCATTTCTGCCTTCACTTTCTGACCCAAAGTGGGGGTATTAGATTCCAGTGGCTATTATAATAAATCACCACATGCTTGGTGGTTTAAAACAATGTTCATTTATTCTTACAGATTCTGAGACCAAGTGTCTGAAATCAAATTTACTGGGCTAAAATCCAGGTGTTCCAGGACTGTATTTCTTCTGGAGGTTGTAGGGGAAAATATCTTTTTTTTTTTCTTAACTTCTAGAGGTCACCTGCTTTCCTTGGCTCATGGGCCCTTCCTTCCTTCCTTCAATCTGTTGCTTCTGTCATCACATCTACTTTTGTATCAAATTTTCCTGTCTCCGTATTGCAAGAATATTGTGATTCAGGTTCAAGCAGCTAATCAGGATAATTTCTACATCTCAAAATCCTTACCTTGGTCACAATACAAGGTCCACAGGTTCTAGGCCTTAGGACATGGATGTCTTTGGGGGCCATTATTCAGCCTACCACAGAGGCTAACATTTTAAACTTTAAATTTGGGTCCTCTTTTAGATTCTTACCTACATTCATTCTATTCTCTTAATTATATGAAATCCCGATACCCTAACCTGTTAATCTGCAAAAACTGATAGAGAAACCAAATCAATGAAAAAGATAACAAACAGTATTTAAATACATACGCAAGTCACTGTGCTCACTAAGCTCCACTTACTTCAATCCCAGGTTAAACAGAGTCCATGGGCCATGAGCACAGATGACTCCCCAGGAGCTTAAGACAAAGAGATGAAGACAAATATTGGTACAAAAATCATCCCACGGTGATGGTCTAGGTGCTCCCTATGGACTAATCCAAAAACTGTTTTGGAAAATGGTGATTGCTAACATAAAGATCTTCAATGAAATTAATCTGGAAATAAAATTTAAAAGGTGAAATAAAAATATGTTTGGAATTAAGAAGCAAAAATGTAATCAACTATGTCAGACTATTTGAGGAAATGTAGGTAAACAGAAGAAGGGAGATAAGCCTAGAGTTTTGAAATCTTGGGGGGAAGGGGGCTTTTCAGGGTTATGACTACCAATTTTATCATTTATTGACATTAACCCATTAGAGTATATTTTTTCGAAGAAGAACACATGAGGTTTTCACAGCCCAGTGCTATTAAGTATGCAAACTACATAATAAACTTTCCAAGTTTGAGTTTTATATCAGCAGTTAGTCTTCAACAGTGTGGGCTCCCTTTCTTGACCTTGTATATCAGAGATAAAATGCGGACCTGTCTGATACAATTCAGTGCTAGCACTTCCTATAGAAACTGAGTGGGCTGCAAACATGTGTGTGTGAACCCAAAGTGATGGCTTCAGAGTTAGGTTTTGTTTTCAATCTTTAATATATGTATGGTTATGTTAAAATTAGTATGCATTATTTCTAGAAATAATTATAAACCATTACTTATTTTATGTGGATTAAAAGGCAGAAAACTTGCAGGAGATCTGGGTGAGGGCTGACATGTTCTTCTCAAGAATGGCCTTGGCCTTGCAGTACTCGTGAGACACAGTCTTTTATTTTGCTTTCTTGTTTGCTTTTCTTTGGGTTGCTCCCTTTTCTATGTTTTAAAGTTCTTTCTGCATGTACAAAAGGATTTCATATTAGTTTATGTATCTGGAAAAGAGATAAACACACTAATTTTTACTCAAGTTTATTGTAAAGTTACTGAGATGAACACCCTGTATGCACTAGCTATTCTCGTGGTTTCAGTGATTTTTTTTATCCTCTGCTGTTGCTCCTTGAAGTGGAAAGTGATTATGATGTTGTCAGTATTTTAGCTATAGAATTTCACAAGACCATATCCATGAATGATAACTGAGTGATAAAGAGCCATGCAAATGACCACTTAAAAGGGAGATTTCTTGCCTAAATGAAGAGAATGGAGTGTTCCAGGCAGGCGGGCTATGTTACTAATGTTCAGGGTGTCTGGTGGACTCCCCTAAGGGATCAGAGCTTTTCTCAATCACTACTCTGCTAAATGGGAGCACATTTATCTAAAACAGAGGTATAAAGCTTACGCCAACCTGGGCACTCTTTCCCTGTGTAGAAGCTAAGAGCCCACATAAATCATGAAGGAAGCAGAAGAAAACAGCACTCCATTTCTTCTGTTATCAGTAGGTCTCTAGCAAACACTTGATAGGATTGTTCTTCTTAGACAACTTGTAAGAAACAAGGTCAGAGTGCCAAGTTAGAGGGAATGTCTTGTGACAGTCACCTATGAAAGAAGATTTCTGTTGTGTCACTCCACAGTTTGTAGATTTGCATACACTGTATCATGCTTGTCATATAAAAATATGAAGACAAATATTAAAGAATATATATATAAAATACCTAATTACACCTTTTATTGGTAGAATATGTGATTTTCTTTTACTCTCTGTTGCCATGTTTTCCAGTTTCAAATAAATAAGAAAATTGGTGGGATAAATTATTTTTTAATGACTTAAAATAGCAGATAAATGGGAAATCCTAGACAGCTTTAACATCGATAGTGCTTGTCAAATAAAGGTGAGGTTGAACTTACGTGTATTAATCTTGACCTTGAAGGTTTCCAAACATCTGACTTGCCACTTGACACATTTGTATTTTTCAAGTGTTTGTGAGTAGATCTATGTGACTAGAAAGCTCAGACATCACTTCCTGGGCTAAGCGTCAACGCTTGACCCACAAAGATACTCTCCATCTCTGCTCCCTGTCGTCCCATCTCATTAAATGGCACCACCGTTACCAGAATTTGCTGAGCCATGTTTGATATTTCATCTTTCCATGATTCCTTTTCCCTATTCTTTCCTCTTGAATCAATTCTATCAAATATCCCTCATTTATCATTTTTTTGTCCATCTTTATTGCCATCTTGTTAGTATAGACACAAGCATCTTTCATTTAGACTGTTGATCGTCCAGTTCCCACTAATCTTCTCCTCTCTATGCAGAAGCAAGAGTGATCTTTAAAATTCGATGGGTCATGTCACATCTATTTAAGGTATTTCAATGACTTCTTTTTCTGTGCACTTGAATTAAATTTTGGCCTTTTAGGAATACGTGACAAGCCCTGCATGTGATTGTCCTCCTGTATTTTCAATCTCAGCTTAGATCATTTATCCTCTTTCTTCATATCACTCCAACCATGGGAAACATTAAGGAAAAATAATGCCAGATACCTTAAAAAGAAGAGACTCTATCATGAAGACGTCAAGCTGGAGCTGATTATATAGAGTTGAATTTTTTTTTTCCAGGCAGCTAACAGTTCTTGGGAATAGTTCCTATCCAAAATAGTCAAAGAGTGGACATCTATTTATACATGTTTATGCCAATAAATGGGCTGTCCCAACTTATCCAAACTCAGTTGATTGTTGAGGTAACAGTGATTAAGGTTTGTCATCTCAGGTCATAACCGGCGAGAGACAGAAATGTCTTAGAAGCTGAGGTCCCCATGGATGGACTTTACTAGCTACAGGTTGCTGGCAGTTGGAGGCAGACCAGCTAGGAATGTCAGCTACAGCTTGCCTCTGCCTTCCATCCTAAGTCAGAGGTACGGAAACAGTGGCCTATACTTACGCCACAGAAAAGGAAACTCATCGGCATTTACTAGTGCAAGAGAAGCATGGAACTTGGAGGGAAAATTGAAAAAAACTCATATAATACCTCCATTGAATATCATAGAATGAAGTAAACTATTTTGAAATCATTTTATTATATCTTTCACTTTATGCTTAAAATTAATTTCTGTCATAAGTATCTTTGATTGGTTGTTGCTGTTTGCTGCTAACTCAAAACACAATGTAAACATCATTGAAGGAACTCCAGGAGAAAACAAGTAACCTTCAGAAGCTATGGGAAAAAACTATAGGATATTGGTTATGATTGATTTAGAATAAGTTAGAATAAAAATAGTTCAGATAATATAGAAGAAGAAAGCAATCTGGGAAAAATAACAAATAAGTCTGGAGAATTAATGTTACAGATGAAACTGCTTCTATGGTGTCACTTAATCTGTGCATTTGTCAACAAAGCACCATTCTTTTTTCTTGCTGGGGGATGTGGAGACAATGAGTCAATGTTATCATCCTTATTTTATTAATAACAATTGGAATATTAGGTCATTATCAACATAAAACTTCTTAGAAGCCTATACTGTACATGTGGAATATTTTTATTTGTGAAATAGTTATTTAATGAAAGCAGATTTTGAAAACAGAAATGAAATATATTTTCCAACTTTCTCATAGACCAAAGGTACATAACTTCACCTGCTTAGTCTAAATATGGCCGTTACTTTTCATTTGCAACACGGTAGCACAGATACGAATGGAAACATGAATAAGTAGGTTTGAGTTACAATCTTTTGGATGTACATATTCCCAGCTGGATTAACACACGTCCCTCAGTTTATCCAAGAAGCCATCAAGAGAGATGACATGAATTTAGAGTTCATGCTAATTTCTCTGGAGTCTTAAATTCCCTTTTATTTTAATGAACTTACCTTTAAGTTGATGTTCCTTGTCTTACATTATGTGTTCACCTTTAACAGTAAATTAGCAAAGTCTTAGTTTTTTCTTATCCTCATTTTATTTTGTTTGCCTGAGATGCATGCATAGGTTTTAAGTGCAGTAGCAAGTGCTGTGTCCCTTTACAGGGTTTTAAATTGTATTATGTGATGACAACCATCTGCTCAGAGTATCATTTATCTTTTCCATGGAAGCGACTTGAAATTAAAATCGACAGTAATGCTGTTCTGCAGGCACTTACACAGAAAGCAAAGTGGTGTACAACTCTGCTGATGGAAAATAGAGTATCTTAATACTTAATACTGTTATACTTAATTAGAATGTTATATAGTATACTCTGCAAAAGTAAAGCGATGCTGCAAAGCACAGATCTAATCAAGGAAATGGTATGGGTAGTTCAGCAAACCTCCTCTCCGTTGCACAATAGAAAACAGAAAATGTGCATTTCTACAGTTCTTGGAACAATATAGAAGCCACTTAGGATTGCAGTGGTGGAAACACAAATTAACTAATCTAATTAATTACTTTTATTAGTAGGGAAATTCAAATAAATGACTTCTTTCAACATCACTAAAAGCTATGTGATAACAACAACACTGTATTTGAATTTAGAATAACTGGTTTTCACCTCCTACCCTGTGGCCTCTTAGCCTATATAATTGAGAAAATATGTTTAACCTCCTTGTATCCATCTGTGCTCTGTCAAATGGTGGTTGTTTAGAAAATCAGATAATGCAGTGTGTGAACGTTTGTTTAGCAAAAGAAATCAAATTAGACAACATTTTAAGAAGATTTTCTGGGTTGGGAATGCACAGCACCAGCATCTCCCTCTTGGTCCTGCAGTACGCCCTTGGTAGTGACCTTTAAGGAACCTCAAAGCCGGGCAGAAGTTGACACCCCCCAAAATTGAAATGTGATATGGAAAAGGGCTTTGAAAATATGTGAATCATTATACAGTTACTGTATGTTGTTAAAATTAAGTGTTGTTGCTTGTTAACATGTGTTTGTAAAGTTTAGTTTTGGAAGAAGAGCAAGAGCTTCTGGTGCGGATTAGTAGATGGATGCTGTGCTTGGCCACAGAGTTGTCCTCTGAACGATCAAGGATTTTTGTCCCACCGCTGCCAGACAGAACTCCAGGGTTACAGCTGCCTTCCTCTCTGGGAATTTGCCTAATAATTTGACTTACTCCTAGGTCAGTTCTGCTCCAGTGACTAGTCAGTATGGAGTATGACGTCTGGTCCTTGCACCTCAGTCCTGGGCATACTTAAAGTGTGATTCCTGCCACAGAATTTTCCATATAATCAGCTGTTTCCTCCTTTGCAGCATAATTCTACTTTTATGTATCCCTCTGCTCAATGCTGCTTTTCTCATCCCACACAGGGTTGTTTCCTGAAAATCTCTCCCAATGAACCTACTGTATGCCACACTCTATCTCAGAATCTATTTCCAGGTGATGATTCTAAAACATTTTGTTCCAAGAGGAGCCATAGGAATAAAACTCCAAAATAGGATTTTAGATTTGTATAACCCGCTGGCTAACTGGTCCTCCTTGCTGGTGGTACATAAAGTACTGATAGCCCTTGAGATGCTGCAACAGCACAATTAATGACATGGTCACTGGTGTCAAACCATGTGATAAGATGCCCGTGGCTGGTACAGTATCCCAGGCATTTGAGAAATACAGGAAAGTAGTTCTTGTAAATATTATGGAATCATGTACCTGTTGTTGTGTGTTATTGACGTGGGAGAAATGAATAAGGCTGAGGGTAATTAGTCATCAATTTAAGGCCTCCTTGGAATCTTAAGAAGGTTTTTTTTCTTCAGCAAGAATAAAAAATAAGCAGAGTGTCAAATGCAGGACTTAATTAAAAGAGTAGGTGAGCTCCAAAGAAGGTTGAATTCTCACCCCAGAAAATTCCCTACGTGGAGTTGAAGGCTGTGAGTTGAAAGGAATATGACCCAACAAGTGTGGGTATGATATCCAGATTCACATACTTGAAGACTTGTAAATTCTCGATATGGTCTGAAATTGTGGATCCTGCAGAGGTAGCTCACTCCTCTCAGTTAAATGCTGGTGCTTCTGCTTCCTTGCAGACAATGATGAGACTTCTGCCCTACAAGACATCAAGCAACCCATGCAGCATCTACTGCCAACTCAGCTTCTGCCCACTAAATCAATAACTAATTCAGTGCAGGGAAGTGCTGTGTTGCTAAGGGAATAAAAAGGGTTATACCCTATAGGAGACACAGGATCCAGCTAACATGAACCATCAGTAGTCACACAGTTATGAAACTTGGTCTTGATGATGGTGTAACAAAAGCAGACAATATACATTTAGATAAGGGAGAATTTATCAAGAGAGCAGGAGGTCAAATATGACTCTTTAACATCTTTACCAAGAATCCTAAGTGTTCCTAAGTGTTCCTATGGACTAGGTGGCTCTTGGAATCTTGTACAAATAAGAACCCCACTTAAATAAAGTGGAAATGTTAAAAACTTCCAGGAAAAAAATTCAGAGCAAAGGAATCAAAAGACTTAGGAAGGTGGCCCTCCCAGATTATCTTTATTATGTAAGTTTGAAAATCCCACAGTGGACTATGCTCCACGGGAGATTCTAGAGAATATACTTTTTGTAAGAAATGCTATGCTCAGAACAGTACCATTCTTTTTGAGAAGTTTGATGGTAACTGATTTCCTTAGGCTGGTATAATGGAGGAAGATAGTATTAAGGAACTGGGATCTCTAGAGCATTAGGCACAACACCACCTTAAAATAATAGGGGCCAGGGTGCAGAGCTTAACTGTAGGTAGCAAGGTGAAAAACAATTGTCATAATGAATGACAAGGTCTGAGTGAAAGCCAGGGGTTGCTGACCTAAAGAAAATTACAGAGATATTTAATAAAACATGGTGCACTTAAGGATAAGCTCGATGGGCAGTCAAAGAAGTAATGCTTAAATCATGCAATAAAAATTAAATCAAGGAAGGGCATTTCAGGCTCAACATGTAGAGTTTGGAAGTTTTCTATCTTATCTTCATGACATCAACAACAACAACAACAACAAAAAAAAAAAACAGAAAAAAAGTCAAAAGTCAGCAACTTCTCTTAGTTCCATTAGATAATTGAAGTCACTCGGCAAGTTGCCACTTGAAAAACTCAAGATACAGTTAAATGCAAAGAATCACAGCTGTACTCTCAGCTTGCCAGGAGCAGAAGCTGTTGGAGCTAGTGTCTAACTGCTAAGAATATTTAAGTGACAATTTGGATAAATGCTGGAGGTTGAGTGTGGGCTAGCTTGATCATTACTATCTCTTGAGAGTTCTGTATTGGAGAGGGACACACATTCATGGGTTTTACCTCAAGGAGTTCCATTAGATTCTCCTGGTAAAAAAAATAAATAAATAAATAAATAAAAAATCCCCTGCTCTTCTGGGAAGTAGTAGGAGGAAAATAACCGTTAGAATTATTCCCAGGGCTTTCTTCATAACAAAGCACTATCCTCTAGAGAAAACCATTCTATACCAGAACCTTTTCTGCTATGAATACAAGTAATAGTAAATTTAATCCTTCTAACATTTTGTCTCATATAAAAAGAGAAAAATAGAAAGCTGAGAAATGTTTTTAAAAGTCATAGCCCAGGGACGGAGGCCCACTTTAAAAATGTGATTTAATCCCTAGGTGACAAAGTGAGAATCCATATCAAAATAATAGTAATAATAATGATCTTATAAAACAATTCCTCTTGCAGCACCTTACCATCACATTGAATTGGTTCTAGCACAATAACAGTATTGTCTTTGGTTTCCCTATGAACTACTTCTTAAATAGAGTCAGTGTCTACTACTTCTACTACTGTGTCTACTGCTTCTTGAATAGAGTCACTTAGCTGTAACTAAGAGAGCTGCAAGACACAGACTCTATTTAAAAAGTAGTTCATAGAAAAATCCAGACAGCACTGGAGAAAAAAAAATAAATAAAACAAGAAAATTAGGATAAACTAAAGCCTCTGGTATCTGGAATTTCAGCAAATGTTAAAAAGCAAAACTCTCAGACAGATCAACATAAAACCTTCACTATAATTCTACATACTTAAGACCAAATCACCTGATACATCATGCGTACTTTCAAAAAAAAAAATTACCAAGCATGCAACAGGCAGGGAAAAAAGTAGTCTGAAGTAACAAAGCAAATATCATAAATGGATTCAAACATGATCAGATAGGGAAATTAAAATTACTATGATAATATATTAAATGCTCTAATGTAAAAAATAGACAACATGCAAGAACAAATAGGTAATTTACCCACTGATCTATTCTCTTGGCTCAGAGAAAACCAAGAAGGATAAACACCAAAAAATAGTTCTATCTAGTCATATATATAAATGTAGAAAACCAAAGTATACTTTGGCTACTTGGGGTCTTTTGTAATTCCATATAAATTTTAGAATTTTAAAAAATTTCTGTGAAAAAATATAATTGTAGTTTTAATAGAGATTGTATGGAATTTACACAAATTTTTGGGTAGTGTGGACATTTTGACAACATTAATTTTTCCAATCTGTAAAACAAGAAACATGTTTCTATTTATTTGTATCTTCTTTAATTTTTTCATCAATATTTTATAATTTTCAGTGTGTGGATCATTCATTAATAACAAATAAAATTATTTATGTATTAAATAAATTATTTATTTACTTATTAAATAAATTTAATATCCTTGGTTAAATTTATTCCTAAATATTTATTCCTTTTGAAGCTATTGTAAATGGGGTTGCTTTCCTGATTTCTTTTTTAATAGACTATTGTTAAGGCAAAGAAATGCAACTTATTTTTATATGTTTACTTAGTATCCTGTAATTAACTGTACTGAATTCACTAGTTATAACAGGCATTTTTTATTTACTTATGTGTGTGTGTGTGTGTGTGTGTGTGTGTGTGTGTGTAGCCTATAGAATCTGCCAACCAGATTCTATATGTCTGCCATATATTCTATATGTCTGCCAACCAAAGTAATTTTACTTCTTCCTTTCTGATTTGAATGTCTTTATTTTTCTCATCTAATTTCTCGTTAGTACTTCTAGTACTACATTTTAAAGGAAGTGTCAAGAGTGGATATATTTGCTTTGTACCAGATATTAGAAGGAAAACTTTGTTTTTCTTCATTGATTATGAGGTTAGCTGTGTGCTTTTTAATAAATTATGTTGAGAAATTTTATTTCTATTCCAATTATATTGATAGATTTTACTACAAAAAGATGTTGAACTTTCATCAAATGCCTTTTCTCCATCTAATAATCATACAATTTTTGTCTTTTATTCTGTTAATATGGTATGTCACATTAATCAGTAAATGCTAAACAAACTTTGCATCCCAGGGATAAATTTTACTTGGTCATGGTGTGTTATATTTTTGATGAACACAGTTTTCTAGTATTTTATCGAAGGTTTTTGCACTTATCTCTATCACAGATGTAGGCCTTAAGTTTTCTCTTCTTGTGGTATTTTTGTCTTGCTTTGGTATCAGGACAATGCTGGACTCATAAAATGAGTCTGAAATTATTCATTCTAATTTTATTATTTGGAAGAGATTAAGAAGGGTTGTATCAATTCCTCTTTGAAAATTTAATAGAATTCTCCAAACGAAGCAATCTGGTCCAGGACTTTTCCTCATTGAAAGGTTTTTTTAAAATTACTACTTCAGTCACTTTGTTGGTTACTGCTCTGTTCAAGCTTTCTATTTTATCTGTATTCAATTTTGGTAGGTTGCGTTTTTCTAAAACTTTATTCATTTTCTGTAGTTTATCTAATTTAGTGTCATATAATTGTTTATAATAGTCCCATATATTCCATTTTATTTTCGAGGCATCCATTATAAAGTATTCTATTTCATTTCTGATCTGAGTTTTCTTTCTTTTCTTTTTAATATAGCTAACTACTTGTCAGCTTTTCTTATTTTTTAAAAACTCAGTTTTATTCATTTTTTAATAGCTTTTATATTCTCTTTTTTCACTTTCTCTGCTCTAATTTTTCATATGGCCTTCCTTTTGCTTACATTGGGGTTAGTTCATTCTTTTTGTTTTAGTTTCTTGAGTTACAAAGTTATGTTGTTTGAGGCCTTCCTTCTTTTTGATGTAGGTATTTATTGCTAAAATCTTCACTCTTAAACAGCTTTTGCTGCACCTCATAAATTTTTGCAGGTTGTGAAGAAAATTCTGCAAAAAGCCAAAATGAAAAACTTTACCTCTAGAGTAACAAGAAAAAGAATGACACTTGTCTGCATGTTGGACTTCAGAAATCCATGCTAAATGACTAAGTTGAGTCTGACATTTAACGTTGAACAACAACAATAACAAACTCACTGTTCTGCCTCCACTGAAATTGTCTTTCAAAGGCATAAAATATATAAACACTTCCACAGATGAACAAAAATGGGATAATTTATTGCCAAATAATGTTAATAGAATTTCTTTAGAGAGAAAGAAAATGACATAGATTATAAACTTGGATATATATAAAGAAAAAATAATCCAAGAAGAAATAAATAAAAATAAATAAAAGATTTAATTAATCTAATAGCTACGAAAAATAACAGCAGCAATATATTGGGTTATTACAGCATGTGGATAAGTTAAATGAATGACAGCAGTGTCGTAAGTGGTAGCAGGAAAGACAGAAATATTCTGTTATGTGGCACCTACATTACTTAATGTAGAACAGTTCTCCCAGTTGCCCTAGATCAACTCATGTATTCCCTTTTTCTGCTTGTAGTTCTCAAGAATAACTGTAGAATGTGCTGGGAACAAAACATCCTGAGTTGAGGAGCTGGTCAGAATAGCCCAGGCTCTGCTTCTGTCTCATCTAGAAAAAGGAGGTCCTTCAACACTTGACCACAGAGTATCCTGTGTCCTCTGTGGTATAAAAGCCATGCAGGTCTGCTTCCCGAGGCCACTCAGCATCAGCGCAAGGGCAACATGCATAGAAAAGATTGCATTTGCCCTGAGCAGCTTTACTGAGCCTTAGGGGACAGACTGACACTAAACCGTAGGCTTCTACCATTTCTTGTTACCCAGTTGTAAGTAGCAAACCCACTTCATGTGAGTTGTGTGTATGAGTGCTCTGTTTCACTGAACTTAGGTGAGTAGTAGACATTCCAACCCGATATGCAGAGGACTGAAATGGTAACTAGTGCAGGGTTGACCAGTTTTGAATTATACCACATGAAGGGGTATAATGTTATTTGAAAGTAAATTTTGATTCATTCTAACTGCACATTGCAACATATAAACACTTTAAAATGAAATATATTTGATATTAAAGGAAAAAAATGAAAAATAGAATCATATAAAATGCTCCTTTAAAGCTAGGTAATGCACATATGCAAACAATGGAACATTATTTGACCTCAGAAAGGGAAGGGAATTCTGACACATGCTACACCATGAATGAACTTTGTAGAGTTTATGCTAAGTGACATAATAGAGTGGAATCAGACAAATATTTGATTCCACTTCTTTGAGGTACTTAGATTTGTCACATTCATAGAGACCAAAAGTAGAATGGTGGTTGCCAAGGACTGGGAAGAGTAAGGTAGGGAAAGTTATTGTATGATGGGTTGAAGAGTTTCAGCATTTTAAAATGAAAAGAATCCTGGAGATGGACAGAGGTGATGGCTGCACAGGAGTGGGAATGTACTTAATACCACAGAACTGTACGCTTAAAAATGGTTAAGATGGTAAATTCTATGTTACGTGTATTTTTAAAGAACCCAAAAGAAAAGCATATAAGACTGAAAAAAAGGAAGCAAAAAATATTTAAATATAAATATATTATAGAGATATGGCTGAAAATACATAATATAAACATGTTATACTATATATAATATATATATTTTAATATATGTTATACATGTTATAACATATATAATATGTTATAATATATATATTACATATATATTGTTGAAAAAGAGAAAAAAGTTAAAAATTGCAGTGAGTGGATCACATTTATAAACATCAGAGAAAGAGATCCATTTTTAATCACTTTATGAGTGAATAGTCCAAATAAACAAAATAAGACACAAACTGTCAGAGCTGACAAAAAATCATGAACTAACTTCATGTTGTCTACAAAAGACCCACTTTTAATATGAACACCCAGGTATATTAAAAGTAAGGAATGGAGAAACCTATGCCTTGTTAATCCTAATAGAATAAAGATGGAGTTACTGAAGTTATATTATTTAGGGGAGATTAAGCTGTTAATAATAGTCCTCTAATATCCTCTTGATGACCATCATATCAGTCATGATGACCCTCATGTATCCTGAGTTCATTCTTTCTATTTCTGATCGGTACTCTGTTTTATGGATGGATAGCAAATTCTGCAACAATGCAATATATGTTTTCATACAGTTTACCATTACATTCCAAACTGTTCGATGAAACCTACATAGTTTATAAAATAGATGGTGCCAAATTCCCAAAACTCAAAAACGTCAATCTTAGACATATTAAAACAATGGTACTCTAATAAAAATTTTAATTGTTATGCATGTTAACTATAACTTTAGACACATTAAGAAGCACATAAGTGCTACAACAAATGCTCATTATTGTGATAAACCCTGATATTTACTCATGGAAGTGTTCATTAGAAGGTTTGCAGCTTGTAAGTTATTGTGAAGTGGTTGAACAAAGGTACTCTGAAATCAGATGGAGAATTATGATACCAGATGAGGAAGGGTACTACAGCTTATGAGATACGTGGTGAACTGAGGCAGCAGTTTTTATTTTTTATGCTGTTCTGAATTTTTCTTCGTTTCTTCTGTTTATTTTGGTTTTAATTTGTTTTATTTCTAAATTAATTTCTTAAGGTGGAATCTGAGTTAGTTGAATTAATATGCCTTCCTTTTCTAATTACACAATTAGTGCTACAGTGTTCTCCAAATGCTGCTTTGGGCATATTCCACGGATTACGGTAATTTGTGTTTTCATTTTAGTTCAGTTAGAAAAACTTTCTAATTTACCTTTGATTTCTTCTTTTACCCAGAGTTATTTAGGAGCATCCTATTTAGTTTCAAATATTTGGAGATTTGCCAAATTTTTAAATTCAACTGTGATCAGAGAATGCATTTTCTATTACCTAGATGTATTTAAATTTAATGATATGTATTATTCATATATAATACTTGCTCATAGTTTGGGGTACATGTGACATTTTGATATGCATGCATACAGTGTGTAATAATCAAATCCAGATATTTATCCACTGTCTCAAACATTTATGATTTTCTTTGTACCGGGAACATTTCAAATCTTCTTTTCTAGCTATTTTGAAATATGTAATAAATTATTGTTAACTATAGGTGCCCTTCTGTGCTATTGAACACTGGAATTTATTCCTGTTAGCTAATCTTATTTTCGTGCAAATTAACCATTTGCTCTTTATTCCCTCCTCTTCACTACCCTTCCCAGCCTCTGGTAACTACCAATCTACTCTCTTCCTCCATGAAATCCACTTTTTATAGTTCCCATATATCAGTGAGAACATGTGATTCCTGTTTATCTGTGCCAGGTTTGTTTCACTTAACAGGACTTCTAGTTTTATCTATGTTGCTGCAATTGACAGGATTTTATTCCATTTGATGACAGAATAGTATTTCATTGTAACTGTAAATATATATTTATGTCATAAATATATAAATGTATATTATATGTAACACACAATACATAATATATGTATATAATATTTTCTTTATCCATTCATCTGTTGATGAACACTAAGGTTGATTCCATACCTTGGCTGTTATGAGTAGTGCTCAAACAAACATAAGGGTGCAGATATGTCTTCAATATAGTGATGTATTTTCTCTTGGGTATATACTCAACAGTGGGGATTGCTGAACCATATGGTAGTTGTATTTTCCATTTATTGAGGAACTTTCATACCATTTTCCATAGTACTGTGCTAATTTACAGTCCCACTGAGAGTGCACAAGCGTTACGCCTTTCCATGTCCTCTCTGGCATTTGTTCTTTTCTGTCTTTTTGCTAATAGCCATTTTCACTGGGTTGGGTGAAATGATCATTGTGGTTTCGATTTTCATTTCCGTGATGATTAGTGGTGTTGAGAATTTTTATATGCCGGTTGGGCATTCATATGTCTTCCTCTGATAAAGGTCTATTCAGATCATTGGCCCATTTTAAAAATCAGATATTTATTTTTGGAATTGAGTTGTTTGAGTTCTTTATATATTCTGGTTATTAATCTTGTGTCAGATGAATAGATTTCAAATATTTTCTCCCATTTTGTAGGTTACCTCTTCACATGTTTGCTTGCTAATGATACTTATTTATTTTATGGCATATAATTTGTTCTGTCTTTGTAAATATTTTATATTCATAGTATTTAAAAAAGTATTTTGTGCTGGTTGTGTCCAATGTTTTAGTTATGTCACTTGGACCAGATTAATTGTATTTTATTTCCTTGTTCATTTAAAAAAATCTATTATACATATCCCGTTAATTACTGAGAAAGTGGTATTAAAATTGCCAGTTACAATTGTAGATTTCTCTAATTCAATATTTAATTCTGTTAGTTTTTATTATCTATATTTTGAAATTGTTACTAGGCACACAAACAATGTCTTCTTGTTGAAAAGGCCCGTTGTCATAATGAAATGTCCTTTCTTATTCCGGATGATTGCTGTTTTTCTAAATGTATTTTGTTCAGCATTAATATAGGACCTGCTGGTTTCTTTTTTATTGTTGTAGTAAAACACTCATAACATAGATTTCGTGATTTTAAGCATTTGTAAATGTGCAATACCGTGGCATGAATCACATTCACATTGTGTGACCATCACTTCCCTCTATTTCCAGAAATCTTCATCTCCCCCAGCTGAGACTCTTTACCCATTAATAATAACTTTCCACTTCACTCTGACACCAACACTGGACAACCATCGTAATTTCTGTCCTCGTAAATTTAGCTAGTCTGTTATTGTGTATTGAGCTATTTGATATCATATAAGTGAAATCATATGATATTTTCCCTTGTCTTACTGGTTTATTTCATTTAGCATATCTTCAGGGTTTATCCATGTTGTTACATGTTTTACATTTTTTTTCCTTTTCAAGGCTAATATTCCATGGTATGTATATAACAAATTTAGTTGATTTATCCATCGGTGGACATTGCATTGCTTCCACTTTTTGAGTTAAAAATAATGATGCTGAAGGTAGTTGAATATGCTATCCCCAAATCCCACTTTAGCAAAAGGATTATTTGAGCTGAAAGCGATTGAAGAAGCAGATACAAAATAAGCTCTCCAACATTTCTCTATTTGCCTAAAACCAAGACATAAATTTACAAGGCTGTCCCACCCTCCGTCTTTACTGGGAAGGACAAACTTTCAGGGAAGATTATTATGGACTGATATTAGCCTAGAGACAGCAGCAGAGGAATCTATGTAACAAACTTTACTATCTTTTAAGTACTCCTGGATTCCCAAATATTTACCTTTTTACAATCTGCTGCTTCTAGAAACTCAGTCTTCTTTCTTTGTCTTGTCACTTATGGAAAATGTATTCTTCTTTGTTGAAAATGCCATCTGCGCTGGAATTCCAAGCCACTTATTTGAGAATTAGTCATTTCTTGGGTATCTCTTATGTGTATATGAGATGCATATGTTAATGAACCTGTTTGTTTTTCACTTGTAAATCTGTCTTTATCAGAGGAAGCCCAACTAAAAATTCAGAAAGCAGAGGAAAAATTATTCTTCCTCTCCTACGCTATTACAAACATGGGTGTACAAATATCTATTCAAGTTCCTGCTTATACTTCATTGGGTATATAGTCAGAAATAAAATTGCTGCATCCTATAGTAATGCTTTGTTTAATTTTTTGAGGAATTGCCCTAATGTTTCCCACAGTGGCTCCATCATTTTACATTTCCACTAGCAATGCATAAAGACGTCAATATTTTTCTATCACCAAAAACACTTGCTATTTTTTATTTTTTGGATGATAGCCATCCTAATAGGTATGACCTGCTTTCTTTTTATGAATGTTACCATGGTATACATTCTTTTAACCTTTTATTTTGACCCATTTGTATCTTTACATTTAACATACGTGTCTTGTAAGTGGGATAATTGGGGAATTGCTTTTATCCCATCTGATTATTTTGTAATTCTGGTAATTTATGATTTATATTTTATGTAATCAATTAATTAATTGAAAGATCTGGTTTATCTATTATCTTTTTATTAGTTTTATATTTTCTCTATATGTTATTCATCTCAAATGTTCTCTTTTCTGTTTTCTTTTGGATTAATTTAACATTTTTTATGATTTTAGTTGTCTGTCTTGCTAATTATCTTTAGCTCTTTTAAGAAAGTTTTCCAGTGTATGTCCAGGCAATATATCCATTTCATGCAGACTATAAGAACTGCACAATATTGCACTTCTATTTCTCCCATCTCTAGCTTCGTACTGTTATTTTCATATGATTTACTTAGATGTTACAAATGCCACGACATATTTATAATTTTAATCAGTCAATTATTTATCAGAATATTTAAATTTTGGAAAGAATCTTATTTATTTCCCAATTTGGATACTTCTCTTAATCTTTATTTCTTTGCACAGTTCTCTGCTTCTGTCAGGCAGATGGAATCTTTTTTCTTTCCTTTTGCCCGAGGAGTTTCTTGTAGTGCTGTTGTACTACTGACCATATATTCTTTTAAAATATTATGCCTAGAAAAGTCTTTGTTTTAACTTCATGTTGAAAGACACTGTCTTCATGTGTAGAGTTCTAGGCTCATAGCTGTTTTATATAGGATGCTGATGAGTTTTCTCACCATATTGTTTCCAATGAGAAATGTTTTCTCACACTTATCTGTGTTTCTCTGTATGTAATGTGCTCCCCTCCCCTCAAAGCCTGGCTACTTTTAAGATTTTTTTTCTCATCACTTTTGTGACATTTTTATTATAATGCACTTTTTTGTTGTATTTGTATTTCTTTGGCTTGGGTTTTGTGGAAATTTTTGAGTCTCAGTTTATGGTTTTCATCAAATTTGGAAAATTTTCCTCCATAATTTGAAGAAAAGGATTTGTCTGCCCCCCAACCCTAGAGATTCAAATCATCCAATAGTGGTCCCTTATAGGTTGCCTCACAGCTTACTAAAGAGCTTTTCATTTTGTTTATGGTCTGTTTCTTTGTTTTTTTTGGATAGTTTGTCCGTGTGCCTCAGACTCACTTTTAGGGGCTCCTACCATGTAAATTTGCTGTTAATCTCACCCAGTATAATTTTTTCCCTCAGATGGTGTAGTTTTCTTCTCTGGAAGTTTGATTACCTCTTCTATCTTCCAAGTTTCTTTTTCGATTTCTGAAATGCGTATTTATAATAACTGTTTTAACGTCCCTCCCTGCCCACTCTCACACTTGTGTCAGATTTGATTGAGTAACTTCTCTTTTATGTGTCATATGTTCCTACTCTTTTGCAAGCCTGGTAATGTGTGATATGATGACAGCATTGTAAATTTCACCATTTTAGTGTTGCACAATTTTTTTCTTTATAAATGTTCTTAAGCTTTTTCCTAGAACGCAGTTAAATCAGAAACAGTTCTACCCTTTTGGGTCTACTTTTAAGATTGCCAGGTGGTCTTAGTTTGGCATTGAGTTCAGGGTTAATTTCTCCCCATTACGGAGACAAGAACCTTCTGAATGCTCTACTGAGTGCTCTGTGTTGGATTCCCAATGAGGTCTCCAGGTGACAATATTTTAATGTAGCGAGAGAAGAGTGTTCAGTGCTCGTGCCACAGAGCTGTGTGTGCACGCCCTGGGAAGATTAAAAGACTGCTCCCAAGTGGCCTCACATAACAATATTCATTATGTTTTTAAAAATTTGAAACTCAAACCTGTAAGTACAAAGGCCTTCTGTTGTCAGCAGTTTGAGTGTGGGTCACAAAAGAGTTGTCTGGGCCACTGTATTGATGTATTAATTTACCATGAAAATTTTGCTTGACAAAAGAGCCAGGATATTCACATTGTCAAGACCAGGCTGTTCTCTCCCTGTAGCCAAGGTTTAGGGTAGGTTAAATGACAATTTACTAATGTTCAGTAAGAAATAGCTGTCAAGCTTCTATGACCAGTGAATTATCTCCTTCCATGGGAAGGCAAGTGAGTTCTAGGTGACTATATATCCACATATATGTTTTGTAATCATCTCATTATATATGATTTGAATGTGTATAACATATAATTCTAAGACATCAGATGAATGGATTCCTTTTCCTTTCTTTTCATTCTATAGAGAGATGAATACTTTCAAGTTTATAGCCAAAACTCGCTGTTCCTGGACATAGCCACTACTAAATTCTTTCTTCTAATCTTTGCCTTTTGCGTTTTTTAAACTCTAAAGATAACCAGTTTCCCACCTTTCTGATGCATGTATTCTTTCCTTAGATAGGTTTATAGAATCCTTTTAATGTATTCAATTAGTAAATCACTTAATCCTTCAAAGCTTTAACTGTTTTTTGTCTGCTAATCTACTTTGTCTAAAATTTGCAGTTTAAACCCAGGAGGGCAACTATTTTCTTCTCTTTAAAGTTCTTGAAAAACATACATTCTATCTTGGAATTAGTCACAAGAAGGACCTATTTTGTATTATGCAATTCCTTCATCATTGCTTAATTTAAGATTATCATTCAAAATACCATTGAAAACATTTAAGTGGTGGAATAACATGAACAAACCACACCTGCCATTTGAAAATATAATTCTAGCAGCCTTTTGAAAGAGCAGCAGTGACATTCAAATTCTTATCTTGAATTGCAGGAACACAACTCTATCAGAGTGGACATAATCCCCAAAGGCATAAGCACGTCCTTGTAGGATCCTGGCTTAACAACATGTCATGTAAATATTTGAGTAGCTGCGCCTTTGGATGACCCAGAGTAGTCTCAGAGAAAAAGCTGGGGAAGAGCTCATCAACCACTTATTGAGTAAGTCATTATTTCAGCACTTTAACTGCTCTGGCTTTTACGTTTACTAGCTATCAGCCTAGCGGAGGGAGATCTGGGAGAGAGCAATGTCTACGTGGGACTTAACAAAAACAGTAACAACAAAACAAGATTAAGAGTCTTGAGAAAATATTTGTTTTGTTCTACGTCTTCTTTAAAGTACATTTATACAACGCAATGGGATCTTTTCCTATCTCCCACTCCATATAAGACTAATGCTTTTCATGATATTATTGGATTACTTAAGCTACAGTACTTTCATCATTATATAGAGCTTAAAGTCTTATAACAAAATGTTCCAATTTGGTCACTTTGTTGGAAGTCTCAGTAGGGAATATGAAAACTAAGAAGCTGACCTTGTATAGTTTGTCTACTGCATGAATGCAAAGAGCATTTCTTTGCTGGGTTTTAGGGAGAATGAGGGCCAGCACCTTGTACAGTTGATCATGTCAGTCACAACTCTGCCTAGTTTTAATTAAAATTTTGTTAAATGATAGAGGTTGTCTCATGCAGATTCATCATAATAAAAGGCTGTTTTAGGAGTTCATGACATTCAAAATCTATTAAAATTTCATCCAAAGACTGTCAAAGTAGTTTACATCATATTTGGTAATCTTGATGGCAAATTCCCAGTGTACTACAAGATTTGTTAATTGCCAGGATCTGTGGGGTTGAATTTTAAAAAAATTCTATTACTCTAAACAAGTCTGTAGGGTATGCACCAAATAGTTCTGTGATTTATATAGGACTAAGCTCTGAAGTCCCTTTAACTGTCTCTGAAGATCTGCCCTTTAAGGGAAATGACAACCACATAAACACAAGAAGAATCTCCCCCAGAACCACTCGAGGCTGTCCTTCATTAGCCATTTCATCTCAGACCCAGAAGATAAAAGAGGACAATTACTTCTAAGATCACCAAAATTGCTATAGTAGTGACACCTAGGCTTTCTAAAAACACCTCAAAAATTACTGTCCACACTCATAATACATTGCTTGTATAAACTGTGTTATATATTGCATAATATAAAGTTATAATTCTTTATATTGCCAGTGAAAATCCCCTACAGACTGGTGGCAACCAATTTCTAACAGTTTTCATCACAGCTAAATGCTTCTTCTCAAGTCTGGGACACGTTCATATTATCTCCTTTCTTGTTTCCACATCAAAACTCCACTCTTAATGTTTCTCCATCACTCCTCTCCATCAGTGCAAAGGTTGAATGCTAAGGGACCAGCTCCGGGCTATCTCTGTCCAGGGTTTCTTTTCCTAACTTTCCCCACACTCCCACCCACCCCTGGCCTGCAGAAATCATGGTCAATATAGATTGTGTTAGTATTTTGGAGATGCTGTGCTAGGTCACATTGTGCTTTTTCTTAATTTTCTTTTGGTTGATCTGGGAGTGTGTGTTACATAAAAATTAAATATTTACAAATGTTTGTGTATATCTGCTCAAAACTTCTTATTAAGTTCTTATAAATAACTTAAAAGCTATAAAGTCAGAGTTTTGAGAATTTGGAGGTGACCATGATCTCTGTAGGCCAGGGGTGACGGGAATGTGTTGGAAGTTAGGAAGAGATCCCCTGGACAGAGGTAGCCCTAAGTGGGTCCCTTAGCATTCAGCCTTTGATGGAGAGGCGTGATGAAGGGGCATTGAGAGCAGAGTTTTGATGTGGAAAAAAGAAAGGAGATAGTGTGAATGTGTCAAGATCTGAAAAGAAGCATTTAGCTGTGATTAAAATTGCTAAAACTTGGTTGTCACCAGTCTGTAGGGGTTTTTCACTGACAATATAAAGAATTGTAACTTTATATTATGGGGCTTGCAGCACACATGGCATTTTTGAGCAGTGAAGTCTCATGCTGAAAATACGGTTTATTCATATTTTTAATGTATCAAACTTTAAAAAAATTATTGTGCCATTTTCTCAAGTTACTGGTTTGTTAGTTCCTCTGGTTGCCATTAAGGCCAAGATTTTGAGCATTATCTCTCCGTGAAGCTTGAAATACACACACAAACACACACACACACAAACCGTCTTTACGCCTATGTCATCAAAACTTGTATCTTCCCATCCAATTTTTCTGTGCTACTAATATACATTTCTAACTGTTTATTCAACATTTTGACAAAGGTACTTCAAAAACTATAGAAATCAATATGTCTAAAGAGAAAGCCAGATTTTCCACTCAAATCTGGCTCTCACAGAGTGATTACTACCTGAGTGAAGGCCCCATCATCCATCCATTGTGGGAAGCTCATTTCTAGGGGTCCCCCTTGCTACCTGTCCCTTCCTTATCTGCCCTCATCATATTTAAACAAGTTCTTTAAATTTTCTTTACTGTAATTCCTTAATCCTGTTTATTTCCTTTCATACCGTAGTCAAAATTGCCCTTTACTCTACCCTAGATATTGCCATTCCCTCGCAACAGTTTTCTCCATGTCCATTTATGGCCTTTCAGTTTGCTCAGAGCAAGAGTAAATTTTAAGCAACATACCTGTAAGCATTCTCCTTAGAACTTTCTGGTGGTTTACCAGTTGATGAAATGTAGAGTTCAAAACAATTCACAGCAGGTTTTAAGTTCTACAGTCTAGCTATCAATATAGGCCCAGCTTAACTTGACAGCCCGTGTGTCTTGTTTGGTTCTTCATTTGCTACCTTCATTACTTGTTATTCATGTGCTACCTTCATTACTTGTTTCTTCTACCTGTTATGGACATTATGTCCTCCTCCTTTTTCTAATGGCACCATTATCATCATTTAATAAACGTTTCATACCTTGGTTTATGTCATTTCCTTAATGAAGCCACCCTTGAAACATTCCTAAATCACTCAAAACTGATCAGAATTCCATTGATGCTCTCATAAGTCTTATTTCAATGTATAGTTATTCATTTACTACGATAACCTCAGTATCTTGTGGAATTTTTTTCAGTATCTTCCTCTTTGTTTAAAGTTAGTTTTCTTCACCAGATAGACTGATAAGCACAATAACAGCTCTATAGTAGATGCTCAGTAGCTATGGTTGGAAGAAAAAATAAATGGTGAGACCAGTGAAAAGTAGAAAGAAAGATGAAATACGTCTGATGAAATATTGGTTCTTTGGGGAACTAAGGAAGTCATATCCATTTTGATTTCTGGCCTAACATATTCAAGTGTATAATTTACTGCATATAAGGCAAATTATAGTCATGCATGAAGGACTGCTCAGCCCTTATTAATAATGCTCAACGACATTACAACGGCTTGCAAAGTCTTAGAAAATCCATAGAGTATTCAAACCCCGAATTTTATATGTTTACAATCCATAGAGACTTACATCAAGTGATTAAATATTTCCAAGTATAAATCTTGTTTTGATCCAAAGAACTATTGAGCCAGTACCAGTAGCACAAGTCCTAACCTAGGTAAAGAAATCCCCCAATTCAGGAATAAGTGACACACACGTTCATTTTTAATACTCATAGAAAGTGATCACAGGTATACTACTTAACTAAATATGTAATGAATTCTCAATGGAATCCTCAATACTCAAGTGCTGTTTCAAAAAATCTTGGTTTCATAACTTACAATTAGAGTAATCACACATATGGTAAACATTGTATATACTACTTTGAATTTGGGTTTCATGTAAGTTTCAAAAAGGCAGAGATTATTGTAGGTTTTGTTCATTGCTATTTCACCAGTAACTTGAAGAGTATCAGCTACATAATAATCACTGTTTATTGAATTCTATTTAAATTAATGCTTGTGTATGTATGGAGTTTTACCCATATACAATATATTTATTAAGTACCTGCCCTGTGCAAAGAAATATGTTCAGTGTTGATGATAAGAAAGAGAACCCCACTTTTTCCACCCTCAAGGGCACTGAGGTGAGTGGAGAGATTATAACAGATTAATATTGCAGAGGCAGGTACACAGGATTGTGTGAGAGGAGTTGATGAGGGTTTGTTGAGTAAAAAAAACAACTGAGCTGCATGTTGTGGAGAGAAATGGAAGTCAAGGAAGGAGAAAATATATACCAAGGAGAACAGCACCAGACAGGAAATAATGACTCAAGCGAGTTGATCATTTGAGGACATACAAGACATCTGTTCTGGAGATCCATATCTCAAGAAGATGAAGAGTCCTCGTCAGATCAGGGATTTCGAACAACACTCCCTGAGGTGGTTCAGAGATTGACTTTGTGGGGTAAGATGTGGCGGCAGCGATAGCAGTGAGGGTGTGACTGAAATATGCCAGGAGAGAAAGGATGCAGTCATACTTGGGGCAAAAGTGAATGGACTCGATTTGAGCAAAGTCCAGGAGCATAATTGCTTTGGTTTGGAGACAGATTGTGTATAGGTATCAGGAAGAAGAAGTGGAGGAAGTTATGAAAGATTTCTCTCATCAGCTGCATGGATAGTAGTGCTGATAACCCCAAATAACAATTAAATAGGGACAGACTGTAAGGGGGACAGGTGTGTGTCCCGTCCTGGAAATCTTATCTTGGAGACTGTATATTGGGAGAGAAATCTAGGCTTCAGTGTAGATTGCACAACCGGTATAGAGATTGATGACAGTAAACGCAGAGGCTGAATCTTGGGAATACAAAGATTTAGGCCACACATAAAACTTGTAAGATGGAAAGGCCAGTGTAAGATAAACATACTAAATTTCACATTAACGGAACCAGGAAGAATGTTAAGAAAGCATAAATTTTCACATAAAGCTAACTTCAAGTAAATCATCATAAAAATAAAATGGACATTATTTTTAATGTTTTCTAGATTAAGAAAATGAGAGATCATAGAATGTACATGTTTGTATAAAGTCATACTAATATATGGGAAATGAGCTTTTAGAGTAACCTATTTTAAACTTTAATATGTTGGCATTCTCTTATATTAGTTCTAATTTTCTGGAATGAGAATTCACCCAGATTTGGTCTTAGTGGGATACAAACTTTAATGACTGAGCAATTAAAAATGAAGTAGCCCTTGAGAAAGCAGTGATTTTCATAGAATTTTTTTAAAACTTCAAAGATTTTTACTAGAGTGAAATTGACTAATAAATTGACAGCAAAATTGATTATTTTATTGTGACTCTTTTTAAATTTTCACTTATTTTGAGGATAGAGGGAGAGTCATGTCAAATTATATAATTGTATGATGTAATAATATCATCTCAGTACTCCTCAACTACTTGTCTGCCCAAAATTTTGTTAATTATTCATGCTGACCTTTAACTTAGTATTTAATAGATGGACTATAATTCAGTAGCCTTAGTTTTGTGCATCTTCCTGCAGTCAGTCAGTAAATACATCTTAAACACCTGCTATTTGTGAGAAAGCACCAGGTGTCAAGGTACAAAAAATAATACATAAGGGGCTGATAGTGTAGTCACAGACATAAATGGAAAAGTAAATAAAAAAGCAGTAATAACTAAAGTATATTTTTACAGGAAAATGATAAAAGTAAACAAAATGGCAAAGCCTAAGAGAAAATTATGAAGACTGCCATTGTTAAAAAAAAGAAGTCTTTATAGCGATGATAGTTTTGGGGTTGTAGAGTTAACCTAAAATGTTAGCAGGTATCCACGTGTCACACGTGATGGTGGTAGTGGAGGATATTGCGCAGTCCAGCATTCCAGGCAGATAAGTAGAGGAAGTAATTCCAGGCAGAAACAGGAGCATCCAACGCAGTTCAGGTGGTCTGCCCACCAATTTTGGCATCTGAGTGAGTCATCAAAGAATTCAGAAGACAGAAAGAAGATTCACTTTTTTCATTTTTAGACACATGCACTGTTTTGAGCAAACTTTCTGTTTGTTATTAAGCCCTGTTATATTCTGAATGAATGAGACATAAAACTGCACTGCTTGGTACCCCACGCTTCTCTTGAGAAGAATATTTAAATAACTTTTGGGAATATTAGAGAAAAGCAGAGCAAAATTCATATGGGTATACCTTAAGTTATTTAACAAAGTCATGATTATTTCATCCTTACTAAAATCTTTCCCTATTTAGAATACATGAAAACCGATATATTAAGGACATCATTAAAATTGTATTTAGTTTGATAAAAAGAAAGAAAACCTTTTTTTTGATATTATCCTTATTTACTCAGATATTTGCTTTCTGAAGAAATTGTTATTAGCTTAGTAATTATATTTACAAACAAGAATCTTTTGTAGTACTGATCTTATTTTACTATTAAATGTTAAATAATTTTGGTTTTAATAAGGCAATTACAGTGCAAACATAAGGCTTCCAGAGTATAATCTCTAATGAAAATATCAGCCAAGAGCACCAATATTTCAGTGTTGAACTAGAAGTCTTCCTGGATTCAATGGTAACGTCCTGATGCCTTGATCTGTAAGTCAGCAAATTTTCCATATCTGACTTTGTACATGCCATTACCCAATTTAATTAGACATTTTTAAACCACGTCTAACAAGAATGCAGAAAAAGAAAACTAGTTTGAACTCTGCTTCTGGCACCAATAGTATTATATAATGGGGTAAACACTGGTAATTGTGTTTAGTTCAATAACACTTTTAATTATGATTGAGCTCTCCTTCAGAGTCTATGGATTTTACTGATGCAAAATCAACAGCAGAAAGCAAGCGAAGGCAGCCTCATGGATTTCCATGGTCTAATTAAAGTACAGATACTTTGCTTCCCCATGGTGGCCTTAAGCAAAATAAGCTATGTGCTTCTAATTTCATAGAACGCTTTTTGCTTTAAATATGAGACTAATACAATGATATCTTTAGTCTCTGTATATCCTGTGCACTTGTCCTTGTATCTGAAATGTAAGAGACACTTTATTTTTGTCTTCTGAATGAAGAAAAATATATTCAAATAAACATATACTGCAGATAAAATAGAATTTGTTGACTTGGGGTGATTTAACTACTTACGAGACATAGACAATGAACAGTTAATTATTCAAATTTTTAGAACTAATTTCCTCTACGTCGTTCCACTTTTAACTCAATAGATTTCCCCACACCCTCTCCCATGTTCATTCTAAAATGAGAAATGGAGACCAGAATTAACACCCCCTGGGTCTGCGGATCTCCTGCCTTTTGGCAACATTTATTTCCTCTGGAAAGTTTTGTCCATATTTGCTAAATTCATAGTGACAAAGTAAATCAATGACACAATGAACTGGAATCAATCTTGAGCATTTTTATTCATCCCCCAGGACTCCTTCTCCCTGTGAAAAGGGTCGTTTCAAAGGGAAAGATATCTGTCATGTGGGCTTATGTTGTTTCTTCAGTATTGCTGAATGAACATGACCAAAGAAATGATGCCAAATCAATTGAAAGCTAATATTTGCTCTTCTGTTTCCTTATCATGCTTCAGGTTTGGGTCTAAGCATCTCTGGCCAAGAGCAATAGGCTAATTCCTAGAACGTTAGCTAATGGAGTCAGTAAACGGAACAAGGATCTATATAAACTAGATGAAAAAGAATCAAGTGTCTGCACCTTCTGAAGAATTGAAAGTGCAGAGCATTTAATTTTTTTTGCTGATGGGATCTTCTTTCTTGAATTCCTCCCGTTTTTACACAAATGCACATTTGGGTTGTCAGGGTATTCCCTGAGAACATAACATTCCCTGAATCTGCAAAACCCTTTATTCAATAGGAAATTACCAATAAAAACCACAGCAGCATGACAGAAAACACCCAGATAATGCTGGTGGAAATAACATTGGGATCAATAACTTTATTTTTTGTAAACTCAGAAATTTCATAATCCCATCAGCTGCCGGATGTCTCCTTTCAGTACAGCCGCTGAGAACTGCCTGCTCTCAGGTTCAGGGAGAACCTCGTATTTGCTCTGTTCTTTGATATCTATTTTCTCAGAAATCAGCCTGGAGACTATGTGTACGCTAGCAGATGTCATTCTTAAATGAATCAGAGCACATCCTATTTTGTATTTACAACATTTAAACATCAAAATTCAGATTTTTGTCAATATCAGAGGAGGATTAGGCAATATTTACTATAGATTTATAGATGTAATTATATTATCCCAGTGGCTGTTTAAAGTTAAGAGGCTTTCTACTTGCGTCACGGATTAACATTCTAAGGATTTGTAACTGAATAACAACAATAAAAATTGCAAATGAAAATATTGCTTTTTATATTCTAATTTGAGAAATTTAAGAAATGTATCATTTTGATGGTGTTTGCTTTTGCATAAAATGGGCTTTATTTAAAAATAAATGTCATTTTTATTCTACTGTTTAGGTGAATTATATGTACTCTTCGTTTTCTTGCTAAAAGCCAGCAAGGTTTTACAGTGTTCCAATGTAATAAATATTGTACTCAACATGTGGCTCACAATACAATCTGTTAAACAGTCTGTGAGAAGGAAAAACTGTGAAATGAAGAGAATACACACCAGACATTTAAAAATGGCTTAAATGAATCTTTTCTATCTCAATGCAGTGATAGCAGAGCACAAATGATTTTGCTCTGGGCAGAGTAAATCAGCAACAAAGAAAAAGTAGCTCATTTGTCCTGAGTCCAATTTTGTCATGTGTACATATATCTCTACTGACTTCTACGTTTCTATATTAGCAGAATGGCAGTCAATAATAAAAATATGTGATGCTTCCTATACAAGATTAGTCTGAAAGAAGAATTTGTGTAAGGAAGGGGTCCAGTTTCAGCTTGCTTTACGCAGCTAACAAATGTATGAAAAAATACTCATCAGCATTGGTCATTAGAGAAATGCAAATCAAAATCACATTGAGATACCATCTCACACCAGTTAGAATGGCAATCATCAAAAAATCTAGAGACAACAGATGCTGGAGAGGATGTGGTGAAATAGGGATGCTTTTACACTGTTGGTGGGAGTGTAAATTAGTTCAACAATTATGAAGACAGTGTGGTGATTCCTCAAGGATCTAGAACTAGACATACCATTTGGCCAGCAATCCCATTACTGTGATATATTACTCAAAGAATTATACATCATACTATTATAAAGACACATGCACTCATATGTTCATTGCAGCACTGTTTACAATAGCAAAGACTTGGGACCAACCCAAATGCCCATCAATGATAGACTGGACAGGGAAAATATGGCACATATACACCATGGAATACTATGGAGCCATAAAAAAGGATGAGTTCATGTCTTTTGCAGGGACACGGATGAATCTGGAAACCATCATTCTCAGTAAACTGACACAAGAACAGAAAACCAAGCACGGCATGTTCCCACTCATAAGTGGGTATTGAACAGTGAGAACACACGGACACAGGGAGGGGAACATCACACAGCAGAGCCTGTTGGGGAGTGGAGGGGTTATGGGAGGGATAGCAGGGGATGGGGAGATTGGGGAGGGATAACACTGGGAAAAATAGCTATTGTAGATGATGGAGGGGGTATGGGTGCAGCAAACCACCATGGCATGTGTACACCTATGTAACAATCGCAATATCTGCACAAGTACCCCAGAACTTAAAGTATAGTAAAAAAGAAGAATTCATATGTCAAACATATTTTAGAGTCAAAATTTAATGAATTTGTAAAAGATTATGTTCAGGAATGGATGAGAGAAGTTAAAATTGTATGAATCTAAAACTGCTGGTTACAGGTGGATTGCAGGGATTCCATGAAGGCGTACCTTACTGAACATTACAGGTGATATCAAAAGTAAAATGTTTGCAGGTAGGAGCTGCACCAGGAGCAAGGAGGGTGGAGGATTCTGTGCTAATTCCTGAAAAGGGGATTTACAGGTTTCCAAAGCAATCCTTGAATCTTGGCCCACTGTGGCCCAAATCTCGATGCTATAAAACTTCAAGAATCTGTAAAGAACAATGTGTTCATGCAGGATCAGAGTAGGATCTGGTAAATATATTCACTTTTCCTCTGGAGAGTGAAAAGTGAAATGTGGAAAATGTTTAGCTGGAAAGGTTATACGAAGGTGTGTGTGTGTGTGTGTGTGTGTGTGTGTGGGTGTGTGTGTCTGTATGCATGTGTGTATGTGTTTGTGTATGTGTGACAGAAAGGGAGAGAATGAATAACCAAAAGCATAGAACTGAAAACAGTAATACAGGAGGAAAAACCGTGAGAGACCTAAAGTGTTGGTGCAAATGGAGTTGGAAGAACTAGAACGTACCATCATAGCTCACACAGGTTAAGGAGAAAAAGAGCAGGGGGAATCACCAAGTAAACATGAGTCTTTAAAAGAAAGAACAGAACGCATGTCAAACATACACAAAGACATTAAGAATATTTTGTTCATTTTTGTCTGCAAAAGAGAGAGGGGTGGAATCGTGCTCTGAATAGAAAAGCGTTTTCCTCCAAGATGGTATTTAAACCCAGGATTGAAGAAACCCTTGAGTTAACCTCAAATATCTAAATATATCTAAATAGATATATTTAGATATATATTTAGATATTTGAGGTTTCTAAATATATATCATAACTAAGAAACACTTGAGTTAACCTCAAATATCTAAATATATATTTAGATATATATTTAGATATATATTTAGATATTTGAGGTTTCTAAATATATATCATAACTAAGAAACCTTTGAATTAACTTCAAATATCTAAATATATATCATAACTAAGAAAGTCAGGTTCTCAGTTAAGCTCAGGCTGTTCATGAATCTGACACCTGGCTTTGATGCAGTATGTATCTGAAGCCAGGGCAATTATGTAGGAGGGAGAACGGTAATTTTCAATATATTTTCTTTTCCTTACTGAAACTTCAGTAAATAAAGGCAGATAGTAATTTAAAAATACATGCTGATACCCCCCAAGAAAGAAATAATTTCAATCCTTTTAATTTATCTTAAATGTTTCAGAAATTGTTTATGATTCTACCATATAATACCATCTACCATATTTCTTAAGTATAATAATTTACCAACCAGTACACTGAGCACCCCAGGAAGGTGTATCATGAATATAGTGTGGTTTGAAGGCGCAGCTCAATACCCCGCGTACCTAGGGAAATTCTGATCCAATCGGAGACAAAAGATGCTTGCTGTAATTAATAAATAGTAAGTAGTTACACTGTAATTGAAGGGATATTGATTAGAAAGCCAGTGTCCTAATTTGACTCTCCCTAGCTATTTAACTAATCTAAAATGAATTAATCTTTCTATGTCATGGTTACTTTACCTATAATAAGAGACTTGTTTAAAGCCTTCTGACATACAGGGCACGTATTTTCTCTATTGTAGTGGCTACAGGCTCAGCCGTGCACTGAAACACCTCCTGCCACTCTCTACTCAGAGACCTCAATCAGCAGGGCTTCCACAGAGCAAGCAAGACTGTCCTCCAGACCAGTGGGACTTAAACCAGGTGTTCACCTTAACAAGGTCTATTTTATGCCTGTTTTGCAGATAAGCTCACTAGACTGCAAGTGGCAGGACCTGCAACGAGAGTTCACACAAGCAGTGTGATTCCAGAGTGCTCAATCTCAAACACTAGCTCTACTGAGATCATCAAGCTGCTTAAAAAAGGAAAATCTCTGTGCAGTAAGCATCCATTCCCCCAGTGAGATCAGGTCTCTCAAAGTCGAAGGCTCCACTTTTAGCGGTGTGTTTGAGTGCTTGAAGTCACTTCAAGGTCCACAAGTGTAACCAACAGAGTGGACCTGTGGGGCTCCGCCACAAGCCTCATTAGCCTGGCTGAGCGAGAGCAGGTGCACATTCCTTGTCTCACCCTGCTCCTCATCTTCCCACAAAGAGACTTCCTCCTCACCTCCCATCCAACTCGGTGTGCTCTCTAGACAGATTTCAAAATGTCTGGTCTTACAGTTAGGAGCTCACGGAGTTAGAATTCCGGGTGAAATTCACAGATGTCTGGTTATGGGAAAAAGTGTGGACTGTGAAGGCAGGAAAAGCTGAAAGTTTTGCTTCCTGTCTGCAGATGGGTCTCACAGCTGTTCTGTGATCTTACGCTGGCATGAGAGGGGAGCAGGGGAAGGGTAAGTTTTGTCCTTTGCCAGGACATTGACTATTGAAAATCAAGACAGACGGATGTTTTTCCAAACAAAGATTTTTAGAACCCTAGAATTTTATTCCAGAGGTTTTGCAATTTGGGAAAGAAAAGTTGGAAAACATTAAAATAATTTTATAAACACCAAGTTTTCTTAACACAAAGGATAACAGATCTGATATCAAATATTTTCATTACAGGCATTTTATTGTGCTTCTGAGATACTGCATTTGTTTACCGATTGAAGGTTTGTGTCAACCTGTGTTGAGCAACTGTATTGGCATCATTTCCCAACAGCATGAGCTCATTTTATGTCTCTGTCACATTTTGCCTATTCTTGCAATTACAGAAATTTGCAATTTGGTAATTCTTGGGGTCATGACCCCACACCCACATAGGACAGTGTACTTAATACATGAATGTTGTGTGTGTACTGACTGCCTCGCTCACCATCTGTTCTCCCATCTCTTCCTCTCCTTGGACCTCCCTATTCCCTGAGACAGAACAATATTGAAATTATGCCGCCTCTAAGTATTCAAGTGAAAGGAGAGTCCAACATCTCTTACTTTAAATCAAAAGCTAGAAATGTAAAACTTTTACATTTCTGTAGGGTTGTCGGGGGAGAGTGGAGTCATTTCAGCTTAAAACACTGAAAGTCTGTGGCTATTACTTTAAATTTCTCAAAATTTTTTTCTAGGGCAATTGAGCTTATTTTAGAGTGATATATTATCAATTAAAAGTAATGGCAAAAACCACTATTACTTTTGCACCAACCTAATAGTAAACAAGGTAACAAATTACAAAAAAAAAAAAAGCCCATGGATTGCGGGGTTAGAAATTGTGTCTTTCACCCCGGATCTAATTCACAGTGTAGCTGGTGACAAGGCAATTATCCACCTTGCATAGGGCTCCATCTCCATCTGAGAGCGTCTGATCTAGGCAAGCGTACTCAGGCTAAGTCCTGCGGCTGGTTTACAGGTCTTCCATGGGACCATGGTGCAATAAGAAGCATTGACTTCTTTGCCTTATTCCGATTCTCCTATTTCCTTTCCTTTACAGCTCATTGCTATAGCCGGTATCTGTGGAATAAACCTGCCCAGCCATTCAGTCCCCATGTCAGTTAAGCTGTGATTAGTTCTCTGATGATAGTGCTATCAAAAATCAACAAATACTGAGTGCTGCGTTTGGGTAACACAAAATGAGCTGGGACGTTTCCTCTGATTAAATGATGATTCCAAATTCAGAGGATTTTATTTCTTTTTCTCCTAGTGCTTTTTCTGTCTTCCCTTCATTACATTTCTTATTAAATATTAAGGGACATGACAGCCTACTATGATTTGTCGGCTCATTATGTTAATGCCGCAGAGAATTTCAAAACCTTTGCCTGTATAGTGCAGTGAATAAGCATTTAAACTAAACTACTTCATAACTAAAACATAATGGCCGGGCAAGACAAAACTGAAAGAGTGAGCAAAGAAATAATCACACTTGGACAAAAAGCTAAGATACTCGCTGGGAAGACAATATTGGCAAGTACTATAAAAATCCTCTTACGATGTTTATTGTACTTATATCTCATTTATATAGGTAAGAACTCCAGTAGACAAATGTGTAAATTATATGTATGAAATTAACTCGTGATTACTAAACACTTTTCATCAGAACATGTTCAAATACACTTGATTCTTAAAGTGCATATGTAGTAATTATTTGCTATTTTAACTCTTTAAAAATATTTTTGGAAAGGAGATCTCGTATTGTTGCCCAGCCTGAAGTGCAGTGATATGATCATAACTGACTACAGCCTCCAACATTTGGACTCAGATGATCCTCCCACTGCACACACCTGAGTAGCTGGGGCTACGGGCATATGACCCTGCAGCTGGTTAATTATATTTTTGTTATTATTTCATATGGAGACGAAGTCTTGCTATGTTGCCCAGTCTGGTCTTGAATTCCTGGCTTCAAGTGATCCTCCCGCCTTGGCCTCCCAAACTGCTTGGATTGCATGTATGAGTCTCAGTAGCTGGCCCCATCTGCTATTTTCCTTTTGTAAGTGTACAGAAAATGATTTTGAGCTTATGCATTGCATCTGTACATTGACATTAGGTGCACTGCTGGGCTGGACTTCCAAGAGTCTGTTTAGTGATGTGATGATTAAATAGCTAGATATTCCCTTGAGAAAACACTTCAACTCAGAAAACATGTTTGTTTTCACCTCAAAGCCTATATAAGAAACTCCCTCTCTGAGGTTATTTTTATTTATTTATTTTTTGGAGCACTGCAAGTGAATGAAGAGAGGATTGAAAGAGATAAGACAAGAGGCAAAATGTATTTCACTAATTTTTTATGAGCTATTGAAAGAACAAGGCTTAGTCATTGAAATAAGTGATTAAGAACAGGAAAGGGTGAAGGTTTGAGGGAGAAACTGTCAGTGTTTGATGGATCATGTGAAGTTTTCCTCGGGGCAGAAGCAGTTATGTAAACAATGACATCACAATGCAGGGGGTGTTGGAGGTGTGTTGACTGCGCTGAACTTGCTTCCAGTTTATGGCTGTATTACAAACAGTGATGCTATTACAATATTACAGGTTTTCTGATGAAAACATATATGCATTTCTAGAGTGTGTGCTTAGGAGGAGGATTTCTGGGCCAGGGAGTGTATGCACATATTCAGCTTCAGTAGACACTGCAAAACCGTTTTTTTCAAAGTAGTTGTATCAATTTGAACTGTCACTAAGACTGGCGTTTACGTTTCTAGACTTCATGGGTAGACAGCCATATCAACTGCTAATTTAAGTTTAGGTTTCCATGAGTAACGCTGTTGAGAACATCTGCCTTTGTTTATCTGCCACGTGGATATCTTCTTTTTCTCCTCCTATTGGATCCTCTGCCTTTCTCTTATTCAAGTGAAAAGGGTAGCTACGCATTCTGAATTTGAGTCATTTGACAAATATATGTGTTGTAAATGTCTTCTTCAATATTGGGTCTTTTTTTTTTTTTTCTGAGATGGAATCTCACTCTGTCAGGAGGCTGGAGTGCAGTGGCTCAATCTTGGCCCAGTGCAACCTCTGCCTGCCAGGTTCAAGCGATTCTCCTGCCTCAGCCTCCCGAGTAGCTGGGAGGACCACAGGTGCCCGCCACCATGCCCTGCTAACTTTTGTGCTTTTAATAGAGATGGGGTTTCACCCTGTTGGCCAGGACGGTCTCAATCTCTTGACTTCATGATCCACACGGCTTGACCTCCCAAAGTGCTGGGATTACAGGCATAAGACCACACCTGGCCTAATCCTGTGTCTTGAAACTGTCAGACTTAATCCTATGATCCATCTCAAGTGAAAGTTATGTGTAGTGTGAGGTAAGGGTTAATACTTTTTATTTTCCTCTGGATAGCTAGCTGAGTGTTCCAGCACGTCTTCTAAACATTTGTTCTCACTGTGACGAAGTCAAACTCCCCATGTTTTTGTTGCCGTTATTGCTTATTAAATTAGGGGAACACATATGTGTAAGCTTATTTCTAAAATTTCTATTTAATTCAGTTTTTCTATTCTGTACCAATACCTCATTGTTTTAATTACTTTCCATTTCAGTAACTATGATAAAAATGTGTAAATCCTCTAAATTTCTTCCTCAGGATTTACTTAACCATTTTTAGCTAATTTTTCTTTTCATAGCAATTCTAGTATTAGTGTTTCCATTTCCATAAAATTGGATATCTTGCCTTTAACTTATGCTTATTGTTTGAAAAATAAAACTTTAATTTTATATTTGTTGCAATCTATAAATCTTAGTCTTAAAATACCCTCTCTTTCATGACATTAGACAGGTTATATAAGTATTAGAGAAAATATTTAATAACTTTGGGTTTCTTATTTGCTTTATTTATAAATCCAACCTTGTACATTATCTCTAATTCATTTTAGTTTTCATGGATAATAGAGTAATTATGATTTTCTAAGTTTTTATTCCATTTTTCCAAACAACTTATTAAATAAGGTTTCTACATTACATACATTACGTATTCTATAATATCGTGAGGTTAGGAATTTTTTGGAGAAGGAATGGGAGATGATTTTTTTTAAGGGATTATATGGTGGAACCAGTGAAATGAGTGTTGTGGTCACTCCTAAATCTAATCTTCTGTCGCCATTAGTTTAATGTGTTGCAAAATTAAGAAAGTAAGGAATATTTGGCTTATTCAAGGCAATAGAGATTGTAAATGCTGAAGAAAAAAAGTCATATGACTGTATCAGAAACTTTTTACATATATATATATTTATGTATAACATTAAAGTAAAGTTTCAGGTAAAATTAACTATTTCTTCATTGCAACTGCTAACTTGTCCTAGAATGGCTTAAAAATATGAAAAGTAGAGTGATGTTAGTATTCAAAAAATTTAAAATGAATAATTTCATGTAACATATTTAGATAAATGGAAACGTTTTAAAACATTGAGTATCAGAGTTCTTCTGCCTGGTTTTGAGTGATCTTTTTTCCTAATAACTATTCACTATACTAGTATCTATTAAATAGTTACAACTGAAATTTTCTCCTTTATTTTCAAATTCCTTAGCCCCAGCTATAATGGAGAAGACCCAGAGAGGGCTGTTTGGTATTTTAATAGCAAGAAGATTGTAATTCAGATTCAGAAATCCTTTTTCAGGAGACTTCCACTAGGTAGAGAAATAAAATTAGAACCGTAAGAGAATTTATTTTATCACCAAGTGAGGAGATGGAAGAAATGAGTTTTCAGAAACAAGAACAATATCTGTTTTGAAAGTGTTACATAAGCTTTGTGGGATCTTGTTTTTTTGTGTTTATTAAAGTTAAATTTGTTTCTTGCAAGAATGTAACAGAGAAAAGTCTTTGAGACCTTTTGCTCTAAGGAATAACTTTTGGGCTGAGCCTTGTCTTCTGCTGTCACACAAATAGGCTGTGACTTGCTCCCTGAGGAAAATGTTCATTTCAGAACAACCTTTGATTAACCTGCTCAGGTCAGAAATATCAAAAGAATAAAGAGCAACAGAGAAAATCCAGTGTTTCTGTGGGACAAATACAGGGGCAAAGATCAAATTGACAGGAACTTAGATTCTCAGATTCATCAGACTTAGAAAAGTTGAAAATCATGAACCGCTCATAATCATGTTCCTGAAAGTGGAAGGCACATTCTCACAGGAACTGTTGAGACTTCAGACACTGCAGTTTGTCACTCTGGCCCATGCGGAGCATGTGAGTTCCCCATAATCCATCACTGGGTGATATCATGCCTCTTATCAATTTGTAAAGCACTGATGTGTTTTATTAACTCACGTTTTACTCTTCACCCAAGATATTAATAACAAATGAGAAACTCAGACATGGTAGTGATCTCTGTTGCACCTGGCTTGATGAACTAATGCAATGTCGGCTATAAACAGTCTTGTGGATAATGTTTAAAGCTCTTCTTCTAAGGTTTATTTTTGGGACAAATGTCAATTTTTTCAAATCTGAAGATGCCATCCCGAGTGCTCCACTGAAATATATGTGCTTTCCTTATTTTCTAAATGTAATCATTATATTGCTAAAACAAATGTGAAGAGATAAAAATAAAATAACAATAAATTTAAAAAATAAATGTGCTCATTATAATATAGAAATAAAAAAAACTATCACACCATCTCATTGACTTCCTATTGTTGGCATGCTATTCCATCAGAAAACAAGGGTGAAATAAGTTCAATACAAACAGCAGGCTCACATTTCAGAAAAGTTGCATTGGCGGATAAATTAAAAGCCATTGAGGAATATGCGCATTTTTACTGTCAACCCTAATAGAATCGTGTATCATGGTAATATGTATTCATTTAAAATTATTTTGATAGTCATCTAATGAATCACTATGTGACAAGTTCACTAGTTACTATAAGAGAAATGTGTAGCTCAATAAACACTCATAATCACATCCAGATAATCATATATAAACCAGAAAACCCAGTAATACAAAAATCTTGTTGGAGACACTAACGTGTTGGTTCTTTCACTAGAGAGATTATAAAATACAATTAATTATGAAAATACAACCACCTTCATCAGTGTACTACGTAATTCAACTTAGCTTACTTATTGGATATATTTTATGTCTCTAGATGTGAGAATATTACATAACACATTCCCTTTAAAAGTTGTATGTGTTGTTTACACACACTATGACAAGAGCATCTAAGTCAGCTGATTTTTCAGTTTGGAGTTTGAACATAAAAATGTACAGACTTAGTTATCATTGGTCTTTTAGGAGATAAAAAGCCATAGTTTAGTTTATCTGAAACAAATCAAACTCCTCATTAATAAATTATGCTACTCTGTAGCTTAATCTTCATAAATGAACTTAAAATTCATGTTTCCAAAATCAGCAAATATTCTCTTCAGTGACAAGTAAGAGTAAAATCACATTGTTAATTCACATCTGGCATATCCATTCAACCATTTGCTTGTGGATTTTTCTTTCCCGACAGCCAAGGTCACTAAGGCACTTATTTGTGCCTGAAGCCCCCAAACTGCCTCTACCTCATGTCCTGACTTTATCGGTAGATGAGTGGTTTCACATTTTAGGAGCATGTATTAAATGCCCAAGCATCTAATATTTTAGCCAGTTTTACCGTTAACCTGTAACTGCATTGCTTAATCAAAATTCTAATTGATTCTTTATTGTTTTCATCTAGGAGGTCATGAGCTTGAGAATCTTTTTGAGATGCAAAGTACTTACCACTCCATTTATTGACTTTGTTGTTATTTTGAAAGAACCAACTTCTATTTTAAAATATTAGGCTTGCAGCTGGACCATGTCTACCTAATGGCAGATCTTTCCAAAACTACCTGCCTAATTATTTCTTTGTAATTTCTTTTTACTTGTTGTTTTTTCCTGTTTCCTTCTTCTTACTGTAGAGTGTGAAAATAGTAAAATGCAATATATTCTACATAATGCCTGCCTTCTTCTAACACCTTCTCTAGCTTGAAGAAACACTGTACAGTAAGTCAACTCTAATTTTGGATTTGAGAATATTTGTATATTTGTCTTGTTTATATAATCAGAACTTTCACACCTAGAGCTGTCAATTATACACTGGCTATTTCAAACACAAACTTGTGTGTCCTCACCAAGACATACCCAGAAACTGATTTCAAAGATACTTTAGCTGGTCTCTACCTACAGGCTCCACCTACATGCAGACAAACATGGCGCTACTCTTAAGCAGCCAACAAGTAAGCTGCAAAATAAAGCAGATTGTTAATCAAGTCCACATCTGAAATATGAATAATTTTTCCATAGGCATTAAATATATAGACTAAAATATCTGAAAACATCACTAGGTACCAACCTATCTTTTACAATCCATTGTGGCAATGCCGTTAGCATTATTCTCTGCTTGTGAGTGACACCATATGGAAGAGAAGAGAAGAAAGTAAAACTATAATATATCTCCAGTTCAGTCAAACTCTGACACTAAGGGAGGGCACTGCTATTTTACAATTGGTCAGTTTGGAAGATGCTTAGTCTGGACTGATAATTTACACTGCAAACACCACTTGTTGGGGGGTTTTGTATGGATGTTAGTGAAATCATTACAAAATACTTGCACAAGGGACTGACTTAATTAACTTTATTTCCATGAAAACCTTGAAACATCGTCATGCCAGAATAATAATAAATGATTTTTTTTCCAGCCATAGAAAAAGGATAGTTGGGGGAAAAAACAACAACAACAACAAAACACTCAGTGAGGCTTGGAGAGACTCAGTCACCAAGACAAAGCAAGTAGAAAAATCTAGAAAAAAATTAGAATGTCAAATATGTTCACTTTTTGTTACACCCTTTATTTTCTTCAAAGCCAGTCACAAAATGCAAAAGGAAATCTACGTAATGCACACAAAACTGCCAGACCAGAATAGCAGATCAAAGAGGACAGATTCCTTCCTCCTCACAGCCACTGATTTTTGGATTTCCTGATCTTCTCCCAAACATCATACTGGTTGTATCAGTAATCAGAAGAGAACCCTTAAAATAATTGTGAAGTCTACCTCATAAATGCACAAGTATTGCTGTGACTTTATCCAGCCCTCTTTGGTTTCCATTGAATCTTCCGACCTGCAGATAAAACACATGGCATTCGTTTAACGCATAATGCAGACCCTTGACATCTTTTCCAGCACTCAAAACATATAACAACATTTATGTAGAGGGTACCTTAGCCAACCACTGCTCCACCATCCTTTCTAATGCTTTCAGGGCTTCATAACAGCATGATTATAAATGGCCTAGTCTCTAGAAAAAGTACTGCCTCCATATTTAGAACATCCCATGTGCGCCAACATTAAATATTTGTGTTAATCTCAACACAAGCAGATGGGGGAAGAATGCTTTGATTATCAAGAAGCTTCTAAGGTTTCATGCTCAGGGAAATATTTTGAAAGTATAAAAATAAGTTTGTTCCTCACCAGAAAAGCTTAGGCAAAATAAATTTCCCAGTATAAATTGCAGAAGAAAAATACAATAATTACTGACTTAAACAGGATTTTTCTTATTGTATACATCAATATTAATGATGCTTAATTACAACTATCTAAAGGAATAACTATGTTTTCATTTATTCATAGATACGATTAGACCCAGAAAATAGTTGTGTATTTTAATAGATAATATCCCTTTAGATTTGTGGATGTGAATACATATTGTCCACATGAATGTGTTTTAAGGGTCAGGTTGATCTCCAGTCATGTTGATTTTTCAACCATCATATGAATAGTTACTATTATTTATGCCTTCTAATCTATGCTAATAATGCAGAAAATGGGGATTCTCTCTTAAATACTAGAATATGAGGGCCATCAAACTCATCTCACTGAGTTTTTGACAGGATGAAATGATGTAAAGAAGAGAACAAACTCAGTACATACAAACGATCTCAGTTAATATTATTATTTTATGTATAGTAAATTTAAAAGCCGATAGCAAGTACACCACTAAAGGCTTACCATTAGAAAACTGAAGAGTCAAGCATAAAATTCAGAATTTTCTAATATCAAATTATGTGACTTCAATGACTTATGATAGCAAATTTTTTTTTCTACCTACACTCTTTGAACTCATAGACGATGTGGTTTATAGGATATTGGCAACCACTTACTGTGCATTGGGAGACAGGAGAACGTGGTGAGAGAAAAAGGCAGCAGATTTTTACATTTGAAGCTCTAAACTATGAGGTCATTAGTAAAATGAAGCAATTCAAGAACTAGCAGTGATAGGCAATTGAAAGAAGCTAATCATCCTCTTTCAAATTATTTAAACTAAACAAAGACTGTGTGTACTAGGGAATGAAGTAGGAGAAAATGAGGGGGAAAAAAGCTAAATATACTTGCAGAATAAAATCCCTGAGCATTTGCTAGCATTTGTGGTGCGTACTGGAGCAAGGCACCGGAGAAATGGCTCTGCTTTTAGGAATGTGTGAGAGGTCTTACTCCCTGGATTTCCCAGATGGACATGCAGGAGAGGACATTCCTTGTGTCTATAGCCTTACAGACAGTGTGAGGCCTGGAGGCAGTCAGCTCACTTGCTTGTGGCCAAGTGTTAGTGCAGGAAGGTATTGGGAGCTACCTTCCTTTGGCTTGTAACTGACTGGTAAAGACACAGGACACAGATGTGTGCATGGTCTGTTGACCTGGGCAAGAAAACTTGGAATCAAGAGGGATATTACAGATTACTTCAATTACCTCTCAAAAGATGCTGGTGATACGTGTAAGGACCACATAGGACAAGTTCTACGTGGAGGAATGAGGTAGCAGAGTAAGAGATCACACACAGGGAAAGATGAGATCGATCCTACGAATGAAGAGGTGGCATGCAGCCGCGCACTGGGAGAGCGGGGAGGTGCAGGAAAATGTCCTCTGATGATCAAAATAGCGGAGGAATCCAAGTTTGAATCAATTTACCTAGAAAAGACTAAGTACATTTTAGGACTAATACGAAATGGAAGCTCATGACAATCATTCTAGCTATAGCGATAAATATACATTGCTACATAATCGTGTTCTAACTATGAACCATGTACCCACTTTTTTCACTTCTTGTTTCATTTTCTTTTCCTCCGTTTTTTTTCTTTTGTAACTGTGACTAAAGTTGGCTTATAATAGGATTTATCAATAATAATGAATGAAATCACAATATGTAAGGCTTCACTTTAAAATTTCTTCTCTATCCTGAGGCAGAAAAAAATAATTCTACAATTTGTTTTTTAATATTTTTGATATGGTAATTCACAGCTGCCAGCTTGGAATATCTCACCTCTTCAAAGCTTTGAAACATGGAGCATCTTTGAATATTTCAATATTTTGTCTCTTGCAATACAGAAGAGGAAAATCTGATTCCAGGAGTCAAGAAAAAGAATTCAACTCTCAGCCAAAATTTAATGTCACAGAAACTAAAAGAAATATATACAACTCCCGGAAAAAGTATCATTAGGCTTATGAAACTCTACCTCATGATCAGCCAAATATAATGTCTTTTTGGTAAATGTAGTTGATAAAAGCCAGCCTCTTTGTTGATGAAAATGATGACACTAATTATAAACTCTTATATTATTTAAAATTTTAATTAATATTTTGCCCTTCCAATTTTTAAGGTCAAATAATTGGGAAAATTTTCTTTTTCTATTTTCATGTTTGTGTTTGCGAGTTTTTGTATGAAATATCACCCTGACATGAAGAAACATCTGTATTTTGAGATAGAGATTTAAGAGAGCAAGAAGGAACTGAAAGCTCTGTGAAGTTGTGACCTGAAACTGATTTTCAGCTTACTATGAATTCCAGGACCCAGGTAGAGAATGTACCCACAATCAATACTGAATAAGTAGATTTCAAATAACAAACTAAATAAAGGATCCAGGTAGTTGTGCTTTGAAAGGAAGCACTTTGTGGTCACAACACTTTAAGAAAGGTAATCTTAAATAAAATTAAGCAAAAGCTTTCATTGGAAAACTTCTTAGATTAACAACCAGGTTATTATATACCTGTCAGCATCAGCATTTCACATATTTTTTAACAATAAATTTAAAAAAAGTTTTTTTTTTCCGTTTTTGAATAACAGCATTTTTTTGGAATATAATTTGGGGCAACCCTTGCTTGGAGGAAATTGTAAAAATGCGCTCTGAAAAAGTGATGTGTCACAAACACTTTCTCATTTTTCACAATTTTTCTCTCATCTGTGAAAAAAAGAGTGAATATGCTATTCTTGCAATATATACCATTGTTAATAAATAAAAGTTAAATGGAACAAAAGACAGCTACAAAATCAAATTTCTATTCCCAGGTGGAGTTCTCACAATCTACATCTAGCCTCTTAGGATAATTCTTAACATTTACAAATGAGAAAATGCTCTACTGAAATGTATTAAAACATGGCATATTTTTGAAACACACACTAACTATGCAGCATTTTTAAATGAATCTGTAGTGGAAATAGCAAGGGACTAGCACACAATTTTCATAATCAGGAAGACATTTACATTTTCATAGAATTTCTATGGTTGGATAGGTCAATATGCATATCTTAACCCAATGTAAATCCATTTCAAGCAAATGAGGATAAACACGTTGTAAAGGGTAAATGAGCAATAAACATTTGCACACTATCTGAGAAAGCTATAGGGATAACTGATATAGATTTAGAAATGCAAAATTTCATAAGAACATTTTCTAATACATGATTAAGTAATTTTAACCCAGGGGTACACATTTGGAATATCAAAATGAATTCAACTCAAAAGTTTGGTGTGAGTCCGGAAGATGTTGTTTTTTTCAATCAAGAATTCAGAAGATATAGTAAGTATCCAGTGTCTATTTTTGATTCAAAATAATTTTGATGATAAATTTAAAAATAGAGATGATTCAAACTAAATTTTCAACTATAGCACCAATATTTACCATTGAATAAACTACCCTTATTGTAAAGAGGCACAGCACACAGAAAACAGTGGCACTTGTTTGAGATTGAAAGAATCAAGAAACCTAGGACACTGTTTATCTGTAAAACAAAACATGCAGTGTTTTCCACTGCAGAACTGTTTGTAATAGTTGATGTTTCAAAACAGTCCATGGAGCGATCCAATAAAGGACTGTTGAATGAAGCAAGTGCATCTTTATAGTGGAGTACTCTACAGTCCTCAAAAATATGAGCAAGGTTATATCATTAAGTGAATTAGACAAAGTGTGAAATAGGATGCAAGTAAAGAGTAAACAGTAATTTACCTTTTTTAGGGGATGTTGGATAAAGACAGAGTCTCACCCTGTAGCCCAGGCTGGAGAGCAGTGATGGCTCACTGCAACCTCTGCCTCCCAGGTTCAACCAGTTATTGTGCCTCAGCTTCTGGAGTAGCTGGGATTACAAGCCTGTGCCATCACATCCAGCTAATTTTTGTATTTTAGCAGAGATGGGGTTTCACCAGCTTGACCAGGCTGGTCTTGAACTCCTGACCTCAAGTAATCCACCCACTTCAGCCTCTCCAATATTGGGATTACTGGCCTGAGTCACCATGCCTGGCCAATACAAATTTTATCGTTATATAAGAAGCAGTGAGAAATAAAAGTGTTCTTGTATCTCTTTGCTTATTTTTACTAAAAGTTATGAAAGTTTTGTAAAAACTGAAGGCTATGATTACAGAATTCGGAGAAGAGAAGATGAGTTAGAGGTAACAGACTTAGAAGCCAGACTTCCCTGAGTATTACACTTACTAGGATTTTGCCTTTTGAACCTTGTAATTTTATGACACATTCAAAAACATAAAACAGCATATCGCGAAATGAACATGGGCCTAATTATTTGTCAAATCAGCAATATATTTACCCAAGAAAGAAATTATTTCAAATAAACGAATCAATATAATGTCTATTCTTAGCAGATACATTTCAAGCATAAATAGAACTTCAAATGATTTTTAAACTTCATTCAGGAAGTTTATTGATAAGAGTTATATTAGTTTTTTGAAATATGTATATTGAAGGATAAAGCACATAAGTCAATGAACTACTGTTGGTAGAAACCAAGGTCTGGAGGAGGATCCAAGATGGCCAAATAGGAACAGCTCCAGAGTGCGGTTCCCAGCAAGAACAGTGCAGAAGGTGAGTGCCCACTGCATTTCCAAACAAATTTTCACTGCCCACAGACAAGGAGATTCCCGGGCTGAAAAGCACCAGGAGTTTTCAGCCCAGCAGTTTAAGCTGGTGCAGGGTTGTCACACAGAAACTCATACAAATCTGGGCGGCCATTTCAACTGGCACCTGGAATGCCTAGGAGACACAGCCACCCATTCAACTGAAAGGGAGAGGGCTGAGACAGGGAGCCAGGTGATCTGGCTTGGCAGGTACCACCCCCACAAAACAAGCAATCTGAAACGCTCTGGATTGAGAGTTTCAAAGCAAGCACAGCTGGACCCAGGACTATCCAGCCCAGTGAGGGGGAAGGGTGATCACCACCACTGAGGCAGTCCGCCACTACCAAGGCAGTTCACACACAGCTGGGCAGAGCCTGTGGCAGCTCAGCAATGCCTCTGCTGGCAGACTGTGACTAGACTACTCCGTGTGGGGCAGGGCATCTGTGAAAAAAGGCAGCAGCGTGACAGGAACTTACAAATAAAGCTGAACTTCCTAGGACAGAGCACTTGGGAAAAGCAGTTATGAGTTCCTCTGCAGCAGACTTAAAAGTACCTGCCCAGCAGCTCTGCATGGAACAACAGAGCTCCCTGTACAGCACTTGAGCTCCTATAAGGGGCAGACTGTCTCCTCAAGCAGCTCCCCAACCCCCATATACCCCAAGAGACACCTCAGATTTCAGGCCAACATCTGGCAGATACACTTCTGGGACAAAGATAACAGAAGAAGAAACAGTCAGCAACCCTTACTGTTCTGCAGCCCCCGTGGGTGATCCCCAGGCAAGCAGGGTCTGGAGTGGACCTCAGCAGTCCTACAGCAGAGGGGCCTGACTGTCAGAAGGAAAACTAAAAAACAGAAAGAAATAATTTTATCATCCACAAAAAGGGCATCCATTCAGAGACCCCATCTGAAAGTCACCAACTACAAAGACCACAAGTAGATAAAGCCACTAAGATGGGAAGAAACCAGTGCAAAAAGGATGAAAACACCAAAAACGACAATGCCTCTCCTCCTCCAAAGAATCAAAACTCCTCCCCAGCTAGGGATCAAACATGCATAGAGAATGAATCTGATAAATTGACAGAAACAGGCTTCAGAAGGTGGGTAATAACAAACTTCTCAGAGCTAAAAGAACATGTGCTAACCCAATGCAAAGAAACTAAGAACCTAGGAAAAAGGTTAGATGAGATGCTAACTAGAATAAACAGGTTAGAGAAGAATATAAATGACTTGATGGAGCTGAAAAACACAGCACGAGAACTTTGCAAAGCATGCTCAAGTTTCAACAGCCAAATCGACCAAGCAGAAGAAAGGATATCAGAGATTGAAGATCAACTCAATGAAATAAAATAAGAAGGCAAGAATAGAGAAAAAAGAGTGAAAAGAAATGAACAAAGCCTCCAAATATTATGTGAAAAGACCTAATCTATGTTTGATAGGTGTACCTGAATGTGATGGAGAGAATGAATAAAAGCTGGAAAGCACTCTTCAGGATATTATCCAGGAAAACTTCCCCAAGCTAGGAAGCCAGGCCACCATTCAAGACTAGGAAATACAGAGAACACCACAAAGATATTCCTCAAGAAGAGCAACCCCAAGGCACATAATTGTCAGATTCACCAGAGTTAAAATGAAGGAAAAAATGCTAAGGGAAGCCAGAGAGAAAGGTTGAGTTACCCACAAAGGGAAGCCAATCAGACTCAGAGCAGATCTCTCTGCAGAAACCCTACAGGCCAGAAGAAAGTGGGGGCCAATATTCAACATCCTTAAAGAAAAGAACTTTCAATTCAGAATTTCAGATCCAGACAAACTAAGCTTCATAAGTGAAGGAGAAAGAAAATCCTGTATAGACAAGCAGTTGCTAGAGATTTTGTCACCACCAGACCTGCCTTACAAGAGCTCCTGAAAGAAGCACTAAACAAGGAAAGGAACAACCAGGACCAGCCACTCCAAAAATGTACCAAATGGTAAAGACCATCAACACAATGAAGAAAATGTGTCAACTAATGGGCAAAACAACCAGCTAGCATCAAAATGGCAGGATCAAATTAACATAACAATATTAACCCTAAATGTAAATGGGCTAAATGCCTCCGTCAAAAGACATAGACAGGCAAATTGGATAAAAAGTCAAGACCCATTTGTGTGCTGTATCCAGGAAACACATCTCACATGCAAGGACACACATAGGCTCAAAATAAAGGGATGGAGTAAGATTTATCAAGCAAATGGAGACCAAAAAAAAAAAGCAGAGGTTGCAATCCTAGTCTCTGATAAAATGGACTTTAAACCAACAAAGATCAAAAGAAACAAAGAAGGAGACTACATAATGGTAAAAGGATCAATGCATCAAGAAGAGCTAACAATCCTAAATATATACACACTCAATACAGGAGCACCCAGTTATGTAAGCAAGTTCTTAACGACCTACAAAGAGACTTAGACTCCCACACAATAATAGTGGGAGACTTTAACACTCCATTTTCAGTTTTAGACAGATCAATGAGACAGAAAATTAACAAGGATATCCAGGACTTGAACTCAGATCTCGGCCAAGCAGAGCTAATAGACATCTACAGAACTCTCCACCCCAAATCCACAGAATATACATTCTTCTCAGCACCACATTGCACCTACTCTAAAACTGACCACATAATTGGAAGTAAATCACTTCTCGGCAAATGCAAAAGAACGGAAATCATAACAAACAGTCTCTCAGACCACAGGGCAATCAAATTAGAACACAGAATTAAGAAACTAACTCAGAATGGCACAGTTTCGTGGAAACTGAACAACTGGCTCCTGAATGTTGACTGGATAAACAATGAAATGAAGGCAGAAATAAAGATATTCTTCAAAACCAGAGAGAATGAAGACACAACATACCAGAATCTCTGGGACACATTTAAAGCAGTGTCTAGAGGGAAATTCATAGCAATAAATGCCCACATGAGGAGCAAGGAAAGTTCTAAAATAGACACCTTATCATCAAAATTGAAAGAGCTAGAGGAGCAAGATCACAAAAACTCAAAAGCTAGCAGAAGACAAGAAATAACTAAGATCAGAGCAGAACTGAAGGAGATAGAGACATTAAAAAAAGCATTCAAAAAAAATCAATATGTCCAGGAGCTGGTTTTTCGGAAAGATCAACAAAATAGACCACTAGCCAGATTAACAAAAAAGAAAAGGGAGAAGAATCAAATATGTAATAAAAAAATGATAAAGGGGATATCACCACAGATTCCACAAAAATACAAACTACAATCAGAGATTAATACGAACAGCTCTATGCACATAAACCAGTAAACCTGGAAGAAATGGACAAATTCCTCAACATTTGCACCCTCTGAAGCCTAAATCAGGAAGAAGTAGAAACCTTGAATAGACCAATAAGAAGGGCTGAATTTGAGGTAACAATTAATAGCCTACCAACCAAAAATAGTCCAGGTCCAGATGGGTTCATAGCTGAATTCTACCAGACGCACAAAGAGGAGCTGGTACCATTCCTTCTGAAACTATTCCAAACAATACATAAAGAGGGAATCCTTCCAAAATCATTTTATAAGACCAACATCATCCTGATACCAAAACCCGGCAGAGACTCAACAAAAAAAGAAAACTTCAGGCCAATTTCCATGACGAACATAGATGCAAATATCTTCAGTAAAATACTCCAAACCGATTGCAACAGCACATCAAAAAGCTTATCCATCACAATCAAGTAGGCTTCATTCCAGGGATGCAAAGTGGTTCGACATGCACAAGTGTATAAACGTAGTCCACCACATAAACAGAATCAAAGACAAAAACCACATGATTATCTCAATAGATGCAGAGAAGGCCTTTGACAAAATTCAACAGCGCTTTATGCTAAAAACTCTGAATAAACTAGGTATTGAAGGAACATATCTCAAAACAATAAAAGCTATTTACAACAAACCTACAATCAATATCATACTGAATGCGAAAAAACTGGAAGCATTCCCTTTGAAATCCAGCACTAGTCAAGGATGCCCTCTCTCAAAACTCCTATTCAATATATTATTGGAAGTTGTAGCCAGAGCAATCAGGCAAGAAAAAAAAATAAAGGGTATTCAATTAGGAAAAGAGGAAGTCAAATTGTCTCTATTTGCAGATGACATGATTGTATATTTAGAAGACCCCATCATCTCAGCCCAAAATCTACTTAAACTGATAAGCAACTTCAGCAAAGTCTCAGGATACAAAATCAATGTGCAGAAATCACAAGCATTTCTATACACCAATAACAGACTAACAGAGAGCCAAATCATGAGCGAACTGCCATTCACAGTTGCTACAAAAAGAATAAAATACATAGGAATACAACTAACAAAGGAAGTAAAGGACCTCTTCAAGGAGAACAACAAACCACTGCTCAAGAAAATAAGAGAGGACACAAACAGATGGAAAAACATTCCATGCTCATGGTTAGGAAGAATCAATATCGTTAAAATGGCCATAGTGCCCAAAGTAATTTATAGATTCAATGCTATCCCCATCAAGCTACCAATGACCAATGACAGAACTGGAAAAACCACCTTAAACTTCATATGGGACCAAAAGAGAGCCCACATAGCCAAGACAATCCTAAGCAGAAAGAACAAAGATGTAGGCATCACACTACCTGACTTCAGACTATACTACAAGGCTACAGTAATCAAAACAGCATGGTACTGGTACCAAAACAGAGATATAGACCAATGGAACAGAACAGAGGCCTCAGAGGCAATGCCACACATCTATAACCATCTGATCTTTGACAAACCTGACAAAAACAAGCAATGGGGAAAGGATTCCCCTGTTTAATAAATGGTGTTGAGAAAACTGGCTAGCAGTGTGCAGAAAGCAGAAACTGGACCCCTTCCTGACACCTCACACTAAAATTAACTCCAGATGGATTAAAGACTTAAATATAAGATGTAATACCATAAAAACCTTAGAAGAAAACCTAGGCAACACCATTCAGGACATAGGCTTAGGCAAGGACTTCATGACTAAAACATTAAAAGCATTGGCAACAAAAGCCAAAATAGACAAATGAGACCTAATTAAACTCTAGAGCTCCTGTACAGCAAAAGAAATAATCATTAGAGTGAACCAGCAACCAACAGATTTGGAAAAATTTTTGCAATCTACCCATCAGACAAAGGGCTAATATCCAGAATCTACAAAGAACTAAAACAGATTTACAAGAATAAAACAAACAAACCCATCCAAAAGTGGGTGAAGGATATGAACAGACACTTTTCAAAAGAAGACATGTATTAGGCCAACAAACATACTAATAAATGCTCATCATCACTAATTATTAGAGAAATGCAAATCAAAACCACATTGAGATACCACCTCATGCCAGTTAGAATGGTGATCATTAAAAAATCTGGAGACAACAGATGCTGGAGAGGATGTGGAGAAATAGGAACACTTTTACACTGTTGGTGGGAGTGTCAACCATTGTGGAAGACAGTGTGGAGATTCCTCAAGGACCTAGAAACAGAAATTCCATTTGACCCAGCAATCCTATTACTGGATATATACCCAGAGGATTATAAATCATTCTATTATAAAGACACATGCACACGTATGTTCATAGCGGCACTCCTTCCAATAGCAAAGACCTGGAACCAACCCAAATGCCCATCAATGATAGACTTGACAAGGAAAACGTGGCACATATACATCACTGAATACTATGCAGCCATAAAAAATGATGAGTTTGTGTCCTTTGTAGGGACATGGATGAATCTGGAAACCAACATTCTCTGCAAACTGACACAAGAATGCAAAATCAAACACCACATGTTCTCACTCATAGGTGGGTGTTGAACAATGAGAACATATGGACACAGGGAGGGGGAGCATTACACACTGGGGTCTGTTGAGGGGATCAAGGAAGGACAGCGTGTGGGTGGGGAGGTGGGTGAGGGGATAACATGGGGAGAAATGCCAGATGTAGGTAATGGGGGAATGGAGGCAGCAAACAACATTGCCATGTGTGTACCTATGCAACAATCCTGCAGGATCTACACAAGTACCCCAGAACCTAAAGCACAATTAAATAAAATAAAAAAAAAAGAAACCAAGTCTCATCATAAGAAAAAAAAATCTAGAAAATATAAAATCAAAAGGTTAGCCAAAACACTGTAATAGTAAATTTAAGCTACAAATGCAAATATGAACTCATGATTTTTAGTATATATTTTCTTGGGCTGCTCACTAAAACCAACTAAAAGATAAGACGTCATAGCACCTTTCAACATGCCTAAAGCCTCTATTTCTTATCTTCATTTCTAAATATCACAGTCCACTAAACGAAGCAGACCTCCTTGGTAAATAGAATAGTGCTTCATTATTCATTGCCACCTGAACTCAAATTATACAATGGTAGAAGGAAACTTAAACTTAGCATTGCAAGTTAACTAAGCCATTTTCAGATGTTTTTCATTTCATAAGACTTCCCTTTTTTCCTTTCTTTATTAAGATGAAATGTAACTATGTAAAATATTATGTGAAAACCGAATAAAGAGATGTTTCCACAAAAAGTGTGACAGTCTATCCTTTAAAGATACTTTATACTATACTTAAAAATAAATATCAGTTAGATTACATATAAAAGAAGAAAAAACCTATGAAAGTATTAGTTAAAAATATGAACATTTTAAAATAAATCTATGGATGCATAGAGCTTTCTGAAGCCAGAGACAAAGCTGAGGAGAAACAGCAGAATTATTGATGAAACTAAATTGTGTTAGAAGAACTTGTCAACAAATTTAAAATATTAGGAGAAAATGTATGCAGTAGGAGGAAACATGGAAATAATACACAAACTATTCAAAAAGGCCTTAGATATTAGTAAAAAAAAAAATTAACCAAGGAAAGAGTGGGCAAGGGACCCAGCTGTGCAATTCACAGAAAGAAAATACAAGCGATAACATAAGATGAATGACTTACCTCTCCAATGACCAAGGCAATGCTTGTTAAAGTGATGAGAAATTGGGGTGTTTTCGCTTAATCGGTGACATGGTTTGGCTGTGTGTCCCCACCTAAATCTCACCTCGGATTGTAATCCCCGCACGTGGAGGGGAACCTAGTGGGAAGTGATTGGACCGTGGGAGCGGATTTCCCCCTTAAAATTCTCCTGATAGTGAGTGAGTTCTCACAAGATCTGGTTGTTTGACAGTGTCTGGAGATTTTTCCTCCTCTCTCTCTCTCCTGCTGCCATGTAAGCTATGCCTTGCTTCCCCTTTGATTTTCACCATGATTGCAAATTTCCTGAGGCCTCCCCCACCATATGGAACTATGAATCAATTAAACCTCTTTGCTTTATAAATTACCCAGTCTCAGATATTTCTTTATTGCGATGTGAAAATTGACTAATACAGTCGATTTTTTTAAAAACAAAAAGATTAATTACAAATGGCATTGAAGAGGAGGTGGAGAGTTGGTCACTCATAAATTACAGATAAAAATTTATGGAAATGTAGTTTCTCAGGATGGTTTGACAATACTTAACAAAAGTAGAAATGGATATATATTTTGAACCAGTAAAAACCCCTACTAGAAATGCATTATGTTCATCCATATGGACAATGGAGATAATATATGTTAATATATCATAACTTTGAAACAAATAATTTGGCACAATCTTGTAAATCTTAAATTATATATACCCTGGGAAGCATCAGGGACAATTACAAGTGTATATCCTAAAACAGGGCTTCTCAAAGTGTGGCCTTTGCACCTCTGAGAATCCTCAAGACTTTTAGTGAGGTCCGTGAATTCAAAGCCATTTTCACATCCGCGCTAAGATGTTTTACTTTAGTTCTTTTATTCTGTTGACATTTGCACGATGTTGCAAATGCGATGTGATCCACGCTGCTGGAATTTTGTTAAAAATGTCTTCGTGGGCCGGGCGCGGTGGCTCACGCCTGTAATCCCAGCACTTTGGGAGGCTGAGGCGGGCGGATCACAAGGTCAAGAGATCCAGCCCACCCTGGCCAACATGGTGAAACCCCGTCTCTACTAAAAATACAAAAATTAGCTGGGCGTGGTGGCACACGTCTGTAGTCCCAGCTACTCGGGAGGCTGAGGAAGGAGAATTGCTTGAACCCGGGAAGCGGAGGTTGCAGTGAGCCGAGATCACACAACTGCGCTCCAGCCTGGCGACAGACCGAGACTCCGTCTCAAAAAAAAAAAAAAAAAAAAATGTCTTCGTGAAGACACACAGCATCATCAAACTGAACTCGCGGTTTTTATTATTCGCTAAGTTGCAAGCGGAACTAGCCACTTCTTAATGAAATATTGCTTTCACTTGTAAGACTGGTAGGAAAACTATGCTTTAGCAGATATTTTAATAAAAATTAACCGCCAGCCGGTAATACCAAGGAAAGCATTTGATGGCATTTGTTGCCTACAATAAAATGTGAGCATTCAAGCGATAATTAGAATTTTTAAAAAATGTGTGTCAATCTATCATCATGAGCTTGATAGCTTCCCCATCTTAAAGACTTTTCTTATAAGAGGAGTAGTGACACTTCTTTCATAGTATGCGAGATCAAATTTGATTTTTATGAAAATGTAAAATCCAATCTGATTTTTAAAAAATTTGCATTGAAGGTATTACCACTGAGAAGAGCCACATAACTTGGTGAACCAATATTTTCCCAGTGACCAATGTATGAAGTTACAAGGTCATGAATGAGTAAAACATCCATTCAAAGTTCAAGATAGGGCAGCAGATTTTTAACATTACAAAGTTTGTAACAGAAAATGTTAGGGAAATGTTCGCTGATCCCACACTGAAATTAAATTTTTAAAAATTATCACTTGCTAAGTTTAATGTAGTATCAAAGAAGAATATTCACAGTAATCTAAAAAGGATTTGAAAATTGTCTTACACTTTTCAACTAGGTATCTGTGATTCAAAAAATTTAATGAATTAGTAGCTATTAGAATCCAGTTGCCCTCAATTAAGTCAAACATTAAAGAATTTATAAAAATGTAAGCCATTTTTAATTTACTCAGTAATTTTGCTGTAGTTCTTTTGGGAATATAGTCATAGTTTTCAATAAAAGTGATATTAATTAAGTAATTGGTTGATATAAGCCACTTATTTATTAGGCAAAGTAAAATAATACATAAATACTATCCAACAAAAAAACATAATATGTTGATATTAATAATTTCAGATTTCTCTTAAGCCCATTATATTGTTTTACATTTATAAAATGACATTGATTGTGATATATATCAATAATGTTTTTAGATGGACAAATAATAATTCTATATATTTATTGTGTACATGTTTTAAAATATGTATACATTATGGAATAGCTACATATAGCTAATTAACATACTCTATAATTCACATACTTATCTTTTTTTTGTAGTGAGAACATTTAAACCCTATTTTCTTATCAATTTTCTGGAATACAATGTCGTCACCATATTATATAATAAACCTCTTCAACTTATCTCTGTTTATTAACTAAATTTGGTACCACTGACCAACATCTCTCTCCCTCTTCTAGTCTCTGGCAACCACATTTTACTCTACTTTTATGTGTTCAACTTTTGAAGATTCCATATATAAGTGTGATCCTGTGGTATTTCTCTATAGAAAATACTTCGTGGCTAATTTCACTGAACACAGTTTCCTCCAGGTTCTTCCACATTGTTGCAAATGACAGGATTTTTTTCTCTTTTAAGCTGAATAGTACTCCATTTTGTATACCTACCACATTTTTCTTTCTCCATATATACAATTGATGGATGCTGAGGTTGAATACATATCTTGCCTATTGTGAATAACACAACAATGAATGTGGAGTGAACATATCTCTTAAAAAACATATTTATATCAACATAAGTAGATTTATTATTTTAAATGTACTAAATTTTTTAATAATTTTAGTTTCTAATATGCAAAAATAGATAAGAGAATTTAAATAAACAGATGCTTCTTTGAGTTCTTCAATATATATATATTTTTTGAGATGGAGTCTTGCTCTGTCTCCCAGGCCGTAGCGTAGTGGTGTGATCTTGGCTCACTGCAACCTCCGCCTCCCGGGTTCAGGTGATTCTCCTGCTTCAGCCCTCCGAGTGCTACCATGCCTGGCTAATTTTTGTATTTTTAGTAGAGACAGAGATTCACCGCTTTAGCCAAGATGGTCTCAATCTCCTGACCTCATGATCCTCCCTCCTCAGCCTCCCAAAGTGCTGGCATTACAGGCATGAGCCACCACACCCAGCCAATAATTTTTAAGTTACAAAAAACTTTGAGAACAAAATGTGTAAGAACCACTGTCTTAGGAAAGTACTTGCAATTATGCAACAGGATAGATATTAATAGCAATAGTGAGCATAAATGTTAATAATAATATTCTTTGTAATCAATGAAAATTACATAAAATTTAATGTTCATTAACAATGGGATACAATAAATTGTAGTTTATTGATAAAATAGTTTATTACAGAATGATGAAAAAATGCCATAGGTTGGGGTGAAAAAAGCAAAACTCAAATGTATTAACCATAATCTATGGATGGTAAAATTATAAAGAGGAGAAATAATGTGATCACGAAAAAGGCAGACAGAGTGACCATAATTTTGGGGTGTGGCAAGCATTTGGGATTGAGGTGGGACTTATGAAAATCTTCTGTACTATTAAAATTCTGACCCTAACCTCTGTGATTATATGAGTAAACACTTTATAATTATTAACAAACTCTCTATGCTCTATATTATTATACAACATTATTTGTTTAGCTACTATTGGAGAAATATTTTCTCATTGGTTAGTTGGTTTCATTCCTGAATATAACTAAATCATTGCATAAGGAAAAGGAAGTGGATTTAGAAGTGAACCGGAATTAGATATGCAGTCTAGCTTCACGATTTACTGGGGAGAGAGAAGTTACCCCAAGTTATTTAACTTCTCACAGCTTCATTATTTATTCTTCCTAGGGATGACAAAATTGGTTTCATAGGGTTGCTTTGAGCTTTAGTGAGATCTATAATGCAGCAATTGGTTGGCAATGCATTAGAGTGCACTTCTTCCACTTCTGTATCTGTCATTTCTAAAAAGGCATCTCTGAAATCATTGTGTTTTCTGGAAGCCAGAAGTACTTTGTTCAAGAGATATAAGGTGAAGGCTTATGTGAGCTTTTTGCTTTCCTCGTGACAACAGCTGCTCTCTGCTATTTGGACTGAGCGAGGTGGACAGACGGTTGTTACCAACATGCAGAGAGTTTCTTAAGAGGAATTACCAGATAACTCTAAATTTAAGTATTGAGTCAGGAAGCCGACAAGACATTTGTGTGTAAGAAATAGCAGTGAGGAGACAGTCTCTGGTAAGCACTTTTTGAAGTTCCAGGTGAATAAAAAAGTCTCATTTATCTACCTGAAAATTGTTAAATACTTGGGATTAGCAGCTTTGAGGATTCTCAATGTCTGCAAATTAACATACTTACTTTAGAAGTAGGAAAATCGCTTACATGCTGAAAATCAATAATGAAAATCTCTATATATAGATGCCTAATGTTAGTTCTTCTCTGACATTTTGATGCCAGGAATCCTTTGCTATCTTAAAATTCATAGATACATGTATCAATGTTAACCATATTAGAAATTACACTGAGAAATTGAAAATGTATGCATTACATGATTTATTTTAAACCAATAAACTCATTAAAGGCCAGTATAAACATTTTATGACAAATATACTTATTAAGTAATATATATATATATATATATATATATGCGCATATATATAGAGAGAAGAGTTGCATTGCTTTACACTTGGCAAATATGGCTCTAATGCAAGATAGCTTTATTGCCAAATTAGTTTCTGCACTCAGTCTGTTGTAATACTATGTGTATTCTCTGGTAATCCAATACTCTCCACTTATGAGAGAATGAAACTTCATTTATGAGAGAATGAAAAAGACAAAGAAATAAATTAGCATTTTGAAAATATTTCTGCACAGCAGACTTCCTGAAACGTCTTGAAGACCCAGGTACACTTTGAAAAGTGACAGTCCAGAATATTGAGGAAGCAAATAAGTGTGTAAGCAGGCCGTGGGTTGGCTCTGCTTGAACCATCAGCCTGCTGGCAGTCTTGCCAGACTGTGAACTCCTTAAAAGTAGAAGCCATGGTGGATAGGGAAAGAAGTAAGGAGAAGAAGACTCAAAGGACATTACAGGTTGAAATGGGATTCTAGTCTGCTCAGGTTACTTTCTAGTGCGACATGCCGTGAGACCACTACACAGCATTTTGTGCATCTGGCTTATTTCCTTTCAGTATTTGGAATGTGCTAGGTTCCAAAGCTTTAGATTAGTCTCAACCTTCCTTCAGGTCAATGAGCTCTCTAGATCACTAAGTAGCTTTGTTTTTGGAATGAACTGCACCGCTTCCTTGATTTATTTTCCCTTTGATACATTCACTTGGCTATAAAAATTGAAGGCTATGTACACACAGACACACACACACACACACACACACACACACACACAGTAGAATTTCAGCAATACAGAGTAGAGCAATAATCAAAAAAAAAAGCATTTGCAGCTCACTTCTCTGTCAAATGTCATAACCAGAACTAAATATCATAAGGGATACAAGAATACCTCTTCCCTCACACCCCCTTGTCATGACATTAGACATAGATTTAAAGATGTCACAGAAATAAACTACATATTGTTAGTCTTTGACTTTAGGAATATTACATGGATTTTATGCTCTATCTGGGGACATAGCGGGAAAGAGCAGGATCATTGCTGGCGGAAAAGCAACTGCTGCTGGTGTTATCTTCAGGGAGGGGCAGGAGAAAAGAAGACTGTGTTAGTTCATATTACCTGAGGACGTTGACTGTGCAACAAAAATTACTAACCATGTGACTCTCCCTCAAAATTATTTTTCTTTTCCTTTTTTTTCTGTTTCCATATAAAAAGAGACATGAAAATCTGCCGGTGGACCTGCCAATCTTAGTTTATGTCATCTTTAGATGTTTTCATATAAGGAAATATAGGTAGCTTATTTTTTTTCCTACTAGGAAAAAAAGGTAGCTTAAAATGATCTTCAAGAATATTACTTTCTTCTTACTGATTTTACACTGATTTCGTGACAAATAAAATGAGCGTAGAGTATACTGATAGCTTATATTCTCCCACTTTGAGCTTTAGAGACCAGATAAACCTTGATAGTGCCGATTTCTAAACAGAATAATCTCCTACGGTATAGTATCATTTACATAACAGCTAAAGAGGAAATTAATTCTCCATTTTTGAAATTAAGTTAATGACTAGAGTTGTTCGGTCTGAAGCCGGACCTCTCTAACCTAAATTTACTTTTTCAAAATGAAATTGTTATAATAATAATAATATCTATGACATTCTGTTGCTAAAATAGTTAAATGCTAAGCACCTGACATGTAGTGAGTGTTCTTTAAATATCAGTTGCAAGAAGAGTAATAGCTTTGCAGTGATCCCAAGTAGCATCAGTTATAGTTACAGTAACAAGAGCAGCAAGCTCTTTAGGGAATCACAGCACTTTGACACATGTTAATTTTGTGGCCTACATGGGCAACGCTACCTCATGAGAAGGGGACACTACAGATGTGTCGGTCTCAATTCCAGGCTCAGCAATATGCTAGGACACAGACCCCAAATTTCGGAATAAGATATCTACGCTAATTGCTAAAATAATGCCTGTTATCGAATTCCCTAATTCTTAAAAAATAAATAATCTAAAAGTGATTACCTAAATCTACACCCCAGTGGTGCCTCACGGAGATTAGTTGAGCTATGACATTTCACATTTAACTTTTATTCTAACACTAGCTATTGAAGAGTTTAACTATTAAAAGTGCTAGAGATATTCTCTATGAAAGGGAACAATCCACCCGCCTACCTCAAAAGGGTTTTTTCAAACCAGGGGCTCTTGACAGGCAGCATCTGCTTCCCCTGGGTCCTGATAAGAAATGCACATTTTCAGTCCCACCCAGGACATAGAGAATTGGAAAATCTAGGCTTGGGGCACAGGAATCCATGTTTCATCAAGGCCTCTCATTGATTTTGATTTACTCTAAAGTGTGAGAACCACCAGTCTACACATCAGCCCCCTCCACAGGGAAATGTGGCAAAACATGGCCAGAGCGTGGTCACGCAGTGAGCTTGGGAGATAGTTAGGGCTACCCCCACTTTATCTCCAAGGCTCTGCACTCAAGACACACAGCGAAGTGGGTCCTCTGCAAAGCCCAGACACAGCAGGCCATCAGAATTGGTGACATGTTTAAAAGATCAGGCCTCTGGTGGGAGAATTGAGGCACCCAGACACAATTGTGCAGAGAGTGTGAATTTGGCTGGAGAAAAATCATACATGAGGGAAGCTAGGTTGGTCAAGGGCAAGCTGGGCATGGAATGAAGTCTTATAATTGGGATAACTCTAAACTCAATCCTATTAAAATAATAATTATGATAAAAACAATTAAAAGTAAAACAGGAGTTGGACACAGCTAGAGATATCACAGATTCGGACTAGTGTTGGCTCAGAAAGAAGACGTGGGCAATTGTTGTCAAATAGGACTATTTTGTCACGTCTACCCCAGAACACGTCCGGAGATATTTCAGATGTCACAACTCGGGGGGAAAAGATGCTACTGAAATTTAGTGGGGTGCTGCTAAACATCCGTACTTCATCGGACTGTGCAACAGAGTACAGGACTGTACAGCAGAGAATTATCTGGAAGAAAGTATCCACAGTACTAAGGTTGAGAAGCCTTAATCTACAGGCACATGGTAATAGATACATACATTTAACCTTCCCCTTTGTGCATCGGTCCATTTACATTACTCCAAGAGTTTTCCATTGTAATTCACAACCTACTGTGAATTTGATAGATGAATTTCCATAAAGTTAGTCAATATAATTAATCAGTACATGCAATTGTAATCATTAATATAGTAAAAGGAAACACTTTGTTTGCTGTGTAAATTGGCCTGAACTCAGGGGCTTTTCTATCTTTTCTTTCATTTATTCTGAGGAGTAAAGATATAACTTCAGCAACACTCCTCGTGGTCCAATTTATTAGTTTCAGAAAAAGAATAGGATGACATGGAGAATATAGTCTGCACGTATTTGACTTTTATCACTTGCTTATTTCAGTTCAGCAATGATAGAAAAAAGCAAAAAAGCATTCCCTAAAAGCTGTTTGGGACTGCCTAGCTTCCTCTTTATCACACAAATTGACTTTTAGCCAATGTTTCACTCCTGTTGGCTTCAGTTACATAAGAATTAATTTTGCCTGGCACGGTTAGTCGGTGCATACTTAAGGTATAATATTCTAAGATTTTGGTAGTAATTCATTTATACTGTGTCTATTAAATAGACTTAAAGCTATCTTGAATTTAATTGGTAGGCCAATTTTTTTTACTACTGGCCAGTGAATCACCATATCCTTTTTAAATAAGCTGAGACATGTCATATCTATGTTACAACCACAGATGATGTTTTGTATATGCACTATAAATGAGAAAGAACTTTTACAAAAGGCCTTAAAATAGGTCTTTCCTCAAATACCAAACTGAAGGTAACAAAGCCTTGTGAGGTAAGACTTTCTCTACAATCAAAAGATAAATGTGAGATATTGATGAGGTATTTATTGCATGAACCATATATTTTCCAGTTATGAAAGGTGTCACTTAAACTACATGTCTGATGTCACTCCTCCTTTGGAAGTGAAATTTGATAACCCTTTGACTCTATGAATCTTGCATGTATGTATGAGTCCAATATGGGTAGTATTTGAATATTATACTATATTATGTTTTTATATAACATACATGTTATTTATACCATAATTAATTGAATCATAGGATATTAATTTAAATGTAAAAATAAACTGACAATTTCCTAAAGTATTTCTAAAGTCTGAATTTGCAGACATAACTTCAAGATTATGCATGCATACAATTGCATACATACACATATAACCTTCGGTTCGCTTATTTATTGATGTCGCAGCTACATTCTACAATTTGGGGGTTGGTGAAATAAATGTCTATGTGTTATGTATACAATCCCTTAATACACACAGAATGTATATATTTATGTGCAGTATAGAAGACTATTATTTCCTTGACATATTTTGGCTAGTACAAACTAAAATATTCTACACAACCAGAGACAGACATTTAAAGAGTAAATCATGGGTAGCAAGCTTTTTGTTTCCTTTTTAAATCATTACTTATACCTTTGAATAAAGCCTTCCTCTTGACTACACAAAAGATAATCATTTGCCCACGTGGTTTGATGAAAAGTTTCCTCAGCTGCAGCGGACTTCCTTAGCCTCAAGCTTCAGCAGAGTAAGTGTGCAGTGTGCTGGTACTTTATACTGGGTGTGAGCCTGAGCAAATAGCACTGAAAAATTATACCAGAACTTATTTGCAAATATGAATCTATTGAATAATATTGAAATATGTCAGGATTTTCTACTCACCTTTGCTATTTAACTACATTTTAATCTCTCGATGGTTAAAAAAATACTGTGAAGCAATGCAATTATTTGAAGTGTATTGATGTTTGCTTTATATGGCCCATATTTGGTTAAAATTAATAATGTACCTGTGCACTCAAAAGAATATGTGTTCTGCCATTGTGCAGGGAAAGATCTGGTTAGCTAGATAGGTGTAGTTAGATAGATGGTAAATAATTCATAGATTCAGATTTTATGCTATCTTCATAAATAACACACATGTCCATATTAATATGCCATTCATTGTTTGACCTCTATTTTAATGCAAACACTTTTCTTTCTCTTTAAAAACTGTTACTTCTAGATTATTGTTTTAATAATCTAATAAATTCTATTTTTGTAATGAAAACATTAACCAGATTAAGAAATTTACAATATAAATAAATAATTCATACAGTCTGTATTAGGATTCTCTAAAGGGACAGAGTTAACAGGAGATTATATATAATATATATATATATATATATATATGTGAAGGGGAGTTTATTAAGGAGTATTGACTCACATGACCACAAGGTCCCACAACAGGCTGTCTGCAAGCTGAGGAGCAAGAAACCCAGTCAAAGTCTCAAAGCTGAAGAACTTGGAGTTTGATGTTTGAGGGCAGGAAGCATCCAGCACAGGAGAAAGATGTAGGCTGGGAGGCTAAAGCAGTCTAGTCTCTTCATGTTTTTCTCTCTGATTTATATTATGGCCATGCTGGCAGCTGATTGATTGGGCCCACTCAGATTAAGGGTGACTCTGCCTTTCCCAGCTCACTGACTCAAATGTTAATATTCTTTGGCAACACCCTCACAGACACACCCAGGATTGATACTTTGCATGCTTCAATCCAATCAAGTTGACACTTGGTATTAACCATTGCAAAATCTTACAACCCATGAATAATTTCACTGTGAAAATCTTCCTGAGTTCTCTTCTTGTAAGTGACACGGTTTGGATCTGTGTCCCCCGCACAAATTTCATGTTGAATTGTAATCCCCAGTGTTGGAGGTGGGGCCTGGTGGGTGGTGATTGGATCTTGGGGGCAGTTTCAGACAGTTGGGCGCCATCCCCCTTCTGCTGCTCTCGTGATAAAGTTCTCACGACATCTGGTGGTTTAAAAGTGTGTGGCACCTTCCATCTCTCTCTTGGTCCCGCTCCTGCTCCCCATTTGCCTTCTGCCATGAGTAAAAGCTCCCTGAGGCCTCCTCAGAAGCAGACACTGCCATATTCCCTGTACAGCCTGCAGATCTGTGAGCCAATTAATCACTTTTCTTATAAATTCTTGCATTTCTTAATAGCAATGCAAGAATGGACTGAAACATTAAGTATTCACACATATACATTCAGCAAAATGAAACCATAACAGGCATTTCTTTTGAAACATTCTTACCACAGATGTAATTCTATGAATATATTTCCATGACAACCTAGACTCGTATGGTCATTTGTAATGGATGCGTGCTATTATATTAAATGAATTTAACACTCCTTTCCTTTCCTCAAATGTGCATGAAGCCAAAGATGGTACCATTTTATTTCTCTGTGTGCCCATGTGTGTTTCTTGAGTGTCGGTTGCAGCAAAAGCTACTCTTAAAACCTATCTCTCAAAATTATATTAGCTTATATGTCAGTTTCCTGATTAACCTTAAGAAAATGTTATATTCTCAAAAAATTTATTTTTATATGAAATGCTCTTTCCCTATTCATAGGCACATTATACCTCCACATCTAAGTAAGAACATATTTTCTTCTGACACTTTCCTTAAAATAATCCAACTCCCTCTTCCTCCTCCTGAGTCTGAGGTGAGCCCAGCTCATTTCAGAGTTAATACCACAGGGAAGACAGCTGAGAAGGAGCAGCGGTAAGAAAAACAGCAGTGGAGGATTTATTTGTTTTTGATACTTTCTAGCTGGACAGTAATTCTGCCCTGCTGTGCCTCACAACTCCTCCTGGGCTGGGAGAAGAGTCATGTGTCACTAGAAGAAATTGAATACGACTGACTGATGGGAACACAGTGACTCCTTCTTATAAACCATGAAACAAATTTGTGTTTTTTATTTTCTTATACTTAAGAGAGAACCTTATGTGAACTGGTATGTGACTTATCATAAGAACACAGAAGGGTGTAAAATTTCTTGAAGAAAAATTCTCTTTTGTCTTGAAAGACATTATAAATTTTTTTAAAGACAGTGAAGGTTGATATATTTTAAACTCTGATTATTAGATATTGAGTGTTTCTATATCCTGAAACACTAATATTTTATTTAGTCTATTTGTTAAAAATTTAGAATTTTATTGGCAGTGAAAAAACATGCACCAAGAATTTATAAACTAAAAATACTAAATTGCCAATTATTAAAGAATTCCTTGTTGGAGTGGTAGGAGCAATTTAGGAAACATGTATGTTTCATATATATATATACATGTTCACATATATATACATACCTATATGTACACACATGTATATGTGTGTAGATATACATGGTGTGTATATGTGTGTGTAGACAGATCTTACAGAATTAGTATTAGGACTAGAAAAAGGCTGATATATTTTCAATCATTAAAGATTTCATAAAGCCCCAACCCCAAGTAGAACATGTTGTGGCCTAATGAAGTTATTCTTAAAATTATGACTGCTCATTTACTTATGAAATTAAGGATTTTACATATCAGTTGAACTACTTTTGTGAGAACTTTAATGTAAAGCAAAAATGATATTTATTCTCTAAGAAATCTTGATTGGCATCTTAGGTATCAAACACATATTTCAATGTATTTGTGAATTTATTGCGTATCTCATATCCACATGGAGGGTGAGGAATAGTATGGTAATTATTTAAGTGAGGAGTCATTTGTTTTAAATTTTTACATTAAAATATCTTAAAAGTATCTTAAATTGTTCAATCCCAGTGATATGTACATATGGATTTAAATATGAGCTAAAAGTTGAAGTCTTTAAATTCCCAATAGAAAATTTAAATCTCAGGTTACTAAGTCCAAACACAATAAATAAAAGTTACCAGGCACAAGAGTTTTATGCCAGTTAAACTTAAAAGTTGTATTTCTATAAAGCAATCCAGAGTGTGGGGGCTCTGAACTGATTTTCAAATAAGGAGGAATCATGCAAAGTTGAGCTTGAGGTACAAGAAGATTTTGTACAAACTCATTTTTTCCTACACTATTTAGCCCACACTGAAGTTTGTTCTTTTAAGTCAAGTCTTTCTCAGTTCTCATAATGACAAAGTCTCATCTTTTTGTAATGTATTTTCTGCTGAGTACAGTTTTTAATGTTCCAGAGAAAATATATTACTGATGCAGAATGTTAACTTGTATTGGAAAAATGGACAAGGACTTTATGAATAGTTGATTCAAGTCTAAGGCTTGCACCATGCCCAAGCTTTCTGAGTATGTATATTTTTGGCTAGGTCAATGGCAAGACAAACATTGTAAAATGAAAGGTTGTACAAGGAAAGGAAGAAAACTTGTGTGCATGGGATGAGAACGTAGAAAGGAATAGGAAACCTTAGATTGCAGAATGTGCAGGAAAGGGCAAACTGAGCAGGTGTAGATGCTCAAACCCTAAACATTTCCAAGAAAGGCCTGTTTTCTGAACTGGCTTTTGGTTGGCTCCAAGGGACCAAGCTGTTAAAAAGTCCTGTCTGATAAGAATGTTTGGGCATGCCTGAAACCTTGAGCCACACTCTTCCCATTTGTCCAGATAAATTATGGTAAAAATGTGATTTAGGATGAACATCTGTTTTTTTCTGTGGGAGTTTGAAGCTTGAGTAACTGAAGTCAAGCCCTACAAAGCTAATTCCCAGTGAAAATCCTAAACACTAAGGCTTACCTGAGCCTCCCTTATCGGCAGAACTTTGCATGTATTGTCTTACATCATTGCTAGAAAAATTAAGCACATCCTATGCTTTTCTCCTTGGAAGAAGCACTTGAAAGCTTAGACCTAATTTCCTCCTGACTCCACCCCATGCCCACCATGTGCCACTTCCCTTTGCTTATTTTGCCCTCCATCATTTTCCCATAATAAACTATAACCATGAGTTTAACAATTTCAAAGTCTCATTAGTATTGGTAATGAATTCCTGATCTTCAGGGTATTCTTGAGGACCCCACATGAAGGGTGTATATAGTTTCTCTGCTGAGTTCTACTGGGCCTGTCTCCATGAATCTTATAATTGTTTCTCCCATTAAAAGTTTTTTTTAAAATCTTGGAGGAGGGAAAATTGTGGATAAGAGGCAGTGTTCAATTGCAGCTTCTACTGGGACAGACAGAACAGCGTGTGGAGACACACATGGTGAATGTTTGCTCCAAGAACTGTTGCAGAAACATACCAGGAAAGCTGAGAGAATCCACAGACCCTCTGAAGGAAGTGAATTGCTCCTGCAGGACCCAGAAGACAGCTCAACTACTGTGAGCATCCAATCTATGAAATGGACATCATCTAGCTCCAAATGTACACTCTCAATGGGGAATCTGAAGATCTAGATTACAGGAGAAGATTCTGACCTTACCTGAAGCTGTGTCAATTTAGAAAGCTAAGCGAAATATAGGGGCAGAGGAAGCAGCAGGAAAAGCCCTGTCAGCTCTCTGGACCCTAGGGAAGCCATTTCTGACTTGTCTCACAGGGGTCCTTGGGGAGGGCTGCCAGAGGAACTCGAAAAAGACCACAGGGAGAAGGAAATATTCAGCTAAACTTTGTAGCAATTCCAATCAAATATGAAGTCCCCTGGCCAGAACTCCAGGAGGGCATGAATCCAGTGTGCAGTCTTGACAGGCGTGGAGGTGCAAAAGCCCTGCTTGCTTTCTCAGCTAGGAGTCTGGTGGCCTGGGCAAGTTCTCAGCCTCACTAACCTACCATCTGGAAACAAACTCAGTGCTGTTGAGTGGAGGCATGGTGGAAGTGAGACCAGCCTTTTGGTTGCATAAGAGCTGGGTGAGACCTGTAGCTGCTGAATTTCTCTGACTTCCTGGACAAGCTGCATGACACAGCAGAGGCAGCCATAATTCTCCTGGCAACATGACTCCATTGACTTGGGAACTACAACCTCATCCCCCCATAGCAACTGCCGCAAGCCCCACCCAATCAGAGTCTGAGCTCAGACACACCTAAACCAGCCCCACCTGATGGCTCTTCCTTACCCACCATGAGAGCCAAAGACAAAGGTCATACTCTCTTGGGAGTTATAGGGCCCTGCCCTCCACCTGATCCTCCCTATACTACCAAAGCTGATGCTTCCCTATACTACCACAGTTCATGCCCTCTTGAAAGCACAACCTTCTGACAGGAGGTCAACCAGCACAAAACCAGTGCATCAAACAACTACAGGACCCTCACAGAGTCCATTTTACTCCCCCTGCCACCTCCACTGGAGCAGGTGCTGGTATCCATAGCTGAGAGATTTGAAGATGGTTTACATCACAGGACTCTGTGCAGACCCCCGGTACCACCCCAGAGCCTGGTAGACCTGATGGGTGGCTAGATTGAGAAAAGAAGTTACAATCACTACAATTTGGCTCTCAGGAAGCCACATCCCTATGAAAAGGAGGAGTACTACATCAAGGGAACACTCCATGGGACAAAAAATTTGAACAGAAGCCTTCAGCCTCAGATCTTCCCTCTGACATAGCCTACCCAAAGGAGAAAGAATCAGAAAAACAATTCTGGTAAAATGATGAAACAAGGTTCTTTAACACCCCCCCTGCAAAAAATCACACTAGCTCCCCAGAAATGGATCCGAACCAAGATCCCTCAACTGTCTGAAAAAGAATTCAGAATATTGACTATTAAGCTAATCAAGGAGGCACCAGAGAAAGGTGAAGTCCAACTTAAGGAAATTAAAACAATGTATACAACATATGAGGAGAGAAATTGTCAGTGAAATAGATAGCATAAATAAAAAACAATCATAGTTTCAGGAAATAACAGACACACTTAGAGAAATGCAAAATGTACTGAAAAGTCTCAGCAATAAAATAGAACAAACAGAAGGAAGAATTCAAAGCTCAAAAACAAGGTTTTAGAATTAACACAATCCAACAAAGACAAAGAAAAAGAATTTTAAAAATGAACAAACCCTCCAAGAAGTTTGGGAATGTGTTAAATGACCAAATCTAAGAATAATTTGTGTTCCTGAAGAAGAAGAGAAATCTAAAAGTTTGGAAAATCTATTCACAGGAATCATCAAGGAAAACTTCCTTGGCCTAGCTAGAGACCTAGATATCCAAATACAAGAAGTTCAAAGAATACCTGAGAAATTCATTGCAAAAAAAATCATTGCCTAGGCACATTTTCATCAGGTTACCCAAAGTCAAGACAAAGGAAAGAATCTCAAAAGTTGTGAGACAAAAGCACCAGATGACCTATAAAGGAAACTCTATCAGATTAACAGCAGATTTCTCAGCAGAACCTCTACAAGCAAGAAGGGATTGGGGCTCTATCTTCAGCCTCCTTAAACAAAACAATTATCAACCAAGAATTTTGTATAGAGTGATTCATAAGCTTTATAAATGAAGATAAGACACAGTCTTTTTCAGACAAATAAATGCTGAAAGAATTCACCACTCCCAAGCCAACAATACGAGAACTGCTAAAAAGGGCTCTAAATCTTGAAACAAATCCTGGAAACACATCAGATAGAACCTCCTTAAAGCATAAATCTCACAGGAACTCTAAACCAAAAATACAGTAAATAAATAACCAAGGTATACAGGCAACAATTAACATGATGAATGGAATAGTACCTCACATGTCAATATTAAGATTGAATGTAAATAGTCTAAGTGCTCCACTTAAAAGATACAGAACTTCAGAATGGATAAGAATTCACCAACCAAGTATCTGTTGCCTTCAAAAGACTCACCTAACACATAAGGACTCACACAAACTTAAGGTTAAAGAGTGGAAAAGACATTTTATGCAAATGGATATCAAAAGCAAGCAGGAGTAGCTGTTCTTACATCACACAAAAAAACTTTAAAGCAACAACAGTTAAAAAAGACAAAGAGGAACATTATATAATGATTAAAGTCCTTGTCCAAGAGGAAAATACCACAATCCCAAATATATATACATTTAAAACTGGAGCTCCCAAATTTATAAAACAATTACTATTAGACATAAGAAATGAGATAGACAGCAACACAATAATAGTGGGGACTTTAATACTCCACTGACATTCCCAGATAAGTCATCAAGACAAAAAGTCAACAAACAATGGATTTAAACTATTCCCTAGAACAAATGAATTTAACAATATTTATAGAACATTCTATCCAACAACTGCAGAATATACATTTTATTGTTCAGCACGTGAAAGTTTCTCCAAGATAGACCACATAACAGGCCACAAAACAAGTCTCAATACATTTACAAAAACTGAATTACATCAAGTACTCTCTCAGACCACAGTGGAATAAAATTGAAAACTCCAAAAGGAACCTTCAAAACCATGCAAATACATGGAAATTAAATAACCTGCTCCTGAATGATCATTGGGTCAACAATGAAATCAAGATGGAAATTTAAAAATTATTTGAACTTAACAACAATGGTGATACAACCTATCAAAACTTCTAGGATATAGCAAAGGTGGTGCTAAGAGGAAAGTTCATAGCCTTAAAAACCTACATCAGAAAGTTTAAAAAAGCACAAATAGACAGTCTGTTCTACTTACTAATAATTAGAAAAAAATCTTTATATATAAATTATATTTTTTCCCACAAATGTCAACAATTTATCTTCCTAAGTGTCATTTGCACTTGAATTTATTAAAAAAAATACAGTGCAGAAATGATTTATTTTAATGTGTATAATATAATTTTATTGATCTGTGATTTATGTCTCTTATACCTTTATAATAAAGTCTTCCTATATACAATATCCCAATTATTCTAAAAGTTTCACTTATTGTTTGGTTATGGTACTTATGAAATAGAATTAGTTATAAAAAGTAAGACCTAAGATACTCTGATTATTTTCTTTATTTTTATAATTTTATATTGAGTAGAAGAATTCTTTAAAAGGCACAAGCTACCAATGTACAGTCATGAAACAAAAAACCTGAATAGTTCTTTATATCTTAAATAAGCTGAATTTGTAATTGAACACTTTCCAACAAAGAAAATTTCACGTAGCTTTATTGGCAAACTTAACAAAATTTTAAAGGAATAAATAATAAATTGTATAATTTATTATTTATTATACAATTTATCATATAATTATTTATTATTTATTATACAATTTATTATATAATTATAATATATAATTATATATTATTTATTATAAAAAATTGTATCAATTCTACACAGTCCTTCAAAATATTAAAGATGAGGGGCTGGGCATGGTGGCTCATGCCTGTTGGGAGGCTGAGGTGGGCAGATTACGAGGTCAAAAGATCAAAACCATCCTGGCTAACACGGTGAAACCCTACTAAAAATACAAAAAATTAGCCAGGCATGGTGGCACATGTCTGTAGTCCCAGTACTCCAGAGGCTGAGTCAGGAAAATCGCTTGAGCCTAGGACGCGGAGGTTGCAGTGAGCCAAGATGGTACCACTACACTCCAGCCTGGGCGACAGAGGAGAGTCCGTCTCAAAAAAAAAAAAATATGAGGGTCTGTTTCCTAATTTATTTACTGAAGGCAACATTGCTGATAAAATCAACCAACACACACACACACAAAAGATACTGCAAGAAAATAAATGTAGTCATAAATATCCTTTATGAAAAAAGTTAATGAAATATTAACAGATCACTTCCAGCAATATATAAAGAGGATAATATACTGTGTTCAACTGGAGTTTATCCCAGAAATGCAAGGTGGGTTACGCATTCTAAATAGCAAAAGGAGAAGAATTGTAATGTTCCCAAAACAAAGAAAAGGTAAATGTTTGAGGTGATGGATATCTCAATCACTCTGACTTCATCATTACATATTATATATATGTATCAATATCTCACATGTACCCCAAAATATGTATGACTATGATATACCAATAAAAGTACACAAAAATAAAAATGAAATATAAGAACTCACACACAAAAAGCACAAACCCTGCATTATTTTAATAAAAATTCATTAAATAAATAAAACCATAAAAGGAACTGTGAATTAATTGCATTAAATCAAAACTTTTAAAATCTGTACAAAAGAGAGGTCAAAAGCAAGTAGCAAGCTGGAAGAAGTGTTTTCAGCATATATTAATAACAAGAAATAAGTATACAGGGTGTATAACAAACCTAAAGTTACAAATATAAAATGGCTAAACAAACAATAATGGGCAAAGGATATAACATAGCAACTCTTACAAGAGAAGATACAGTAAGTAACTATTAAAGATTAAAATCAACACAAGCGCACTAGTTATCTGGAAATATAACTAAAACAAGGAGATATTCTTTCACGACATTCAGTTAGGGAAAACCAAAGGGTCCTGAAATATGAAATCTTGGAGAGAAAGCAGGGCAACAGAAACTCACACAAGTTGCTGCTTGATGCATACAAATTCAAGAAAAATTCGGCAATCTCTAGTATATCAGACAAAACCTACAGCCTATACCAATCACATCCTTAGTATCTTTAGGTGCAAATGTGAGAAAATGCATGACTGGGTGATCAAAGTATGCATGCTTAAAGGTGATAAAGTGTCTCTGTAACAGTTCAAATTTGAAACAACTAATACGTCCATACTCACACAAGCAAATAAATCAATTCTGGTTTATCGTGGACAAGGAAAAATGTCAATTGGTGCAATTTTCAATACAAATAGACTAAAGAAGGAATCCACACGACCATCCTAATGGATAGAGATCAAACATTCTTAAAAATTTACCATCTTGTTAGAACAAAAATGTCAGGAAACTATAAATAAAGAGAATATCATCAAACTGAAAAAGCACTCCTACCAAAAAACAGCTCACATCATATACTGTGGTCAAAGTCTGAGTTATTTTCCCCCTCAGAATGTAAACCATCAAAGATGTGCACTATCACCATTTCAACTACATTCAAGGTCCTAGCTTGTATAGGAAGGCAAAAAAAGGGAAATAGAGGCATATGGGTAGGAAAAGAAGAAATACAACTGTCTCTGCTCAGAGATGACACAATTACTTACATAGAAATTTTTTTTTCTTTCTTTTTTTTTTTTTTCTGTTTTTTATTGCATTTTAGGTTTTGGAGTACATGTGAAGAACATGCAAAATTGTTGCATAGGTACACACATGGCAGTGTGATTTTCTGCCTTCCTCCCCATCACCTATATCTGGCATTTCTCCCCATACTATCTATCCCCCAACTCCCCACCCCCTGCTGTCCCTCCCCTATTTCCCCCCCCAACAGACCCCAGTGTGTGATGCTCCCCCTCCCTGTGTCCATGTGTTCTCTTTGTTCAACACCCGCCTATGAGTGAGAACATGCGGTGTTTGATTTTCTGTTCTTGTGTCAGTTTGCTGAGAATGATGGACATAGAAAATTTTTAAAAATCTTGTCTGACTCATACTATATGCTTCCATTTATGAGATAGTCTGGAGAAGTTCAAACCACCTAAATGAAAAACAGATTTGTTATGCCTAGGAGTTGGAAGTGGGGGAGGAGGTTTGACAACCAAGGTGTATGAGCAAAGATTTTAAGGTGGTGGGTCTTGTCTCTTTGGCAATTATACAACAATATTCATTTATTAAAACTCATAGAGCTTGGCACCAAAGAGGAGATTTTCCTGTATGAAAATTATATCTGAATTTTAAAAACATTTTAGTTAACCTAACAGCACATTTCTCACTGATGATATTTCTCATCATGGACTGAATTATTGTGTTACTTGTATCTATTTTATTCCTATGATCAGTTTCTTAAATAACATGCTAATCATAAGGTATTTTTCTTACAGCAATTTTTAATACATTTTAAACAATGATAGTATTCTGTCATTACTTAACTTTTTTTCAGAATGTTCTTGAATATTCTCAAGCATTTAAATCTTTGTGTGATCTTTAAAAATATCAAGATGATATCTGCTATCACTTATTGGAAATTAATTAATTAAGCTGTTAAACTGTCATATCTTTAGAGAAATATGACAGCTCTACCATGCTGTCTTTGTATCCATAAAAAAATCTGCATTTATAATGATGTCTATGCATCCAAGAAAAATATATCTGTATATATGATTATTTTAAATACAAACTTTGCTCAAATAAATAAAGTTTTCTTCATTAAATTCACCAAATTTACATCATCTGAGTAGAAAAAACTTAGATATTAGTATTATAAATTTTCCCTTTGTTCTTTATTACATGAAACTTTAACCTATGAATGACATGCTGAACCCAGAATCCAGAATGATGGTAACAGAGTGGTGCTAAGGCCCTAAGCTTTGGTCACACTCTAAGTGACAACTTGATCGAATGAGGGAAATCATTAAACAAAATTATGGGAGGCCATTGTTTTAGGCTAAGCTCATTCACGAGGCCCCAACAGACAAGACCAAACCAAACGGAGTCACATGTGACATACTCAAACTAAAACATTAAAGAAATGGATAGATCCCAAAACAGATAAGGTGTTTTTTTTCTCTTCTCAAAACAGGAGAATCCAGAACAAGGATGTCCCTTCTACTCTAATCCCTTAAAAAAATAACCTGAAGACCTTGTTTCTACCTCCCAAAACCCAATTTTTTGCTATTTCTTAGTAGGATTTGAGACTAAGTACATTATGATGATGACAGAGAGACATACGTTCCTTACATTTTGGTCTCCCAAATTGGAGAGGATGACCAAAAACATGAAATTAAGTTTAGCCCAAAGCTACCCCTTATATATTTTAAATTCAGCCTGAAGGTTTCTCTGTGTGTAATGAACTATAACCTAACTGAAGGTGCAAACAAACTAAAAACTACTCTTATGTCAATCATTGAGTTTCAGCCTGTCAAGAGTGGCCAACTTTTCCAACCATATTCTAATAAGGCAAACACCAAGCTGTTACCAATCCAGCTGTGTCTGTACCTCAGCTTCATTTTCTGTTAGATATTTTCCTTTTTCCGTCCTTAAATTTTCCATCATGCAGCTGCACTGGTGTTGTACCAGAGGGAGCATAGGAAGTCAACACCAAGAAAAAAGTATGCCAAATTGCAGGGTCTTTATTGCTGGCGGCCACAAAGGACCCATGTCTCTCCAACCCGTGGCCCCGAAAGCAGGGTGTCAAGACTTTTTATGCCAGTAACCACCTCCTGGGCAGAGGTGGGGGCGAGGGGGCTTTGGACAATCCAAGGGCCAGTGGACTTTAACATTCTGTAAACCACCTTCTGGGCGGGGGTGAGAGTTAGGGGCTTCGGACATTCTGATTGTTACTTAAGTGGTTCACAGAAGTCAAGATAAGCATTAGTTTACCCAGTGCCTGCGTAGGGTGGAAATTACAGACCTTAGTTACTTATTACAAGTTGCAGGGGCCAAGATGGTGTGGGTTTGGACTGCTTGCCTGTCACATCAGGGTTAGAGAGAGCAGATTCAACAGAAAACCAAGGTATGGTTGAGGTAGGTAGTTTTACGGGGCTTTTACCATGTCACACTGGTATCTCTCTAAACCTACTTTGGCTTGAAAGGCTGCCTAATTGGCAAGTCGTTCTTTGCTCAAACTACGTTAAATTTAATTTGTCTAAGGTTGTTCTTTTAACACTCTCAAACTTTTCCATGCTGAACCTCCAGCCATTTGTCAAAAACAACTGACTTTTTCTGCCCCAATACTGGTGCTCATGGGGGTTTCTGTCTGTGAGTTCAGCTGCTCTGGGAAGTTGTTATTCTGTTTCTACCTGTCTGTGTCTGCAGTTTGGGGGGCAGCAATGTGCCCTGCTACTTCCATTCTTTCATGGATGTAAGAAGGGTTGTTGATTTTCAGCTTGTTCAAGTTTTCTTTTGTTATGTAGACAGGAGTAATGATTTTCAAGCTTGTTACATGCTGGACTAGGAACTAAAAGTCTTAACTTATTTTATCAAGACAGTTTTATTAATGCATATTTATGTACAATAAGCAGTACATATTTATGTGTAAATGAACACAAAAAATCTTTATCCATTCCACTATTAATTCCTGCAAGTATGGTCTTGCTTTATAAATTTCTAATTTTAGTCTTTTCTCTTTGAGGTATATCCTATAAAGGCTACTTATTTTATGGGACTCCTATATTCTTAACTATTGGATTTGGTAAACATTGCTACATTATAATCTAAAATGGAGTATTATTCCATGGAAAGTTGAGAAAAGACTGTTTTTTCCCCTTGAAGTTACTTTTTAAATGGATCTCTAGTTTCTTTTTCTATTTTATTATTACTGTTTTTAAAATTTTACAGCAATCACTAGGATATAGCTTATCCTTGATACTTCAGGGATGAGCATACACATTGATTACACATTATCTTTTTTAGGAAACTATCGTTGGTTTCACCTTCAATTTTGTTTTTGCCTCTTTCATTGCCCTGTCCGTCGGAAAGCAAATGCACTCATCAAGGTGTTCACCTTTTGTCTCTCTCATGTTTATTCTACTCCTTGACCACCTGCTTCTCTTTCCACCCCCTTCTGCCTGATCTAACAAGGTCATCTTTCACGTTCCTGACTTGATTTACATCAACATCTATTTTCCATTTTGCTTTGTCCAATGTCCCTTTCATGTCTGTACTCGCGTTATTTTTCTCTTCTGCTTTGTTTCTTTGCTTTGCTGGACCTGTTTTCCTCTCCTCTTGTCTGAGTTTGTGAAATTTCTGTTTCTCTGAACCTATGATTCTGATATGCAGCATTTCTCACCCTGGCAGAGGAATTGCCCAGCACCTTTTCTTTCATGAGCTTCTGTTCCGTGTTGTTTGTTTTAAATGGTGTTTGTTACCTGCCCTTTGCTTATCATATCCATTCATAAGCCTGAAGTCATGATTTTAAGACCTCTGTATCTGAGCCAAAAAATTACTTAACCAAAAGATGTGTGGATGAGTGGAGAAGGGGATTGGGCAGAGAAGCGACATGAGGACAGGGTGGCGTGGGGGCGGAATTAGACGTCAGAGCAAAGCTTCACTCTTCCTGGGAGAATGAAGGCAATTAACAGTGAGAATTTTATAGTGTGTTTTTTTTTTTTCCTCAGATGACTCTAGTTATCAGCTGAAAAGATGATTGTCCCCAATATCTCCATGACCCTCAAAACAGGAGTCTGCTTCTGCCCGCTGAGCTCTCACTGTCCCTGCAGGCTGCACAAGCGTAGGCTAAGGAAGGGGCTGTTAATTGGGCCTTCAAATCCAGGCAGACATGTGTGTGCTGCAAGAGAAGACTGATTCCCTAGCTACCATTCTGGGTCACATTTTACCAATTTTGTAGCTGCTCTTTAGAGCCTGGGACCTATGGTTTTGGCCCCTGAAGATGGACTTTCACCTCTAAGTTATGTCTTTTATTGTTCTCAAGGGAAGACTGGAAAAGAAAAAAGCTTTCTTTTTCCTCCTTTAACTGGAAAACTGTACCATTTTATAATCAATAAAAATAGGACATGAATGCAATGGAAATTCTTGAAAACATTAATCATAGATGACAAATTGCTGTTAGATTTTTTGACTGTTAGAGAAACGCATTCTCTGGGCTGGCACATAGACAGACATAGGAAGGACAGACTTTTTTGCTGTTCTTTTGAAGTTGAGTGAATGTTGTAGTTAATCTGACTCCCTTCTCCATTAACCTAATATTTAGTTGTCATTCTAAGAAGATTATATGTTTGTTTATAGGTATATCTACTTTAATTTATATATCCCTAGATTTTATAGAGCATTATGCAAATTGCTTTATAAATATTATCCCCTCTCTTTCTATAGCAACCAAAGCTAGGTATTTTTATCTCCCATTCACTGACAAAGAAAAGCTAAGTAATTGATAATTATCTAGCAGCAAAATACGGGCAAACTGGGCTGAACTTCCATTTTCTCTATTGGATAATTTCATCTTCTTTTGTGTTTATGTGTTCTATACTGAAAAGTTGATGAGGCTGTATTGGGGCTGTTGATCAGATAGCACCATAATCCAAAAGTTCATTTTTTATTTTATATTAAGAAATTTAACTTTATTATTTCTAGGAATAAACAGGGAAGATGGCAACACAGATACCTAATAACCTAAAAGTTCATTTTTATTTTATATTAAGACATTTAATTTTATTATTTCTAAAAATAAACAGGGAAGATGGCAACACAGACACCTAATACAGAGAAAACTACAAAGAAAGATTAAAGAGAGAGAAAGAGAGAGAAGGCTAAGAGCAACAGAAGAGTAAAAGGTTTAAAATTGTGGCAACCTTAATTAATATTTAGAACACAGTGTGTCTATTCCCTCCGATTCATTTTCACTAAACATCAGTTGAGATGTTTAACCCCAGAGGTAATTACCTAATCTAACTGCTCCTGGCAGAAGGAACTCTAAGCAAATGAGTGCAGACCATATTCCCCTAAGCCAGTTACATCTGAATTCTTCCATTTGGAGTGGCTCTACCTCCTCCCTGTCTTTCAAAATCTCTATGTAACTTCAAGGACTCTGCTTTTCTTTAGCAACCAGGAGGCAAGAGTTGCTCATGGTAACAGGTTATGAGAATAACAGAGAGCAAATTGTGAAAACATCAGTGTGTGTGGTGAAACCTGATGTTATATGAAGTCTCCAAAAAATAAAAATAAAAAATAAAAACAAAAACGTCTTTTTCAAACATGCACCCTTGGCAGATTAGAATAAAACCTGAAAAAAGAACAGAATTCTTAACAGTGAACACTTACACAGTATTTACTCAGTTATTTAAATAATTCTACTTGGAGGTACTCCTTCCTTTCTCTCCTCCATAGCCCTATGAGATAAGTCTTGTGAATATCCCCATTGCACAAAGAAGGAAATGGAGGCCTATCAGTGGTGGCTTGCACAGCTGAGATTAGAGCTCAGGGCTCTGACTCCAGACACCACAATGTTCCATTTTCCCTACCTAACTAGGCAGTGATATACATTAAACATAACATTTAAACATACAAGCATGAATACTTTGGGAAGGACTTTGAAAAACCACATTCTTAATTCATTCAACAAATATGTTTTGAGCACACACTAGGTGTTGTATACTATCTGACGTATGGATGACTGCAGTTAAACAAATACAAAAACTACTGTTTGCACCAAGTTTACATTGTAGCACCGAATTAGGTGACAATCTCAAGAAGTAAGTGAGGGCTGCTCAAAGGTGATAAGTTTTATGAGGAAAGATGAAACAGACATATCAGCAAGAGTTGCAATAAAGGTTGTTGGAAACATTAAGAAGGTAGCAACTGAGCAAAAATTTGTGGGTCTCATGGACTTCAGAGGAAGACTCTTCTTGAAAGAGAAACCAGGAAGTGCAGAGTTCCAGAGATAGGTTCAGGGCTGACATGTTTGCAGAAGAGCCCAGAGTCGGATGCCTGGAGATGAGCTGGGGAGGCAGAGACCAGCCAGAGATGGAGTCAGAATAATATTGGGGTGCCTGCTTGTCAAAGGCCTTGCAGTCTCTTCTAGATGAGTTGCCCTTTCCATTGAGTGATGCAGCAGGCCACGAGATGATTCTCAGCAGAGGTTCACATGCATTTTGGAAGGCTCATTTGGCTGCTGTGCTAAGCATATACAGTGAAAAGCAAAGGGTAGAACTGAGGGCCCTAATAAGAGACAACAGCAGTAATCAGTCAGTCCGGGTCAGGGCTTGAGTGAGGTTGATGGCAATGGAAGTCATGCAAAGTGATCACCCTCAGGTTGGATTCTGAGGGTGGAACACAAATGATGAGATGGCCGTGTGTATGAGAAAAACAAATACATAAAAAGAGGCAGAAGTCTCTTTTGTCAATTGGAGGTATTTAGTTAAACTGAGAGGAAGACTTTGGTGCTGTTTAGGTTTGTGTTTCTGTTGCGGCGTCCGGCGTGCAGTGGCAACACAAGGAAGGCACACTGTTCTGTGTTTGATCCGTGGTACAGTGGAGTGGTTGAGTCTGTAAATAAACTTTTCAGAGTAGAGTAGATATTTCAAGCAGCTCACCAAAAGCGTGTCTGAGAAGAGAGCTCTCAGAACTGGAATCTGGGACAGTTCGTGTTGCAGCATAAGGAAGAACAAAAGAGACTAAAACCAGCAGGCCAGGAGAATGTGGTATTGCAGAAGTCTGTGAATGATGGGTTTCTAGAAGAAAACAAAAGACGATCAACTAGCCCAACTGTTGTTACTTGAGCAAGTCACAAAAGATTGGGAACTGCCAAGAGCTGGCATTAGTCAAGTGAAGGTAGTGTCTGTGGATGGTTCCTTCCAACCGCTGATTCTATTGGAGTTGAGATGAAATTGAATGTGTGGGTTTGGAGACAGAGGTAATTCTATCAAAGTGTTTTGATTTAATAAAAAGTCATCAAAACAGGGTGCACGGATGCTGGAAGTGGAGTCAAGTGAGATTTTCTTTTCTTTCTTCATGAAGAGTGTAATCGCAAAATATTTGTATAGCGATGACAATTAAAAGTAGAGAGGTGAAAACTAATGTTTTACCAGTTTTCACCAGAAAGAAGGATTGGGGATTACTGAAGGAACACCTGTTGGTAGGCAGGGAGGTCTGGGCCCTAGTGCATGAATGAGGGTCTGTGCCAGGCATAAGGAAGAGCTAAGCTTGGATGGCGGGGTACCTGCAGGGGAGAGGTGGTCGTGCTAGGCCTTTAGTGGGGAACTAAGTGTGGATGGCGGGGGTACCTGCAGGGAGAAGAGGCAGTGGTGAAAATATGCAGAAGTTCTATTATGAATGAGTGGCTAAGGAGGGTAAAGGAGGCCTTGGAGCTCAACGACAGAGGAGAGAGAATAAAGTTTGAATAGACTAGGAACATAAATGGATTAGGAGAAACAAAATCAAATACTGCATATTCTGACTTATAAGTGGGGGCTAAACAATCAGTAAACATGGCCATACAGAGGAAAATAGATACCGGGGGACTCGGAAAAGGGGGAGGATGAGAAAAGGGTGAGGATTGAAAACTACTGGTTGGGTACAATGTTCACTGTTTGGGTGATGGGTACAATAGAAGGCAAAGCTCACCATTACACAATATATCCATGTAACAAGACTGCACATGCACCCCCAGATCTAACATCAATAACTAACTAAATACCTGGATTAGGAAAATAATGAAAATTGTATAACTTCAATGTTAACTTTGCCTTTTACCTTACTATATTATTTAGAGACATTTTATATGAAATATTTTAAATCTTCTGTTAGAAGTTATCAAATTTGCTTTATTATAATAACTTTTCTACCAAGAATTTTAGGATTTCTGTGATTTGAGGTTATCATTAAAATAATAATTTAGCTTCTCACATCAACCTTTATATTTCATTAATATTTCATAAAAAGTGTTAATAATAATTTTTAAAAGTAATTCAGATATTCAGCCATCAAAGCAGAGTAAAATCTGAGTTAATTCTCTTCTGTCTACTTTGCCTCTTTATGATGTTTTCTCCTGAGAGGAACTATTCATGGTAATCTTTATGCCAGGCGTCTCATTCTGAATCTCCTGTGAGCACATTAGGTATAATAAAATGAGAGGAAAGGACTATTTCATCTCTTGGGGGAAATTTTAAAATTAATAAGAATTGTTCATGCCTCCAACACAGATTATTGGCAGTACACTGAACACTGGATTTGAGAAAGGGAGATTTCCAAAGAGTTATTTAAACAACATCAGATAATCAGCCATGACTTCCTTGGTGGGAGCTTGTTGGCAGGGAAGCATATGTCTCACATCTCTCTGCAAAGTATGAAATGAAATAACTGCAGTGGGCCACAGAAGTTCTGTAAGATGTTCTTAGGGTAATTCGGAATCTGTTGGAAGGCATAGCAGTTGGAAATCGCATCAAGATTCTTTTCAGTGGTGAAAACACAGTGATGAAATCATTTTAACTCTTACCGTAACTATTTTCCATGAAATAATTTCATGCTAAAATGATGCAAAAGATGAGCAAATATTGTCAAATAAAATTTCTGTGTAATGTGCTCTTTGACTTAAATAAATATCTATCACCAGAAATAGGTGCTTAATATTTTCTACCTGGTAATATGAAGAAAATCTGACAAAATTTTGAATTACTGGCTATAAAACAACTAGATGAAGTCAGTATTAACAGCTACACAGGACTTTTACATAATTGACATTACATTGTATATACGGCTTTGAAAATGGTTCTTCTCACTTGACAATATATGGAATATATGGGGGATAAGGATTGTGCAATCTATTCTCTCACCAATTGTGCACTGGAGCCTCATGGTAGTTTTAATCCTTCCAGAAGGATATAGCACACATTATTTAACCAATTTCTGTATTCTTGAATTTTCGATTACTTCTAGTTTTTATAATTTCGGATGCTACATTATTGAACACTCAAATAGAAAACTCTGTTAATATATTCAAAGAAGTGAAGTGAAATAGTTTTTTCAAATATTCTTTTAAAAGAAAATAATAATTTCATAGCCACTGACAATTTTTTTTTTTTTTTTTTTTTTTTTTTTTTGAGACGGAGTTTCACTGTGTCTCCCAGGCTAAAGTGCAGTGGCGCGATCTTGGCTCACTGCAACCTCTGCCTCCTGGGTTCCAGCGATTCTACTCCCTCCCGAGTAGTTGGGGTTACAGGCACGAGCCATCACGCCCGGCTAAGTTTTTGTATTTTACTAGAGACAGGGTGCCAGGCTGGTCTCGAACTCCTGACCTCAAGTGATCCGCCCGCCTCGGCCTCCCAAAATGCTGGCATTACAGGCGTGAGCCACCAAGCCTGGCCCAGCCATTGACAATTTTTATTTTAAATCTGCCTATTTAAACTCCTACTGAAATGAGGACAGTTCCCTGATGCCCCTCACTGGGCGTGTGATGAGGTTGTGGCTTGCTTCGTCAGTCTCCACTGTTCATACCCCTAGTGGGAGTATGCAGGTGGGCAGGTCCCGGGGCTCCGACGCCATGGCGGCAGCGTGCAGGGTTGGGTGTTGACAGCTCCTGAAGCCCCAGTGGGTGTGTGTGATAGTGGGTACTTTCAGTTTGGTCAGCTGCAGGTGGCTTATGTTAATCAGCTCTATTAGACTCTCTGCCTTATTGCAAGGCACATGTGGGCTCTGGAGGATGCGTGCAAGGTTTTCAATTGAGTGGTGGATGGGACAGCATGATGGGGAATGGACTGAACAGTCTTCCCATGGAGCAGGGCCACCCAGCAGCCGGTCTCTCCTCCAACCAAATTCCCCTCAGCGGCTGCGTTGTTTCGCAGTGGACGTCCTCCCTGCCGGCATCATTCCGCCGTGCGTGGCGCCCTTCCGTGGCGGGGGGGCCCTCCTTCCGCCGTGCGTGGCCTGCAGACTTCTGCAGGTATGTTCTTCTATCAGTGTGTTCCTCTAGACATCCAGCTACTTGTGTCTGTGCACCCTATTTTTGGGTCTCAGGGTTTTTATAGGCACAGGATGGAGGCATGGTGAGCCAGCGTGGTTCTTGGAAAAGGCAACATTTGGGCACAAAACAGGCGCGCCTGTCCTCATGTAGGTCCGTGGGCACAGGCCTGAGGGTGAAGCCATAGCCAGGGACCCACCCTTTTCTACCCAGCACTTCCCTGCCCCGCTCCCGTATCAGTACTGTCAGCGTAGGCTGTGTGAGAAGGGTTATTTCGCTAGAAATTATTATTCTTACTCATTAGGGCAGAAAATAAACATTGTCTTTTTAATATAAATACTTTGATTGCTAGTGTTTGAGAATGATGTCATCTGACTTGTATGTGTTACAATTTAAAATTATCAGGCCTTTGACTTTTTTGTTAGGGAAAAGGAAATAATGGGGAAATCTAATATTTCCACACCCTAGTCCCTAAATCACTGAGAAACTATTTTTCTATCAGGGTTGCCCTATATTTCTTTGTGATGTTTGCAGATTTATATTATATATAGAATTCCTATGTTGATAGAGTTAATTTCTCCCTGAATTCTATCAAGATTACAAAGACATTTTCTATAATGTAATTCTTTTTCCTGAAGCAAATCTGTGTATGGAAAGCTTTTCTTTATCTTTCTTTTTATTATTTCAAATTCATTATATTTTGTTGGCTTCATGATGTATTTTTCCCTGTTTGCTCATCTTAATAGAGTTTTAGCTAGTGCTGGAATTTACCATTAAATGCCATTAAATGAGCTGATTCTAAAATTTCCCTTGGCTGCTGAGATAACTCAGTCTTTCTGCTTTGAAATTTGAGATTATGTTTGATGTGCACAGCTTGTAGCCAAGATTTTGTGGACTTTGTACCTTTTACTTAGTTGATATATTTTTGCATAGTGGGCTCTCTGCTCCCTAGCCTGATCAAGTCCTTCCTCTTCAATGCTCCAGCTGCTTCTGAGGATTCTTACTGTCTGCCTGTGCAGCTCGGCAGACTCATTTCTTTTCAATCCCCCGTCTCCATCTAAGTTACTGCTCTTCTGGAATCATCACCATCTCCCCAAAAGTGCCAGGGGATCTCTCATCTCCAAAGATTTGCACACAAATTTGTACCTGATTGAGACGCTCTTCCTACCACTTCTGATTAAAGCAGAAAGTTAGTCAACTCATTGTCAATTCTCCCATGCTGTGTTGTTTTGTTTTGTTTCTTATTCCAAAGTCCCAACCCAAGACTTGATTTTCTGACCCTCCTATATGTTCTTATACAACCATGTTTATTTAATACTTTTTCTTACTTACATTTGAATTCAGTGTTCTGCAAATGAGTCTTTTATGTATTTTCCACTAGAGTTTGGATTCTTTAATATAGTAATTGTGTTATTCTTCTTTCTCTCTTGTACTGATATACTAATGTGCCTGACATGTAGTAGTTAGTGTTTAGTAAGTTCTTTGGGAATTACTTAATGAGCATATGTCTTATTCTGAGAGAAGGAATTTATTTTTGAGCAGTCCAGTTTGCATATTGCATTGCAAACAACAGTATTTACTCTAGTAAGTTAAAGAAGAAAGTATGCACAGTAGGGCTGCTCATGGAAGCCCTGGTTTATTCAGGGACTCAGGTTTAGAAGCTCTGCAGGCACATATAACATAACAAGTACTAGGTGGTGGAGAACCTCACTGCTTCGGCCTTGGGCACTGGTGCATTGGCTTACAGAGACACACTGTGTCCTTGGTGAATGTGCAGTGCAACCCCAAAGACAGTCTCTGCCACTGTCTCAAAATCCTTGATATCTTCCCATCATTCTTACTAGAATGAAATTTGCTGGTACCTTCTTCTTTTAATGGACATTTGCCTTATTCTCAGCATCACTCTTACTAGAATGAAATTTGCTGGTACCTTCTTCTTCATGTCTATTCTGAATAAAATTATTGACCAGGTACATTAAATTGGAAAAAAATTGCACCGAATCTCCACAGATATCTTCTTTCCTTTTTTTCTAAGAGATGATCTGTGGCACGGTTCGGATTTGTGTCCCTGACCAAATTTCATGTCTGAATTAGAGGAGGGGCCTGGTGATAGGTAATTGGATCATGGAGTAAGATATCCCTTTGCTCTTCTTCTGATAGTGAGTTCTCATGAGATCTGATTATTTAAAAGTGTGTGGCACTTCCCCCTTAGTTCTCGCTCTCTCTCTCCTGCTCTGCCATGGTAAGACATGCTTGCTTCCTGGATTAGTCATGGTTCTCTAGAGGGACAGAACTAATAGGATAGATATATATAGAGAGGGGAGTTTATTAAGGAGTATTGACTCACATGATCACAAGGTGAGGTCCCACAACAGGCTGTCAGCAAACTGAGGAGCAAGAAAGCCAGTCTGAGTCCCAAAGCTGAAGAACTTGGAATCTGATACTTGAGGGCAGGAAGCATCCAGCACGGGAGAAAGATGTAGGCTGAGAGGCTAAGCCAGTCTAGTCTCTTCATGATTTTCTGCTTGCTTTATATTCTGGCTGTGCTGGCAGCTGATTAGGTTGTGCCCATCCAGATTAAGGGTGGGTCTGCCTTTCCCAGCCCACTGACTTAAATGTTAATCTCCTTTGGCAATACCCACACAGACACACTCAGGAATAATACTTTGCATCCTTCAATCTAATCAAACTAATACTGAATATTAACCATCACATTTCTCTTTCACCTTCTGCCATGATTGTTAGTTTCCTGAGGCCTCCCAGCCATGCTTCCTGTACAGTCTGCAGAACTGTGAGTCAATTAAACTTCTTGTCTTCATAAATTACCCGGTCTCAAATAGTTCCTCATGTCACTGTGAGAATGGGCTAATACAATTTGCTTCCAGCTGTACACATGCCGTCCTCACTTTCTAGAGCAGCCACATCTCCTTTTGCATAGATGATCTTTTTCCAACCAGTGGTTATCTTGGGGAGGTTATACTTGGAGTGATGAAAGTGAGTGGCTGATTTGGCTAAGAGAAAGCATGCTTTTTTTGTGGCCTCAAAAACCCTGTAGTGGGCAAAAGTCTAGTGTCTGTGAATTGGGCTTCTACTTAAGTGTAGTCTGTGCAGCAAGTTTCTTAGTTTCTGCTTTTATCACTTACTATATGACCCTAGTGAATTCTTTAACTTCCCATTACTCGTTGGTAAATTGAGTACAATAACAGTTTCCTACCTCTGTGTTGAAAGAGGATTAAATAAGATAATGCATTTAACATAATGCCTGACACATAGTAAGAATTCCATAACTCTGAGCTAATTATAGTTTTACTACAGGAATCATCTGGATACAAATTTTCTACCATTTCTCACTATGTTTCCGCATTATATTTCCTGAGGACTGCATGTAAGCCTTTATTCATGAATACATTTCAATAATTTGATGATCACTTATTAAAATTACTAGATGCAGTGGTCTGTAAATCCTTGTATATTGTCATGAACATTTCAATGGGAATATAAGAAAATAATAAATAATAAATTTTCACCTGCAGTTTGATTTAACTCTTTTTATAGCTCAACAGCTACCCATTGATCATATGAAATCCACTCATGCCCCAAAATACTGATTTAATGTATGCATTTGTGGGAGTAATTGCTATGAGGGAATTGGTGTTTCAATAAGAGTAATTCCTCATCTACTGTGCATATGACCATTCTGGTCAGTGTTTACTGATGCTTTGGCTGGAGTTGGACTATGCATGGATTCATTCCATTGTTAGCACAGTTGAAAGGGCTGGATTAACTGTTACTCATTCCAATAAGATTTTGAAGATGCCACTCAGGAAAACACACTCATTGGACAATCAGGATGAAAAAGTTATCATTACTAACAATTTCCCAACCACGAGTTACACATTTGCTATTGTCACAAAGTATCATTGCAATGCATAACACTGTATGGAGCATTGAGCAGGCAGTTACATCTTTGCTCTACTATGGATCATTAATCAAGGAGCAACTGGGGAGTTGACTTCCATGCTCACCTCTCTGTGCTTTTCCTTCCTCTTGCTTTTCTCCAGGCGCCTCATGCCCCAAGAATCTCTCTGAGAGTATTTACAAAGCAAGGTCAGATGGTACCCTGTAATCAGGACAGGCCTGCCTCATCACACTGTCATACCAGACAGCAGGCCACCATGCTGAACAGCACCTTTCTCATTCAGACTCACATGTACTCAGCAAACTGTGGCTTGGAAACTCTGCTTCTAAGTTATCTACTCTTTTAGAGTCTTCGTCGTAATTCAGCATTCAGTGCTCCAATTTGAACAGTTTTCTCACCACAGCATGTGTCTATACCATCTCCTGATATCCTGCACTAACACGTCTATATACTTAACAGATGATTTCCACAATAAAATGTCACTTGTTATATTCTATATCTTGCACATAACTAATTAAAATTATTTCAAAATAGACACAAAAATAATCCCCCCCCTCTAATGATCAACAAAAAATAAGTCACTGGATTGTTTGTACTTTTCATTTTCTCTATATTATGATGTTACATACTTTCCTGTTAGGGAAGCAACTGTCCTTCCTGAGGTTAGTCAATTCTGTATGAAGGGCCCAGGCAGGAGTGCTTCTCCAGTATGCAGATTAATGGATCCAGAGCCCTGCCTCTTCTATCTGGCCTTGGTACCCCAGGAGGCAATATTCCTCAGTTTAATTATGTCAGAGCCAGGTACCAGGTAACTAGAGAACACGCTTTCAGCTTAGAGGCCACTAAAATTATGCAAACTAGCCAGTCCTAAACTGCTCACCTGCTCTGCCTTGACTTCTCTGCAGAAATTCCAATAATGGCCTGGCCTAGGCTCTCCCTGTGTTCCTGCCCCTTGGCCTCCTAACTGTGTGGCCCTGTGTAGCATGGGTGCCTCCTATATCTAGGGTGTGGGAGAATAACAGTTTTCCTGAGCTTCTGCTGTGTGTTCTCCTGTGGCTGCGCCTGGCTGACCTTCATATAAAAGAACATAGAGCAGTCACCAAATTCAATCTGGGCATATCATGGACAATTTCCCTTCTACATATCTGAGATTTATTTCCTTCTCTCTATATCCAGTCATTTCTCCTAGAATTATCTCCTTGTCAATTTTGGCTCAGAGCAGTCCACCCAGAGCTCTCTCCTTTCAAGGACATGTTCAATGCTGGAATGAGTCATGGAGAAGCAGTGGAAGCCCAGCCTCTGGGCAGGACTGGGCCTTGCAACCTGTGCAGACACCCTATTTGTGTCAAATCACATATGAATGATTTCAGGTTCGGGCTAAGGCACTTCCTCCTCAGTGGCCCCTCCCTGCAGCTTAGCTTTCAGGGAAAATTATAATCTGTTGTGAAAACATGAATTATTAGAGAAAATATGAATTTCACTGTTTTTTTTTTTTGCACTCTAAAACCTCAAGTGGGGGTAAAAATAAGAATTTGACCTCCTCCTTAACTCTAGTTTTTTTTTTTTAAATATGTATATATTTTTTATTGTATTTTAGGTTTTGGGGTACATGTGAAGAACATGCAAGATTGTTGCATGGGTACACATATGGCAGTGTGATTTGCTGCCTTCCTCCCCCATCACCTATATCTGGCATTTCTCCCCATGCTCTCTCTCCCCCAACTCCCCACCCCCAACTGTCCCTCCCCTACTTCCCCCCGACAGACCCCACTGTGTGATGCTCCCTTTCCTGTGTCCATGTGTTCTCATCGTTCAGCACCCACCTATGAGTGAGAATATGCGGTGTTTCATTTTCTGTTCTTGTGTCAGTTTGCTGAGAATGATGGTTTCCAGGTTCATCCATGTTCCTACAAAGGACACGAACTCATCGTTTTTGATGGCTGCATAATATTCCATGGTGTATATGTGCCACATTTTCCCTGTCTTTTATAAGAAAATCTAAGCATAGCACAATTGTTTACTATAGCGTCATATAACTTTTGCCCCTAGCCTCTTCTCAGCACTTCCTTGGTCCATGTAAGTGTGAATGGAGTTGGCACCTCCTTGAAAATTACTTTTCTTTTTTCTAAATTGTTTTTAGCCTGAAGAAAATTCACACATAAAACAGTCAAGTTGAGAGAGAGTATTTTACTTTAGGTGCAAAACTGTTACTATGTTCTGCTAAGGATCTTAAAATCACAGAAAACATTCTTTTTTCATTAAGGCGCAATTCCTAAAAATATAATGTCTTAAAAATTTTGTTTGCCTGCAAAAATAATGTTGAGAGAAAACTAAATTTAATCTCACATAAACATAGTTCCTCAGAAATCATGTTTATTATTTTGTGCTTTTTATGGTATTTGCTGCAATCCATGCATTGTTATAACTCATTAATACTAAGTAGTAAATGAAACATATGCTTCCTATCGTATTACGTAAATATCTATAATTAGTGATTCCTCAGGTTTTATTTTATTGCACCGTCATGTGAGTTATCTACTCTCACAAAGAAAAGGATGAAAGCTATGCCTACTTAACCCTGGTTATTCCAATCTTTTATCTCTAAGTAGAAATTAGAAAATACAAATATTTGTATATATTTTTCAGTTTGTCTTGCTCATGCCAATTGATGATTACATTTTCCTTCCTTTCGCAACTCTGCTTGATCTGAAGCCTTTCTCTTAAATCTTACCTTTTTTTCTGACACTCCATGCCAAAAATCAGAACAGGTAATACCTAGATAAGACTTGGCTTTGGAAATCAACAGAAATAATGTCAGCAATTCAAGTTTGAGCTACTCTAGATATGACCAAATTCGGCAGTTCAAAAAAAGATAGGAGCATCCTCATTTCTGTAGTTCCCAGTACACGATTCATTAGCAGCCTAAACATATTCATCTCTGAGATGGATGAGCCCCATGCTACCTGCAGAGTGGCACTTGAGTAGAATTGGAGCTGATGAAGAAAACTTTGGGCAGATTCAGTGAGTTGACACCCATAAAGTTTCCATGGACTGCTATGCAGACTTGCTGTTGTTATTTATTTTGATAAGAACTCAACATGAGATCTACTCTCTTAAGAATTCTTGAAGCACACACTATAATAGTGTTAACTCTACGTGCAATGTGGTACGGCACATCTCTAGAAGTGATTCACTCTTCATAAAGGAAACTTTACACCTACTGTATAGCAATTCACCATTGTCCCCTCCTCTCAGCCCTTGGCAGCCACCATTCTACTCTCTGTTCTCTCAGTCTATTTTAGACTCTTCATATAAGTGAGATCAGGAAGTGTTTGTCCTTCAGTGTCTGATTTATTTCACTTAGCATAACATCTTGTTCATTCCTGTTGTTGCAAATGGCAGGATCTCCTTTTTAGAAACCAAATACTATACACAGTTCTTTTACTATATCCCTTGAAGCATGTATACAAATAAATAGTTTATATTGTAAATGCAATTCAAAATTAGAACACATGACATACATGTTTCACCAACAACTTGCTTCTGCACATACTGAGACATTAGATGAACTTGTGAGGATATTCTAAAGTTATTTCCCACAGAGGCATTTGTCATTGCTCAGAAGTTTATATTTCATGCAATAAATCAACAAACGAATGAGGTAATTATTATTTTACTGCATAGTTTACCATACTTGTTCCTAAACTGCTATTATTGAGACACATGAAAGAGTTTATTGGGATACATGGTTTACTGGTTATGATCAGGACTTACAATCCAAATTCTAAACTAAAACTTGTTTTGAGTATTTATCGTAGGCCAAGAAGAGACCCAAACTAGTAAGACTGCATCACAGACATTAAAATAATAACTTATAAAATATTATGTCCATTACACATATCTGAAGCAATGGAGGCTTCTGTCAAATGTATTCATTCCTTCTCAGGTGCATTGGCTTAAATATTTCAAAAATTTCCTACATAACAGCCAGTTTTGGCCAGGCGCCGTGGCTCAAGCCTGTAATCCCAGCACTTTGGGAGGCCAAGGCGGGCAGATCACGAGGTCAAGAGATCGAGACCATCCTGGCAAACATGGTGAAACCCCGTCTCTACTAAAAATACAAAAATTAGCTGGGCATGGTGGCATGCACCTGTAGTCCCAGCTACTCAGGAGGCTGAGGTAGGAGAATTGCTTGAACCCAGGAGGCGGAGGTTGCACTGAGCTGAGATTGCGCCACTGCACTCCAGCCTGGCACCTGGCAACAGAGTGAGACTCTGTCTCAAAAAAAGAAAAAAGCCAGTTTTAGAAGGTACATTCTTCAAAATTCATTAGACTGTGCTACAGGAAAGAATAAAATAGTTTGTAATTCCTATTCCCATCAATATTTAATCATGAAATTTTGGATCTAAGCTTGGATACGCAGTCTCTGATTTAATTACATTATATATTATCCTGGAACTTGGTCATTTAAAGACTAAAATTTTCCTGCAAAAATGGAAACTGCACAGCCACCTCAGTGTTTATTCTGTTGCAAATTTTGTCTAGAAACAGTTCTGTTACTCTCTTCTAAAGTATATAATATCAGCATGTATACTTAGTAGTGAAGGATATTCACCTATGTAAAGCCTTGGACCAACAATAACAAATTTGGCTTTATTGTTTATCTCTCTTTAAAGATTTTAGATATGGTATGTGTACAATCACATTTGGAAGTTTGCAGTCCAGATGTCTCATTGCTTTTTCGGGATAGCAATAATTAAGTTGCTGACCTCCTAATGATCAGGATCTATAGCTAATTTATAAAAATAACCACAAACTTCATTTTTCAACAGTACTGTGAAGTATATAGCCAAAAAGGCTTTCTGGTAAAAAATATTTAGATGTTATACAAATGACATGACACTTAGCTGAGCTTGCAAAAATGTTAAGACATGTATCAAGGTAGGTAAGAGTCTGTTTCCTTCTTTGTTTGTTTCTGTAATTTGATCTTGAGGTCCTTTTCTAGAGAGTGGCAATAAACCTCAGCCCTGCCCTGGTGGGGCTCAAGGAATTTGTTTATGGTTGTATATAGTGTGCCTTTCGCGGTACTTCTTAACTGCAGAAGATGGCCTAATGCTGAAGTGTGACCATGTGTGCCTCTCACAGGAAACTCATTTATATTGGCAGATTCCCTTGTGGCTCTTGTCTGACCTGTGTTCAGTTTATTCCTACCAAGATAGCCACTCTCTGGGAGAGCATGACCAGAAAATAAATTAGGTTTTGGTGTATTGGTCAGGTCAGACACAGGGGAAGCCACTCAAGAGAACACATGAAATAACAGAAGCAGAGGAATATTTATAGATCCCACAGAGCAGGGGTCAGCACACCTGGAAGGCCAGTGGAAAGCAGGAGCTGTCTGGGGCACACACACTGATCTATTGAGTGGGGAGCAAGAGAGAGGTGGGGGACTTGTGAGCTGAAGCTTTTATTGGCTCCCAGGGTGTTACCTTAGCAGGTTTCCCTTGCAACATGCTGATTGGTGTGTTTCAAGCAAGCAGGCATGAACTTTGTGGAGTCACACTGTAACTGAGAGATGGTCACTGCACCATATCCGTGCAGTCCACGTGGGACATGGGAGTCAGCAGGACAAGTCAAGTAGGTTGTAGTGAGCTGTCCCATAAGAAGGTGGTCACCAGGAGCTGGTTGTATAAGGTGGTCACCAGAAGTTGGTTGTATTACCTGGATTGACGTCCTTGAGGGGCAGAGAACTGGAAACTGTCAAGGGTGACTAAGCCCTGTGTCTGCTATGAGAAAGCCCCACTTACAGTCAACGCATAATGCCGAGGCAACATAAAAGAACAAGAATTCACTACAGAGATGGATACTAATATGAAACTAGACACCTGGATATCTTGATGATAAATGCCTTCTAAAATAAGAATTTTAGTTGTAATGGGCAAAAACACAGGGAAATGATCACCACATCCACATACAACTGGGACATTTTGAGGAGGCTATATCCTGCATGGAAAGGATCAGGTGGATATCAATCAATCAGCCAGCCAACCAATCAACCAGCCAAGCAAACAAACCACTGCTCCCTGTTTCTGGGAGCAGAATGGAAATTGCCTGCTCATGTTTCTGGTTTAATAGCTTAGACATAGAATTTTTAACTATTGGCCTATTCTAGAATAAGTCTTTAATTCAATTTTATATTAAATTTACAGTTTTTAAATTTCATGTAAAATTGTATTAAATAATTATTATAAAACAATGGAAAGGTTATCAGAGTATACATAATTTAAAAGAGATTTGTTGAGCTGGAGAATAGATTAAAAAATTTCTCAGAATGCGCCCAAAGGTATTAGGAGATGATACATTTGAAAAATAAAGGTTCAGATACATGGAGGCAAGGAATAGAAGTACAATTAACATTTACACAGATCTGCAGAAAGAGGAAAAAAGTTATGAGAATAAATCTTTGAAAACATAATGGGCTGGGTGCAGTGGCTCATGTCTGTAATCCCAGCACTTTGGGAGGCTGAGGCTGATGGATTGCCTGAGCTCAGGAGTCTGCAACCAGTCTGGGAAACAGTGAAACCCTGTGCCAGTTATGGTGACACGCGCCTGTAATCCTAGCTACTCTGGAAGCTGAGACAGGAGAATCACTTGAACCCAGGAGGCGGAGGTTGCAGTGGGCTGAGATCACCCCATTGCACTCCAGCCTGGGTGAAGGGCAAGACTCTGTCTCAAAAACAACAACAACAACAAAAATAACTCATAATGGTTTAGAAAGTTCTAAGATTGATGGGTTTACAGACACAGGAACCACAACATATTTCAGTAGAATAAATAGAAAATCCATGTGAAACTGAAAAACCGTAGCAGAAAATGAGAAAGAGTGAGGAAGACTATTTTTAAGGTAGAGAGAAAATTACAATAAATATGTGAGAGTGTGTGTATCGTGGAAATCAGAAGATAGCAGGAAAATATTCAGTTAATAAATGTGTAAGAAAATAATGTTTTAGAAATAAGGGCAGCAGATAGATGATTTCAATTTAAAAGTTAATTGAGAAAATTTATTTTCAAAATAATCTTAATAAAGAATTTCCAAAAACATATTATAAGAAGTAACAAACTTCCAGACAAAAGATTGAAATGTTGGAACCAATGAAAAATAATAAACGTGAGCAAACATAAAGAAATACTGCACGAGGTGAAGTGGTTCATGCTTGAAATTTCCACAGTTTGCTAGGCCTATATGAGATGATTGCTTGAAAGCAGGAGTTTGAGACCAGCATGAGAAACAAAGTGATACCTTGCATCTACAAAAATAAAATGAAATTTTAAAAAATTATCCAGTATACTAGGCCTTTCTTGCATTGCTATAAAGAAATATCTGAGACTGGGTAATTTATAAAGAGAAGAGGTTTAATTGGCTCTCAGCTCTTCAGGCTGTCCAGGAAGCAGGGTACTAGAACCTGCTTCTGGGGAGGCCTTAGAAGGCTCCCAATCATGGTGGAAGGTAAAGGGGGAGCAGGCATGTCACATGGTGAAAGCAAGAGTAAGAGGCAGGAGAAGGTGCCACACACTTTTAAAAGACCAGATGTCAAGAGAAAGCATTTACTATTGCAAGGAGAGCCTTAGGGGATGATGCTAAACCATTCCTGAGAAATTCATCCTCATGATCCAGTCACCTCCACCAGTCCCCCACCTCCAACAATGGGGATTACATTTCAACATGAGATCTGGATGAGGCAATTGGCCAGATAAGATCAACCAAGTGAAGTGTGCCTGTAGTCTCAGCTACTTGGGAGGCTGAGGGAGGAAGATCGCTTGAGCCAAGGAATTCAAGCTTGCAGTGAGCTATGAGCCACTGCTCACCAGCCTGGGTGATAGAGCAAGAGCCTATATCTAATTTAAAAAGAAAAAAAAAAAAGAAATAAAATAAAAATGAAACAAAAATAAAAAATAAATATTGATTTGGCTAGGTGTGGTGGCTCATGCCTGTAATCCCAGCAATTTGGGAGGCCGAGGCGGGTGGATCACCTGAGGTCAGGAGTTTGAGACCAGCCTGGCCTACATGGTGAAACCCTGTCCATACTAAAAGTACAAAAATTAGCTGGGCATGGTGGTATATCCCTGTAGTCCCAGCTGCTCAGTAGGCTGAGGCAGGAGAATTGCTTGAACCTGGGAGGCAGAGGTTGCAGTAAACAGAAATTGCGTCACTGCAGTCTCTGGCATTTCTCCCCATGTTATCTCTCCCCCAACTCCCCACCCCCCATTGTCCCTCCCTACTTCCCCCCAATAGACCTCAGTATGTGATGCTCCCCCTCCCTGTATGCATGTGTTCTCATCGTTCAACACCCACCTATGAGTAAGAACATGCAGTATTTGATTTTCTCTTCTTGTGTCAGTTTGCTGAGAATGGTGGTTTCCAGGTTCATCCATGTCCCTACAAAAGACACTAACTCATCATTTTTTATGGCTGCATAGTATTCTATGGTGTATATGTGCCACGTTTTCCCTGTCCAGTCTGTCATCGATGGGCATTTGGGTTGGTTCCAGGCCTTTGCTATTGTAAACAGTGCTGCAGTGAACATTCCTGTGCATGTGTCCTTATAATAGAACAATTTATAATCCTTTGGATATATATCCAGTAATGGGATTGCTGGGTCAAATGGAATTTCTATTTCTAGGTCCTTGAGGAATCGCCACACTATCTTCCACAATGGTTAAACTAATTTACACTCGCACCAACAGTGTAAAAGTGTTCCTGTTTCTCCACATCCTCTCCAGCATCTGTTGTCTCCAGATTTTTTAATGATCGCCATTCTAACTGGCATGAGGTGGTATCTCAATGTAGTTTTGATTTGCATTTCTCTAATGACCAGTGATGATGAGCATTTTTTGATATGTTTGTTGGCTTCACATATGTCTTCTTTTGAAAAGTGTCTGGTCATATCCTCCGCCCACTTTTGAATGGGCTAGTTTTTTTCTTGTAAATCTGTTTTAGTTCTTTGTAGATTCTGGATATTAGCCCTTTGTCAGATGGGTAGATTGCGAAACTTTTTTCCCATTCTGTTGGTTGCTGGTTCACTCTAATGATTGTTTCTTTTGCTATGCAGAAGCTCTGGAGTTTAATTAGATCCCATTTGTCTATTTTGGCTTTTGTTGCCAGTGCTTTTGGTGTTTTAGTCATGAAGTCCTTGCCTATGCCTATGTCCTGAATGGTGTTGCCTAGATTTTCTTCTAGGGTTTTTATGGTGTTAGGTCTTATGTTTAAGTCTTTAATCCATCTGGAGTTAATTTTAGTGTAAGGTGTCAGGAAGGGGTCCAGTTTCTGCTTTCTGCACATGGCTAGCCAGTTTTCCCAACACCATTTATTAAACAGGGGATCCTTTCCCCATTGCTTGTTTTTGTCAGGTTTGTCAAAGATCAGATGGTTGTAGATGTGTGGGGTTGCCTCTGAGGCCTCTGTTCTTTTCCATTGGTCTATATCTCTGTTTTGGTACCAGTACCATGCTGTTTTGATTACTGTAGCCTTGTAGTATAGTTTGAAGTCAGGTAGTGTGATGCCTCCAGCTTTGTTCTTTTTGCTTAGAATTGTCTTGGCTATGTGGGCTCTCTTTTGGTTCCATATGAAGTTTAAGGTGTTTTTCTCCAGTTCTGTGAAGAAGGTCATTGGTAGCTTGTTGGGGATAGCATTGAATCTATAAATTACTTTGGGCAGTATGTCCATTTTCACGATACTGATTCTTCCTAACCATGAGCATGGAATGTTTCTCCATCTGTTTGTATCCTCTCTTATTTCGTTGAGCAGTGCTTTGTAGTTCTCCTTGAAGAGGTCCTTTACATCCTTTGTTAGTTGTATTCCTAGGTATTTTATTCTCTTTGTAGCAATTGTGAATGGCAGTTTGTTCTTGATTTGGCTCTCTTTAAGTCTGCTATTGGTGTATAGGAATGCTTGTGATTTTTGCACATTGATTTTGTGTCCTGAGACTTTGCTGAAGTTGCTTATCAGTTTCAGGAGATTTTGGGCTGAGAGATGGGGTCTTCTAAATATACAACCATGTCGTCTGCAAATAGAGACAATTTGACTTTCTCCTTTCCTAATTGAATACCCTTTATTTCTTTTACTTGCCTGATTGCTCTGGCTAGAACTTCCAATACTATATTGAATAGGAGTGGTGAGAGAAGGCATCCTTGTCTAGTGCCAGATTTCAAAGGGAATGCTTCCAGTTTTTTCCCATTCAGTATGATATTGGCTGTGGGTTTGTCATAAATAGCTTTTATTACTTTGAGATACGTTCTGTCAATACCTAGTTTATTGAGAGTTTTTAGCATAAACGGCTGTTGAATTTTGTCAAAGGCCTTCTCTGCATCTATTGAGATAATCGTGGTTTTTGTCTTTGGTTCTGTTTATGTGGTGAATTACGTTTATAGACTTGCATATGTTGAACCAGCTTTGTGTCCCTGGGATGAAGCCTACTTGATCATGATGGATAAGCTTTCTGATGTGCTGTTGCAATCGATTTGCCAGTATTTTATTGAAGATTTTTGCAACTATGTTCATCATGGATATTGGCCTGAGGTTTTTGTTTCTTGTTGAGTCTCTGCCGGGTTTTGGTATCAGAATGATATTGGTCTCATGAAATGATTTGAGAAGGATTCCGTCTTTTTGTATTGTTTGGAATAATTTCAGAAGGAGTGGTACCAGCTCCTTGTTGTATGCCTGGTAGAATTCGGCTGTGAACACCATCTGGACCTGGGCTTTTTTTGGTTGGTAGGCTATTATTTTTATTTTTTTTTAAGATGGAGTCTCACTCTGTCACCAGGCTGGAGTGCAGTGGCAGGATCTCGGCTCACTGCAACCTCCGCCTCCTGGGTTCAAGCTAGTCTCCTGCCTCAGCCTCCAGAGTAGCTGGGACTACAGGCATGCACCACCACACCCAACTAATTTTTGTATTTTTAGTAGAGACGGAGTGTCATCATATTGGCCAAGATGGTCTCTCTCACTTGACCTCGTGATCTGCCTGTCTTTAATAAGATCTACCCTCCCTTGCCAGTAAAAACCCTCAGCAGACTAGGCATCAAAGGAATGTACCTCAAAATAGTAAGAGGCATCTATGACAAACCCACAGCCAATATCATACTGAACAGGTAAATGCTGGAACCATTCCCCTTGAGAACTGAAACAAGACAAGGTCGTCCACTTTTACCACTTCAATTCAGCATAGTACTGGAAGTCCTAACCAGAGTAATCAGGCAAGAGAAACAAATAATAAGAGACATCCAAATGGGAAAAGAAGTCAAACTATCTCTCTTTGCTGAGGACAGGGTTCTCAAATATAGAAAACCAAAGAGTAGTCAAAAGACTCCTGAACCTGATAAGTGAATTCAGTAAAATTTTAGCATACAAAATCAATTCAGTAGCATTTTTATATTTCAGTATATTTTTGTATACCTAAGAATCAAATCAAGATCACAATCCTATGTACAGCAGCCACAAATAAAATGAAATAACTAGAAATTCATCTAATTAAGAAAGTAAAAGATCTCTACAAGGAAAACTACAAAACACTGCTGAAAGAAATCAGAGATGACACAAATGAATGGAAAAAAAAAGTATCCCAAGCTTATAGATTGGAAGAATCAACATTATTAAAATCACATCCTGCCCCACATAATGTACAGATTAAATGCTATCCTTTTCAAAATAAAATAATTCATGGAATTAGAAAAATCCATTTTAAAATTCATTTGGAACCAAACTAGAGCCCAAGTAGCCAAAGCAATCCTAAGAAAAAGGAACAGAGCCAGAAGTATCCTAGTACCCAAATTCAAACTATACCATTAGGCTACAGTAACCAATACAGCATGGTATTGGTACAACAACAGACACATAGACCAGTGAAACAGAATAGAGAACCCAGAAATAAACCTCTATACTTATAAGCATCTGATATTTGACAAAATCAACAAAAATAAGCAATGAAGAAAGGACTCCCTGTTTAATAAATGGTGCTGGGATAACTGGCTAGCCACATGCAGAAGAATAAAACTGGAACTCTATCTCCCACCATATGTGAAAGTTAATTCAAGATGGATTAAATATTTAAAGGTGAGACAAACAATAAAAATTCTAGAAGAAAGCCTAGGAAATACTCTCTTCAACATAGGATTTGGCAAATAATTTATGGCTAAGTTTCCAAAAGCAGTTGTGACAAAACCAAAACTTGACAAGTGTGATCTAATTAAAGATCTGCACAGTAAAATAAGTTACCAACAAAATAAGTAGCATACAGCATGAAAAACAATTTTGCAAACTATACAACTGACAAAGGTCTAATATCCAGAATCTACAGGGAACATAAACAAATCAACAAACAAAAGCCAAAAAATCACATTAAAAAATATGCAAAAAACATAAACAAACACTTCTCCAAAGAAGACATACAAATGACCAACAAACATACGAAAAAATGCTCAACATTGCTAATTATCACGGAAATTAAAATCAAAACCACATACCAGTCAGAAATGGTGGTTATTGAAAAGTCAATAAATAACAGATGCTAGTGAGGCCGCAGAAAAAAGAGATCACTTATGCACTGATGGTGAGAATTCAAACTAGTTCAGCCACTGTCAAAAGCAGTTTGGATATTTCTCAAAGATCTTAAAATTACCATTTGACCCAGTAATCCCACTTACTGGATACATACCTAATGGAAAATGATTTGTTCTATGAAAGAAACACATATACCCAGATGTTCATGGCTGCACTATTACTGTAGCAAAGACATGGAATCAACCTAGGTGTCCATCAACAGTGGGTTGTATAAATAAAATGTGGTATATATACACGATGGACTGCTATGCAGCCATTAAAAAGGACACAATCATGCCCTTTGCCGCAACATGGATCCATGGAGCCAGAGGCCATTATTCTAAGCAAACTAATACAGTAATAGAAAACCAGATACCACATATTCTCACTTTTAAGTGGAAGCAAAACACTGAATACATGTGAAAGTAAAGATAGGAACAGTAGACACTGGGGACAACTTGGCAGGGGCAGAGCATGGGCTAAGAATCACTTGTTGGGTACCTTGCTTACTCCTTGTGAGGTGAGATTGTTGGGACACCAACTCTCAGTGTCACACAATTTGCCCATGCAACAAACCTGCATGAGTACCCTTTAATCTAGAATGAAAGTTGAAATACAAGTAAAATAAATATCAATCAATAAATGAAAAAAGTGAAACACAATAATGAGATAAATTCCAGTGTATTAGCAATAATCAGAAATATAAGTGGACTAAATACCAAGTAAAAAGATTGGATAAAAGGGTATATTTGTAGAAAAGCTTAAAACCAATGGGTAAAAATAAAGTAAAAATATAAAAATATGTCAGAATAAAATTAACAGAAAGATTCATATGCATACAAATTTGGGACAAAATATTTTTTGCTAAAAATTGTTATTATAGAAACATGAAGCTGTGTCTATTTTGTTATCAGACAAATGAAATAGAAGAGAGAATTCAGAAATAGGAGACCCCAGTAGTACAAAATCCTAATATTTGAAAAATGTTGATTTATATCCATGTGGTAGAAAAAGTAGACTATTCAATAGATTTGCAAGACTAATTCATTATTTCTATAAAAATCTGAAATCAGCTTATTTCACAACAAAAAAATCAATAAAATCTGTATTAAAGTATTATTTATGAAAAAATATATCTTTAGATATTTGTGATGTTTAGAGTCATGTGTTAGCTAGTCTATATGACCAAATGATGTAATCAAACATTAATCTAGATGTTGCCCTGAGGATACTTTGTAAGTGTGGTTAACATCCACAGTCAGTTGACATACTTAAAAATCAATGATCCTATATACCTTTTTGGTTCTGTTTTTCTGGTGAGTGCTGACTGATACAATTCTAACAGATCATAGTTTTATGACCCCCTTGTAAGGATGTATTCATATAGAAGACACAGAAAGTGTTACTCTAGGCAGCCATTTCTTTATTTGAAGCCTCTAGAACACACTCGCTTCTAAGAGAGAAGCGTGATAATATTAAATTGGACATATCGTCCAGCCCATTTATGGGAAACTGAAGAGCAGGGACATTGAGAGGTAGTGGGTGGTCTAACTTGTTGGGAAGAGCAAGGATGGTAAGTGGTTTGTGATAAATATTTTAGCACAATACTTTCTACTCTAATGTAACTTTCTTTCCACAATTCATAGTAGGTTTTTAGTTTTCAGAATTATGTCCTTTGGTGGCTATTGTTACAGGAATGTTGTGGTATTACTATTTTGGAGAACACAACTTTGTCTGTCAATTTGCCATCTTCAGATAATTACAAGATTGAGTAAAAGGGAGAGTAATTGTCATTTACTGAGGCCCTACCATGTGCCTGGTATATGTTATCACATTTCCCAATACTTTCAGAGTAACCATTGTCCCCAGTTTCCCATTCATTGGTATTGCCAATTCAAAAGCAAAACACAACTATGACAAATGATAACATGTATAGGAAATGCGATATGCAGACCTCAGATTTAAGATTAGGGAAATAAAGTTGAGAATACACACACACACACACACACACACACACACACACACACACACATTACTTCTAATCATTTAACTTAAATTTAAATACTTGTAAATGGTTGGTAATTGTGTTATCAAGAGTTTGTTTTCTCTGAAAAAATTAATATCATAGAATATCAAGAATATTTTACTTTGGAGACAATCATCTCAGTTTGTTCCTGATTTTAGCTGTTTAAAGATGTTGGTTCTCTTTTTTTTCTCCGTGAAAGCTGCTTAAGTGTTGAATTAGAAATCAGTCATGGCAGTTTGAAGTAATTTTACTATAGATTCTATGAGAAAAATGAAGTTGTTTCTGTTTAAGTGTATCAAATACAAGTGGCATATATGATATATCCAAAGGATAATTTACATTTTCTCCTAATTTGATGCAATAGGCACACAGGAGCACTCACTAATTCACAGATAGAATGTATTACAAAAGATTGCTTTAGTAAACTGAGTATGTGGAGTTGATTGAAGCCATTTCCCCCTAGAGATACATTTTAAAATGATGCTTTATTTCTATATGAAGCATAAAATTTTAAAAATGATCTATTGTGGGACTGAGACATAATACAAAAGAAAATGTGAAACTTTATTTAAGATCATTCCATCATAATCTGAACAATTCGCTTACTTCATTTTATTTGGGAATTGCAATGTATTTATGTGGACTAGCTTCCCAGGGGCCAACCACGTAGTCCACGTGCACCAGTACAGTGTGGATCTTCAGAGAGGAACACGCATGTGCAAGTGTTTGGAATTGCTAACTTCACCCATCTTATCCTGGTAATAGTGTATGACTATAGATTCTCTTCTTGGCTCACTTTTTCTGGCTCAGTTTTCTCTACCTGATAGTTATATTTATTTAGATTTCTTCTATATGAATTATTTCCTGCAGGAAACTGTTTATCGCCCTGTTTAAGAGGCAGTGAATCCAGATGATAAGTGTCCAATAAGACGCAGCTATGATTTTGCCCCTAATCTGTTTCTCAGTGAGAGGAAAGAATTGTCTTGAGAGGATAGAAGTAGTAGCACACAGCGAGGGAGGGCTGAGTCCTGAAAGGCAGAAGCCGGAAGAGTCCGTTTCACCATTGCTGGGTTTCCCAGGCAGAAATAAGGTGAGGATGCACGGAGCAGGGTGAAGCCTTAAATGGAGGAAGATCCTGGAGTCACGTGATTGCTCAATAAGTCTTGGTCTTTCTCCATCTGAGAGTGGCTAGAAGGCTATTTAAGTGCCTGATTGTTACAGAAAAATTGTGACCTGACAGAAAATCCATTCACAGGCAGAGAGAACACTATCAACAGAACAACTTTAAAGAGAACTGGTAGGGAAGACTGAAAGCATTCTCTGCAGGGGGTGTAATCCAGCTCATTTATTCAATGTAGCTTTACTCTGATTTCTTAGAGTTTAAGGAGCTAAAAAGCAAGACCCTCTAGTGATGCTTCCATTGTGCCTTCTTTCTGGCCTCTTGGATTCAATCGGGGCGTCTGTGGACTGATTTTATTTAAGGCACTGTTCTTGACTTGCTTCTTTTGCCAACATCCCTCTGTTTTCTATCTTCAGCAAACATTTTTTACGTCTCATTAAGGAATTCATCATCTCCCACCTAAACCATTGTAAAAGTCACGTTTGTGGATATTTTGTGATATGAGATATCCATACAATTTACCTTCCCTGGTAAGGTTAAAATTCTCTTCTCAAGAGTTAATCATAGTTGAGCCATCCCTGAAAGGTAATCACTCTAAATTTAAAAAAATCAAAATAATATAAAGCCAAATAAGAGATCACTGATACTATTTTCCAACTGTATACAGTATCTTCTTGTTGAGCATTAGGGCCCTTCTAAGCTTGCCCTAACTATTCGTTCTTAGATATTTACATGGGTAGTATCTTCTATATTATAGCCAGGCAATAGCTCTAAACTTTCCTCAAAATATTACGTGATTTTCTCTGCTGGGAGAAAATTCAAGGAAGCTGAATTACAGACATTCAGTTAGCTGGACAACTGCAGCTCAGTCACTGTCTAGCTGAGCTTCCTACTCTTACACCTGCTTAATGTTTCTTCACTCTTTACAGATGGATAGAAATGGCAAATTTTAAGTGTTTATATATGGGTTAAATGAGATAATATAATCAGAGATTTAAACATAATATTTGTTAAATAAGAAACATGTAGTAATTACCTTATGAAACTCATACACACAGCTCCCTCTTTCTGGAAAAATGGCTAAATCTCAGCTCTAACATCTTGGGCTTCGGCTTCAATATTATCTCTCTAAATTAAATTTCATTCTTTTATTCAAATGAGGATTTTAACACATGGCAAATTTATGTTTTACCACAATTAGAAAAGGACATTTTACAATTCAGACTTGAGAGTGAATTTTTCATTGGCATGAATAATCTATTTAGATTCATGTTTTCATAATGCCTGGCACAATGTGAAATCTTAATAAATTGAATTATCAAAAACTAAAATTAATTTGACAGATGCTCTAGGAGAATTCTAAAAGGTGCACAGCACTCTTCAAAATACAACTTGAGAGATGTTTGCACTTTTAGAGTCACTATGCTGTCCTAGTGTCCCCTGGGACCTCCTCCTGCAGTAGCTTTGGTCTGACCACTGGGCTACCCCACTCATGGCTCAGCCTCCTCCTCCTAGCATCTCCCTCCAGACTCCCCTTGGAAGAAACCTCCCGATAATTAGCATCATGAAGAGTATAACCAGTAACTGCAGGGATACAGTTCAGATGAGAAGGAAAGTGGTAATGATTCGTTGAAACATAAAAGAAGAAAATCATTCCTACACTGCTTTTGTCCTTCACCTGACCTTGCCCTCACTCTCCCTTCTCACTCACACTTCCTCTCCTCCTCATTCACCTCCTTTCACCTCCTTCTCGTTCTTCCCACTGACTTCACTTCCTTCAAATGTTCTATGCAGCTCTGACTTCAATCACATTCCTCTGCTTTTATTATGAAATACAGTTCTATGTCCTTCTACTGATATTAAATTACTGTATTTATATTATTATGTCATTTGAGTTAATGAAGTACTCTGTACTATGCATCTGTTAGTTCATCCAGAAAGACAGTGGGATAGTGCAAGTATATTGCACAGGGGATTTGGGGTCATTTTGTGCTGTTTTGTCTTGTTTGGGCTGGACTTCAAGTACTGAAGATTGAGTTAGTCATACTGTTCAATTCACGGCCAAATGAAGGGCTGGACTGATCCTCACTTTCACTAATATGAAGGTTCCTCTATGATCACATTTCTGCTAAAGTATTAGCCATAGCCACCTATGAGTTTAATCAATTATAAATAATAGTAATGTGATATTTTATATGTATAATTTGTATTTGGTCTCTTTGCTGACAGATGTAAGCATCTTTTTGTCAGTTAGCTTGTATGGCTCCTTCTGCTATTCATTGCACCTGTATACCCTCAGCCTATTTTCCTGTGGAAGCAACTGTCTGTCTCTTCATGGCATGCAGGATTTCAGATTAATTTCTTCTTCATTTTAGACATAAGAAATCATTTTCTCAATCTGCTCATTTGCCTATTAACTTTTGGTGATGGTGCCCTTTTCTAGAGATAATTTATTGCTTTTATATAGTCATATCAATGCAATTTTATCTCAAGGTTTATGCTTTAGATGTTTCACTTAAAATATATTGCTTATGGAAATTCAGGAAAATATTCTACATTTTTTATATTAAGAACATAAATCTGTATTTTACACATTATATTTTAGTCTATTTATGTTTCGATTTTTTATTTGTATCTTTACTTTTTTATTCATATTGAAACTGAAGTGCAGTTTCCCCAACATCATGTTAAGTCATTTTTCACCATTTGCTTACGGTACTCTTTATTGTATATTTAATTTCCATACATACATTGATGTTTCCCTGAGCTCTTTATTTAACTCCATTAGTCTGTTTATCATCTTATGGATACTGTAATGTATTCAAATGTAAAATAAACAGTTTAGAGGATGGATAAGAATCAATTATACTTTCCATCTTTCAAAACAATATAAAGACATCTGTAAATTGGACAATAGATCAGACATTGACTCCACAATGGACAGGGATCTCAAGAATCCATGATAGGTAAGAATATTTCTTACACTATCCTGAAGCCCATACATAATGACCACAGAGTTTTTTATCAGATGACTGACAAAAGGAAGAGAGACAGTGACTTACTAGAAATATGTTTATGAGCCACATTAATATTTTTAAATAATATGTTATATGGAAAATATATAGTTATAGAGTCTGGTACTTAGGTAATTTGCCAACACAATTACCAGTTTGTCTAATAAAAATCACACTATTTTGAAGTATTTTATCATGTGCTTAAAAATCAGATATTCTTGGGACGCCAAGGCAGATGGATCACCTGAGGTCAGGAGTTCAATAGCAGCCTGGCCAACATGACTAAACCCCATCGCTACTAAAAATAAAAAAATTAGCACCTGTAATCCCAGCTACTCAGGAGACTGAGGCAGGAGAATTGCTTTAACTCAGCAGGCCAAGGTTGTAGTGAGCTGAGATCGTGCCGTTGCACTCCAGCTGGGTGACAAGAGTGAAACTCCATCTCAAAAAAAAAAAAAAAAAATCAGATATTCAAAATACAACTAATATTGTCTCTAATTAGTAATAACATATTTATTGTTATATTCTTTGGCTGAATTTTATGTCTTTTAAGTTTTTTATAAAATAAATATTTTTACAAACAGAAGAATTATATTTTTGAATGGTACCTGGATTCAGGATTTTTGTTTGTTTGTTTCTAAATGTGAAACACCATTATGTCAGAGGCAACCCTGCTGAGGCACTTGTACATGCGCCCTACACAGGCTTTAAAAGGTCAGAAAAAATTGTGATTGCTTGCAGACTGCTTTGACGTTTTTCAACAAGTTCACAAATAAAAATATGCATCTAACCTTGTGTCCTTTCACTGTTACCTCTTTTCTCATTCTCACTTACCCAATAACACTTTTTTGTTACTCGTTTTTGGCTCTTATTTCTCCCTCTAAGCACCATTTTCCCCTGAATTTAGGATCCACAACAGCAGTTTACTCTGTGTCTCTTACCATAGTTCTGTCTCTTTTCTTGATCACTCTTTTTCTGGTAGGTTTTCTTAGACTCAAGTGGAAAGGGGCCAACATCCTGTTGAAGGAAGCAATAGAGATATTGTTACAGCTCATCCAAAATGTAAAAAAGAGAAGGGTACAATTTGGACAAAAAAACAATTGGTCCTACTCTTGAAAATTTACTCTAGGTTGAACTACAAACAGCAGTTCACTATTATGAAGTGAACAGGGCTGTGGAGGCAGTGAGGAAAGGAGAGAGAGAGGGAGAATATAATTAAGCAGAGATGAGGCCAGTCCCTCAGGAATAACCCTTGAGTATAAACTTCCTACAATGTCTTTCTGTAATCTTCTAATTTGAAGGATGACATGACCCAATATACAATCTTTGGCTCATAAGTTTATTCCCGGCGTCCTTCTGGAAATGTTGCTAATTTTCATCATGCTTTGATTTTTTTTTTGCTATGAAAAAGAAATCTTATACCATCCTGATTTCACTTCATTGTAAATAAGGCGATATATTTCTTTTGCCACGAAACCTAGATTAGACAAGATTTACATGGACATTTTCTAATTTTCTAGGCTTTAAGATTCTGATGTGAGCTGTTATTTTACATTTGCAAATGTTCAAATCTAATATTCGATTTTTTGTTGGAGTATTTTGTCATCACTTTCTTCTGCTTTACCGTTCATATTTTGGGAAGTATTCTCATTGGCTGAATAATTTATTCTTCATTTTCCACCTCACTTTAAGGTAGCTTACACAAATATCTGTCATTTCATAGGTGTTTTAACATTTATTTTAACCCTTTTTTTTTATTTTTATTTTTTTGCGTTTTAGGTTTTGAGGTACACGTGAAGAATATGCAAGATTGTTGCATAGGTACATACATGGCAATGTGGTTTGCTGCCTTCCTCCCCATGACCTATATTTGGCATTTCTCCCCATGTTAACCCTCCCCAACTCCCTACCCCCCGCTGTGCCTCCCTTAGTTCCCCCCCCCCCCAACAGACCCCAGTGTGTGATGCTTCCCTCCCTGTGTCCATGTGTTCTCATTGTTCAACACCTGCCTATAAGTGAGAACATGTGGTGTTTGATTTTCTGTTCTTGTGTCAGTTTGCTGAGAATGATGGTTTCCAGGTTCATCCGTGTCCCTACAAAGGACACTAACTCATCATTTTTTATGGCTGCATAGTATTCCATGGTGTATATGTGCCACATTTTCCCTGTCCAGTCTATCATCAATGGGCATTTGGGTTGGTTCCAAGTGTTTGCTATTGTAAACAGTGCTGCAGTGAACATTCGTGTGCATGTGTCCTTATAATAGAACGATTTATAATCCTTTGGATATATACCCAGTAATGGGATTGCTGGATCAAATGGAATTTCTATTTCTAGGTCCTTGAGGAATCGCCACACTGTCTTCCACGGTGGTTGAACTAATTTACACTCCCACCAACAGTGTAAAAGTGTTCCTTCTATTTCTCCACATCCTCTCCAGCATCTGTTGTCTCCAGATTGTTTAATGATCGCCATTCTAACTGGCATAAGATGAAATCTCAGTGTAGTTTTGATTTGCATCTCTCTAATGACCAGTGATGATGAGCATTTTTTCGTATGTTTGCTGGTCTCATATATGTCTTCTTTTGTAAAGTATCTGTTCATATCCTTTGCTCACTTTTGAATCGGCTTATTTTTTCTTGTGAATCTGTTTTAGTACATTCTTAGATGTTACTTGACCAGAAATCACAGATATTTCTACGGCAGTAGTGAGGTCCTTGGGGAGAGTAGATTTTTTTTTTTATCGCACAGTTGGGGGGGGAGGGGGGGGGAGGCGCCCCGGGCCCCCCCCCCCCCCCCCCCCCCCCCCCCCCCCCCCCCCCCCCTCCCCCCCCCCCCCCTTTTTTTTTTTTTTTTGAGTAGTAGATTTTATATTTAAAAAGCGCCCATTCTTTTGGTCCAAGAAGAGCAATGGGAAGGCTATGGTATGTCCAATGATACCAAGATGCTTTTGTTTCTCTGTGATTTATGTGATTTTATTTTTTAGACGGAGTGTTGCTCTGTGCTCAGGCTGGAGTGCAGAGGCACGATCTGGTCACTGCAACCTTCGCCTCCTGGGTTCAAGCAATTCTCCCACTTCAGCCTCCTAAGTAGCTGGGATTACAGGCATATGCCACCATCCCTGGCTAATTTTTGTATTTTTAGTAGAGACAGGGTTTCACCATGTTGGCCAGGCTGGTCTTGAACTCCTGATCTCAAGTGATCTGCCTGCATCTGTCTCCCAAAGTGCTGGAATTACAGGCATGAGCCACCAGCTTGGCCTTTTTCTGTGTGATTCTTAAGTTTCATCATTTCCTTTCTTCTCTCTCTTCATCCCAACACCCCAAGGGCCACCATACCATTCAAGCCACTGCTTCTTACCTAGAATCAATGTTCTCTCAGGACTGCCCATTCACCCTGTGTACTTCTGAGCCCCTTCCATTTTGCTTGTTAGTAGTGAGTGCTCTGATCTTCCATGTCTCAGCTCTTCTCTCAGTATATCCCATTTAGGGTGGGACCTGTTCTTTGTTGCATGATTTTATTTATTTCCATTACCATGAAGAAACAGCTGCATTTTTTTTTTTCCTGTATATTCTTTGCCTGACTTTCCACTCTTGTGCGCCACATGGAGCTGGCCTTGCTTGCCTGAGTGTTTTCACACTGAGGTGTAATTGAAGTTTGGAGTACTCTTGTCTCCTACGCATGTCTCCTCATGGATTTAGAAAGGTTTAATATTTGAGCTATATAATTTTGGGAAATGTCTATAGAGACAGGTACTTTTTTCAGTTTTCAGTTTCTTGTGGGAATCTCAAGTTCTTTCGAAGTTCTTCTATGCTGAATATCAGAAGATGAAAGAATTTTCTTGTCAAATGAGCATTCTGCAATGTAAGTGATATACATAGTGTCAGAATGGGTTTTCCTATCGCGCAGGTATTCAGGGAGGGTACTTGGAACACCTGACATTGTTCAAGCTTAGTGTTTCCACAGGAAACATTTGGGGGAAACTGATTTCCAAATGCAAATTCACATACTTCAATATCACATCTTTGTAAGTTGTAAAATGCAAGCAAACAAAAACATTCCTTTGAAAGTGTGTAACTTGTAACCTAAAAAAGCAGTCAGTTGCTTCTAGCCACTGGTAGAAGTGTTAAACACTACCTGGTGCACTGGTTCTTGAACTTCACTGTATATGGGAATCCAAACAATGGAGGAAATTATGAAAAATGTTTATTTCCCCACCAGACCTGCAGAAATTCTGAGACAGCAGGTATCTGGGTTGAGCCCCAGGGTTCTTAACTTTTTATAATTGAAATCACGATGAGATCACTGGTTATTCTAGTTGAGAAATACTGTCCCGTGCCTTTTGTATTATGTTGTTCCTCACATCTGCTTGACCTTCCCCTCCCTGCACTAGGTTGTTAAAATTACGGAATATACTTTATTACTTTAAACAGTAGTTATCCATTCTTTTGGATTTACTTTCCCTGAAGGGATGTCTATTTTGTTCCTCAAGATATTCCTAGTGCACAGCACACTTATTTGTACATTGTAGGCAGTCGATATGTATTTATTGAACGTGTAAATAATTGAAAATGACAAAAGCAACCATGCTGTAGGTAATCATATTTAGATTTTTAAAATTCAGATTGAGTGATTGATATTTTAATGTAATATATAGAGTACATTTATCTATTTTAATGTGTATTTCTTAAGCTATCAATTCAAGGCAGTTACACTGTCAAACTGCCTATAGGTAGCAACAAAAGAGACATTAAATGTAGAAATAATTATTTTAAGAAGTTTTTTTGTAAATAATTTAAACTCTCTTCCTCACGCACACCACCTCACTTGCTGGCGCACTCAGCATCAGTGGAGGCTTTGTCCTTGGCAACTTGACACTACTCAAAAGGGAGCTGCCTGTTGAATAAAATAAGTTTAGGTTAATCTTCCAGGGTTTTGCCCTGGTTTAAACTACAATATTGAAATTAATATTCACAATCTCTAGTCTCCTGCTCTAACCTTTTATTTGCCTGCTTGATTTCTTCATTTTGAAATTGGCATATAATAATTGTACATATGTATGAGGTCCCTAGTGATGTTTTGATTCATATAATGTAAAGTGATCAGATCAGGATAATTAGCATATTCATCATCTCAGACATTTAATATTTCTTTCTCTTGGGAACATTAAATATCCTCCTTCTAGTTATGCAAAACTTTATGTTATTGTTAACTACAGTCATTCTGCAGTGCTATGGAAAACTAGAACTTATCTCACCTGACTTACTGTTATTTCCTTTGCTGTTGTAGGTGCTGTCCCTCAAGTCCTATATTCAATGACTCTTAAATATCCTTTTCACTTAATTTATTGGCAACAATCTTTATTTCCAGTAAACAAGTACTGATTAGTACTGAATCTCAAGATTCAAAAAATGATTCGAATTATTCTTTCATTGTGAATTGCTGCAAGTTAATCTAAACATTTATATTTGCCACATCCATTTCTGATCGTTCGTAACGTTTAGAAACTTTACTGAATATGTTACAGACATTACCACATCTGTTCCTCAACGCAGTTGTGCAGCAAATATGGAACCACCTGTAGTACGTAGATGAGGTCATTGAAATTCAGGCGGCACTTGCATTAAGAGTCTGCAAACTGGCATTTGTATTTTCATTAGCTACTGAACTTGTAAATTGTTCCTCTAAAAGTTAGATTACACAATGGAGAGCACATTTGGCTCAGAAGTACTAAGTTTCAGGTAAGAGTCAGAACTATCTTCCTTTTCTTTATTTCTTTATTACCTAAGAAGTTTATGGCTGGGCCTTTCCCAGTTTAAGTCTTGAATCTTATCTCAGTGTTCGCTGGGTGATGGACTGTGTATCTAGGGCTCAGGGATCTTTTTTGTATTCATAATTTAATCTCCTGGAGCCTCATCTGCCTGGGAATACGTATGCCAAGACGGCAGTTCTTATCAGTTTTCCTTACCTAGGATTTAATTAGAGTTCATTGTTCCTTATCCTCTTCTGACTTTAGTTATCAGATCCCTTTCTCAATTCCAGGTTCTGCCAAAACAGAAGCAAGTAAACAAGTCAAAGCAAAAATTCACAGGATCCCTCACATTCTGGTTCCAGTGCATTGCATATACAAAAAATAAAAATAAAAATGCTTAGCCCATGATACATTTTGATTAGAAAGTCAGCTGTGTATCCAGGCCTCAGGGATCTTTTTTGTATTCGTAATTTAATCTGGTGGGGGAGATCAACATTTTTCATAATTTCCTCAATTGTTTAGATTCCTATATACAGTGAAGTCAAGAACCAGTGCACCAGGTGGTGTTTAACACTTCTACCAGTGGCTAGAAGCAACTGACTGCTTTTTTACGTTACAAGTTACACACTTTCAAAGGAATATTTTTGTTTGCTTATGTTTATTAAATGGTATCTACTCCCCAATTTTTTAGCATTTCAAAAATCATGGAAACCTAAGTTCTCCTGTTGCTAAAAAATTAATTAGTATATTCTCTTCCTTCCCATTCAGAAATATGGCTTGATTGAAATCTGAAATTGATTAATTGGTCTTTCTTTCCCTGTTTCTCTGCTGCATCTGTTCCCCTTCCTCTCAGCCCTGATCAGTGAACACAAATAATATACATGCATTCCCCACAGTGGCCATGCCATTAATATGTGTGTATAAATAGCTCATGCTTCCTTGTAACTCAGTTTCACAAAAACTTTGCTTAGGTGCTTCTGAGTCTTCAAGGCATAGGTTTAGACCAAGTGAGTGTTTAGAAATGAAGGAAGAGCAGGATAGCTCTGTTGCTACTATTGGTGATATATGTGATGTGTAAATCACAGTCACTGCTTGATATGGTTTGGCTGTGTCCCCACCCAAATTTCATCTTGAATTGTAATTCCCATAATCCTATATTTTGTGTGAGGGACCAGGTAGAGATAATGGAACAATGGAGGAGGTCTCCCCCACCCTGTTCTTGTGATAGTAAGTTAGTTCTCATGAGATCCGATACTTTTATAAGGGGCTTCACCCTTTGGTCAGCAATCATTCTTCCCCTTGCTGCCACCATGTGAAGAAAGATATATTTACTTCCCCTTCTACTATGATTGTAAGTTTCCTCAGGCCTCCTCAGCCATGATGAACTGTGAGTCAATTAAATCTCTTTTTAAAATAAATTGCCCCAGTCTTGGAAATGTCCTTATTATCAGCATGAGAATGGACTAATACACTACATTAGTACCAGAAGTGGGGTGCAGTTGTAAAGATACCCAAAAATATGGAAGCTACTTTGGACCTGGGTAACAGGAAGAAGTTGGAACAGTTTGGAGGGCTCAGAAGAAGATAGGAAGATATGGGAAAGTTTGGGACTTCCTAGAGACTTGTTGAATGGCTTTGACCATAATATGGATGGTGATATGGACAATGAAGTCTAGGCTGAGGTGGTCTCAGATGGAGATGAGAAACTTACTGGGAATTGAACTAAAGGTGACTCTTAGTATGTTTTAGCAAAGAGACTGGTGGCATTTTGCCTCTGCCCTAGAGATATGTGGAACTTTGAACTTGAGAGAGATGATTTAGGGTATCTTAAGGAAGAAATTTCTAAAAGACAAAGTGTTCAAGAGTTGACTTTGGTGTTGTTAAAAGCATTCAGTTTTATGTATTCACAAAGTTTTGGTTTGGAATTGGAACTCATGTTTAAAAGGGAAACAGAGAACAAAAGTTTGGAAAATGTGCAGCCTGATGATGTGATAGAAAAAAAAAAAAAAAAAAACACAAGACAAGAAACCCAGGCCAAGTTTTCAAGCAGGAATATGAAAGGGGTGATTAACAAATTATGAGCTGACCGATTTGACTAACTCATAAAAGTGAGGATTGCTTAATGTGGCTGGATGCACATGAGGTATGGTCACAAACCAGTTTAAGGTCAGGAGTGACAAGGACAATATAGAGCCTGTGCTTATCAAGTAATAGCAAATTGTCAGTTATGCCTTTGGTGGCCAGAACAGAAAGAGATTGGCCACAGTGGGATTTTCATGAAGCTCTTCTACAAATGCTATCTGTTGGGTTTGTTCAAGCCTGACCTCAAACAAGGTCACAGATGTGGAAATGAGGGCACCTGTGTAAGGGGGCGCTACTGGAGTGTTCATGCCCCACCCTAACACTGTACACAACACATTGTGCACTCTCCACAAGAACAGTGACATCTTTGAAGAACACTTATCCATTTTTTGAATATATTGATTTTCCTTCAGAATCATAGTTAGGAAAATGTGTGCAGTCCAAATCTTGAGATCTAAAGACTAGAAGAGTTAAGTGCAAATTGTACTAACACAGTATATTTTGCCATAAAATTTACCACAAAAAGAGCATTCTACACTCTTCATATCATGTGGATCATATTAGGCAAAATGTTTTTATCAAAACTCCTGTTATTATATTATTATTGATATCATTAGCACAAAAGACCAATAGGATTTGAAATGACAATAACACCAAATGTAGGTATTCAAATAATATTATCTACACAGATGTAGCAAACAGGGCTGTTTAAAGATTAAAGATCCATAACAAAATAAAGTGAAGAAACAGAATTAAGCAATCCTCATGTACATAAACATAGTGTCTAATCAAGTTTCTAAGAGAGTTCATTCCAAAGAGCCTGCAGATGCAAAGGAGCATTGCAAAGATTTCAGTGATGTGGGATCTCTCAATGACACCCAGCTGTATTAGGGTTCTCCTGTAAAACAAGAAGGTATTTACATATAAAATGAGATTTGGCTCACCTGATTATGGAGGCCCAGAAGTCCCACAGTATGCTTTTTGCAAGCTGGGGAGAAGCAAAAAAAGCAGAAGTGTAATTCAGTTTTAGTCTAAAGACCTGAGAACACAAGTAAGGTTTACTAGTGTAAGTCCTAGAGTCCAAAAGCCGGAGAACAAGGAACACCAATGTCAGAGGCCAAGAGAAGATGGATGTCTCAGCTCAAAAGAGAGGGCAAACTGGCCCTTCCTTGACATGTTTGTTCTATTCCGGAACCCCTTTGCCATCATTGGTGAGGGCAATCTTTTTCACATGGTCTTCAAATACAAATGCTAATGTCTTCCAGAAACACCCTCACAGACACATCCAGAGGTAATGTTTTATCTGCTCTCTGGGTATCCCTTAGCCCAGTCAGGTCAACACAGGCAATTAGCCATCAAAGCCGTCTGTGAAGCCAGGAATAGAAATCAAAACAGAAAGACCAGTGTGAGACCATCAGCTACAATAAAAAGGGCTAAAATCACATGCCAAATTGTCCCGGCCCCCAAACTATGACCAATGACTCCCTTCTCTGGAGTTGGTCATCTACAATATTGGAGAATGTGGCCATAAATAATGATTTATTTGTAACATTTTTAAATGAAGCTAATGTAAGAAAATGGCAATAAGGATGTGATGCACTATTAACTCTGACAGCATTGTAAGTTATTTTACACCCCAAACTAGTAACTTCTTCCTCTGTTAATATCATTTTACTTACTGGGAACGGACATCATTTAGGAATTCTTAATTCACATTCCAAACCTTTTAGTAGCTACTTTCAAGTAGCTGGATTTCTCATGGTTTAATACTAAAATAATGACTTAATAAATTAGTAATTTATATAAATCATTACCTTAATTTATGTAGATCAGATTATTTGGTCATCAGTTCAAGAGAATATTAATGAACTTGGTTAAGCGTGAGCTCATCCATTAAAAAGGAATATGAGGGCCATTTTCAGATAGTTCCAGTCATGCACAGTACACTACAGTCTCATGTCCTTAACCAGGGCTGTAGAAAAAGGAAGAAAAATTGTTATTGGATAATTTACTTCTTCTCTACTCCTTTTTTTCTTTGGAGACTTTGTTTTCCATGTTCAATGTAATGGAGTTTATTAACTCCTGCTCCAATTTAGGTGGAATGCCCATTCTTCCACCCAAATTTTGAGACATTTTCTCAGGGATTCATATGTAAGCATCCATTCACCTGCAGCAGCCAAAGCAAACAAAAGAGAAGATGGCATTTCTTGTCTTTGTTCACTTCACTTCCACCAGTCTCTAGGGGTCTGAGAATCCTAGCAGGGAGCAGGTCAGGGAGCCAAGATTGCCTGTTTATTCCGTTCCATGCAGTGGCATCTTGTCCTGCAGCAAACAGATTTCTCCCCTAGTTATAAAATATCCTTCCACAAGGGGCAGTTTATTAAGATCTGCTCTGGGGTGTATCCAGAACCTAAAGATAAGCAGTGTTAATGAACTCAGCTATATTCTAGCTGCTTAGAGTCTCTTATCTATAATCTTCATACTGAACACAAGTGATGGATAGAAAGCACTTTCACCTACGTGCTGTCAGTAAGCAGCTGAATTCACCAATACCACATCCACTCCCCCCTCCAGATTTTTTTCAACATGACTTCACAAATATTCCTATGATTTACTGTAGTTTTAGTTGGAGGTTTTTATTATTATTATTATTATTATTTGAGGACAAAACATCCTATGTGACACAGAGTGGTGTTAATTCCATGCTTGCATAGGCTTTTATTGTCCTAACCTTGGGAAAGACATAATCCATTTCTTAGTCCACAAAAAGATCCATCTCTGTGGCAGCCAGAATTTCAAAATGACCCCAAGTTTACCACCCACTGGAGGAGACACCTGTGTAATACCTTCCCCTTGAGTGTGAGCAGGGTGACTGAACAGGATGTTCTAGGCACTCCTTTCATTAGATTATGTTACATAAGACTCTGATGTAGTAGAGATCAATAAATTACCCCAGCTGACTTTTAAGAAGTGTGTCTTGTCAGAGGTCCATGTGGTTAGGATCTGAGAATAGCTTTTAGATTATGAGAGTGATCCCCAGATAAAAACCAGGAAGAAAACAGAAATCTCAGTCTTCCTCACTGCAAGGAAATCAATTCTGCCCACACCCCAAGTAAGCTTGGAAGAGAATCCTGAGTTTTAGATAAGGTTGCAGTGCTCACCAGCATCTTAATTTTAGCCTGGTGAGAAATTGAGCAGAGGACCTAATTAGCCTGCGCCTGAACTCCTGACCCTCAGAAACTGTGGGAAATGCATGTGTATTGTTTCAAGCCACTGTATCTGTGGTGATTTGTTCTCTGGCAATAGAAAAGCAACACAATCTTCCTGCAACTTCTACTATACCAACTACTGTAAACTAGGAGGAGTATCACCAGTATCTATAAAAGTAAAATATGCACTCTGAATCAGTATTTTTGCAAAAATCAATGTAACATATGTCTAAAGTTTGCATAAGTGTCAAATACTTTAACAATGAGACTTGAGTTGTAATCAGTGATAATTTGTTATAAAATACTGCAATCAAGGTAACATGTATTTTCAAACTTGATTTTTATATTTATTTCCTTAGCAGTTATCTATTCAGTTTCAACTATCTTAAATCTGTTATGTGGTTTCTACTGCTTTACAATTCAACTCATAATGTCCTAATTCAAGTAGAGAATAACAAAATCAGCACTACCTATTCTTTTGAAATTTCTGAGCAAATTTAGATGACAGGTGTAGAAATTGCATGACCAATTCAGAGGATATGAGATTGAAAAGCCGTATACTAGCTGGCACATATGATATTTCCATCTCATTCAATTCAGAGAGCGTAGCCCTCAGAATCACCTTTTATTAGCAAAACATTTGAGGATTGATATAAATTTGAATAAGTGGCAAACCAATTTGTCATAGACCAAAATGCCTTTCCTTCTTTGCTGCTAGAAGCATTTAAAGCCTTTTTGCACGTTTATGTTCATTAATTTCACTCCGTTGGCATACTGTAGCATGATAAAGCACTGGGAAACAAAATACTGTATTGATAAGTACTTTAAAATGCTCACAAGCTTCAAATTGAATTATTTGTCTAAATAAGTTTATCTGATTACAAAAGGAAATAAATATTCATTGTGGTTAATGTGGAAATTACAGATAAACAAAATAAAACAACAGGAGTACTTCCAGAACTCAGTTTTAAACATTCTTAGTAATATGGAATATCTGCAAAACATTTGAAAATAAGTAATTGTTAGGTTAAAAGTAAAGGAATTTGTACTAAAACCAGACAGTTCATAAATCAAATTAAGAAACCATCTTATTTATAATAATATCAAAATGAAAATATACTTAAGCAAAGAGGTGAAAGATTTGCTCAATGAGAACTACAAAACTTGAATAAAAGAAATCAATACAAAGATAGCTTGTGTTCACGAATTGGGAGATTTAATATTGTTAACATGTTCATACAGGCAAAGTGATCTGCAGATTCAATGCAATTCCTATCAAAATTCAAATGGCCTTCTGCTGTGTTCTAAATGTTTCTGCTCCTTAGAAATGCATATGCTGAAGTTCTACTTGCAAAGTCAATGATATTAGGAGGTGAAGCTTTTGATACCTCCTAATTAGTCATGAGAACAGAGCCCTCTTGATTCAGATTAGTGCTGTTATAAAGGAGGCCCAAGAGAGATGCTTACTCTTTTCTGCCATGTAAGGTTAGAGAAAGAAGGTCTATGAGGAAATGCGCTGTCAGCAGACACCAAATCTGCCAGCACCTTGATATTGAACTTCCAGCCTCCAGAACTGTGAGGAATAATTCCTGCTTTTTATAAGACCCCCAGCCTATGTTTCTTTGTTATAGTAGCCAGAATAAACGAAAACGCAATCTTTACAACAATTAAAAGAACCTTAATATTATATGATACCGCAAAAAACCCCAAATAGGGAGAACAATCTTAAGAAAGAAGAACAAAGAGACATAAACACTTTCTGATTGTAAATTATAGTGTAATGCTACAGTAACCAAAAGAATGTGGTCATGGCATAAAAGTAGACATTCAGACAAACGAACAGAATAGAAAGCCCAAATACAAATCCATGCGTATACACTACAGCCACCTTTAACAAGGGTTCAAGAACACACCATGGGGAAAAGTAGCCTCTTCAACAAATGGAACTCGGAAAGCTGGTGTTGTGTTTTCTTCTAATTTACTCATGAGGTCTCTCACTGGAGACCTGCTATGAACTCTAGCCCAGAGAGGGCTCCAGAGATTTTGTTCTGGATGTTGATAGTGTGCCTATCCTGGGCATTTCTTTGTCCTGGTGAACATGTAGGTGCCTGTGTATTCAACCCATGACCCAGTAACTCTGAGAAAAAAAGCTGTTTATACTGTCAGACAGCATCGGGGCTCTGCCTGCCCTGTGTCCAGCTCATACTACCGAGATAATCACCCTCTAGGAAAGCCCTGGCCAGGAAAAGAGTTTGGTTTTTTGGTTTGTGTGTGTGGGTAAGGTGAGACACAAAGTAGGCCTCGCAGGACAAAACACAAAAATCACAGAAACGATTTTAATATTTAGAGATTCCAGAGAGAAGAATGCAGCACACCTTCTGGGTTCAACTGTCTCAAGCATGACAGAAACCTGCTTCTGGAATGAGAAACTTCAACTTATATTCAAAATTGATGCTGAGGCAACCCAAAATTATAGTAATTCACTACAACTGGATAAGCATATGCAAAAAGCAAACCAAAACAATAACAAAAACCAAATACTAAAAAACTATCTTACAACATGGAAAAAACTCAAAATAGATGAAAAATTTAAACGTAAGACCTGAAACTGCAAAACTCCTGAAAGAAAACATGCAGACAAAGCTTCATAACATTGGACTTCGCAATTATTTCTTAGATACAACAGTAAAAGCACAAACAACAAAAGAAAAATTAGACGCAGAAAAGCTTCTCCATTGCAAAGAAAGCAATCAACAGAGTAAAAAAGCAGCCTACAGAATGAAGGAAATACCTGCAAACCATACATACCATAAAGATGATCCTTAGATATGGTTTGAAAAAATGTATATGGAACTCCTACAACTCAATAGCAAAAATCACAAATCGCCCAATTTAAAAATGGTGAGAGACTTGAATAGACATTTCTCTAAATAAGACATTTAAATGGCCAACAGGTAGTTTTAAAAATGTTCAGTATCACTGATCATCAGGAAAATGCAAATCAAAACCATACTATTAGGATGACAATTACCAAAGAGATAAAAGTGTTGGTGAGCATGTGGAGATTGGAATCTATGTATACTGTTGGTAGAATTGTAAAAAGGTGCAGCTACTATGAAAAAAGTATAGAAGTTTCTTAAAGAATTAAAAACTGAATTACCATGTGACTCAGCAATCTCACTTCTGGATATAGTTTTTAAAAGTTGAAATCAGCATCTCAGAAGATATTTGCATACTCATGTTCATTGCAGCATTATTCACAATTGCCAAGATACAGAAATAACCTGTGTTGGCAGATGAATGCGGGGAAAAAAACTGTGGTATATGAATATAAGGGAGTATTATTTAACCTAAAAAAGAAGACAGTTCTGCCATATGTGACAGTGTGGGTGAACTGGAGAACATAATACTAAGTGAAATTAGGCAGTCACTGAAGAATAAATACTGCATGGTTTCACTTATATGAGTTATCTTAAAAAAAATTGTTCACATTTACATGTCTTTGATTAATGATAAAGTTGAACTTTTTAAATATAGTATGACCATTATTATTGTCTCTTAATATATGTAATGCCAAATAAGTTAAAATATTTTACTTCGTTCTGGGAGGTGTTGACTATCAAATGTGTTAGAATATTTACTTTTTTTTTTTTTTTTTTTTACTTTTGTAGTTGTTTTAAGTGTTCACATTTGTGAGGGTGTATGATTTGACATTTAGAAGTTTTAAATATCCAAGTAATCAAAAGCAATTGATATACTACTTTCTGATTTTGGTCTATGGTCTTGTACTTAGAAAAACTTTCTCCATCGCTAGGTATATTAAAAAATCTTAGCATTTCTAGAAAAGTAGTCAACACATAGAAACACTTAACAGATCTTCACTTTTCTTTTAACCAGTAAATTCCATTACTAAACATCTGAAAGAGATTTTGATGAGGGTTAAACTTGCCTGAGTGTTCCTAAGAAAGGGGAAATAAATTACTATTCCACTTTTAATTCTTTTCTTCACAACAATAAACTTCCATTTTTTTAACCTTTAGAACGTTGGCTAATTTGTATTTGAATTCATACATTTTTAAAATAATAAACTAAATTTTTTTTGTTGAAAATATATATTTTTATTTTTTGTTTGTTTAGGGTAAAGTTGGATTCTAAATACCCTTTACATTTAGATTCACTAAGTATTTTGGAAGGTCTAATATACTTATTTTTTATTTATGTTTAATGTATGCTTTCTTGATATTTCACTTGGATTCTCAATAAATATTTAGTCAAGGGATATCAAAACAATGCCAAATGACTATGTTCCAAATCAAAAAACTGTTAAGAAGACATATATCCCCCACATTTCCCCATTTTCTATAGACAGAGTGGGGGTCCAGAAAGTTACTTAGAATCGTGTTTGTAAAAACTTTAAAAAGAATGATCAATGGAGTCTCTGATTCATTGTTGCATTTTAAATGTTGTTTATTTTATTGTTACTGGTATAAAAATAAAACTCCAGGTACACTGTATTGTATAACAGAAATCTATAAAGTAGAATAAAGAAGAAAATTTATCATAACCCTACCATGATAATTTGTAACAATGGCCAGTCTTTTGAGAAGGCAGGTGAGACAGATTCTCACACAATAAAACAATCCTCCACTACTGATAATTATTTTTATTCTAGTTACCATCTTCATTCTTATTAGCAAAAATGTTTCTTTATCTGGAATTGTATATTAAAAAATAAACGTTTTCATAGTATTTTGAAGGCTATTTTCTTTCTTAAATGCTATAAACAGGATACTATATTTGGACTTCCTTAGTTAATACCTTTCCAAATTTATTTACTAGATATCACATATAAAATTCTTAAAATAGTTTCTAATTTATAAAATGCATTCTAGAAATATATTTAGAAAAGCCGATTACTTTTTAGAAATTTGTGAAGCTTACTAATTTTACAAAATGTTTGTTAAGAAACATATTTGGGAATAAAAGGCTATTAGATTGCTATTCAGCTCTTATGTAAGCCTAAAAACTTAAAGCACCCAGCATTTGAAAATATTATAACTTTCTATGTCAGTGAGAGTTAAATATCTGTTAAACCAAACCTGCAAAAAGGCTTAATCCCTGTGATAATATGAAAATATAACAGAAGCTCCAATGATCTTAAATTTATACCTGCATTATAGAACACACAAGCTATTTTCGTAAATCATTTGAAATTTGTTTATGGATTAGAGAAAGCAGGAGGTTTCAGTTCTCTAAGCAATAAACTACTCCTTGTTTTTAATTAGATGTTGCTGGCAATTAAATCAAATGCCATGTATTCACTGAAAAGTCCACATAATATTAGGTGTAAAACTAATCCCTAATTTGAAGCAAAAATTTAACATTTATGTTGTAAATTAGAAAATTCTTTTCACCCAATTAAGATATGGCATTAAGAAGAATAGGAGAAAACCACTTTGCCATGTAGATATAATTATGTGGGGTCATTTGTCACTGATTCCATGATGTTTCCAAGACTAAGTAGGCTGAGATTCAGAAAAACTTGCATTAAATGAGAGGTATATGATTAAATCTTGGATATTTCAAGTTTAAAATTAATTCCTTTCTGAACAAATCAACTCTGATTATTCAGCTAAAGTTTTCAGTTGCCTTTTTGGCTTCTGTAGAGACTAGTCTCTAGCAAATAAGAAAGAATAATTCAACTGATATTTTTGAAAAATTACAAGGCCTGGGCACACAGAGTGCCGAAGAAGCAGCTATGTTTCAGACATCCTAGCCAGGAGACCAGACATGGAAATCACATCAGTCATGTATGCAAGTCAGTCTTCATTTCCAGTCGCTTCTTTTTCCTGCCAAAGGTTTCATGTACCCTAAGTCTTTGAACAAAGGCTGTGGCTTCGCTGACCTGAATTTTTAATGCACACAAAATTGGTTATCTCATCACTCATGAAGAGTTCAAAATGGTAAGAGCCATTTAGTAGGTGGTGTGACTTCGTCAAGCCTCTTATCTACTCTTCACCTCACTCAGTCATTCATTTATACATTGAACGAGTGTGTGTGTATGTGTGTGTGTGTGTGTGTGTGTGTGTGTAGAGCGAGGGAGGAGGAGAACCAGTTGTTTCAGATACACGGCAGGCTCTGAGAGAGAGAAGAGTAAGCCAAGTGTATACCAATGTAGAAACCTCAACCTTCATTGAATGTGACAGGTGATGACAACTTCCATGAATAAAGAAAAAAGAGATAGAAATGGCCATGGCAGGATGAGTGTTTGATCTTTATCAGGGTTGTCAGACGAGGGTCCACTGAGAAGGTGACAGGCAGAGACCTGAGGAGGATAAGAAGCGACAAGCAAACTGGGGTGAGGACAGTCCAGGCAGAGGAAGCACATGTGCTGGAGACTGGGCTGCAAACGCCCAAGCTTGGGAGAAGCAGCCAGGGCACTGGGGTTGAGCATTTCAGGCAAGGGGAGGGTGGCTAGAGTGGAAGGAGAGGATGCTGGTTAAACGGGAAAGGTTCCTTTGTCCTGTTCGCACGGCATGCAAGGGGATGGGACTTGCTTCTCAGGGCCCCGCTGCTCAAACCTCTAGGGGAGCATACAGATGGGCAGGTTGTGGGACTCCAACCCTATGGCAGTGTCTAGGGGTGAATGTTTACAGCTGACACCCCAGTGGGCATGTTACAGGGTGCTCTTTTACATTGCCATCTTTTATTCTGCCTGCCTTGTGTTAACCAGCTCAATTAGACCTTCTACCTTGTCGCAAGGACAGAGGTCTTTCTGTATCCTGGCCTCTTGCCTTGGTGCACCAGAAGAATCAGATCACATGTGGGCTTGGAGATTGAGTGCAAAGTTTTATTGAGTGGAAGTAGCTCCGAGCCGTGGGGGAGCCAGAAGGGACATGGTTTTCTCCAAGAGTTGAGCCACTCAGTGGCCTTGGCTCTCCTCTGACTGCCCCAGCCAAACTCCGCCTAGTCCTGCTGGTCAGTGGCGTGCCATCTGGCATACCAGAATCTTTCTCGTAGGACACTTTTGGCAACATACTCCCTCAACATTCCTCTTACTATCCAGCTGCTTGTGTCTTCTGATCTGCTTCTCTCAACATCGAGACGCCTGTGTATCTGGGACTCGGGTTATTATAGGCCCAGGATGGGGGCCCAGAGTGGTCTTGGAAAATGCAACGTTTGGGTGTGAAAGCAGGAGTGCCTGTCCTCACCTAGTTCTGTGAAGGTGGAGCCCTAGCCAGGGACCCGCCTGTCCTCTCTTTCCACATCATTTAAAGGGACTGCACTCTTCCCTTCCCAGCACTCCCATATCACTGGTGAGTAACAGGTTCTGGATACTCTTGGGCCCGTGGATTATAGAAATTAATGTGACTAAGCCTATTTTCCCCCTCTGAAAGTTTTTCCACCTTAAGAATGTCACTTTTTTATGACTATTATTAAAATGTCAAAAAATAGCAGATACCCTGTTGGTGGGAACGTACATTAGTTCAACTATTGTAGAAAACAGTGTGGCAATTCCTTAAAGACGTAATAACAAAACTACCACTTGACCCACAGTCCCATTACTGATTATATGCCCAAAGGAATAGAAATAATTCTGTTATAAAGACACATGTATGCGTATGTTCATTGCAGCAGTATTCACAACAGCAAAGACAAGGAATCAACCAAAATTCCATCAATGATAGACTGGATAAAGAAAATGGGGTACATACATGCCACGGAATACTGTGCAGCCATAAAAAAGAATGAGCTAATATCCTTTGCAGGAACATGGATGGAGCTGGAGGCCATTATCCTTAGCAAACAAATGCAGGAACAGAAAACCAAATACCACTTGTTCTCACTTATAAGTGTGAGCTCAATAATGAGAACACATAGACACACGGAGGAAAACAACACATACTGAGGCATATTGGAGGGTGGAGGATGGGAGAAGGGAGAGGATCAAGAAAAAACACTAATGGGTACTAGGCTTAATTGTTGAGTGATGAAATAATCTGTACAACACACCCCCCCTGACACAAGTTTAGCTATGTAACAAACCTACACATATACCCTTGAACTTAAAATAAATATTTAAAAAATCACTCTTTTAAAGTGGACATGTAAACAACCAGTGGATATTTTGTAACGTGGTATTTACCGGCTATCTGCCTTAAATTGAATGACTATATAGATAATATCCCTTGTGATCTTTCATATATTAATCCGAAAGAGTAACAATTGAGGTAGAAGCATGTGCAGTTTGGGATTTATCAGTCAAACTTTCCCCTGAACACATAAGAGGAGCCCCTTCAAATTTCTTTACTAGTGAATATCACTACCAATATATTCCACCCCTTGAAATTTAAGTAGTAATGATGGCAGTATTTAATCATTCTATCTAGGGAGAGAAAAAAAAGAACTCAAAAAATGTTTGTTAAATATTAAGTATGGGGGGCCGGGCATGGAGACTCATGCCTGTAATCCCAGCACTTTGGGAGGCCAAGGTGGGCAGATCACCTGAGGTCAGGAGTTCGAGCCTGGCCAACATGGGGAAACCCATCTCTATTAAAAAAATACCAAAAAAAATGGGTGTGGTGGCTCACGCCTGTAATACTAGCACTTGGGAGGTCAAGGCAGGTGGATCACGAGGTCAGGAGATGGAGACTGCCCTGGCCAACATGGTGAAACCCTGTCTCTACTAAATATACAAAAAAATTAGCTGGTTGTGGTGGCATGCACCTGTAATCCCAGCTACTCCAGAGCTGAGGCAGGAGAACTGCTTGAACCAGGGAGTCAGAGGTTGCTATGAGCTGAGATTGCACCACTGCACTCCAGCCTGGCAACAGAGTGAGATTTTGTCTCAAAAAAATAAAATAAAATTAGCTGGGCATAGTGGTGGGTGCCTGTAATCCAGCTACTCGGGTGGCTGAGGCAGGAGAATCGCTTGAAACTGGGAGGGGGTGGTTGCAGTGAGCCGAGATTGTGCCACTACACTCCAGTCTGGGAGACAGAGTGAGATTGTCTCAAAAAAAAAAATATATATATATATATGGGGAGTATTTTGCTATGGGCTTACTGAATCCAGAAAAGTATTTCCCTTGCCATCACTGAGTTTGTAAACGAATTCATTCAGGAAAGAAGCATAGGAAACTAACCACACTTCAAGGCTGACTCCAATCAGCGTGGTGCTGTAGAGTCAACGTCCCACTAAAGGCAGAAGGGTTAGCCCTGCCTTGAAGGCAAGGGAAGACGTTGCGGAGTAGGATGTGCCATGAGAATACTGAAAAATAACTGGGAGCCACAGAAAAGCTAACCAGGGAAAATCTAGCTTAAAGAAAAAATAGAAACAAAGATAATTCTGGCTTTTCTTCATTGCAGTCTTTCCTGATGTCAAATTGCTGCCTCTACTTTAGGCTGAAGACTCTGGTTTTATAAATCTGTTATCCTAGAGACAGTGTTATGCTGATGGCTTAGGCATTAATTTATTTTTCTTGATAACCTATTTAAAGAAGTATAAGCCAGAGTAGTTCTTCTGAAAGGATTTAAGGAGGATCCTATCCTCTGAGATGTAAGATATAAGCCATAAGGATTCCCATGTGGTCCAATTTAGAAGGAAATTCCTCCACAGGGCATTTCAACATGCTTTTTATATTGACTATAGAAGGAAGCATCTCCTTGCTTGCTTGCTTCCTGTTCTTCCAAGTCCTAGAAGTGTCCTTAGGATTCACGCATTCTGCATCTTACTTCTCTCTGGCTGTCTCCTAGTGGCCACCAGACCCTGGAGGAATCTTGCCTGCTCACATTCAGCTCACAGCTGCCTCTTCTTTCAGGAAGCAGCCTCACTGTGTTGGTCTGGTTTTGCTGCTGCTTGCTCCAAAATCTAACCTTATCCCTATTAATTAAAAGGGTTTTGTTAGAGCTTCCTTCAGTTACCTCCCAATTTTTTTCACAGAAGAAAAAAAAGTGCATGTCATCCTATTATACCTCATTAAATCTATTTCTGTTGTGCACGGTGCCTCACAGCTGTAATCCCAGCACTTTGGGAGGCCAAGGCGGGCAGATCACGAGGTCAAGAGATCGAGACCATCCTGGCCAACATGGTGAAACCCCGTCTCTACTAAAACATACAAAAATTAGCTGGGCGTGGTGGTATGTGCCTGTAGTCCCAGCTACTCAGGAGGCTAAGGCAGGAGAATTGCTTGAACCCAGGAGGTGGAGATTGCAGTGAGCCGAGATTGCACCACTGTACTCCAGCCTGGCACCTGGTGACAGCGTGAGACTCTATCTCAAAAAAAAATATATATATAAATATATTTCAGTCAGCATATTTACAGAAATTTCTCTTTGAAAGATATATTTTATACTTTTCAACACTTCACACAACTTTTCTCCTTATAATATCTTAACCTTCTCCAAGGGATTTTAAGAATGTAAAATTATGTCTCTGAAGCATATTGTTTCGAACTAAATCCTAATCAAATAGGAGAGCAGGTACATATGAAAATGCTGAGATAAAAGTCTTTCGATAGCGCTGTGAATCATCAAGTATAAAGAGAGGAAACATATTATCCAAACACCTCACAAATATTTATTGAAAATTACCTCAGGATGAATTCTTGCTTAGGTATTGAGAATGCAGGAAAGAACAACATGAAGTTCCTGTCCTCTCTGTCTCATATTCTAGAAGGGAAGAAGAAACAGCAGACATTTTCTAGGTTTTGAAAAAGTAAGTGGTAGAAATGAATGCAAATTTCTAAATGGGCATGGAGAAAGTCTTAAACTAAGTCTCCAGAATTAGGAAATGTATTGGTAGAATCCTCACATTGGTTTCTTAATCCATCTTCTTGGGGAGAGTCAAATGGAAGTCTCAGACACCACCATCGCCCTGACAGCCCATTAACTTGAGGACATGGTAGATGTTAGTGACAATCTGGAAGACCTAAAGAACAAAAGTGTGGTGGATACTGTCATATATCCACTCAATTCATAATCTACACCCCAAAATCCACATGGATTCTGGATGATGGCTGGAGGTTACCATAAACCCAGCAAAGAGCAGCTCAACTGCAGATTGCATGCCACGTCTGGCAACTTTCCTAGATTACATTAACAAAACCTCAGATATGTGGTCACTGATCTATAAAGCTTTCTTTTATACAGCTAACAGAAATAAAAAGCTCGCTTTTAATATGCAACAGGTAAGAATACACATTTAGAGTCTTGGTCTATGATATGGTTTGGCTCCGTGTCCCCACACAAATTTCATGTTGAATTGTCATCCCCAATGTTGAGGAAGGAACCTGGTAAAAGGTGATTGGATCATGGTGGCAGATTTCCCTCTTGCTGTTCTCTTGATAATGAATGGGTTCTCACCAGATCTGGTTGTTTGAAAGTGTGTAACACTTCCCGCTTTGTGGTCTCTTCCTTCTGCTCTGACCATGTGAAGACCAGATTTGCTTCACCTTTGCCTTCTGCCAGGATTGTAAGTCTCAGGAGACCTTCCAAGAAGCAGAAGGCTATGTATCCTGCAGAACCATGAGCTGATGAATCTTTTCTTTGTAAATTACCCCATTTTCAGGCATTTCTTATAGCAGGGCAAGAATGGATTGATAAAGAAAATCAACACCAGAGAAGTGGAGCATTGCTATAAAGATACCTGAAAATGTGGAAGCGGCTTAGGAACTGGGTAATCGGCAAAGGTTGAAACAGTTGGGAGGGCTCAGAAGAAGACAGGAAGATGTAGGAAAGTTTGGAACTTTATAGAGACTTGTTGAATGGTTGTGACCAAAATTCTGACAGTGACACAGACAATTAATTCCAAGCTGAGGTGGTCTCAGATGGAGATGAAGAAATTACCGAGAACTGGAGTAAAGGTCACTTTTGCTATGCTTTAGCAAAGAGACTGGGGAATTGTGACCCTCATTTATATATCTGTGGAACTTTAAACTTGAGAGAGATGATTTAGGGTAGCAGGCAGAAGAAATTTCTAGGCAGTAAAGCATTCAAGATGTGGCCTGGCTGTTTTTAAAACCAATACTCAGCTGCATAAACAAAGAAATGACCTGAAATCAGAACTTACATTTAAAAAGAAGAAAAGCATAAAAGATTCGAAAATTTGCAGCCTGATCATGTGCTAGAAAAGAAAAACCAATTTTCTGGGGGAGATATTCAAGAGAGCTGCTGAAATTTTTATAAGTAAAGAGGAGCCAAATATTAATAGCCAAGACAATAGGGAACATGCCTCCAAGGCATTTCAGAGACCTTCATGGCAGCCTCTTCCATCATAGATCCAGAGGCCTAGGGGGAAGGAATAGTTTTGAGGGCTAGGCCCAGTGCCCCTGCTGCTCTGTGCAGCCTCAGGAAGGGCAACTTGCGTCTCAACTGCTCTCACTTCAGCCATGGCTGAAGAGCTCCAGATGTATCTCAGGCTGCTGCTCCAGAGGGTGCAAGCTGGAAGCTGTCAACACTTCCATGTGGCATTAAGCCTGCAGGTGTTCAAGGACAAGAGTTGAGGCTTGGGAGCCTCCACCTAGATTTCACAGATTGTTTGAAAATGCCTGGATGTTCAGGCAGAAGTTTGCTGCAGGGGCAGAGCCCCTCATAGAGAACCTCTAATGGGAGTGCAAAAGGGAAATGTGAGGTTGGAGCCCCCCACACAGAGTCCCAGTGGACTGCCTAGTGGAGCAGAGAGAAGAAGGCCACCATTTTGTAGACCCAAGCATGGAAGATCCACTGACAGCTTGCAATGTGCGTCTGGAAAAGCTGCAGGCACCCAATGCTGGCCTATGAAAGCAGCTGCAGGGGCTGTAGCTTGCAGAGCTGCAGGAGTGAAGCTGCTCAAGGCCTTGGGAGCACACCCTTTGTATCAGTGTGGCCTCATTGTTAGACTTGAAGTCAAGATAGATTATTTGGAACTTTATGATTTAGTGACTTCCCTGCTGGGATTCAGAATTACATGGAGCCTGTAGCCCCTTTGTTCTGGCCAATTTTTCCCTTTTGGAATGAGAGCATTTACCCAATGCCTATACCTCCATTGTATCTTGGAAGTAATTACTTGTTTTTGATTTTATAGGCTCATACGTGGAAGGGGCTTGCATTACATCAGATGAGACTTTGGACTGCAACTTTAGAGTTAAGCTGAGATGAGTTAAGAATTTGTGGAACGGTTGGGAAGGCATGATTGTGTTTCGAAATGTGAGTGGGACATGAGATTTGGGAGGGACCAAGAGTGGGATGATACAGTTTGGCTCTGTGTCCCTACCAAAATCTCATGTTAAATTGTAATTCCTAATGTTGGGGGGAGGGACCTGGTAGAGGTGATTTCCCCCTTTGCTGTTCTCATGATAGTGAGTGATTTCTCTTGAGATTTGGTTGTTTAAAAGTGTGTAGTGCTTCCTCCTTTGTTATCTCTTCCTGTTGTTCTGGCCATGCAAAGACCAGGTCTGCTTCCCCCTTCACCTGCCTCTATGATTGAAAGTTTTCTCAGGTCTCCCAAGAAGCAGAAGCCTGTATAGCCTGGAGAACCATGAGCCAGTTAAACCTCTTGTCTTTATAAATTACCAATTTTCAGGTAGTTCTTTATAGCAGTTCGAGAATGAACAAATACAGCCAAGTACTATGCTAATATACTTTCTCCCTATTTTAATATAGTTAAGGAGACACAGATTGTCTGAAACAAAAAGTAGAGAACATCACACTGGTGATAAAAGAAGAACTTCATCAGAATAAAAATTTAAAGGAGTTTAACAGAGCAATGAATGATTTGCAAATTGGCCAGCCCCAAAATTCACAGCAGATTCACAAAGACTCCAAAGGGGCCTTGTGATCAGAACAAATTTATAGACAAAAAAAGGCAAAGTGACATATAGGAATCAGAAGAATCAGAAGTGAGGTACAGAAACAGTGAGATTGGTTACAGCTCGGTGTTTATCGTTTTGAATGCAATTTGAACATTTAGCAGTCTATGGGTGCTTGAAGTATGGCCACCGGGATTGGCCAACACCCAGCTATTGTTACAGGTGCAGATACTACTGAGTTAGGTTTTCAACTTTGTCTAACTATTAAGCTAGGTTACAGTTCATCCGCAATGACTGAAATACAGTACAGAGTCCTCAAGCCATAGTTTAGTTTGTTTTAACACTGGCAAACTGTATCAATGATATTAGGCTTCTCTAAAGAAGTGAGGAATCATGTCCAGCAAGCTGCAAGCCTTGGTGAGATAGATTCTCCAGAGATGGAGTATACACCTGAGGAAGATTCAAGGAATTATTACATCAGTACAGTTTTTAGAGAGCCAGATATCTGGGCTATCCCATGAATTCTCCTCCAAAGTAAATGACTTATTTTTGCACTTTTTACTCATATTGCTGAGAAGGAAGCATCATGCTTATCAGGTGTCTTTGGGCTATGAAAACAGTATATTACATGCTGGAGAATGCTGTCCAATCTATTTATCAAGTCATCAAAAAACTTGCTAGCTTTGAGTGGGCCCAGAGCACAAAAGCACTTTTTTTGAAAGTGCAGGCTGTAGCTCAATTGACCTGCCTCTTGGGCCATCTAACCCAGGAGATCCTATGATATTGATATGTCTATGATAGAAGATGCCATGTAGCATTTATAATGATCCTGATAGAAAATCTCATAACATGGAATTCTAGTTTTCTGGGCTATGCCATTGTCAGGGAAAATGCAGATAACTTTCAATAAAATGGCTGCTAGCATCCTGGAAATATCCATACTCACTCCTGCACAGCTGCAAATTGTCCCCACATGCCCATGTTTCAAAATCTGTGTGGATCTTCTTTGACCTAGGTGTGTTGAAGGGACTATCTGGTTTTTTGGTTTTGGTTTGGTTTTCCCTTTTACTCTTTTCTCATGGTTTCCTAGCTTTGTGTTTAAGGAGGGCATCTAGGCAAATATAGTATGTTTCCCACAAAATTCAATGTCATCACCACCATGTCTCTCTCATAAGCTCATTTAAAATCTAGAGGTAGCCTAAAATAGCATTTAGACATATTTTTTGACAATTATTCTCTCAGTTGATGCCTCACAAAGTATGCCTCAGGAAATATGCCTTACGAAATGAGGCATTGCATTTTATTATATAATAATCTGTATTTTTATTCTATTGAGAATGTTATCTTTGAACTCTTCCCTTCTTTTTTTTATTATTGTACTTTAAGTTCTGGGGAACATTTGCAGATCTTACAGGATTGATGCGTAGCTACACACATGCCATGGTGGTTTGCTGCCTCCATTTCCCCATCACCTACATCAGGCATTTCTCCCAATGTTATCCCTCCCCCAACCTCCCCAGCCTCTGCTGTCCCTCCCCTAGTCCCCCAGGATGTGATTTTCCCTTCCCTGTGCCCATGTGTTCTCATTGTTCAACACCCACCTATGAGTGAGAACATGTGGTGTTTGGTTTTCTATTCTTGTGTCAGTTTGCTGAGAATGATGGTTTCCAGATTCATCCATATCCCTACAAAGGACATGAACTCATCCTTTTTTATGGCTGCATAGTATTTCATGGTGTATATGTGCCACATTTTCTTTATTCAATCCATCTTTGATGGGCATTTGGGTTGGTTCTTGTACCAGTCTTCTTGGTTCTGAGGGGTAGAATTGTTGGTTCTGGGGTCTTGGTAGAAATCAAAGCTTTTTCAATTATGCATGCCCATTGTGGTTTTTGGCCTGGTGTATACCTACACAGAGGTAACTTGACATTTAGTTATTAATAGAGTAGGCCCAGTTTGGGCTGGTTGAGTGGTTACAAAGCCTATACTCTATTTAGACTCTTTAAATTTTACAAAATGTTATTTTTTTATAGGGTCCCATGCAGAGTACCACATTATATTTAATCATCATGTCTACTTAGTAATAACCCTTCTCTTTCTTGGCTTGGAAAATTTCTCTGACTTTCCCTGTTTTTAATGACCTTGATAGTTTTGTGGAGTATTTCTCAGGTATTCTGTAGAATGTCCCCCAGACAGGATTTTCCTAATGGGTCTCCTATAATTAAAGTTAGGTTGTAAGTTTTAGGGAAGTAAGACCACAGATATAAGTTGCCATCAAGGGGACATAATATCAAAATAACTTATCATTGATTTTAGGATTTATCACCTCACCAATGTGTGTTTGTCATATTTCTCCACTATAAGCTTATTCTTTCTCACCCCTTCTGAACAGTGTTCTTTAGAAATAAATCCCTATGAAAAGGTCACATTTAAGGATTGGGAAATTTTCTTGACCTAGAAAGGACAATATATAAATAAATTATTCAGAATTTTTCTATATGAAATATTTGTCTTTTGTTATACATTTATCTATCTATTCAATAACTATTTTAGTATGGACTCATGAACAATTATTTTATATTTTAACTTATCATACAATACTACTTCATTTATGTTGTTGTTGATATTGCTCCAGCTTTGGTCCTTGGGAATGACAGAGCAGGACCATTGCTGTCTTGGACAAGCACCACCATTTTAAAGTTCACTTTGATCAAAAACCGCCTAAATCCAAAGGACATCAACCTAACGGCTAAGGTCAGCATGATCATAAACCACAAATGATATCTCCAACCAGAAATGTTCCAACCGTAACATAAACCCCTTCCCTACTGGAGAGATGTCAGCTCCTAGGAAACCTGCCCTCTGACCAGAGACATTGCAGCCCACAATAAACTTCTCCCCCATATGGAAACATTCCAAGCCTGTGATAAGTTATCTTGCCCTGAACCCTTAAGTACTCTTAGTCTATAAGAAAGAGTGCTCCTGACCAAAATCAGCCTGAAGTCCCTCTCTGGTTGATTCTGCAAAATAAACGTGTCTTTGACTGTTGAGCCACTTTTCCCGTTTCTTTTCTCTTTCTTTAACTCTTACAGGGAGAGCTGTCAGCTCGTCTATTGTTTTGACATACCCTCACAATTGTGTTGTTTTTGAGCACGTCTTGCTTTCTGGCAGTACGAGATACACCAGTAGCAATTTTTGTATTGCTGTCTTAGTCTTAGAATCAGCTATTTTTCCAAGGAGGCTGGTTATACTTATTGGAGATCGGTTTTAGTAAAACAAGACCCTGGAGTAGGTTTTCCCTTTGCTTCTGGGATGATGTTGCTCCTTGGGCAATCCCATCAGACAGAGCAAGGACATATCCATGTATATACAAAGCCATGTATGTACACGTAGCTATAAATATCCATTTGTATCTGTGTGGACCTAGAGAAAACTTTTCGCTTGCCCTCTGAAGGTTCTCTGAAAGTTATCTGCCAGAGGTGGATTAATAGGAGAAAAAGCATATATGTTTATTAATGTTGGAAGGGAAGAGGGGAAATCACTCCCCCCACATAAAGCATTATATACCTTTTACATAGGACAGGGAGGATAAAGGAAATGTAGACTATTTTTTGAGGGGGCAGTGGCAGTAAATGATTATCAGGGAAAAGAAATGGACCAGGGAGACACAAGTTAACTTGTAAATGATCCTCTTTGGAATCTGAATGAGCCTGAGAAACAGGCATTACTTTGTGGAAAAGTCTATCTAGCTGTGGTTGCATTCTTCAGTCTTCTTTTCAGTCTTCTCTTCAGAAATAGATAATGAGATTTCAGGGGAGGGGATAAAGAGCAATTTTATTTCTTTCGGTAAAAAGTTTTCATGGTCAGATAAAGAAATTCCAGAGTGAAGCCTTTTGGGAGAAGCATGGTGAAATACAAGGTTAAAGAAACCTAGATTCTGAGGCTTATTCCTGAGGCCTTTCTATTTCCAAAAGCACTCAGCCTGCCAAGCATCATATTTTGGGAACTTATTTTCTGCACCCCAACATTAAACATGAGGTGATATTAATGTCTGCAACATGAATGCATTGTAACCACCCAATGGGTTCACCTTCCCCGCTGCCTAGACAGAGCTGATTTACAAAGACAAGGACATTGCAATAGAGAAAGAGTAATTCATGCAGAGCCTGCTGTTGGAGACTGGAGTTTTATTATTGCTCAAATCAGTCTCCCAGAGCATTCAAGGATCAGTTTTTAAGGATAATTTGATAGATGGGGGGAAGCCAGTGAGGCAGGAGTGCTGATTTATTAGGTGGAAGATGAAATCATAGAGAATTGAAGCTGTCTTCTTGTGCCAAGTTGGTTCCTGGGTGGGGCCACAAGATCAGATTAAGCCATTTAATTGATCTGGGTGGTACCAGCTGATCCATCAAGTGAAGGGTCTGCAAAACATTTCAAGCACTGATCTTAGGAGAAATTTAGGGAGGGTCAGAATCTTATAGCCTCCAGCTCCATGACTCCTAAACCATAATTTCTAATCTTGTGGCTAATGTTAGTCCTACAAAGGCAGTCTAGTCCCCCAGGCAAGAAGGAGGTTTGTTTTGGGAAAGGGCTGTTATCCTCTTCATTTTAAACTATAAACTAAGTTCCCCCCCCAAAGTTAATTCAGACTATGCCCAGGAATGGGCAAGGACAGCTTGTAGGTCAGAAGCAAGATGGAGTCAGTTAAGTGAGGTTTCTTTCACTGTCTCAGTCATAATTTTGCAAAGCTGGTTTCAGCATTACCACATGACCATTCTGTCCTTCTCTACTTGCTTTTCTGAAAACTGCCACTCAGTCAGTGAGGAACCAGGCTCCTACCATCCAGCATTCAATTTCTTAATTGCTCAATCCCAGTTGACATGTTTCATTATTTTAGAATTGTTAACATATAACCCTGTGGGAAACAATATTGTCAACTAAAGCATAGTGACTTGTCTAGTTTTCCAGGCTACATTCATTTTCCAAATCACTTAGTTCCATACCTTTTGATCTCACTCCCTTCTTTGTTATTTCATCCTTTTTTTCAGTGTATTTTGTCACAGTGAACATTTTATGCTGAGATCCCCTGACCTATATGATTGAATTTTTTTCTTACATTAAATTAAGTCATTGTTTTGTAACGAATTTTCAATAAGGCATGTCACAGAAATATATTTGGGGGTAAAATATTTGTATCTTTTGGGGCATGCTATCTGTCATTTGATGGTATTGTAGAGTCAGGTTAGAATTTGATATTTTATTACCACAAAGTATTTTGTCAGCATTAAGACCTTTGTTTTAATGTTAATACAGGTAAGTTGTACCTGAATTCCAAAGGAAGAAAAGGATAATGAGGCATGTATGACCCCTTCCTTCCCATAATGGCCCGAATTAGTTTGTTAGGTTAACTTTAAAATGCCCTTGGCTGCAAGGAAGGATCCATTCAGTTGACCTAGGGACATATAATTGTGTTTTTGGTTTACAGAATCATACTCTATGTAAGCTTTTAGAGCTGGCTATTTCATATGGAAATATGCCTTTAAGATCCCCCCATGTCTTTATGATTGATTATTCTTTTTCTATCAATGAATAGTTTTCAATTATATGAGTGTACCATAATCTGTCCATTTATCTGTTGAAAGATATCTTGTTTTCTTTCCAGTTTTCAGTAATATGAATACAGAAGCTATAATGTTATTTTCAGGTTTTGGGTAAATGTAAGTGTTTGAATCACTTAAGTGAATACCTCAAGTAGTTACTAGGTCACCTGATAAAATTATGTTTACTGTTGTAATATACTGTCAAACTGTCTTCCTAAGTGGCTGCACCATTTTGCATTTCCGCCAGCAATAAGAGTTCCTGTTATTCCACATCCTTGTCAGAATTTATGTCCATATTTTGACACATTAGCCATTGTAATAGTTATATCCTGGTATTTTGCTTTAATCTGCACTTCCCAAATAACGTAAGATGTTAAATAGCTTTCCATATGCTTATTTTCTATCTGTATTGCTTTTCCAGCAAGGCATCTGTCATATCTTTTGCACATTTTTATTGGCTTGTTAGTTTTCTTATTCTTGATTTTTAAGATTTCTTTGTGGATTTTGGATACAAATCACTTATCAGGTGTATGTTTTGTAAATATTTTCTCTCATTCTCTGGCTTGTCTTTTAATTCTCTTACGTGTGTCTTTCACCAAGCAGAAGATTTTAATTTTAATAAAATCCAATTTATAAATTTGTTGTCTTTAGTTAGGGATGCTAAAACACATTACTTCACCCAAAGTTATATAGAATTTTTTCTTATGATTTCTTCTGTGTTATAGTTTTCAATTTTACACTTATAACTATCATCCATTTTAAAATAATTTTGAAGAAAGGCATAATCTCTAGGTCTAAGTGATTTTCTGCTTCTTCTCTTTCTTCTCCTTCTCCTCCTCCTCTTCCACCTTCTCCTTCTTTTTCTTCTCCTTTTCCTTCTCCTTCTTCCTATTCCTCTTCCTCTTCTTCTTCTTCCATAAAATTTCATATGATCATCCAGTTATTCTAGCACCATTTGTTTAATATGCTATTCTTCCTCCATTGAATTGCCTTTACTCCTTTGAGAAATATCTGTTGATTAATTTCTGCATGTTTATTTCTGGAATTTTTTAGTTTTCAATGTATCTGTTTGTCTGTATTTTGCCAATATCACGTTCTGATTACTGGAGCCTTTTAGTAAGTCATTAAGTTACATAGTGTCTGTCCACCATCTTTCTTCTTTTCCTTTAGTATTGTGTTGGCTATTCTTGGACTTTTTGTTTTCTGTAGAAATTTTGTAATCAATTTGTAAATACTTACAACTTCTTTATGAAATTTGCTTGGCATTGCATAGACTTTGTAGATTATTTGGGGAAAAATGATATCTTAACATCATTGACTTTTCTATCAATGAACATGGAATATCTCTCCATTTACTAATATAATCTTTGATTTTTTTTTACCAGTGCTTTCTAATTGTATAAATGCATATCCTAGATATGCTTTTAAAATGCATAGCTAAGTAAGTTTTAGCACTATTTTAAATAATATTTTTAATTTCAAATTCCAGTTATTCAATGCTAGAATATACTAAAACAGTTGACTTTTGTATATTGGCCCTGTGAACTTGTCATACTTATTAATATCATAAGTTCTTTCTGTAGAGACTTTGTGTATGTCTGTGTTTATACAGGCAATAGTTTCTTCTGGAAATAAAAAGAGCTTTATTATCTTTCCTTCCAAAAACTTAGGAATAGTAAATAAAAGGATGGCAAACACTGTAGTTTTCAGATGAAAGTTTTCTTAAAAGTCTGTATTTTTTTTTTTTTTTTTTTTTTTTTTTTGAGAAGGAGTCTTGCTCTGTCGCCCAGGCTGGAGTGCAATGGTGCAATCTCGGCTCACTGCAACCTCCGCCTCCTGGGTTCAAGCAATTCTCCTGCCTCAGCCTCCTGAGTAGCTGAGATTACAGGTACCTGTCACCAGACCCAGCTAATTTTTTGTATTTTTAGTATAGACAGCTTTTCACCATATTTGCCAGGCTAGTCTTGAACTCTTGACCTCAAGTGATTCACCCTCCTCAGTCTCCCAAAGTGCTGGGATTAAAGACATGAGCCACCTCACCTGGCCAAAAGTCTATATTTTTAAATTTTAAGTTTAAAATTTTATCTATTGCACAGCACAAGACTAATAATGCCCTATAATTAATAAAGTCCTGCTTATTGCCAAATATGTACAAATTAAAGATGAATTAAAACAAAAGAATTACTGTTTTTATTATTGTTGTTGTTGTTATATTGCCACACTTAGCTAACAGCTTTAACTCCATACGTAAAGGGGATTGGAAGTTAATGGCAGAGTAAAAATTAGCAAAATGTGTTATTCATTGCAAATATATATTATGTTTAGGATATATGTAAAATAAATTCCAATTTGTTTTCTCTCTCTCTCTCTTTTTTTTTTTTTTTTTTTTTTTGAGAGGGTTCTTGCTTTGTCGCCAGGGTGGAGTGCAGTGGCAAGATCTCGGCTCACTGCAACCTCCGCCTTCCGGGTTCAAGCCATTTTCCTGCCTCAGCCTCCCAAGTAGCTGGGATTACAGGCACGTGCCACCACAGCCAGCAAATTTTTGTATTTTTAGTAGAGACAGGATTTTACCATATTGGCCAGGATGGTCTTGATAACCAGACCATGTGATCCGCCTGCCTCAGCCTCCAAAGTGCTGAGATTACAAGTGTGAGCCACCTCCTCGATCCTCCAGTTTGTTTTCAATCCATGTGTGAATCTTAAATAGTTGCTCCTTTTTCTCATCTTCCTCTTTTTTTGTTCTGACCTTAGTTCTCCTTCTCCTTCACTTCATCCTTTCTTCTTCTCTTACTTTTTCCTCTCCTCTACCTTTTTTAAGCATCAAGATTAAAAAATGTCTCCATGTCTTCTAAACAGATACTTAGAACAGAATCTAGTTGAAAATTTGTCCCAATTTTATATTTCAAAATTGTTTCTCTAACAAATACCTTCCTTATAGAACAGTTTTATTGAAGCATATTTGTTGCAGAATGTATCTAAACACTCAGTGACATGTAGTCAGAACTCAGTAGATTCATTTAAACTAATTTTGTAATTGTCATCAATGATATTTTTTATTAAACTACCAAATATCTCTCTTTCTTGAAGGTTTAAATTTAATGAAATAAAGATTTCACTGTTTTTGGGGGGGTTTTCCTTTTTTTTTTTTTTTTTTTTTTGAGACAGAGTCTGGCTCCATGCTAGGCACCAAGCTGGAGTGCAGTGGCACAATCTCGGCTCACTGCAACCTCTGCCTCCTGGGTTCAAGCAATTCTCCTGCCTCAGCCTCCCTAGTAGCTGAGACTACAGGTGCACGCCACCACGCCCAGCTAATTTTTGTATTTTTAGTAGAGACGGGGTTTCACCATGTTGTTCAGGATGGTCTCCATCTCTTGACCTCATGATCTGCCCTCCTCGGCCTCCCAAAGTGCTGGGATTACAGGCTTGAGCCACCGTGCCCAGCCTCCAATTTTTAAATTGTTATAAAATACACGTAACATAAAATTTACCATGTTAGCCTTTTATGTGCACAGTTTGGTAATGCAAAGCATATTTATATTGTTGTGCAACCAATCTCCAGAACAGTTTTATCTTCCCAAACTGAAACTATATAACCATTATACAAATCCCATTTTCCCTCTTCCTGTACCATTGGCAACCACTATTCTGCTCTTTGTTTCTATGAATTTGACTATTCTAGGTATCTCATATGTTTTAGTCTAGCATTGCTATAACGGAATACCTGGGACTGGGTAATTTTTTTTTAAGTTTATTTGGCTTATGATTCTGCAGACTGAATAAGAAGCAAGGCACCAGCCTTTGCTTTTTGTAAGGGCTTTAGGCTGCTTCCACTAATGGTAAAAGGAGAAGGGAGGTTGGTGTTTAGAGATCACATCATGAGAGAAGAAAGCAAAAGAGAGAAGTGGGAGGTGCAAGGCTCTTTTTAAAAACCAGCTCTCATGTAAAACTAATAGAGTAATAACTCATTCATTAATATGAAGGTGGCACCACGCCATCCATGAAAGACCTCCCCCATGACCGAAATACTTCTCATTAAGCCCCACCTCTGACTTTGGGGCTCAAATTGCAACATGAAATCTGGAAGAGTCAAGCCAAACTGTATTATCATATGAATGGAATTGTTACGTCTCTTTGTTACTTATTTCATTTAGTATCCTGTCCTCAAGTTTCATGCAAGCTATAGAATGTATCATAATTTTTTTAGGGCTAATATTCCTATAGATACAGATATTTTGTTTAGCCATCCATCCAATAATGGACATTTGCACTGATTCTGCGATTTGCCTATTGTGAATAGTGCTGTTATTGTGAATAATGGCTTACTACTTGAGGGAATCCAATATTGCTATCACCCTCCTTCCCAAGTTAATTCCAAATACCCATGATGTGCAAAATCTACCCCATGTTTGTTTCATGTCTCCTGGGAATGTTTTGTCTGTTTCCATTTCCCTGTTTTCATCTGTGCTTTTTTCTGACTATGTGACCTTCTCTTCTATGAACATGGGCATATGTACAAATATTTTTTCAAGACCTTGCCTTTAGGTTTTTTGGATATACACTCATAGATGAAATTGGTGGATCATAGAGTAATTCTAATTTTAATTTTCTGAGGAACTCTCATACTGTTTTCCAAAGCAGCTGCACCATACATAGTACACAAGGGTCTCTAGGTAAAGATGCTTCTGTTATTACAAACACACTATGTTAGCTGGTAAATGCCGAAATACATGTTTGGTCTATTAAAATGTATTTCTTTCTCATGTCCTGTCTGATTTAAAATAGGCAAGCGTGGCTGGATTTCAGCTTCCAACATTATTCTGCTTCCAATTTCGTTATTTTCAGGTTTTGTTGTTGTTTTTATAGTAGTCATCTTGATGGTTGTGACATTATATCTCAATGTGCTTTTGATTACATTGTACTAATTATGAATTATTTTGAACATCTTTTCACATCTTTAGTGGCTGCTTGCATGTCTTCTTTGGAGAAATGTCTATTGAAGTCATTGGCCCATTTTCAATTGAGTTATTTCTTTTATTTTTGTTGCACTGTAAACATTTTAAAAATCTTCTGCATATTAACCCTCATCAGATATATGGCTTGCAAATGTTTCCTCTTATTTTGTAGGTTGCATTTTTACTTTTTCAATTGTGTCTTGTAATGCACAGAAGTTTTAAATGTTTCCTGAAGTGCAGTTAATCTATTTATACTTTTGTCGCCTGTGCTTTCGGTGTCATGTCAAAGAAATTTTGCCAATTCAAGTCGTAAAGCTTTTCTTCTTTATCTTCTTTAAGAGTTTTATAGTTTTAGATCTTATGCTTGTCTTTGATCCATTTTAAATTTATTTCTGTATATTGTGTAAGTTAAGCATCTAACTTCATTTGTGTGTGTGTGTGTGTGTGTGTGTGTGTGTGTGAGACAGGGTCTCACTCTGTTACTCAGGCTGGAGTGCAGTGGTACAATCATGGTTCACTGCAGCCTTGACCTCCCAGTCTCAAGTGATCCTACTATCTTAGCCTCCTGAGTAGCTGGGATCACAGGCGTGCACCACCACACACAGCTTTTTGTTGTTTTTACTTTTTTTTTTTTTATAGAGATGGGGGTATCTCCATATGTTGCCTAGACTGGTGTCTTTACACAACAAATGATCTTTGCAACCTTATTGAAAATCACTCTTCACCATTGGTTGTTTTGTTGTTGTGAGCTTGATATATATGGCCTGTATTGTGTTGAGGTATTTTCTTTCTATTCCTAGTATGTTGTGTCTTTTTATCATGAAAAGTGTGTTGAATTTTTGTCGTATGCTTTGTCTGATCAATTGAGCTAATCATATTTTTAACAGAATTGTGTTCATTTTGCTAATATACTGTATTAAATTGATTGTTTTTTATATAGTGAAATATCTTTGCATTTCAGAAGTAAATTCCATTTGGTCATAGTGTATAATTCTTGTAATGAGCTGTCGAATTCTGTTTGTTAGCATCTTGTTGAATATTTTCACATCAATATTCATCAGCTATGTTTATTTATACTATAAAGCTTTACTTCTCCAGGGTATAAAAAATTGGAAAACATGTATTAATTTTAATAGTATTTTACTTTAAAAAAGCAAAAATTAAAAAATAAGACTGTTGCAATTCTACCCAAATTCCAATCCTGAATTGCTTATAGAGAACTGAAAAAGTATTTAAGTATCTATGGCTTACTACTTGAGGGAATCCAATATTGCTATCACCCTCCTTCACAAGTTAATTCCAAGTACCCATGATGTACGAAACCTACCCCATGTTTGTTTCATGTCTCCTGGGAATGTTTTGCCTGTTTCCATTTCCCTGTTTTCATTTGTGCTGTTTTCTGGCTATGTGACCTTCTCCTCTTTTCCCACCCTATCTAATATTCCATATAATTTCAGATCCAGCTGATGGATTAGCCAGCAAAGGACTCTCCTCTGATCCTCAGGTGCATCCGTTCTTTCAGGGCAAGAATGCTTTGTATTCTCTCCATTCCCAAGTTTTATTTTTTTGCCAGAGATAAAGAACTTACATAACCATGCAGTCAGTTTCAATACAATGTTTATTTTCCATAACTTTTCTTCCTTTTTATCTTTTGCAATTAAAAAAGGTTTAGTTTTTTTTTTTTAAAGATTCATTCAAAAACTTAGAATGTTATTATAGATGTCTTAAGTTAGTATTTTCCAGACTAAATACATTCAGTGTTCTTTATGACATGATTTATAGACTCTTCCAAGCCTGGTCACCAGCTTTTTGATGAACTATAATTATGTTCATCTGTTGTAATAAAATAATATGGACCTATAGTGATGAATTGATTAAATGGAGAAATATATCAAGTTAATGAATGGGAAAACTTGATTCTATAAATATGTCAAATTCATTCACATTCATATAAAATCTCAATAAAACTATAATCTCAATGTAAGATTTTAAAATTAACAGGAATTAATAAATGCCCAAGGAAAACATAATGATATTTTTAAAGGATGAATGAACGTATGGAGCCAAATATTATTAAAATATCATAATTAAAACAATGGAGCCAAATATTAAAATATCATAATTAAAATAATTTCTTACAGCTCATAGACATTTAATCATACATGCATTTATAGATAATGTTATATACATATTTTATATATTAATATGAGTAAAAGGTATATAAAATTAATGACCAAAGGAAATATCCCTCCATATATGGGGTTAGAACATTTACTACTTATTTGAAAAATAAATAGAATTTGATTCATAACTGATCTCATTTAGACAAATAAGTTTCAGAGTACATAGAGACCTAAGTATAAAAAAGAAATCATCCTAGGAAAGCCTAATTATAGAAGATCAGTCCTTTGGCTTGTGTCCTTGAGTCTATGCCTTCTGAAATTTTCATGGACTTTGTTACTGCAATTAAGCTTTCCTCTCCCACTGGATTATTGCCTTGATTATCAAAATGCCTTCACTATCAAAATATGCATCAGATTGTACATATTTAATCCCCTCCCTTGAGTCTTCAATTCTACTGCTTCCTCATTCTTTTCTGCCACTTGGAGCATAACATCTTCAAAAGTTTCCTATGTCCTTGGCTTCAACATCCTTCAATTCATTTTAATTGTATTTCATTTCATTATTTACTTTGAATCTATTTTTAAAATATAGGTCATTATTACCCTGTAGCTGCCATAGACTTTAACCAAGAATCTGTCCTAATCATAATCAATTTTGCAGCAACATTGGACATGGGTGACGATTGTCCCTTTGATTTATCTCTTCTGCACTTTTCCATGATCCCACATTCTCCTAGTCTTCCTCCAAATATCCTGTCTGTCAGGACCTTCTTTCTAAGAACTTTAAATTTGATATACTCCCTGAAATTTTTCTTTTGCTTTTATCCTTTGCTCTCTCAAACCAAAGTGACAAAGGTGAACGATTAATGCTGTGCTGACACAGCTGAGGTGTATACCAAGCATGCCAAGGGTGAAATGCAGTGGTTCAAGAACATGTTCAGTCCTAAATGCTACCTATGTCCAGGTGTGTACCTGAATTGAAATAGGCCATATTTTTAAAATGTCATTGTTAAAGTACTTCTCAACTGCCAGGCATTGTACTATAGTAATTTTACCTTTAGGAATGTGGTATAAAATTATAACTTTTTAATATTTCCTCTATTGTTGAGGTGTTCTTTGAGTTAAGCATCAGACTTTCCTTAAATATTTCAGAATTCTAAAAATATTCCATAAGCATATAACTTTTCTATAGCTTACTGTTGGTAGCTTAGCTCTTTATCCATAAATTTAAATGCATAATTGACTCTTTGTAATGCTGTAAACAGTTTAACAATGGCATAACCAGACCTTTCCCATACAAAGCAATCAGGATCCTCAAGACTAGCCCGGATTTTTCACCTTCTGCCTTCTGTATGTCTATATCACTCCGATGATGGCAAGCATTTTCAACAAATGTTTTATACACTTTCACTTTCATAATCTACAGTTCTTCTAGAATAGCAGGCTATAGCACAAGTCTATCAGACATCGTAATGATGCCACAAATGCTACTTCGTCTCTCATCTCTCTCTTAGAATCCCAGGAGAGGGAGAGAAGTTTGGATAGTCCAAATCATCCTCTTTTCATATAAATTAAGTGGCATGCTCCCATAATTTTATTCTCAGTTATTTTACTTATGTACACATTTTTCCAAGATGATCTCGTTCTGTCCCATGGTTTTAAGTATTGCATGTATACCTCAGGCTTCCTACTTGAAACCTGAAATGTAGTTGTCTCTTAGGCATCTCCAAGATAACATAACCCTCCCTTCCACTCCAAATGTTTGCCTCCCTAGTGCTTCCTACTTCAATAACCGAGTATGCCATCCACTTATTATCTCAGACCCCAAATTTCACACTCAGGATTCTTACTTTTTCTCTCATCTTCTATCTCAATCTGATAAGAAATTCTGTTTATTAAGCCAGATTAAAATAAAGAAAACTTAACCTAGCTTTTCTTATTATTTATTTTTTATTTTGACTTAGAATTTCACTCTTGTTGCCCAGGCTGTAGTGGCAGTCTTGGCTCACTGCAACCTCTGTCTCCCGGGTTCAAGTGATTCTCCTGCCTCAACCTCCCATGTAGCTGGGATTACAGGCACCCACCACCATGCCCAGCTAATTTGTTAATTTTAGTAGAGATGGGGTTTGACCATGTTGGTCAGGCTGGTCTCGAACTCCTGACCTCAGATGATCTACTCACCGAGACCTCCCAAAGTGCTGGGATTACAGGCAAGAGCCACTGTGCTTGGCCTCTTCTTACAATTTCTACATCTAAAATCTATTCTCAGCCACCAATTCTTTCCTGGAAAACCTTAAGAAAAATAAAATCACCTCTGAAAGGAGAATCAGCAAAGCATAGTCTCTAAAAGCACTTAATCTGCATCCAGGTGCCTAGATTCAAATGCAGAGGTTCCTACTCCCATGTGTTAGGTAACTCTCATTCACATTCTGCTTAACTTCTTTGTGCCTGTGTCTCTGTGACTTTGTTTCTTCATTTACGTATGGCAATGCTGATAGTGCATACCTGATTGGGATTTTGGGGATATTAAATGTGCATATACACACATACACACACACACACACACACACACACACACACACACATATACACGTATATGTACATAGTACAGTATTTATAATATGTAATACATGATTTTGAGCTCAACAAAGTAACATCCTTTAAATGCTGCCACTTCAAAAATAGCATTATTTCACAAAATATTTATAAAGCAAGTTGAAAGTTGAATTAATCAGAATAAAAATATAGAATAGCAATACTTATTATAAAAATATAATGTTCAAGAGAGTGTACACTAGAATGAAGCATACAGATAAATTCAAATATAGTCTAGAAATAGACTTTGCATATTTAGAGAAATGCCTGACTCATAAAAAAAATCAAAAAATCCTATAATTTTCTAGACTTACTTTAGGGAGACTGAGCAATACAGGAGGAAAGCCATGGCAACAAACCTTTATTCCTTCCCTACAACAGCAATGGAAATAAGTGGCCTTTTAAAGAAATAATCCTGAATCAGGTCGATATTTATATCAAAAGAGAATCTTCATTACTAAGTGCAACATACACAAAAATCAATTTCAGATGTATTGTATACCTAAATACAAGAAGTACAACAAGACCTCTTTTGGAAGATAACATTGGGAAATGTATTAGTGCCTGTAAAGGAGATAAGTATGCATTAACCTAGTTGCAAATATACTTACCATAAAGAAAAATAATGATATTTATTAAAATCTAGAAATTATGTTCATTAATAAAAGCATAAAAATGAAAAGCAAGCTGCAGAGTGAAGTAGGAGTGAATATATGCATACATATAAAATTGACAAAGAGCTCATGTCCATAATATATAAAGAATTCAATTAAACCAGTAAAGAAAGAAGACAAACCAATAAAAATGAATGAAATACTTGAACATGTATTTAATAAACTAGGATAGCTAAATTGACAATAAAAATGTAAAAAGGTGCTCCCTATCATTAGACATTAGAGAAACTAAATTATAATGTAATGTGAATTCTCTGTACATCCCCCACAGTGAATAAAATGAAACAGGAAATGCTAAATGTTTGGTGGATGTGGTAATATCTATTATGGCTGCATATAGTCTTTTCTATGATTCAGTAATTCCTCTCTCAGCATATATTTGTACACTGAAAGGCATGTAAAAAAATGCTCACAACAGGCTTATTTGCATTAATCAAACGCCGGAAACAAGAATAATATCTATTTATTAAGAAAATAGAGAAATAAAAGATATGCTTCTTACAATGAACTAGCAATGAAAATGACATGAATACTTAAACTGGGGTCAAAGTCTTAATCATAATATTGAAGGAAAATATCTAAATGAAAAAATACATGTGTATAGGATTTTGTTTATATATCATACCAATACAAAAAACAAAAAGCAAGATGGTTACTCTTGGGAAAAATAGTGCTTTTTAACTTCAAAGGAAATTTGGTGACACCCTGTCTCTTTTTGAGGAAGTTAGACACATATCTTATTGGTGAAAAATCATCAGGCTCTACACTTAGCAATTTCACACCTGAAACAAAATGGATATAAAATATAAAATAAACCTAGAAAATGGCAAATAAGCAATTGAAGACAATATAAGTAGAAAATTTCTGAGTGCTGGCTGGGAAAGTAAGCAAATAAATGAAATTGTATCAGCTAGGGAGAAATGTGTAATTAGAGAAATGTTTAATTTTTAACATTGTTTTATAGGGAATATATTAGAAAATGTTTGTAAGGTAAATCATTCAATAAACTGGAAAGCTAATCATAGAATAACAGATGCAAGTCTTAGAAATTCAAGAGGGTATAGTATCCAGATATTGGCTATTGAAAGGAGAATGAGCGTTTTATCTGTTGGTATATTTTTATAATACATACTAAAATATATAAAACTTGGCATTCTATTGGGAATCTTTACAAAGTAAAATTTGACATATGAAAAGACTTTTTTTGTATACTAATCTTGTCTTAAAACTCATGTAAGTAGAATTATGCCCTGAGTTTTATAATTGTGCTTTTTAACATGATTTCTCACATGATAAAAGGTCTAAGTGCCATGGCTTTCAAAGAGAGTACAAGTTGACCCATTCATGAATGAATTATTTATCAATATATGGCAACTCTCTGTGGCAGTACATTTCTATTGTTTATTTATTTTTTCTTTTTATTCAGAGGATTATCTATAGGCCAGTGGAACTGTCTTCAAGTAAACTTCACCCATCACTGATTTCCAGGGTTCTGGCTTTCTTTTTCTAAACTTCACCTTGAACAACTGCAAGTTTCTGGGATGTATGTGGGCCACCTATCTGTTACCTAATCTTTTCTCTTCTGCCAGTCCTAGAAGTTTCTTTATTATTCCAAATCATTATCTCATCCATATTCATCACTTTTCTGCCAAATTTTACATTTTAAAAACTAAAGTTCACCTTTAAATGCCCAGTTTGTCAGCCAGCTGTACTTTCAGGCTAGAAGGTATATTTAAGTTTTGCCAAGCTTGAGTTTATACATTGCACTGACACTTTTGTCACAATTTCCTAATGCAATTAATCTAGCACTTTCTTGGTAAATTTGGAATTTATCCTTCCTAAATAATCTTCACTATACAACAAATCTACTATCCATACCTAGAAAACAATGTTTCATATTTTTTTATTTGTGAATGTTAACTGGGGCAAGATATTTTGTTTGACATAGCTGTGCAATAATTTGGAAAACATAATTTAAGAGATTTGGACCTTAGTCTTCTATACCCTCTGCTAAGGATCTCCTAGAAAATGTCCCCATGTTTCTATGCCCTCCTGTTTCATAACACCACAACATTCTCACACCATAAAGTAGCTCATGAGCAGTCAATGTGTGCCATTATCTGTTGAAACCTGTCCCATCAACCTGTTTGAATTCCAAATGAGCAGCATATACAGAGGATATGAAGTGTGTGGACTCCAAAGAAAGCAGAGCCTGTGGCTCAGCTGAGAACTCACCTACACAGAGCCTGACATTCAGAAAACCAGTGCAAGTGCTTGAGGAAAAATGGCAAAGTTAGAGAACTCTCAGCCCCTATTTTCACAGATGATGAATGAGCACTCCCCCTCACCCTGATTCCAAGTAGTGAGATTCCAGACTCAATTAGTGGCAGAAGTGGGAGCAAAAATGTTTCTTTATGTCCACACATGGCCTACACCCTTCATATCCCATGTGTTTTTCTTTTTCCTTTTCTTTACCCTCTCTTTTCTCTGTTGTTCACACCTCCAGTTTCAATCTCTGGGTAGTGTGTAGTATTTTCTGTCATACTTTCATATTTCCTTTTTTTTTTTTTCTGCAGATCAACAAGTGTAATAGTCACAAAGAGAATATGTATGAACATTCACACCAAAAGTGATGCTATAATAAATGCCCTTTTTGATTTGAGGAATTCTGTCTGAAATGAATTAGGCTGTTTGGGAGCGGGTTAGTGGTGGGGGAAGAAAACAAACAAAAACAAAAACAGAACCCTGTGTAAAGTACTGATCTCAGGTTGATGCTGATTTGAAAAAAGATGTTCTGTAATTTGGGATTAAGGCAGAGGTAGGTCAAAAAACATGAATTGGGTTATAGAGTAAGTACACCCAGGAAACATATACACTTCAAGGATTATCCATAAATTAAGCAATAAAGAATGAAATTAAAACCCCCACGCTCAGGTTTTTGTGTCACTTTGAGTGACAGTTGATATAAAATAATTTTCTGTTACCATTCTAAATTGAGAAATATGCAAGTAATGTGACTGACTTATTTTCAATGTATGGATTCCTGAAGAGCTGACGTTGTAGAATATATGAGCTACAACCAGTTATTTTGTAATTGCACTAAATTATCAGGAACTTTCTGATTCTGTGTTGCTCAGGACTGTGTGGCAAGGAAGATAAGGCTTAGCTTCCTTGTGGATGTATTTTACTTCAGCTTGATTCCAATAAAAACAATTTTTGATGTATGAGATAGCAAGATGTGCATATTATTTTACTTTTTATTTAAAATATTAATCATTTATCATTAAAAAAATATCCTCCTACCTCCATCATTTCATATTCCAATTACTTATTAATTCATATTTAAAATGTATAAGCTCTTCTATGCACATTCTAGGCAAACATAAACAGTTTGTACTTTAAAAGCTTTTATATAATTTTTAAATAACTATTTGCAAAGTATATAATGCATTTTGACTTTAGGGATTAAAAATGTGTCACTCAGTTGGAAGTGGAGTAGATTAAATGTGCTAATTAATCTTGATTATCAAGCAAATTAAAATATATCCAGACTTCAAAAGTATTTGAGCATAAAGATATTTTCTAGGCTTTAAAATTATTATTTGATGTTTCAGTTATTCTCATTAAAAATTATAATTTTGTATGCAATTCTTGGAGGAAAGAGTTTAATTCGTTTTCTTTTTTAATACTATATATATATACAGACACATAAGTAAATGACATAAGTATATAAGTATATATTATACACATTAGTTATATACTTGAATATTAACATGTAAATATTAACAATACTTTATAACACATATAAAGTATTGTTTTCCATCTGATGTTTACATGTAGTTATATTTGTAAGGAACCTTAAGATATAGAAGTGGGCAAATTATTAACACATTGAAAATATATAGCAATAATTTGAATTTAAGAATAAATATGTATTTTTTCAAATGCAAAGTAGTGGGCAAGCCAGATGAAAAATGAAAAATAACTATAGAATGCAAATTTAAATTTGAAGAAGCATGAAGGATTCCTGATGGTTAACTTTTTAAATAATTTCTGGAAATTTTAAAATTTACTTAATAAAATCTCAATCTTTTTACTTAATTTTGGCTGGGTTTTTGCATGTAATTGGGTTAGGTTTTCTCACATGTATGCATTTTCTCCTTTACTTCTCATGTGATTTATTTTCGTTGTCTGAGTAGGCTGTCAATGCTTACTTAGCTCATTCAGCACATTTCATTCAGAAAAAGAAACATAGAGTATGATACAAAGAAAATATAATTACTCAAATTTCTCTCATTGTGATAATTTTGTTTTGGACGATTAGTCAAATATCATCCTTTAGAAGCAAATGGGAGGAGTAATTATTTGCTCTGTTTTTGTTAATCTGCTTTGGAAGTTGGTGGGGATAGAAGGTGAACTCGTTGTTTTAGGGAGTAACCTCTATGGCCCTTTCCTTCTTGTGTGCAGTTTTCAGACACAGAGAAACCGTTGGTCCTCTGGCCATTCCTTAGAGAACCTGAGCAATACAGAAGAAAAGCCTTGGCAAGAGACCTCAATTCCTTCCTCAGAAACCCATTACTGTCTGTCTTTAGGCAAAACCTTCAATATCCCTGCACTAGTCTCTCTGCCTGTATATGCAGAGGTTAGACTAAACCTACAGGTAAATCTTTACAGAATAGCCTTTCCTCGGTCCAGAAGAAGGGACCCAGAGCAAATTGTTTTCTGTCAGCCCGTCAACATACACCCATCACAGCTCAAGGGACAGGAAGAGCCCTGTTTAAGAGGTTAAATCCATTTTATGGACAGAGGAAAAATTCTTCTTGTCTTCAATCTTCATGTAATAACTTCTCTGGATTTAGTTAATCCTGCCTTGTCCAATTTTATAGTCTGTTGTCGCCTTCCTCAGACACCATCAACATCCCTCAACACCATCAACATCCATTGTTGTTGTTAGTGGTGGTGGTGGTGGTTGGCGGTTTGATTTTAATCAGATTTGCCCCCATATCATGCCATGCTGTTAGATCAAAGCACTGATGTGATAAGTTTGCTTATGAAATTGAGTATGGGCTGAAACTGATGCATTGGTCATAGGTGGAAGTAAAGAATGGGACCTTTAAAATAAGGCTTTACATTACTCTCTCCTGACATGTTTAAAATTAGGTGTGCATTTCATAGCACAAATCAAGTTATTGCAAAGATATCCTTCAGGGTCTACATAAGAAATTCCTACTGTTCTATTCACATAAAAGGCTCAGTTTCTTAGAAATTATTTATTTGTTACATTTTGTATGCTAAGTGCTTTGAACCTCTTTCTGGTTCCCTCACATCACAGAGCATGCTACATTAACTTGCCCATGAAAGGTGACTACCCAATTTATATTCCTGTTGGTCCCCAGGACAAGAAGGAAGGAGCAAGCAGAAAGGGAGATGTTTAAGTTTACTTGATTATATCATCCTAATTTGTTTTACGACAGCAACAAAAAAACTGTCTCTGAATCTCATTCAAATTAAACCCATTTTTTTGCATGAACATTTGAGATATTTTTAGGGCACTTCTTGGCATGTATTATATATTTGCAGGGGAGTGAAATAATATTGAACAAGCTACAGTGATCCTCTTTTTAAAAGTAAAAGAATCTGAGAGTCTGGGAGGGCAAGTAAAGTTTACAAGTTAAAAGTAGTGAAGTCAAGACTGAAACCTGAGTTTTCTGATAATCACACGTATATTGTGTTTATAATGCACCACATCTGGATCAAAAAAATGACAAAGGGAATATAGTCCTCACCTAATGTCAGCAATGAAAAAGTTTGCTTACCCTCCAATCTATGAGAACCTTACATTTTGAGATAGTCAACTGAAATAAAAGAAAATTCACAGTGTGTTTGCACATGAACGTGCTTACGAGAAACTTGCTCATTGCAGCCCTCCGAAACATATCATTAATTATCCATCACATTTAGAACTTGAGACGAAAATAAGTTCCAAATTTCTGTTTCCTTTTCTTTGGCCATTATTAGTTATTGGGGGCAAGGTAACCACATAACTGCACTACTGAATTCTGGAAATTGATTTGGAAAGCAAGCCTACGTGAATGCAATAGATAAATTAAGCTGAGAGACAGCAACCTATTTTAGAATTTTCCAGAATTGGTGATAAAAAATTCCTAACAAATATTAGCAAGCATATCTTATATGCAGCAGTTAAATTCAGGAAAGTAAGTGCTCCTATCATACCCTGAAGAGTGGGGGACCATGATTCTTAGTTTATAATACCTGTGCTTTACTTCAGACACAAGGGCTTAAGAACAGTATGATGTATCAACCCTTTGTCTTGCACAACAATACATCACTGGGAGAGGGGTCATTTAAAAACCATTACCTTATTCTCAATGTACTAGTCTCATTCAGAAGCAGGCTTGGCAAACCCTGGCTGTGCATGATTTGAGAAAATGTTTTCCATTTTAGAATGTCTGTCCTTCTCCGATGCTATTCTGCCACAAATGCCACTCCTAGCTACTTTCTAAATTAACAGGCTTTTCTTCTGAGAAGGTTTGAGTTTCAGAAAATGTGAACAGAAAATTAAGTCCTCCTATACTCCCACACCTCCCCCATCATTCCCTTTATTGTTATCATCTTGCTTAGTGTGTTGGATTTGTTAAACTGATGAGACAATATTGATGCACCATTGTTAACTAAAACTATAGTTAACATCAAAATTCACTCTGTTGCACAGTCCTGTGGGTTTTGAAAATTTGTAATGACATTCATCTAACACTATAGCATCGTAGAGAATAGTTTTACTACCCTATTTTGTACACCTCTTGTGGTCCACCTTTCATCCCTGTCTCACTCTCTCCCAGAAGTCCCTGGCAGCCACTGATCTTCTTACTATCTCCACAGTTTCAGCTTCTCCAGAAAGTCACACAGTTGGAATCATATAGCAGCCTTCTCAAATTGGCTTCTTTCACTTTGCAAGATATATTTAAATTTCCTATATTATTCTTGTGATTTCCTGGCTCACTTTTTTCTTTTAAACAACAAAAAAAAGGGATTTTATTATTTCTCATGAAAGAAAGTCTAGCTCCATGATGTAACCAAGGACTCGATTTCTTCCCATCTGTCTCTGTCATCTTCTGGGAAATGGCCTTGTCCTGGGCTGGCTGTACTCACAGCTGTGCAATGATTGCAGCAGTTCCAAGTATCATGTTTCCATATGATCCTACATAGGAGAATAAGTGGGACCATGCCTTCCTTGCTTTTTTAAAAAATATTTTTTCTTTTTGTTGTTGTAAATATGCATAATACAAAATTTACCATTTTTACCAGAACATAACATTTTAATCATTTTAAGTGTACAATTTAATACCCTTAAGTGTATTCATGTTGCTGTGCAACTGTCACCACTACTCATTTCTAGAATTTTTTTTCATTATCCCAACCTGAAATTCTCTACTCATTAAACAATAAATCCTCCCTCACTGTAACCCCATGGCAAATTTTATTCTACTTTTGTCTCTGTGAATTTGTCTACTCTAAGAGATCACAGAAGTGGAATAATGTAATATTTGTCATTTTGTATCTAGTTTATTTCACCTAACATAATGTTTTCAGAGTTCATCCATGTTGTAGTACATATCAGAATTTCATGTTACTTGAATTTCATCCTTTTAAAAAATCACAGTAGTTTTTGGAAAACAAGTGGTTTTAGTTACGTGGATACATTCTTTAGTGGTGATCGAGATTTTGGTGCACTTGTCACCTGAGCAGTGTACACTGTACCCAGTGTGTAGTCTTCTATCCCTCACCCTCCTCTCACCCCTTCCCCTTAGTCCCCAAAGTCCATTATATCATTCTAATGCCTTTGTATCCTTATAGCTTAGCTCCCACTTGCCTGTGAGAACATACGATAGTTGGTTTCCCATTCCTAGTTACTCCACATAGAATAGTGGTCTCCAGCTCCATCCAAGTTACTGCAAATGCCATTATTTTATTACTTTTATGGCTAAATATATACACTGCATTTTCTTTATCTTTTCATTGATTGATGGGCATTTAGGTTGGTTCCATATTTTTGCAGTTGTGAATTGTGCTGCTATGAACATGTGTGTGCAGGTGTCTTTTTTCATATAATGACTTATTTTCCTGGTTAGATACCCAGTAGTGAAATTGCTGGATCAAACGGTAGATCTATTTTTAGTTGTCTAAGGAATCTCCATGCTGTTTTCTGTAGTGGTTGTTCTGGTTTGCATTTCCACCAGTAGCGTAAAAGTGTTTTCATTTCCCCCACATCCACACCAACATCTATTATTTTTTGATTTTTTTAAATAATGGCCATTCTTGCAGGAGTAGGGTAGTATCCAATTGCAGTTTTAATTTGCATCTCCCTGATGATTGGTAATGTTGGGCTTTTTTTTTTTCATATGTGTTTTGGCCATTTGTCTATCTTCCTTTGAGAATTATCTATTCAATTCCCACTTTACCCACTTTTTGATGGGATTATTTGGGGTATTTTCTTGCTTATTTGTTTGAGCTCCTTGTAGATTCCGGATATTAGTCCTTTGTCAGATGCAGTTTTCAAATGCATTCTCCCACACAGAGTCTGTGGGTCATCTGTTTACTCTGCTGATTATTTATTTTGCTGTGCAGGAGCTTTTCAGTTTAATTAGATCCCATCTATTTATTTATGTTTTTTTTGGATTTGCTTCTGGCTTCTTGATCATGAACTCTTTGCCTGAGCCAATATCTAGAGAGTTTTTCTGATGTTATCTTCTAAAATTTGTATGGTTTCAGGTCTTAGATTTGTCTTTATCCATCTTGAGTTGATTTTTGTATAATGAGAGATAAGGATTAGTTTCATTCTACTACATGTGGCATGCCAATTATCCCAGCACCACTTGTTGAATAGGGTGTCCTTCCCCACTTTATGTTTTTGTTTGCTTTGTAAAGAACTGTTGGCTGTAAGTATTTGACTTTATTTCTGGGTTCTCTATTTTGTTTATTTGGTCTACCTGCCTATTTTTATACCATTACCATGCTGTTTTGGTGATTATAGCCTTGTAGTATAGTTTGAGGTTTTGTAATGTAATGATTCCAGATTTGCTCTTTTTGCTTAGCGTTGCTTTGGCTATGCAAGCTCTTTTTGTGCTTTCATATGAATCTTAAGATTGTTTTTTCTATTCTGTGAATAATTATAATGGTATTTTGATGAGAATTGCTGTGACTCTGTAGACAGATTTGGGCAGTATTTTCATTTTCGCATTATTGATTGTACCCATCCATGAGCATGCAATGTGTTTCCATTTGTTTGTGTCATTGATGATTTATTCAGCAGTGTTTCACAGGTTTCCTTGCAGAGATCTTCTTCACCTCTTTGGTTGGGTAAATTTCAAAGTTTTGTTTTCTTTTGTTTTTCCAGCTATTGTAAAAGGGATTGAGTTCTTGATTTGATTTTTAGCTTGGTCATTGTTGTTGTATAGCAGTGCTACTGATTTCTGTACATTGATTTTTTATCGTAAAACTTTTATTTATTCATTTATCAGATCTAGGAGCTTTTTGAATGAGTCTTTAGGGTCTTCTAAGTACACAGTCATATAATCGTTGAACAGTTGCAGCTTGACTTCCTCATTACCAATTTGGATGCCTTTTATTTCTTACTTTTATCTGATTGCTCTGGCTAAGACTTGCAGTAGTATGTTGAATACTGGTGAAAATGCAAATACTTGTTTTGATTCCAGTTCTCAGGGGGGAATGCTTTCAACTTTTCCCCATTCATTATAATGTTGGCTGTGGGTTTGTCATAGATGGCTTTTATTACCTTAAGGTATGTCCCTTTTATGCCAATTTTGCTGAGAGTTTTAATCATAAATGGATGCCAAATTTTGTCAAATACTTTTTCTGCATCTATGGAAATTATTATATGATTTTTGTTTTTAATTCTGTTTATGTGATGTATCACATCTATTTACTTGTGTATGTTAAACCATCCTGCATCCCTGGTATGAAATCCACTTGATATTGCTGTATTATCTTTCTGATATGCTTTTGACTTTGGTAAGCCTGTATTTTTTTTGAGGATTTTTGCATCTATATTAATCAGGGATGTTAGTATGTAGTTTTCTTTGTTTTGTTATGTCTTTTTCTGCTTTTGATATGAAGGTGATCTATTATTGCCTTCATAGAATGATTTAGAGAGGATTCCCTCTTTATCTTTTGGAGTAGTTAAAGTTAGATTGGTAACAATTCTTTGAATGTGTTATAGAATTCAACTGTGAATCCCTCTGGCCCTGGACGTTTTTTTGTTGTCAGTTTTTTAAAAATTATAGTTTCAATCTCACTACTTGTTTTTGGTTGGTTAGAGTTTCTACTTCTTCCTGATTTAATTTAGGTGGGTTATATATTTCCAGGAATTTATTCCTCTCCTGTAGATTTTCTAGTTTGTGTATGTAGAGGTGTTCCTAGTAGCCTTGAATGATCTTTTTTTATATTTCTGTGGTGTCAGTTGTAATATATCTTGTTTCATTTCTAATTGAGCTTATTTGCTTCTTCTCTCTTCTTTTCTTGGTAAATTTTGCTAAAGGTCTATCAATTTTATCTTTTCAAAGAACAAGCTTTTTATTTAGCTTTTTATGTTCATTTGTTTCAATTTATTTAGTTTTGCTCTGATCTTTGCTATTTCTTTTCCTCTGCTAGATTTGGTTTTGGTTAGTTCTTGTTTCTCTAGTTCCTTGAGGTGTGACCTTAGAATGTCAGTTTGTAATTGTTCAGATGTTTTGATGTTAGTCAATTATTGCTATGAACTTTCCTCTTAACAATTCTTTTGTTGTATCCCAGAGGTTTTGATAAACTATGTCACTATTATCATTCAGTTCAAATAATTTTTAATTTCCATTTTGATTTTATTACTGACCCAATGATCATTCAGGAATAGGTTATTAATTTCTATGTATTTGTGTGGTTTTGAAGGTTCCTTTTCAAGTTGCTTTCTAATTTCATTTTGCTGTGATCTGATAGACTACTTGATATAATTTCAATTTTCTTTAATTTATTGAGACTTCAAGATATGGTCTGTCTTGAAGAATGTTCCATGTGCTGATGAAAATAATGTAAATTCTGAAGCTGTTGGGTAGAATGTTCTCTAAATATCTGTTAAACCCATTTGTTCTAGGATATAGTTTAATTCCATTGTTTCTTTGTTGTCTTTCTGTCTTGATGACTTGTCTAGTGCTATCACTGGAGTATGGAATTTACCCACTATTATTGTGTTGCTGTGTATTTCATTTTGTAGTCTAGTAGTAATTGTTTTATAAATTTTGGAGCTCCAGTATTAGGTGCAAATATATTTAGGATTGTGATAATTTCCTGTGGAATAAATCCTTTTATTATTATATAATAATCCTCTTTGTCTTCATTGTAAACTATCACTGCTTTAAAGTCTGTTTTGTCTGATATAAGAATAGCTAATCCTGCCCACTTTTGGTTTCCATTTGTGTGGAATTTCTTTTTCCACCCTTTACCTTAAGTTTACGTGACTCCTTAAGTATTAGGTGAGTTTTGTGAAGACAGCAGTTAGTTACTTGGTTGGTGAATTAATATCCATTCTGTTGTTTTGTATCTTTTAAGTGGAGAATTTAGGCCATTTACATTTAATGCTAGTATTGAGATGTGAGATACTGTTCTATTCATCATGTTAGTTGTTGCCTAATACCTTCATTTTGTGTGTGTGTGTTACGTTGTTGTTTAATAGAGTCTTTGATATTTATGCTTTAAGAAGGTTCTATTTTGGTGTATTTTGAAGTTTTGCCTCACAATTTAGAACTCATTTTAACATATCTTGTAGTGCTGGCTGGCTTGGAAGTGACAAATTCTCGTAGAATTGTTTGTCTGAAAAAGACTGTATCTTTCCTTCATTTAAGAAGCTTAGTTTCACTGGAGACAAAATTCTTGGCTGACAGTTATTGTGATTTAGGAAGCTAAAGTTAGGACTCCAATCCATTCTGGCTTGTAAGGTTTTTGCTGAAGAATCTGTTGTTAATTTGATAGGTTTTCTTTTATAGGTTAGTGGACACTTTTGTCTCACAGCTCCTAAGTTTCTTTCCTTCATCTTGACTTTAGATAACCTGATAACTGTGTTTTTGCAATGAATATTCAAGTTTTTCATTGAGCTTCTTGTATTTGGATGTCTAGATCTCTGGCAAGGCTGGGGAAGTTTTCTTCAATTATTTCCTCAAATAGGTTTTCTAAACCTTAAATTTCTCTTCTTCAGAAACACCGTATTCCTAAGTTTGGTTCCTGAACACAACCCCAAGTTTCTTGAAGTTTTTGTTTAATTTTTTGGTTCTTTTTCTTTGTTTTTATCTGATTGGGTTCATTCAAAAGCTTTGTCTTCAAGATCCAAAGTTCTTTCTACTTGTTCTAGTCTATTATTGAAAATTTCCAGTGCATTTTTAATTTTTCTAAGTGTGTCTTTCATTTCCAGAAGTTGTGATTGTTTTTTCTTTATGATAGCTATTTCTCTGGAGAATTTTTCATTCATACCATGTATTGTTTTTTAACTTCTTTCCAGTTGGTTTTCACTTTTCTCTGGTATCTCTTTGAGCATCTTAATAATCAACCTTCTGAACTCTTTATTTGGCAATTCAGAGATATCTTCTTGGTTGGGATCCATTGCTGGGGAGCTAGTGTGATCTTTTAGGGGGGGTGTTATCAAATCCTGTTTGTCATATTACCAGAATTACTTTTCTGGTTTTTTTTTTTTTTCATTTGGGTAGACTAGAACAAGTAGAAGAAAGAACTTAGAAGTGAAATTTTTGGATCATATGGTAATTCCATATTTGACTTTTTGAGAAACCACCAGAATGTTTGCAATAGCAGCTGCACCATTTGCATTTATAGAAGCAATGTACAAGGATTGCAGTTTCTCCACAACCTTGCCTTGTAATTATCTTTATGTGTGTATGTCTATGTGTGCAAGTGTGTTTATAATAGCTGTCCCAATGGGTGTGAAGTGGCATATCATTTTGAATTTGACTTACATTTCCTTAATGATTAGTAACATTCAGTTACCTTTACATGTGCTTACTAGCAGTTTGCATATTATCTTTTGATAAATGTGTATTCAAATCTTTAGACCATTTTTGTTTGTTTCACAATATTGTTAAAATGAAGGAATTATTTATATATTTTGGATATTAAGACCTTAGCAGATATATGATTTGCAAGTATTTTCTTCTACTTTGTGAATTGCCTTTCCAGTTTTTTGATAGTATCCTTTAGAGTACATGAAGTGCAATTTTATATATGCCTCCTTTTTGTTTCCTATATTGCTGGTGTCATATTTAAGAAATTATTGCCAAATACCAATTCATGAGCTTTACTTTGAAATCTTTAAGAGTTTTTGTTTTGTTTTGTTAAAATTTTTTTATTTTTACTTTTTGTGGGTACAAAGTAGGTATAATATATATATATATATATATATGTCTTTATAGCAGATTATATAAAAGTTTTTAAAAATAATTTTTGTAGTTTTAGCTCTAATGTTTAGTTATTTTATCCATTTTGATCCTTTTTTATATGATATAGGATAAGTTCCCAACTTCATTCTTGTACATGTATTTGTTTTTTTCAGTATCATTTGTTGAAAAGACTGTCTTGTCTCCAATGGGTGGTTTTGGTACACCTGTCAAAGTCATTTGACCATATACATGAGTTTTATTTCTAGGCTCTCTTCTATTCCATTGCTCTATGTGTCTGTCTTTATGGCAGTACTATACTTTTTTTATTAGTAAATATTTACAGTAAGTTATGATATCAGGATGTGTAAATCCTCTAACATTGTACTTCTTTTTCAAAATTGTTTTGACTACTTCTTGAACTTCCACATGAATTCTTAGGATGGCATTTTTTATTTCTGTAAAAAATGGGTTTCTGAGAGGTTATTTCATCAAATTTGTAGACTGCTTTGTGTAGGTTTGACATCTGAATAATATTAAGACTTCTATTAACAAGAGGAATCTTTCCATTTATTAATGCTCTCCTTCATTTCATTCAGCAATGTTTTACAGTTTTTAGTATAAAAGTACAATATCTTCTAGGTTAAATTTATTTCTAAATATTTTCATTTTTCTTTCTTTTTTTTTTTTGAGACAGAGTCTTGCTCTTGTCACCCAGGCTGGAGTACAATGGCACAATCTTGGCTCAATGAAACCTCCGCTTCCCAGGTTCAAGTTATTATTTGCCTCAGCCTCCAGAGTAGCTGGGATTACAGGCACCCACCACCACGCCTGGCTAACTTTTGTATTTTTAGTAGAGACAGGATTTCACCATGTTGACCAAACTTGTCTCAAACTCCTGACCTCGGGTCATCTGCCAGCCTTGGCCTCCCAAAGTGCTGGGATTACAGGCATGAGCCACTGCACCCTATTTTTTATTTTTTCATTCTATTTTAAATAGTTTTCTTAATTCCATTTTGAGACTGTTCATTGTTAGCATATAGAAACACAACTAAATTTAATACATTTATTTTGTATGTTGAAACTTTGTGGAGTATGTTATTGATTCTACCAGTAATTTTTCTCAAAATCTTGAGGGTTTTCTACATATAAGATCATATCATTTGTAAAACAGAAATAACTTTAATTCTTTATTTTCAATATGTATTTCCTTGATTACATTTTTGTTTACTTGTTCTAGCTAGAACTTCCAATACTATGTTGAATAAAATAAAGTGGCATCCTTGCCATGCTTCTAAACTGAGAGGAAATATTTTCAGTCTTTCACCTCTAGTTTGGTGATAGCTGCAAATGTTTCATGTGTGGCCTCTATTATTTTGAGGTAGTTTCTATTCTGTTGCTATAACAAAATACTGTAATTTATAGAGAAAATAATTGCTTCTTGCCGCTATGGGGGTTGAGATGTCCAAGGCTGAGGAGCTGCATCTGGTGAGAGACTTCTTGCTGAGGGAGACTATCTGCAGTCTAGGGGCAGTGCTGGGCAACACATGGTGAGGGGCCAGGAGGTGCTAACATACTAGCTCAGGACTCTCTGTCTTCTCATAGAGCTATCAGTCCCACTCAGGTGGCAATCTATTAATCCACTAACCCCTTGACCTGTTAATCCATTAATCCACGAATGAACTAACCCACTCATGAAGCCAAAGCCCTCATGACCCAGTCACTTCAAAGGCTTCATCTCTCAACACTCCCACATTAAGGATTATTTCAACATGAGTTTTTGAGGGGACAAATATTCAAACCACAGCAAATGAGGAATTCTTTCTTATCACAGTTTCATTACCAATCTATCATGTCCTCTGAAATCTCTGCTTCTGCTCATATTACACATCTGAATCTCACACAGATGTTTTAACAATACATTTGAAGGTATTTTGCTTCTTTTGCTAAAAGTGCATGAGTCCATTTCTATTTTAATGTAATATTTTTGTTAATAATTTGTTATTAAACAAATCATTTTGAAATGCATTAAAAAAAAGTTATGAGGAAAGGGGACACCGATATTTGAACCATGGGGAAGAAATAGCAAATACTGAGTGAATTAGTTCTATTATATTGGGACGTTATAGTCTACATCTTCTTTATTTCAGCAATAGTCACTTCTCAAGTAGCAATGCCTTTGGCCAGCTGGGTAGATTTCACAGCAATTAGCTTAACATTTAAAAACAGGTAGTGTCTTGTTTGTAACACTTAGTGCTTGGATTATATTCAGATTCTCTTTTGCTAGAGAGATGTATGCAGCTATTCACTTAAACAGATGCATGTGTCTGAACAGCTGCTGATTTCAAAGTTATTTCCTGCACTTATTTATAAACATTCTGAACACATTCTCCAGTGTTACCACAGCATTGCTATAAAACTAAAAATAAAAAGGGAGAAAATCTTCCAGATGTTGCTGACTCTTTAAGCAGATCTGCTATAGAAAATGTGCACATGATTTCAATACTGTGCAAAAAAATTTTTTGGGTCTTGTGAAGCATAGTTACCATCATAAGATAAATTGGAATTAAAAAAAAATCTGCCACGAGCATTGTCACACATCAAAATGTGAGTTGTTATTGTATGTTTCCTTTAAGAAACAGAAAACCAGTTAGTAATTTAAGGATATAAATAATTCAGTTTCTCCAAGTTACATTTTGTCTTTGTGCAGTATCTCTATTTCAAATGCAAATGTTCATGAAAGTCATATTTTCAAAGCTAAACTGTTAAGCTATGTGTTAGCGGAAATAGCCTAATTCATCAGCCATAAAGAACCAATTTAGCACAATTTAAACTTTTGTATTCTACTTAAATGACAACTATATAATAAACACATTTTTATATTCAAGCAGAGTACCAAGAAATTGCAACAAAAATATAAGTAGTAAGTGTTTAATTTTTGCTTTTATAAGCACAGCCACAAAAAGTATATGACAAAGAAAGTTTTTCTTTCGTATATTATAGAATGATGTGTGACTACATATCTCCATTCCAAAATGCAAACCAAACTATAAAACACTCAAAAATTTAAACTCAGAAACGATCTAAAAATAAGTTTATACATGCACACACAGAAGTGTTTTAAATCTACAAAATGTATACACTGCATTTTGGAAGAAAATTTAGTTGTGGATTTCTTCAATTAAAATAAAAGGGGAAATTAATCATTCAATTGTCTTTGAAAAAAGTGGAGCCTGTCATGAAAGGCAAACCTTGACTTGATGTTAAACCACAAAAATATATAAGACCTAGTAAATGATTTTTAATGCTGTTTATGTGAAAAATACAGATACTTACACATTTCTAGTAGTGCCTCTGATAGAAGCTAAAGGTAATATATAAAATTCAATCAATTGTTAAAATAAAAAAATTATGAGAATACATTATGTTGCAAGTAGTGATTATCTCCAGGAGTTTTTCCCTTAATTAATTATGTCATTAATATATTTACTAAAAAAACAAGATTACTTTGTATGAACACTAATAAAATCCAGGTAGCTAACAAGGAACCAGTTATTCTTTTCATTAAATAACACTCTTATAAAACGATTTACTGTACTATTTTTACTTCTTACATTTTGTGAAAATTCCATTGAGATATTTAATATGTAACTCACCTTCAAGATTCTATACTTAATAAAATAGTAAAGTTTTCATTTTATGAGCATCACTCTCTTCTTTTATTTCCCTAAAATCTTTTTTTTTTCAGTTTTTGAAACTATAGTTTTTTAAAGGTCCCCCAAGTTTTACACAAAATAAGCACTAATTTGTATTGAGCACTATTTCTGTCAGAAACTGTGCTAAAAGCTTTATGTACTTATTCATTTAATTCACAAAAGAATTCTATTAATCTTAAGAAAAGTGAAGTAGATAAGGATTTAGTGACTTTTCTCAGTTACATAGCTCAATTATATCAGAGAACTAGAACATAAAACCACATCGATTTGTTTCAAAAGCTTACATTCTTAACCACTACAATAAATTGCAATAAAATATTTAACAGTTTGCCCTACAGTGAATACTAAATATATAAGCAAATTCTTCTGCCATAAATTGGAAAAGTTGAGAAAAGCTTGAAAAGCAAATAAATTATACACTTTCTTAATAAAGACTTTTTAAGAATGTTTTTAGTGACAATTTTCAATTAATAAAGCAAGGCTGTTCAGTGGCCTAATTTATCTTTAATTAGGTTAATGATTATTGTTATTGATGTATTTCTGGACAACTTTTCTTTACCGTAAGTAAATTGCTTGATAAGGACAAAATATCTAAGCCAAATTTTAAAGCAAACCAGTCCTCCTTCTCTGGATCCCAGAAAAACACAAGAAGCAGACATGATTATTTCTGTGTAAGGTCCTAAATAGCAGGATGTGATTAAGTTATATATGCATTCCCAGGACATTCTCAATGTCGTATGCAGAGTGGGTGATCAGTGTGTGTTTGTTGCATTCATTTATGAATTCAGAAGTCTGAACAGATGTTTCACTGTGACAAAATTATCCATTTTATTATGGCAAAGATCTCTAGGTATTTACCAAATCCCAAATCCTTTCCTTTGATTGGCACAGCTAGATGACATATACCGGAATTATTATGGCATGGGCTGGGGCCATGTTTCCATTAAGAGAAACATACAACAGTTCCATAAAACTTTCATATGGCTCTCCTAAACAATAGTTTTATATGCCTCTCAATCTTACTTTTTCAGTGTTATTTTTCTTTCTAGTAATATAAACTGGTATTAATATACGATCAATAATTTCTCTTCACACATACAGAATTTTAAAATATTTATTTGCTGTATCTTTGTCCAAATGAGTTCTAGATAAACAAACTTAAGTCATATCAACAAACATTCAAGGTTATTTGAGTTTCTATATTTCACAGTTTTATCTGTGAAGGAAATGCAAAATATACGCAAATGATTAGAGAAACAGTCCTGCTATGTAGATAGTAAATAAACACAATGAACTACTGGATCACAGGCAATACATAAAATGGGATAAAATGATGGCATTTGGCCTAGTCTTTTTGAATAAATTTCATTGTGCATATGTAAGGGTTTTAATATAAAGTGATGTTGAATTTTACCAAAAGTCTTTTCTGCATCTATTGAGGTAATCACCTGGTTTTGTTTATAGTTCTGTTTATATGATAAACCACATTTATTGATTTGTGTCTGTCAAACCAACCTTGCATCCCAGAATTAAAGCCTACCTGATTGTGGTGGATTAGCCTTTTTTTTTCTTTTTTTTTTTTTTGAGATGGAGTCTTGCTCTGTAGCCCAGGCTGGAGTTCAGTGCTGTAATCTTGGCTAACTGCAACCTCCACCCCCCAGAGTTCAAGTAATTCTCTTACCTCAATAGCTGGGATTACAGGTGCCCACCACCATGCCCTGCTATTTTTTTGTATTTGTAGTCGAGACAGGGCTTCACCATGTTGGCCAGGCTGGTCTGAAACTCTTGACCTCAGGTGATCCACCCAACTCAGGCTCCCAAAGTGCTGGCATTACCAGCATGAGCCACCATACCCAGCCAGTGGATTAGCTTTTTGATGTGCTGTCATGAGTATGAGAGTGCATCTATCTTCATGAGGTGGTGATTTCATTTCCTTTGGGTATACACCCAGAAGAGGGATTGCTGGTCAAATGGCAGTTCTACAGTTCTATTTTTAGCTTATTTAGACATTTCCATACTGTTTCCCATAATGATTTCTCCAGTCTACATTTCTGTCACCAGGCACCAGGCTGTAGTGCGGTGGTGCGACCTCGGCTCACTGTAACCTCTGCCTCCCGGGTGCAAGCAATTCTCCTGCCTCAGCCTCCCAAGTAGCTGGGACTACAGGTGCGCACCACCACGCCCAGCTAATTTTTTTGTATTTTTAGTAGAGATGGGGTTTCACCATGTTGGCCAGGATGGTCTCGATCTCTCGACCTTGTGATCCACCCGCCTCAGCCTCCCAAAGTGCTAGGATTACAGGTGTAAGCCGCCGCACCAGGCCTCCAGTCTACATTTCTATGAACAGTGTATAAGGGATCTCATTTCTCCACACCCTTGCCAGCATTTCTCATCTTTAAAAGATTTTCTTACATGGATGTTGCATTTATATTCATTAAACTGTATGATTGTAATTAATTGATTTTTTACAATGTGTCTAACTTTTCAGAATGACATACAAATTTAAAAAGAAAGTAAAAAATGCATAAGGAAAATGTAAAAATATCTTGAGAAACTAAAATACAATGATTTCATGACGTTGCACATTTGCCTATTTTTCCCTTACAATTGAGTTTTCAGATATATTCTGGTCATCATCAAATATGTAGTTTGCAAAGATTTTTCTCCCAGTTTATGAGGTGTCTTTTCAGTTTATTAACAGTGTATTTGATTAACAGACTATTTTATTATTATAATTCTATATGTATCATTTATTAACTTTTAGCTTTGGGGTACATGTGCAGGTTTGTTATACATGTAAATTGCATGTCATGAGGGTTTGGTGTGGAGATTATTTCCTCATCCAAGTAATACGCATAGTATGTGATAGGTAGTTTTTTGATCCTCACTCTGCTCCCACCCTCCACCCTCAAGAAGGCCCTGCATCTGTTGTTTTCTTCTTTGTGTCCATGTGTACTCAATGATTAGCTCTTACTTCATTGAGAACATATGGTATTCGGTTTGCTGCTCTTGTGTTATTTTACTTAGGATAATCATCTCCAGTTCCATCCATGTTGCTGGAAAGGACATGATCTCATTTTTTCTTTTCTGGCTGCATAGTATTGCATGACATATATATACCATATTTTCTTTATCCAGACTACCATGAATGGGTATTTAGGGTTAATCCATGTCTTTGCTGTTGTGAACAGTGTGGTGTGCAATGAAGGTAAGTGTGCATGTATCTTTATGGTAGAAGATTTATATTCCTTTTGGTGTATACACAATGATGGGATTGCTGCATTGTATGCTAATTCTGTTTTAAGTTCTTTGAGAATTCACTAAACTTGTTCCACAATGGCTGAACGAATTTGCATTCTGATCAGCAGTATATAAGTGTTCCCTTTTCTCCACAATCTTGCCAGCATCTGTTAATTTTTGACATTTTAAGAATAGCCATTTTGACTGGTGTGAGATAATATCTTGTTGTGGTTTTAACTGGCCTTTTTTAAATAATTAGTGGAGCTAAGCATTTTTTCATGTGCCTGTTGGGCACGTGTGTGTCTTCTTTTGAAAAGTGTTGATGTCCTGAGATACTCTTTTAATGCATTGGTTGTTTTTTTGCTTGTTGATTTATGTTTCTTAAAGATTCTGGATATTAGACCTTTATTGGATACATAGTTTTCAAATATTTTCTTCCTTCTACAGGTGGTGTGTTTGCACTGTTGATAGTTTCTTTTGATGTGAAGAAGCTCTTTAAAGTAGGTCCCATTTGTAAATTTTTGTTTCTGTTGCAATTGCTTTTGATGTATTCATCATGCAATCTTTGCCAGGGCCTATGTCCATAATGGTATTCCCTAGGTATCATGAAAGGTTTCTGTCATTTTTGGTTTTGAAGTCTTCAATTCATCTCGAGTTGATTTTGTATATGGTTTAAGCAAAGAGTCTGGTTTCAATTTTCTGCATATGGCCAGCCAGTTATTTCTGCTTCATTTATTGAACAGGGAGTCCTTTCCCCCATTGCTTGTTTTTGTTTACCTTTTCAACAATAAGATGGTTTTACTTGAGCAGCATAGTTTCTGGGCTTTCTATTCTGTTTTTGTTTATGTGTCTTTTTTTTTTTAATCAGTACTATACTGTTTTAGTTATTGTATTTTTGTAGTTTAAAGATGGGTAACATGATGCCTCCAGGTTTGTTCTTTTTGCTTAAGATTGCCTTGGCTATTTGGGCTCTTCAGGTTCCATATGAATTTTAATGTAAGTTTTTCTAATTCTGTGCAGAATATCATTGGTAGTTTGATAGGAATAGCATTAAATCTGTTAATTGCTTTTGGCAGTATGACCATTTGAAGACTGTTGATTATTCCTATCCATGAGCATGGAATGTTTATCCATTTGTCTGTGTCACCTTTGATTTCTTTGAGCAGTGTCTTGTAATTCTCATTGTAGAAATCTTTCACCTCTCTTGTTAGCTGCATTTCTAAGTATTTTATTCTATTTGTGGCTATTGTGAATAGAATTATCTCTATTTGACTCTCTGCTTGGATGTTGTTGATGTACAGAAATGTTACTGATATTTGTACATTGATTTTGTATGCTAAAAGTTTGCTGAAGTTATTTTATCAAATCTGTCAGATTTTAAGCAGAGACTGTGGGGTTTTCTAGGAATATAATTACATGGAAAACAGAGATAGTTTGAGTCCCTCTCTATTTGGATGCCTTTTGTTTCTTTCTCTTGTCTGATTGCTCTTGCTAGGACTTCTGGTACTATGTTGAATATGAGTGGTGAGAGGGGGCGTCCGTGTCTTGTTCTAGTTCTCAAAGAAAATGCTTCCAGCTTTTACCCATTAAGTATGATGTTGGCAGTGGGAATGATATTGATGTCTTTTATTATTTTGGAGTGTGTTCCTCCAATACCTAATTATTTGAGAGTTTTTAACATAAATGGATGTTGAATTTTACCAGAAGCCTTTTTTACCTCTATTGAGATAATCATGTGGTTTTGTTGTAGTTCTGTTTATGTGAAGAACCACATTTATTGATATGCATATGTTGAACCAACCTTGCATCCCAGAGTTAAAGCCTACTTGATCGTGGTAGATTAGCTTTTTGATGTGTTCCTAGATTCGGTTTGCTAGTATTTTGTTGAGATTTTTTGTGTCTATGTTCATCAAGGATATTGGCCAGAAGTTGTCTTTTTTTATTGTTGTGTCTCTGCCAAATTTTGGTATCAGAATAATACAGCCCTCATAAAATGAGTTAGGGAGGAGTCCTTCCTCTTCAAATTTTTGGAATAGTTTCAGTAGGAACAGCCCTGCTCTTCCTCATATATCTGGTAAAATTTGGCTGTGAATCTGTCTGGTTCTAGGTTTTTTTCTGGTTGGTAGGCTTTTTATTACAGATTCAATTTTGGAATTCATTATTTGTCTGTTATTGGATTCAATTTCCTCCTGGTTCAATCTTGGGAGTTTGTATATTTCCAGAAATTTGTCAATTTCTAGTTTTGTCTCTTGTGTGTGTGTGTGTGTGTGTGTGTGTGTATGTGTGTGTGTGTGTGTCTGTGCATAGAGGTGTTTCCAGTAGTCTATGAAAGTTTTTAATATTTCTATGGGGTTTGTAGTAATGTCCCCATTGTCTTTTCCAATTGTGTTTATTAGAATCTTCTCTCTTTTTTCCTTTATTAGTCTAGCTGGCAGTCTATAGATCTTATTTATTCTTTTAAATAACAAACAGCTAGATTCATTGATGTTTTGTGTGGTTTTCACATCTCAATTTCCTTTGGTTCAGCTTGTTTCTGGTTATTTCTTGTCTTCTGTTAGCTTTGGGGTTGATTTGCCCTTGTTTTTCCAGTTTCCTGGGGTATAGTATTAGGTTCCTAATTTGAGATCTTTCTAATTTTTTGATGTGGGCATTTAGCACTATAATCTTCTCTCTTAACTCTTCATTAGCTGTGTCTCAGAGATTCTGGTATGTTGTCTCTTTGTTCTCATTAGTTCCAACACATTTCTTGATCTCTGTCTTAATTTCATTGTTTACCCAGGTCATTCAGGAAGAGGTTGTTTGATTTCCAGGTAGTTGTTTGATTTTGAATAAGTATATTAAGTATTGATTTATATTTTGATTGTAATCTGGTCTGACAGTGTGGTTGGTATGATTTTTTATCTTGAATTTGGTGAGGGTTGTTTTATAACTGATTGTGCGGTAAATTTTAGAGTATGTGCCATACACAGATGAGTAGAATATGTATTATGTTATTTTAGAGTGGAGAGTTCTGTAGATGTCTATTATGTCCATTTGGTCAAGTATCAAGTTCAGGTCCTGAATATCCTTGTTATTGATCTGCCTCAATGATCTAATTGTTTCAGTGAGGTGTTGTGATATCTCACACTATTATTATGTGGTTATTTAAGTCTCTTTGTAGGTCTGAAGAACTTGTTTTATGACTCTGAGTTCTTCTGTGTTGGAGAATATATATATATATACACACACACACATATATATACATGATAGATTTAAATCCTATCTAATATTTAAGTGATACACTTAAATTTACATGATAAATTTAAATGTATATGATATATATATACACATACATATACGTGTGTGTGTGTGTGTGTGTGTGTGTGTGTGTGTATCTCTCAGAGAGTCAAGTCTTCTTGTTTTAAACCTTTATCATTACTCAGTGCCTTTCTTTGTCTTTTATGATCATTGCTGGCTTAATGTCTATTTTGTCTGAAATCAGAATAACAACCCCTATTTTCTTCTGTTTGCTTAGTAGGTTTTTCTCTATTCCTTCACTTTTAGCCTATGGATGTCACTGCATTTAAGATGGGTCTCCCAAAGACAGTGTACAGTTGGGTCTCGCTTCTTTATCCAACTTGCCACTCTGTGCCTTTTAATTGGGGCATTTATCCCATTTACACTCATGGTTAATTTTGATATGTGCGGATTTAAATCTATCATGGTGTTACTAGCCAGTTATTATGCAAACCTGATTGTTTAGTTGCTTTATAGTGTCAATATTTATGTACTTAGGTACATATTTGTATTAATATATACAATATTAATACATAATTATATTAATAAGATGTAATAAATATTGATTAATTGTACTTATAAAATGAAATCAATACTTAATGCTTCTGTGGTGGCTGGTAACAGGCTTTTCTTTCCATATTTAGTACTTTCTAAAGGACCTCTTGGAAGGCAGCTCTTATGGTAATGAATTCCCTTAGCATTTGCGTGTATAAAAATAATCTTATTTCCTCATCACTTATAAAATTTTGTTTGGCTGGATATGAAATCATTGATTATAATTTCTTTTTTTCAGTAATGTAGACTATAAACCCTCAGCGTCTTTGGGCTTGTAGGGTTTCTGCTGACAAGTTAAACGCAGCTTGAGAGAAACCTAAAAGAGGTTTTCTTTTTTAGGTCACTTGCCCCCCTTCTCTCAAGCTGCCTTTAACACTTTTTCTTTCATTTTGATCTTGGGAAATCTCATCAATATGTGTCTTGAGGAGGGTCATTTTGTACAGTGTCTCACGTGGATTCTCTTTATTCCCTGAGTTTAAATGTTAGCCTTTCTAATGAGGTTGGAGAAATTTTCATGGGTAATATCCTGAAATATGGTTTCTAAGTTGTTTGCTTTCCCTTCCTTTCTTCCAGGGATTACAATGTGTCACATATTTGGTCTCTTTACATAATCCTATGTTTCTAAGAGGTTTATTATTATTATTATTTGTTCTTTTTCGTTTGTTTCAGTCAGACTATTTCATAGAATTGGTCTTCAGGCTTGAGATTCTTTCATCAGCTTGCTTGATTCTGCTGTTAATACTTGCAATTGTATTATGAAATGCTTGAGGTAAAATTTTCAGCTCTCTCAGATCATGCTGGTTATTTCTTAAAATGGCCATTTCATCTTTCAGCTCCTGTATAATTTACTATATTCCTTAGATGTCTTGTTTTGGTTTTAAACTTTCTCCTGAATCTCAATGATCTTCATTCTCATCCATTTTCTAAATTATATTTCTGTCATTACACCCATTTCAGTGTGGTTACAAACCATTGCTAGAAAATTAATGTGGTTGTTTGGAGATAAGAAGACACTCTGGGGCCAGGCGTGGTGGCTCACACCTGTAATCTCAGCACTTTGGGATGCCAAGACCGGTGGATCACCTGAGGTCAGGAGTTCCAGACCAGCCTTGCCCTAGTGAAACCCCATCTTTAGTAAACAAAAAATTAACTGGGTGTGGTGGTGGATGCCTGTAATCTCAGCTACTTAGGAGGCTGAGGCAGGATAATCGCTTGAACTGGGAGGCAGAGGTTGCAGTGAGCCAAGATCACGCCTTTGCCCTTCAGCCTGTGCAACAAGAGCAATATTCTGTCTCAAAAAAAAATAAAAGACACTCTGGTTTTTGGAGTTGCCAGAGTTCTTTCTCCAATTCTTTCTCATCTATGTGGGCTGATGGTCCTTTAGTCTTTGAAGTTGCTGTACTTTAAATGAGTTTTTTCTATTTTTATTTTTTTTTATGCCCTTGGGGGTTTGATTGTGGTATAAGGTGCATTCAGTTGACCACTTGATGACTGGTTTCTTTTAATCCACAAACAGTAGGGTGCTCTGAGCGGCTCCTCACTGTCAATTGTTATTAGAGAATCGCAAAGTAAACTCCAATAAGATTGTGCTACATATACATTAGAATGTCTACATTAAAAAAAAAAAAAACTTATATTGCCAATTGCTGGTGAGGATTTAGAACAACTGGAACTTTTACTGCTGCTGAAAATACAAAACAGTACAGCAAGTTTGGAAAGCAGTTTGACAATTCTACATCAAGCTAAACATAAGCATATCATGTATTCCATCAATCATAATTCCTAGGCATTTGGCCCCTTTATTTGAAAATTCATTTTCACCTAAAAACCTGTATATGAATGTTTATATCAACTTTATGCATAATTGCCAAAATCAGAATCAACAAAATGGCCTTCAATAGGTAAATGGAAAAACAAACTGTGATATATTTATACAACAGAATATTATTCTATGATTAAAGAAAAGTAGCTATCAAGCCGTGAAAACATATGAAGAAATATTAAACGTGTGTTCTGAATGTAAAAATTTAGTCTGAAAGTCTATATATTCAATGAATTCAATCATATGACATCCTGTAAAGGGCAAAATGATAGAGACAAAATGATGGAAATGGTTTCTTGGAGTCTGAAGTAGGGAGTTAGGTTTAATAGGTGGAGCACAGGGCAATTTTAGGACAGTGAAGCTATTGGTGTGATATTGTAATGGTGGATACATAAAACTCTGCATACCCAAAACCCTGTAAAATTTATTGCACAAAGAATATTAATGTATATAAATTTTAACAAATTACATAAGAGCTCTGGGAATCCAAATTGGAGTGCAGAATGTGGAAAAACAATATAAACATAGTACAGATATATGAAACATATGAAACACCTCACTTAGGGAGGGGGAATAAAACAATGCCTATGCAAGTTACTTTGAAAATGAGTGGAGCTTATAAGAGTAAAAGCAAAAAATACTCTACATAAGCACTGTACTCTAGTTGATGATGTTATTTTTCATAGAGGTAAGGGTAACAATTAAGATACTGCTTTTTTCTTTATTTTTTTTATTTTTTTATTGCATTTTAGGTTTGGGGGTACATGTGAAGAACATGGAAGATTGTTGCATAGGTACACACGTGGCAGTGTGATTTGCTGCCTTCCTCCCCCATCACCTATATCTGGCATTTCTCCCCATGCTATCCCTCCCCAACTCCCTACCCCCCACTATCCCTCCCCTTTTCCCCCTGACAGACCCCAGGGGGAGTATGCTGGAATTAAACACTTAAGTAAATGATGGTAGGATCTAGGCTACCCACTACACTTCCCAGTGATACATGAGGGAAAGAGGCTATCATACTCTATGTAGTAATAGATTAGAGTGGAAGACATTGGTATGAACTCATGTTCGTTTAATTCTGGTACTGATAGTTATATAAGAAATAGTTATAGATAAGTTTGCATACATGGTTGGAATACACACATACATTCCCTCACTCTGTAGCTGAAAGCCTCTAAGAGCAAATGTAACCCAGTGATAATGAACACAGCTAGTGCCCAGATCTTGGTTTCTAATACCATTCTCCAATAAAGGGAAGTAGGTATCTTGAGATAATTGGCTGAGTCTAGGCTGGGGGCAGGAAATGCACAAGGTAAGCCTGGAGTATCTTGTGGTGCCAGAAAGTAAAGAAGTGCTCAAAAAAACAAAACAAAACATGACGGGGAATGTTAAAGGGACAAAGGAACACACTGAAAGAGCTTCAGGTGACCAAAGCTGGAGGAATTTAAGCAGCACAATAAAGTAGTATTTGAATATAAGGAGGACCCATACATCAATGATAATAATAAATAAATAGAGAAGAAGAGACAAATTTCCTTTGAAGAATTTCAAATAATTTATGTAGACTCACCACCCTTTGAAAGGTAGAGTGTAACTCCCCATGATTTAAGTGCGATCTACACATAGTTACGTCCTTCCAAGGATACAATGTGGGAAGGTGTCAAAGAGCAACTTTGCGGAGATGAAATCTGACCAACCCTACCTCAGCCAGATGACGAAGATTATTAACAACGGTGATGTCATGTTGCCAATAGTGATGTCATGATACCTTTGTTATGATGTCATAACAGTAGCTCCTTACTTCTGTGGTCTTCCTCCCAAAAACACTTAACCACAGTCTAATCACTAGAAACACATCAGAAAAAACACAAGTGAGGGACATTTAGAAAATACCTGACAAAAACTCCTCAAAATTGCTTATGCCATCAAACAACAAGGAAGGTCTGAGAAACTAGCACAGTAAAGAGTTGCCTAAGGAGACACGTCAACCCAATGTAACATTAAGTAAAAATTAAAGAAACTGGAATAAAATACGGACTCTAGTTATAAGTGTGTATCAATATTAGTTCGCTCATTATAAAAGGAACACTTCATATTAATGTTGGATACAAATAGTTAAAGGAACTGTGAAGTACATGCAAACTCACTGTCTTTTCAATTTTTCTATACATTTAAAACTGTTCTAATAGAAAAATACGTAAATATAATAGTACTAAATATGTCTATTATATAGAGCTGGCCATGGTTCTTGAAAGAATTACAAAGATTACAATTTGTTGCTGGTTTTGAAGCATTTAGCTAGTCATGAAATCTTATAAGGCATTTATTTTATTCCTCCCCCTCTGAAAGAATGTGGGTAGCTATAAAATCTGAATTATCCTATCTATTGTGAATAGGTAAACATATTTTAACCACTAGAAAGTTCTATTGCTATTCAGTTTACTTAGTAAACAACCACTTCAGTGTAGATACTCAAAAGCCTACAATACATTTTTGAAAATATGGTCAATTCCTCTTAGTTAGAGATTAATTGGAGGAATTGTTTGGAAGTGGAAGGTTAGTTAAAGTCACAGATTAACGAATAATAACTGAAACAAAACTAGTCAAAACTAAGCTTACACAAAGTAATTATGCCATTTACCCATGTGTCTGATATTTTTTACACAATCCAGAAAATATAAAACATTCAGTGCATTTATGTTTTTATTTTTCCCAGCTAGGCTCTTTCCTTTACCTTTTTAAAATGCTCATTCTTACGTTAGTTTAATTCTATTTTATGCCAAGCACGTTAAATATGAATATTAAACAAGGTTCAATCTCAGTTTCATCCGACAGTTTGAAATTGGATTACCATCCAGCAGACCCTCCCAAGTTACATTTCCTTCAGACTGCTCAAAAACGAACTTCACCTCTTCAGTTCAGATGTCTCCAGGAATGGGCTTTTGTTTCTCAGTTGCCAGCTGAACAAGCTGGTATTGCTTTATCTAGTTGATTGTTTACAGATACTTTAATTCTTATATTTCTCAATTTTCAATGTGCTTTACTCTTCTGTCCATAAATATTAATGTAGCATGTCACTTTTTAATAAATGTCATGAATTATTTAATGTTCATTTCATCTTCTAATGTAAGTTGTTCATAATTTCTAATCCCCATAACACTCTACATTCTACCAACACACCTTTTGAAACCGTATCTTCCAGGTATTCGACTTTTGAAATTATTTTTCAAATTAACTTTGACTAGCATATATTTTGCCTTGACTTGGGTATTGTAATATTAGATGCATTTTAACTAAACCTTCCTTCACTTTTGTCTTATGATGGTTGGACAGACATATGGATAGAATCCATTTCTGGAGCATGACAGAAATCATTATTTTTCTCACTAATCTGCCTTACAGTTCATGAAAGAGCAGGCTGGGTTGGGCATGGGGGGCCCCTTATCATTCTCTGATCTTCCCTGCTCTCCTGTTTGCTCATCTGGCCTCCAGTCCCCATCTCCTGGATGTGTGTCAGCTGTTTGCTATAAACTGCTAGCCTTTCAAGACTCCGCTGGGGACGACTCCTGCAGTCCTAAATAGTGATTAATTTTGAGTATTCAGACACTTGAAAGTTCAGGTCTATCAGGTAAACGAACTTTTTTTTGTCATTATTTGGTGAATATTAACTTGCACTCCCATTAAACACAAATTTTGATGCTTGTCCATGTTAAGCAGTCAACTGTTTCACTAGAATAAGGATAAAAAAGGACCACAGTTGATTTTTATTCCTACTCATGTAATATATTCTGTTGTATGTCTACAATATGATTTAAGCACTTAAAAGTTCATGAAGACATGTCAGCTATTTCATGGTATACTATACCATTTACCAGAAATAAAGCAGCTCTGGAAGGCTTTCAGACATGTCAGCAGACTGTTCTGGACCTCACCAAATTTGTAACTCCTCATATGATGAGAGTGGAAGCTTGTTTTTTGCCAGAATTCTGGTAGATGAGCATAAGTAATTTAAAACATTACTACTGCTTCCCATGGGTTTGAATTATCTTTACTTATATAATTTAACTAGTTTTGAAAGTCAAATAATATTTAAAGACTTTAAATATTATTTTTAATATTGGTAAGTATTAGTGGAGGAAAAAAGGACATGTCAGACAGTGATAAGCATTTACAAATTATGTAAAATCATAAATATATTTGTCAGTGGACATCTATTGTATATGTAGACTTTATCGTAGTTTAAAAATTGATTTTAAAAAGAGCTGTTTGAAATAGCTTTAGGCACTTTCTATCAAAGGCTGTACGTGAGTACAGGTAGTAGCTGATTATGATGTCCTAAGGAGAATGTTTTAGGAAGTGGAAATTGATGTGGTGAATGGAATCAAATATACTGCACTCAATTCAAAGCCATTATCCAAACTGGGTAGTAAAGGCTTTAAAAGGTAGAAAGGAGAGGTCCTTTTTGTGAAAAAGAGGTCCGATTATTTCGAAAAGATTGTACTTCGGAAACTAGGGGCTGGGACGAACGAAGGCTGCTCCTCTGAGTTTGTTGTTAACTGCAAAGTTAATGACAAGTACCCTTGTTAGGATAGTAATACCCTTGTTATTATAAGCGATTTTTGAAAGTTTCTACAAGAAAAGGTTAACTTTGAAAATCTAATGCAATAATTATGCTTCAGATTGATATTATGAAACTCTAAACAGTTAACGCTGGTCTTCTTAAGTGAAGGCAGTGTTCTGATGTGACCAGTACATGACATACTTGTGGAAATATCCCTGCTTGAGGACAAAGAGAAGGGATCTTTACTCATCAATATAGCCAGAGGAATTATCACAGAGTTTAAATCTCTGTGTTTAAGAGCTCCGTAAATGCAGCAACTTTAAGGGAATATTACACTGAAAACAGAAAAGGTTTTCATTTCAAATTAATTATTTAATACTTGGGCCTGCAATCATTTACTATGCTGGCCACCCTCTTCCACTACTACATACACACATGCACACACACATACACACACACACACACATATATGCACATGTGTACACACACACACACAGAGCTCCTTTTATTTCTTCACCAAAAGGCAAGAATTAAATATTTCCTTAATCTTTAACAACCCTCTGACATTCCTTTTTTTATTTTTTCAATTATAGCAAAAAGGTGTCTTTTTCCATCTTACCAAGAACAGAAACAGAGTTGCAACACTTGGAGCCACTAAGCCATTTCTGCTAAGCTGACAGCCATCTCTTTTTCATAATGGCTTTGTTTCTTGGCTTAGAGGTGCAATTGAGGTTGGTAATTTCCTTCCAAAATGAGAAATTAAAAAATGATAGCAGAGATTACAAATGTGTTATCTAAGGATAACACAAAAGTAAACAAAATCATTTCTATGTTAAAATAAGAACAAAGTAAGGAATAAGCTAACTTTTAAAAGAAAGAAATGAAATTCTCATTAAATAATCAACACTCTAATGGTCAGTTGTACAAAAAAAAGTGATGATGATTCCTTAGTACACTGTATGTTAAGCTATATTTATTTGATTTGAGGAAGTAGGCATCAGAGGAAGTACTGGGACAAACAGATTATTCCATCTTCACATCATGTATTCAAGAGCATCTTTCATGTGACAATTACTTGGGGCAAAACTGGAAAATAAAACATAATCTTTTCTATGGAAATAGTTTCCTGTACTTAGTGGCAGAAATTAGTAAATTCAATAAAATGTGATGAATATTAAAATCATATAGACACACAGCATATTTGTACTATATTTATAAAGCATCCACAATTTTGAATAATTGTGACTCTTTGTTAATTCAATTAAAACTATTAGCCTTCTTCTAGAAAAATTATGTATATGTGTATATATATATGCACACACACATATATAATTATGGATGTAAAATTATAAATGTTGTATCCTTAAATAGTGAAGACCCTACCAGCTCAGTGGAATACCAGAATTCATGTCTGTCTGAGATGCAGAGTTTCTAACTATTCAGTACCCTCCCCGCTACCCCTACCACACACACACATCCCACACACACACACACACACACACACACACAAACACACAGAGCTGCTCTACAGGGGTCCTGCATTTTTCCAACAGGAGGATAGTATTTAGAAGGAACCAATTTCCTCAGAATTCTGGTAGCTGTTTTGTTGGTTAAGAAGGTAATATCCAAGCATTATTGTTCAATTCTTTATCAGAAATGAACCTACAAGTAAAATAAATCAAAACCTCGTATTGAACTAAGCATTATCCTTTGTAAAATGTTGGTATGGTAGGAAGCTGATGAAAATAAAAACCTATTGACTACTGAATTGTATTTAGATTTAAAAATTATATTTAATTCTAATAAATGAGAAATTTAATAAACAATATATCCCTGTTACAAGGACACAACAAGGTACTTATTGCAACAGATATGTATTCAGTACCTTCTAGTATAGATTGAGAAATAATTGTGCCATAGGGCAGTACAGAAAAATACTGAAGAAGATCAAATGGAAAGTCTGGGATTATAAAGCATTATAATATCCTCATAATAAAAAATAAGAGTTTTTTTTTAGCTCATAGGAAAAGTACATAAATCCAGTAAAGTTTGAGGATCAGAAATCTTTACAAAAATGTTAATATTTGGGAAAGATTTTGAAAATTTATTGAGATTAGACAGTTGAAAAAGATGGAAAGAACAGAATAAAATGTCTTTTGCATTTTGAAAATTAAAAAGCAGTTGATAAGCATGAAGGGAAAACTCAATGAAAGCCCCAGGTAGCTATGCAGACGGTAAGGATATCAAATGTATGGGATCACTATACAGCAAATAAAATACTTTGTCTTTTAAGGTGTTTATACTTTGTCTTTTAGAGTAAATTCAAATAATAATTTGAATTTACTCTAAAAGACAATTAGTAACATTGTAAATTAGTAACGTTAGTAAATTCAAAATAATAATTTGAATTTACTCTAAAGACAATTCAGTTCGTAACATTGAAGGATTTCATGAGAGAGTGGCAGGATTAGGTAGTGCATCAGACTATTCATTTTGGCTGAAACTGAAAGGTGCGGTAAAGAAACGTAAGGCAGAAAGAGCAATCAGATGAATGGTTTGCGATGTTTTTGAGTGCAGTTTAGGAAATAGAATTGGCAGGGCATCACAATTAATTAAACATTTTGGGGGAGGAGAGAGGATTCAAATGTGATATTCTTGTTTCTGGTGTAGGATATTGCCTGGGGCTGTAGTTCTCAGTAAGATCCTCCAAGTTATCTTACTGACAAGAAAGATTTTCCCAAGGTCATAAATGTGAGTTACTACCCTGCCAAGTCCCTGGTAGAACTAAACAGAAAAAAATAAATATTTCAGTAAAGCCTAGAGTTTGTGCAATCTTCCAATCTGTTCCGTTTGTTTGGCTACTTATGAAATGTCAGTTAGCTTTTAAAAAGATAATTCTGATTGCACTTAGGAGAAATGATGGAAAGAGAATAAAGTTAGAAGCAGAGAGATCAACCATTATGTATTCTGGGCAAAACATGGTGGAGGCTTGCACCAGGGGAAATGAGGAGTGTCTGCATTTTGGATGTTTCGAAGGCATGGCTACGAGAACTTGAGTGCAAACAAATAAGCAAAAAATGTACTGGGTATCCATGGAAACCAAGATTCATCCCAGACTGTTTAAAAATAGATATTTTACTGAAAAAATGTCTTCAAAGTTTAAATGAAACACAAAAGTTGTTAAGGCATCCACGTCCTAATGGAATTAGTTGTGATTCACAGGGATGTATGTAGCAGTGGAAGTAAAGGCTTTGCCTGGAATCTGACAAAAGCTGCAGCTGTGGAGAAGTTATAAAAGGGCGTAGCCATTGTTCATGAGAGAGCACTGAAGAGGAAGGTACCGTGGAGATGGACAGCAGCTCCTTCTTCCTGTCCTCCCTCTCCTGGCTTTGGCTGAATACAATTGAAAGCCCCTTGCTTGAGGACCTGGATGACATAGAGGCCCCTTTCCTGAGGCAGAGGGTCAGATGGACAGAGCCAGTAAAAGATGGCTATGGGAGGGTAAGTGGAGAAAGAACACATAACAAACACACACAGGTACACACACCCCAGGAGCAAAGTCAGAATAGAAATAACAGAATGAAAAATTACATAACTTGTATCATAATAAATGGATATTATTATAAACAATTCTTAGAAGTCAATAACAAAGCATCAGCTGGGTGTGGTGGCTCATGCCTGTAATCCCAGCACTTTGCCAGGCCAACATGGGTGGATCACTTGCGATCAGGAGTTCCAGATCAGCCTGGCCAACATGGTGAAACCACATCTCTACTGAAAGCACACACACACACACAAATTAGCCAGGGATTGTGGCATGCACCTGTAATCCCAGCTACTCTGTAGCCTGAGGCAGGAGGATCACTTGAACCCAGGCGATGGAGATTGCAGTGAGCCAAGATTGGGCCACTGCCCTCCAGCCTGAGTGGCAGAGCAAGACCCTATCTCAAAAAAAAATAGTGAATAAATAACTAAAAAGTCAGTAACAAAGTACCAATAGTTCAATAGAAAAAATGGGAAAATATGTGAGCAGAAGACCATTCAGAGAAAATGAGACATATACAAAACATGTAAGAAGGATGCTCAGTACTATTCAAATATAAATTAAAACTTTTTTTTTATTCAATGTACATGTTTTTGTTTTGAAATCAAAGCAACAACAAGTTTGTGAGGACACTTTTTGAAGAGGCTGTGAAAAAAAATCTCTTACTTATATTTGTGTGGGAGGAAATACTGCAGTCCTAAGCAGAATGGTCCTGCAACTTTAGTGAAATTTCACTTTAGTGGAATTGAAGTCTATAGATGTAATTTCATACGTTTAAAATAACCATACATTAAATGATTGCTTTTGCTATTTGTGAGGTCAAAAGTTGAGACAATGTTAATTAATAGAGCATTTGGTATATGTGTTGCATAACCACACAACAATTTTCTATGCACCTGTAAAGCAAGCAATAGGTAAGCTCCCATATACAGCTATAAATAACTCTCTAAAAGATAAGCATATCTGATAAGACTAATTTCCAGAAGTACATTTTGAAACTAATAAATTATTTATTAGGCTATGGGGGTAGATGTTTGAGCAATCAGTGAAAAAGGTGATTTTAATATATGTATTTACACATAACATAGAAAATATGTAACACGTATGCTATATATGTACATATATATTTCCGTATCTGTCTCTATCTATGAAAGCACTGGTATTCGAAATTCAAAACTTGCTAGAGGTGAAGGCAGTGATGCCATGTTTCCTGGAGTCCTTTGTCAATCCTCATCTGCAATAGCAGTGCACCAGTGAACATAAGCTAAATCACAGTAGGTGTAGGAGACAGTGCAGGCAAGGAGAGAGTGAAAGAGCGAAGGATTAAGCTTATGACGTTACACTAACATCAGTATTAATAAAGAGCATTTGTTTTTTTACAGTGTATTAGATATTAATCGTTTTGTCTCCTTTTTCATAAAGATTTTCAATGTATTTTAAGGTGTTTCCCAACTTAAAAAATATACTGTGGCAAATCAAGTCAAGAAGCTTTGGAGGGATATATATGGAGGCACATGTATGCACACACAAAAAATACTCATTGAATATACGTGACCCAATCACCTCCCGGAGTCCTCATCTCCAGATATTATTGCACTGGGGGTTAGGATTTCAACATGTCAATTGGAGGGGGTTATAAATATTCAGTCTATAGCTTCAAATTTACCAGCAACTCTATCCCTAAGTATAAACCCATGAGAATTTCACATATATAGCATCACAAAAATTTATGCATAACTATTTATCATAGCATTATTAATCATAACTGAAAAATAACACACAACAAAACACATATTAATCACATGACGAGTATATTAACAAAACATTGCCACATTATTCATACATATGGATAGCCAGACAGTAGAATATTATTAACCCATAAAATGAAAAATAGAATGAAGTACTTTACAAGATGAATGAATTTTGTAAATATTATGCTAAGTGAAAGAAGCCAAGGCATGTATTTTATGATACAACATATATGAAATATCCAAAGTAAACTAATCTATAGAAAGTCGACTAGTAGTTGCCACAGGTTGGGGAAGAGAGAATGTAAAGTAACTGTTAATGAGCACAAAATTTCTTTCTGAGCAGATAAACATGTTCTGAAATTAGACAGCATTTATTCTTGCATAACCCTACGAATATACTAAAATCCAATAAATTATGCACTCTAAAATGATGACTTTTATGACATGTGAATTACATCTCAGTAATTTTGCTATTAAATATATATAGTTTTAGCTGAAACACGTTAAAGCTTAGTCATTACTTTGTCCTTGCAAGAAAAAATCGGAACAAACTGAAAATCATGACTTTCCCTGAATCTATCAAAGAACTCAGGTAATACAGCAAACTGCTACCTTGCATCTGGAGAAACAGGCAAATTTGGAGCATCACGGTTGAGATCTGCTTACCTGAAGCAGAGCCACCCGAGCCATATACTGTTGAAACACTTACGTGGTAATATTGATGATTGCTAGAGGATAAGTGTGAGCTATCATGAGAGTGAAAAACTCTCCAATGCTGCAGTTTTAGCAAGACTCCCACACATTCATGATTTCATCCTCAGGAATCCCACAAGGTTCTCACAGTGAAGAGCTGAGAAAGATGCCCTCCTGACTCTGGTAGGGGCAGGTGAGAAGTAGCCACTGTTAAATAGACTTGGAGCATTTGATGTCAGGAAGTTCTACTCTCTGTGGGAAAAGACTGTTCCAGAACCTCTCACCTCGCAGATGGCCTTTCTCTGATTCCAGGGCCTCAAACCTTACAATTTTCCCTAATGGCTGGGGACACTAACGAACATTTGGGAAGGCCACTGCTCAAGGACACAAGACCACTGAAAGACTTAGACTTCCATGTTAAACTATAGAATGCTTTCCCTTCACCACACCTTACTACCACTACACCAGGGCTCCAGTGCATCGGTGGAATATATCCGTAGCAATCAGACTCGGCCTGATAACAACTTCTTAGGGAGTCCAAAAACAATAGGGGGTGACAAAATCAAGGGCAATAAAGGAATTTTATCTCTTGGCACCTACAAACACTGCAAATATTAAACACAACTTAACTCCAGCAAGATTAACAAAAATGAAAACTCTAAATAAAACACATCTGTTCCCATTACCTGAGGCAGCATACATACTTTCAACAAAAATATATAAGGTATGTTGAAAGACAAGTAAAAAAATACAATATGAAGGCAAATAAATAATCCTTAACAGACTCAGATATGGCACAGCATTTGGATAATGAGACAAGCAATGTAAAATAACTTTGATTAAGGAAAAGGTAATCATCATGCAAGATCAAATGCAAGATGTAAGCAGCAAGATAGAAGCTTTACAACTTTAAATCAAAAGGAAAGGCTAGAATTAAAAAGCACTGCACCAGCAGTAAAGAGTATCTGTGAAGGGGGGTCATTAATAAACTAGATATAAATGGGGGAAAGAATGAGTGAGTTCAAAGATAGGTCAAAAGAAACTTCTCAAACTGAAATACAAAATAATATAAGGTAAGAAACCAAAAAAAAGAAACAAAAAAACACAAAAAAAAATCCAAAAATATTGAACAGTTCCAAAAGGAGTAATATGTCCGTAATTGAAATATGAGAAGGATAAAGAACAAGAGGAGCCAAAAAAACATATGAGGCTGAGAGTTTTCCAAAATTAATGACATACACTGAACACAGATTCTGGAAGATCAGAGAACACCAAGCATGGTAAGTATAAAATACCTATACCTAGACACATTATATTAAACTGGAGAAAACCAAAGACGAAGAGAAAACCTTAAAAGAGGCCAGATAAAGGGAAAACATTAAATAAATAAACAAAAAGCAACTCATAACATGCCTATAGAAGAGAAAATTTAAGAATTAAGAATTACAGCAACTACTCATCAGAAATCGTGATGAAAGAAAGAATAATAACATATAAATACATATATTACGGATGACTTATTACATATAAACATATATTTATATTATATATTTATTATAGAAATATATACTAACTGTATTTTATTTATATATGTATTATATGATGATACTTATATAAGTATATGAGATAAAATCATCTCGTTATATTATGCTTATTTGATCTAAAATATAACTTCTTAAAGTAATGCTACTATCAGTGTGTCACATGACTTTAGTGCATGGATAAGAGAAAAGAATGACAGCAAGCCATAAGTGACCAGAGAAAGGAGATTGGAATTGTTCTAAGGTGCCTGCACTACAAGGGAAGTGGTAGTACATTTTCTAATGGTGGACTTAGAATACATAAATTCGCTAAGTCTAAGACAAATACTAAAAAACAAAAGTGTAATTGATATGCCAAAAGAGTAGCTACAATGGAATTATATATGAAATGCTCAGTTAAATATAAGACAGAAAAGAAGGAGGACAACACAGAACAAAAGAAATAAATATTCAACAGTTACAAATATGGTAAATATTAATCTAGAATCAATAATCAACTTTGTATGTGAGGTTGATGCACCCACTTAAAGAACAAGGGTTGTCAACAGAAAGCCAAATTACATGTCATCTGTAAGAAACTCACTGTTAATGTAAATACTTGGATAGGCTAAGTGAGTGGTAGGAAATGATTTACCATATTAACACTAATGAAATGAAAGCTGGAGTAGCAATATTAACTTCAGAAAAAGAAGAATTTAGAACAAGAAAGATTATCAGGGATAATGTTAAACTTTGCCTAATGAATGATACACTCATCAATTCCCGAAGGAAATATATGAGTCCTAAATATTTATACACCTAACAACAGATGATCAGACTGTAAGGTTTCATACTGTTTCAGTTGTCACTGAAACAGTTCCAAGAAAAAATAGACGAATAAGCTATTACAGTTTGATACTTCAACACTTCTTTTCAATAATAGTCAGTCCAGCAGGTAAAAATCATTAGTGGTATAATTGGTACAAGTTCTCTACAATCTCTTGCAGAAAATAGAAGCATAGAATATATTTTTCAACTCATTCTGTAACGACAATATTACTCTAATACTGAAATCAGATAAAAATATTACACAAAAGGAATATTACAGAGTACTGATGAATGTAGATGCAAAAATCTTCAACGTAACTTAGATCAAATATAAAGAATTTGGTTCAATAAAAAGTATTCAATACACAATTAGAAGAATTAAATAAAAATATCAAAAAGAAAATTATTAACAACAATCAAATGAGATCTGCCAGGATGTTTTAATTTCAGAAATTAAACAACTGCAGTTAATTACAACAGGCTGAAGAAAAAAAATCCTGTGATCATATGCAATATTAACATTTAATTTTAATTAATACCACTTGGAAATCAGCAAATGGAAACACAAATATATAAATCTTTAATTTAGCTGTAAACTAACCTTTTTTTTTATTGTGAAGATGTATCTTATACTTTAAACATTATCTACCTTACCAAAACTCTCTATAACATTTTGAAGAATACTGTAGATACGAAGAGATGCTTGTAAGCAGAAACGATGAGCTAAAATGTTAGGGACTGTATGATAGAGAAAAATTAATGTCAGTTGGGGGTAAAAGTAAGAGGATCACTCACTTCAACGAGTTGAAAATAAGAAAGACTTAAAAAAGAAAAAAAACAGTGCTACATTGCTTATGTCTTGACCTGCGTGTGGTAATCAGAATAAGGTAGTGTCTGCTAGAAGGAAGAGAGCCCAGATGCATAGATATAAAATAATTCATCTTCGGGAAGGGAGTTTGTCAGTCTTCACAGAGATGGCGAATCCTACTTTTTCAAGTTGTTTTAAAGCTCCATGACTTGGTTTGGGAATGGGAGAGATACAGATCCTTTTCTGGAAGCCAACATTCCTCTTCAAAGAAATCCGTTTCTCTGTTCTCTTTAATCTTCTCTAAAGGCTAAAGATAGGACTTGGATTACACTCTGGGATTCTGCAGCTATTTCTTGACATAAACAAAACTTCCTTTTAATAACTCCTTTTATGTACAAATGGATGTTATTTCTCTAGCTCCTTCTATCAACTGGGTCACATGCAATTCCAAGTTCCAGGAACACTATTTGCAGTCTCATAACAAAATCAAGGTTCCTTTTCAAAATTTTAATTACTATTTTATTTCAATTGATTCAGGGGTACAAATGGTTTTTGGCTACATGGATGAATTGTATAGCAGTGAAGTCTGGCCTTTTAGTGAGCCCTCCACCTGAATACTGTATGTTGTACTCCATATGTAATTTTTCATTCCTCATCCCCCCTCCTGATCTCCCCCTATTCTGAGGCTTGAGTGTCCAGTCTATCACTCTCTGTGGCCCTGCAAACGCATAGCTTAGCTCCCCACTATAAGTGAGAACAGGCAGTATCTGGTTTTCCATTCCTGAGTTGCTTCACTTACGATAATGGCCTCCAGTCCCATCCAAGTTGCTACAAATGACATTATTTCACTTTTTTTTTTTTATGGTTGAGTATTCCATGGTGCGTATATGTATATATATCTCACATATTTTGTATCTACTCATTGGTTAATTGGCACCAATTGGTTGATGGGCACTTGGGTTGATTTCGTATCTTTGCAATTGTGTTTTATTTTTCTCACATACCAAGAATTCAGGGAGAAGGTGGGAGAGGAGGGGAGGCAGTACGTGGCTGGCATGGCAGCTGCAAGGAGGTGCCAGCGATCCAAATTCCTGTTTCTTTTTTCTCTAATCATTCAACTAAGGACCTAGGTTTAGTCATTCTGCTTTTGTCTGATGGTTTTTTTCTCCTGCATCTCCTATATTTCATAGAAATTCATGAAGGGGAAAGATGTATAAGGCAGGGGTGTGGTATCTATCTGTTTCTGCAGATCTGTGTCTTCTGCAGATAGGCATTCTGAGAATTAGTTACTTACTACCCTTATCATTAAGGGATGTCAGGCACATTGTTACACTTAACAACATCAAGGTTCTGAGAGTACAAAATGAAAATAATTGATATTGGTTTGACAAATAGCAATTTCTATCCCGCCACACTAAAGTTTGAAACACAAACATACCCACACACACAACGTCGGTTAATATCCTCATCATTCTAATATAAATGAGTTACCTGCCATTTGGCTGACTATATAAATAACTTCACAGGGTCATTCAGTTTAGCACTGGGGGGGCCTGGGCCGCATACTGCTGAGCCTTTATGTTTATAGCAAAGATTTATTCTGCAAATATTTTTTTTTTTACATTTTTTTCACTCACTTGTGAATGCTACTATAATATAACACAGGCCTTCCTCTATGTGGATGGAAGGGAATTGATCCCACAAAAATAATATTTAAAATAAAGAACTAAGCTAAAAGATTATCATTTGTACTGATCGAAGATTATTGATTATGGGGCTCTGGGCATGGCAAATGGCCAAATGAAACGAGTAGTGTGATAGCACCTAAGTTCCTCTTTATTTACAAAAAGATGAAACTAGTAGAATTAGTCAAGTCAGAAATGTAATATTTTTAAACTCAGAATTAACAATCTATGCTAACAATTTTCTTTCAAATAAAGGTATAGTAGTTTTATAGAGGCAGGTTCATAGGCTTTACCTTACATTGCAGTTTCTCTTTATCCCAGACTTCCCTGGGGTTTCTGCAGGATTGGTGTCCCTTAGAGAGAGCAGCACAAATGCTTATTAATACTCCTGTGCAGAAGGAACTTACCCATTCATGATTGTCTAATAATCACAGATGCCTGGTGAAGTTAGTATCATTCTCTTTTTGCTACTAGTAATATTATGATGAAAACCTAATAATAATAATGAAATGGGAACATCTAAGTTGAATTTAGGATAAACCAAAGCAGTCAGTCATTCTGAGAGATTAAGTATTAGTTCACAAAGGATTTTGCAATCATTTGACAGTTTGTGTTACATTAGGGTTTAATTTAAAGGAGATACTTGGATTAACTTTAAACTTCACACTGTCAGTGAAAGAGTATTTTGATTTTAAATTTCTTATCTATTATGTCCTCCCTCCAAGTCTGTTTCAAGAAATTGATGAACATGTGCTTAGTCAAGAAATTTCTGGAGATTTTCACCAGCTTGGGGAAGGTCCTCGCCTCCTGTCAACCTTTCCAAATTGTATTTTAGGATAGTAAACTCTCTTCTCTTCAGAGCAAGTCTCACTATGTTGGTAGCAGTTACTTTCTGCTCAAGCCAGGAGGAGGCTATTAACATCTTTCAGAGAAAAAATTTGTGGAGTAGTCATAAGAGATGCTTATCTTAATAAGAACTGGTTCAGTTCTCTTTTTGTCATGAAATAATCACTGTTGCAAAACACCAGCAGGTGTTGAAAGAGCAGGATTAATTTGTAAGAGTTGAATGACATCATTTTCAAATGGCTTATTAAACACTAATTAGATTTCAAATTGTGTGACTCTCCATATACTTATGTGAAGATGGGAAAGTTTAAGCATCTGCTTTCTCTAGCATGGGGGCAAACAGGGTTACAGTTTAATTTCCATAGGTGACAGTTTATCAAATAAAATCAAAATGGAGCTATCCCAATTCATGTTTCATGAAATGAAGAGTGTGTCTGAATCTTTATTTCTATTCTCAGTAATCTTAGCTAATTAAGCAATTTTACTAAACAGTACAATTTCTTGATCTGCTCTTTGTGATTCAAAGCATTTTTGTAATGAGATTACTTCAAATGTATTGTCAAATAAGAACACATTACTGCTGAACCAAAAAGCATTTTCAGAGTAGTCAAACTCAATGCTAAATAATGTCACATTTTATCTTTTACTTATTCAGTATAACATTTATTTTATTAATTGTATATAAATTTTAAAGGCTTAGGTATAACTATATAAAAGTATTTTAACCAACAAACGTATCTCTGGGTAGAGTGTTAATGCCCTGACTTCTTTAAATAACATGAATAATTCTAACTATTGAGACCTAAAATAAAAGGTTTATTAGGTTTCTACTTGTTAGACACACCAGCATGCATGCTTGAATTCAAGACAAAGATAATATCAGCTATATAACAGAATACATTATATTCTGAACCATCGAAAAAGCTGCTGCTACTGTCACATAAATAAATAAGTAAATACATAGCTGAAGAGCACAGAATGTCAATTGATTGAATGTAGTTCACAGACAAAACTCATTTCACCTTTATTTCTCCAGATGAACTGGAGTAATCACAAAGAGTAAAACCTTCCTAAACTCATCATATTGACTTTCTATGAAGGCTCTAGTGGGATGTACAAATTTCTCTTTCTTCGATTTCTTCCTCAGCATCCTCCACCCACACTTGCTGCAGTGACGTTGCCTGAACCATTTTATAGGAAAAAAAGGTAAATTGTGCACCACCATTCACACGTCTCAAAATTTCCTCTCATACTTTGAACCAAGTGGAAGCGTTAATAAATATCTATAATTTAAAAATAGCATTGCATATAAAAGCCCTGTGCTGTATAATCTTTTCCCTTGCTTTCGTCAACCCTCCTAAAGCTATGTCATTGAAGACAGCAGAGTCCAGACGCTGCAGACCACACCAGACAGACTGTTCCTTTACATAATAAAAACATGCTGCAACAGCCCGCCTCTAGAAAATGTTTAATACATTGTTTATCATGAATATTCTGCATTACGTCTGCTTTGTGTTGTAAAATATATTGCATTACAATATTTATCTTCATTACTGAGCTTTTCTGGCACTTCTTGAAGTGTTCCTGAGGCGAGTGTGTTCATCTCCTCATTCATGGCACGTCCTTGGTCTTGGTATTCTATGCATATTCCATATTTCATATTCCTCTTCCATATTCCATATTCAATCCCACTTCAAGAACATTGCATTTCTTTTCAAACTCATGACCAGAATTTCTCATAAAAGACTCCTCTTCATTCAGGGATCAGCAAAGATGTGCTAGGCATCTGTCCCATTTGATTCCCTTCTGTAGCTACATTGTGTCTTTATCAGTTATGTGTTTATTACCATCCTGTACGTCGTTATCGCCACTAGAAAACCAAGTTCCATCAGTTCTGTACTCTGGTCATTCATCATCTTTCCTGGCACAGAATTGGCATTCAATGACTATGTTTTGAATGATTGTATGAGTTTTTTTTGGCACGTGGCATGTATGTCCTTTTACTAAAAAAAAAGAAGAAAAATGTAAATTTAGTTATTTTTGGAGGGATAACAATGGTCATTCTAGATATTTAATAAAAGAGATTAAAAAATGGAAGTGACATTTGTCTGTGATCACTCACCAGCTCTATCAGTTGTTTCGATAAAAGAGTGGAGGAAAAAAAATCCATGTGAGAAATGGCCTAAGCAAACAAAGCACCCACTGGATACTGTAAACTGTTGAGGGACCCACTGTGACTTTGGTAGGTTTTGTTTTGGAGTCATGATAGTTGAGGCAGAGAAGTAGGTACAGTCCTCTGTGAAATGTGTATCTGCCATGATCAACATTTTATTATATAACCAGAAGAAAAAACGAAGATTTGAAAGATCTGATATCTTTGTGTAAATGTTAATCTGCCTACTGTGTAGACAAGGAGCTATATGACAGTGAGGATATTAAGGCAGAGGCCAGCAGGGTTTTCTGGTTGCATCTTACAGGTAGGGTCAACAGGAGTCGATCTAGCACAGAAGCAGCTTGAGAAGATGATATAGGAAAAAATCTTATCTTCTCAGTCATAGTAGACCTGACTTTGGCTGCCGTTAGACCATGTACTTTCTCTTACTGAAATATTGCGTCATTTTTTCACCAACTTTCCTTGCATTGACTGATTAATTAATTCATTCAAAATTATACTTTTAGCAAATTGTGTATGCAGGATACTGAGCTATACAGTGGGAACACAAAATGAATGGTAGAATTTTTTTTTTAATGACCAAATATGTAAATCAACACTGAATAACGAACAATAATCTAGTTCAAAACATAGTTGAAATATAAGTAGAGTTCAGCTTTGGACGATGCCAATATTAACATGGATTGAAATACTTAGAGGATTAAATGCAAAATATTTTTCATCGTGACATATTTCTAAGAGAGTATGTGGGTGGCAAGAGCAGAGAACAGCTGTACTCCTACCTCCAATCAAAATATAATATTAGGTGATGGAATGTGGCTCAGACTCGGTGTCTACTGCTCTGACTAAATTTCATCAACTGCGTGATCTATCCAGTTGGCTGTGCAAAAATCAATTGTGAAGACTGACGAAAGCATTGCGTGAGTGAAGAACGACCCTGTAGCAACGTGCAGCAGTGAGGAAAGTCTTTGTCCACATAAGCAAAATGAAGGTGTAAATTGAACATTTCCACAAACTAATGGAAAAATAAAATAATCTAATAATGCAACATATGCAGCCAAAACATCCTTTATAATTTTGGCTTCTATTTTCAATTCAATATTTATGTTAAAATAGACAATAATCTTTATAAGAGTAGTAATTAAGCATTCTGATATTTCCGTTTAAAACCTGCTCGGTGAAACAATATATACCGACATATTGACTCAGAAACAGGCTTACACTCATGATGGAGCAGCATCCACGGCCAGTGAGACTAGTTTGGTGGTTCTAATTCAAATATTTTGCTTTTGTCACAATCCCTTTAACAGCCCAGGCAATAAATCGCAGTGACCTTTCCCAACATAAATGGATGCTCTTGGTAAGGTAGTCGTTTCCTTTATTTAAGTGACTTTGATGGCACAGTATTTAATAGTAGTTAAATATAGCAAGCCAAATTATTTCAAAGGTTAAATTCCTGTATGGAACACAGTGAATACATTAGTTACTCACTGAAAATACTGATAGAAGTGGTGGCAATGAAGTGACTGTGCAGTAATCTATTGAAAAGCCTCTTGTATTTTGAAAGCCTTCGCGTTTTCTTTTAGTGTTTTTTGTTTGCTTGTTTGTTTTGCTATGGTTAAGACAATTTTATTCCTAGAATTTCTACTACCTTATTTGTTACTGAAATTCTTGTCGAAAACCATTCTATGGGAATAGTGGTCCATTCTATATATCTACCTATTTTATTTTTCTGTCTATATAGAAAAGTTGTAAGTTACAAAAAAGTACAGAACATTAAACCTAGTATAATTGCCATCCCAGAGGGCAACACTGTTTATATGTTGATGAGTCTAATGCATGTCTGCAATTAATCAAGCAATTCCATGTTGAAGACTTATGTAAAGTTGTACATCTTTTCAAAATTTACATACAATCCTAACCTAATTCCACTAAACACGGTATTTCTAGAACTTGATAAAATGATTTTTAAAGTTCATCTTTAAAACAAAGGGCTTTTACTGCTTTTACTTCACTTTCTAATACGGCAACTGATAGCTCCATGTGCTTGTTGAACAGCTGAGATGTTTCTTGTCTAATTATTCACATAAACACACATACATAATTGCATACAGATGTTGCTTGATGATGGGTTATATCACAATAAACCTATCACAAGCTGAAAATATTGTAAGTCAAACTAGATTTAATACAACTAACCTTTCCTGAACACCACAGATTCACCTAACTTACCATCAACATGCTCAGAATTTTTATGCTAGCCTACAGTTGGGTGAAATCATCTATCAGCAAGCCTGTTTTATAGTAAAGTGTTGAAGCCCTCATGTAATTTATTGAATATTTACTAAAAATGAAAAACAGAAGGATTGTACAGGTACTGAAAGTGTGGTTTTTACTGAATGTGTATCCCTTTACACCATTTTACAGTCTAAAAGTCATAAGTCAAACCATCACAAATTGGGGACTGTCTTCATATGCTAATTATAAAACACTGGATTTTGATCTTAGTGCAAAAAAATGTAAAATACTTCATTAACAATTTATATTTATTATAAATTAATGTGATAAATTTTAAAATATTTGATTAAATAAAATGTATTATTAACATTAATGTTAGCTATTTCTTTCTGTTTTTCAAATATCATTAGTGACATTTAAATTTTTATTTTATTTTATTTTACTTTAAGTTCTGGGATACCTGTGCAGATCTTGCAGGATTGTTACATAGGTATAAACACACGACGGTGGTTTGCTTCCTCCATCCCCCGGTCATCTACATTACATATTTCACCTAATGTTATCCCTCCCCAATCTCCCCACTCCCTGCTATCCCTCCTCTAGCCCCCCACCTCCCAACAGGCCCAGTGTGTGATGTTCCCCTCTCTGTGTCCATATGTTCCCGTTTTTCAACACCCACTTATGAGTGAGAACTTGTGATGTTGGTTTTCTGTTCTTGTGTCAGTCTGCTGAGAATGATGGTTTCCAGATTCATCCATGTCCCTGCAAAGGGCATGAACTCATCCTTTTTTATGGCTGCACAGTGTTCCATGGTGTATATGTGCCATATTTGCCTTATCCAGTCTATTACTGATGGGCATTTGGGTTGGTTCCAAGTCTTTCCTATTGTAGACAGTGCTGCAATGAACATATGTGTGCATGTGTGTTTGTAACAGAACATATACCAAGTAATGGGACTGCTGGGTCAAATGGTATTTATAGTTCTAGATCCTTGAGGAATCACCACACTGTCTTCCACAATGGTTGAACTAATTTACACTCCCACCAACAATGTAAAAACATTCCTGTTTCTTCACATCCTCTCCAGCAACTGTTGTCTCCAAACATTTTAATGATGACCTTTCTAACTGGCGTGAGATGGTATCTCAATGTGGTTATGATTTGCACTTCTCTAATTACCAGTGATGATGGGCATTTTTTTCACGTTTGTTGGCCACATAAATGCCTTCTTTTGAAAAGAGTCTGTTTATATCCTTTGCTGACTTTTTGATGGGTTTGTTTGTTTTTTTCTTATAAATTGTTTTAGTTATTGTTAGATTCTGGATATTAGCCCTTTGGCAGATAGGTAGCTGGCAAAACTTTTTTCCCATTCTGTTGGTTGGTGGTTCACTCTAATGATTGTTTCTTTTGCTGTGCAGAAGCTCTGGAGTTTAATTAGATCTCATTTGTCTGTTTTGGCTTTTGTTGCCATTGCTTTTGGTGTTTTAGTCATGAAGTCCTTGTCTATGCCTATGTCCTGAATGGTATTGCCTAAGTTTTCTTCTAGGGTTTTTATGGTGTTAAGTCTTATGTTTAAATCTTTAATCCATCTGGAGTTAATTTTTGTATAAATTGTAAGAAAGGGGTCCAGTTTCAGCTTTCTGCACATGGCTAGCCAGTTTTTCCAACACCATTTATTAAACAGGGAATCTTTCCCCCATTGCATGTTTTTGTCAGGGTTCTCAAAGATCAGATGGTTGTAGGTGTGTTTTGTTACTTCTGAGGCCTCTGTTCTGTTCCATTGCTTTGTTCTAGTACCTGTACCATTCTGTTTTGATTACTGTAGCCTTGTAGTATAGTTTGAAGTCAGGTAGCATGATGCCTCCAGATTTGTTCTTTTTGCTTAGAATTGTCTTGGCTATGCAAGCTCTCTTTGGTTCCATGTGAAGATTAAGGTGTTTTTTTTTTTTTTCCAGTTCTGTGAAGAAGGTCATTGGTAGCTTGATGGGGATAGCATTGAATCTATAAATTACTTTGGGCAGTATGGCCATTTTCAAGATATTGTTTCTTTTTAACCATGAGCATGGAATATTTTTCCATCTGTTTGTGTCCTTTCTAATTTCCTTGAGCAGTGATTTGTAGTTCTCCTTTAAGAGGTCCTTCACATCCTTTGTTAGTTGTATTCCTAGGTATGTTTTTTTTCTTTGCAGCAATTGTGAATGGGAGTTCATTCATGATTTGGCAGGAATGCTTGTGATTTTTGCACATTCATTTTTTATCCTGATTCCTTGCTGAAGTTGCTTATTATAAGGAGACTTTGGGCTGAGATGATAGGGTCTTCTAAATATACAGTCATGTCATTTGCAAATAGAGACAGTTTAACTCCCTCTTTTCCTTAATGAGTACCTTTGTTTCTTTTTCTTGCCTGATTGCTCTGGCTAGAACTTACAATCCTATGTTGTATAGGAATGGTGAGAGGGCACCCTTGTCTAGTTCCAGTTTTCAAAGGGAATGCTTTCAGTTTTGCCCATTCAGTATGATATTGGCTGTGGGTTTGCCATCAATAGCCTTTATTATTTTGAGATACTTTCCACTGATACCTAGTTTATTGAGAGTTCTTAGCATAAACAGCTGTTGAGTTTTGTCAAAGGCCTTCTCTGCATCTATTGAGATAGTCCTGTGGTTTTGTCTTTGGTTTTGTTTATGTGATGGTTTAAGTTTATAGATTTGCATGTGTTGAACCAGCCTTGTATCCCCATGATGAAGCCTACTTGATCGTGATGAATAAGCATTTCGATGTGCTGTTGCATTCGGTTTGCCAGTATTTTATTGAAGATTTTTGCATCGATGTTCATCATGGATATTAGCCTGAAATTCTCTTTATTAGTTGTGTCTCTGCCAGGTTTTGGTATCAGGGTGATGTTGGTCTCATAAAATGAGTTAGGAAGGATTCTCGCTTTTTTTATTGTTTGGAATAGTTTCAGAAGGAATGATACCATCTCCTCTATGTATGTCTGGTAGAATTTGGCTGTGAACCCGTCTGGACCTAGACTTTTTTTGGTTGGTAGGCTATTAATTGCTTCCTCAACTTCAGACATTGTTATTGGTCTAGTCAGGGATTCGAATTCTTCCTAGTTTAGTCTTGGGAGGGTGTAAGTGTCCAGGAATTTATCCATGTTTTCTAGATTTACTGGTTTATGTGCATAGAGGTTTTTGTAGTAATCTCTGGTGGTAGTTTGTATTTCTGTGGAACTGGTGTTGATATCCCCTTTATCATTTTCTATTGCATCTATTCGATTCATCTCCCTTTCTTTTTTATTAGTCTGGCTTGTCATCTATCTATTTTGTTGATCTTTTTAAAAAGCCAGCTTCTGGATTTATTGATTTTTTGAAGGGTTTTTTGTGTCTCTATCTCTTTCAGTTCTGCTCTGATCTTAGTTATTTCTTGTCTTCTGCTAGCTTTTGTATTTGTTTGATCTTGCACCTCTGGCTCTTTTAATTGTGATGATAGGGTGTTGACTTTAGATCTTTCCTCACTTCTTATGTGGGCATTTAGTGCTATAAATTTCCCTCTAGAAACTGCTTTAAATGTGTCCCAGAGATTCTGATACATTGTGTCTTTGTTTCCATTGATTTTGAAGAGTATCTTTATTTCTCCCTTCATTTCATTGTTTATCCAGTAGTCACTCAGGATCAGGTTGTTCAGTTTTCACCTGGTTGTGTGGTTTTGAGTGAATTTCTTAAACCTGATTTCTAATTTGATTGCACCGTGGTCTGAGAGACTGGTTGTTATGATTTCTGTTCTTTTGCATTTGCTGAGGAGTGATTTACTTCCAATTATGTGGTGAATTTTAGAGTAAGTGTGATGTGGTGCTAAGAAGAATATATATTCTGTGGATTTGGGGTGGAGAGTTCTGTAGATGTCTATTAGGTCTGCTTGGTCCAGATCTGAGTTCAGGTCCTTGATATCCTTGTTAATTTTCTGTCTTGTTGATCTGTCTGATATTGACAGTGGAATGTTAAAGTCTCCCACTATTATTGTGTGGGAGTCTAAGTCTCTTTGTAGGTCAAGAACTTGTTTTACGTATCTGGGTACTCCTCTATTGGGTGCATATATATTTAGGATAGTTAGCTCTTTTTGTTACATTAATCCTTTTATCATTATGTAATGTCCTTCTTTGTCTCTTTTGATCTTTGTTGGTTTAAATTCCGTTTTATCAGAGACTAGGATTGCAACCCCTGCTTTTTTTTGCTTTCCATTTGCTTGGTAAATTTCCCTCCATCCCTTTATTTTGAGTCTGTGTGTGTCTTTGCATGTGAGATTGATCTCCTGAATACAGCACACTGACGGATCTTGACTTTTTATACAATTTAGCCTGTTAACATTTAAGGTTAATATTATTATGTGTGAATTTGATCCTGCCATTTTGATACTAGCTAGTTGTTTTGCCCATTAGTTGACACAGTTTCTTCATTGTGTTGATGGTCTTTACCGTTTGGTACATTTTGCAGTGGCTGGTACTGGTTGTTCCTTTCCATGTTTAGTCCTTCCTTTAGGAGCTCTTGTAAGGCAGGCCTGGTGGTGACAAAATCTCTCATCAATTGCTTGTCCATAAAGGACTTTCTTTCTCCTTCACTTATGAAGCTTAGTTTGGCTGGATATGAAATTTTGGTTTGAAAGTTCTTTTCTTTAAGGATGTTCAATATTGAGCCCCCACTCTCTTGTGGCTTGTAGGGTTTCTGCGGAGAGATCTGCTGTGAGTCTGATGGGCTTCCCTTTGTGGATAACCCGACCTTTCTCTCTGGCTGCCCTTAGCATTTTTTCCTTCATTTCAACCCTGGTGAATCTGACAATTATGTGCCTTGGGGTTGCTCTTCTTGAGGAATATCTTTATGGTGATCTCTGTATTTCCTGGATTTGAATGTTGGCCTGCCTTGCTAGGTTGGGGAAGTTCTCCTGAATAATATCCTGAAGAATGTTTTTCAGCTTTGATTAATTCTCCCCATCACATTCAGGTACACTGATCAAATGTAGATTAGGTCTTTTCACATAACCCCATATTTCTTGGAGGCTTTGTTAATTTCTTTTCACTCTTTTTTCTCTAATCTTGCCTTCTCATTTTATTTCATTGAGTTGATCTTCAATCTCTGATATCCTTTCTTCTGCTTGATCGATTTGGCTATTGAAACTTGTGTATGCCTCACGAATTCTCGTGCTGTTTTTCAGCTCCATCGGGTGTTTTATGTTCTTCTCTAAGCTGTTTATTCTAGTTAGCATTTCATCTAATCTTTTTTCAAGGTTCTTAGTTTCTTTGCATAGGGTTAGAACATGTTCCTTTAGCTCAGAAAAGTTTGTTATTACCCACCTTCTGAGTCCTGTGTCCATTTGTCAAACTCAATTCTCCATCCAGTTTGTTCCCTTGGTGGTGAGGAGTTGTGATCTCTTGGAGGAGGAGAGGCATTCTGATTTTTGGTGATTTCAGTCTTTTTGCGCTGGTTTCTTCCCATCTTCATGGATTTATCAATCTTTGGTCTTTAAAGTTGGTGACTTTTGGATGGGATCTCTGAGTGGATGTCCTGTCTGTTAATGTTGAAGCTATTTCTTTCTGTTTTTTAGTTGTCCTTCTAATAATCAAGCCCCTCTGCGGCAAGATTGCTGGAGGTCCGCTCCAGACCCCGCTTGGCTGGAAATCATCCACAGGGGCTGCAGAACAGCAAGAATTACTGCCTGTTCTTTCCTCTGGTAGCTTCATCCCAAAAGGGTAGCTGCCAGATGTCAGCCAGAGCACTCCTGTATGAGGTGTCTCTTTTGATACATGTGGGGCGGGGAGCTGCTTGGGGAAGCAGTTCCTCCCTTATCAGAGCTCAAGTGCTGTGCTGGGAGCCCCATTGCTCCCTTCAGAGCTGCTGGGCCAGGATGTTTAAGTATGCTGCAGTGGAACTCACAACCACCTCTTTTCCCAAGTGCTCTGTCCTGGGAAGGTGGGGCTTTATTTATAAATCCCTGATGTGCTGCTGCCTTTTTTCAGAGATGCCCTGCCCAGCAAGGAGGGAATTTAGTAATAGTCTGCCTGCAGGGGCATTGCTGAGCTTTCATGGGCTCCGCCCAGCTGCTGTGTATGCTTCCTTGCAATTTTGTTTACACAAGTATTGTTAGAACTGTCTCAGTAGTGGCAGACTGCCTCGGTAATGGCGGACTGCCTCAGTCATGGCAGACTGCCTTGATAATGGTGGACACCCTTTCCCCTCACCAAGCTCGACCACCCCAGCTTGAGCTTAAACTGCTGTGCTGGCTGTGAAACTCTCAGGCCAGTGGGTTTCAGTTTGCTGATCTTTGTGCGGGTGTGACCCACTGAGCCAGATCGCTTGGCTCCCTGCCTTTATTCCCTTTTTTTTTCAGGGGAATGGGTGGATCTGTCTCACCAGCGTTCCAGGAGCTAGTTAAAAACAGCCACCCAGATTTGTGCTGGAAACCCTCAGCGCTCGCTGAAATGGCCACCCAGATTTGAGCTGGAAACTGTGGCACTTGTCAGCCTGGAGGGAATCTCCTGGTCTGTGCGCTGTCAAGACCATGGGAGAAGCATAGTATGTGAACCAGAGTGCTGGAGTGGCCGGAAAAGTCCTCGATGGCCTCCACTGGGTAGGAGGGGTGATCCTCTAGACTGTTGCCCTTCCCAGGTGTGGCAGTGCCCCACTCTGCCTTGGTTTGCCCTCCTTGAGCTACACCCACTGTCCAACCAGTCCCATTGAGATGCACTTGGTACCTCAGTTGGAAATGTGGATATCACTCACCTTCTGTGTCTCTCTCTCTGGGAACTGTGCTCCGGAGCCATTCCTATTCTGACATTTAAATGTTTTAAATTTAAATGTTTTAAATTTAAATGTTTTAAATTTAAATGTCACTAGTTCAAAATTTAAAATTGCATATGTTGCTTTAATATATATATATATATATTAAGCAATATAGCGATAGATTTCTTATATACAGATTGCTTATAAGGATAGACAGTGCTGTATTAAGTTCTAATAGAAGCACTTAATAAATGCTACATTAAGCAATATAGGGAAACACAGCACTGTGATAGATTGACCATAAATAATAGAAATGCACTTGAACCTTCTCATATGAAAGCAGACAATGTACCAAATGAAATGATGTGGAAATGGCAGAAGAATTGTTACATCCATTGAATAAAACAACCATCTAGGAACAAACTCAAGTGTATGTGCAAGAATACCGTATTATAATAAAATCGGATAGCATAATAGATATCTCAGTGTTGTCATAATGGAACATCATGGAGAGTACTGAGGCAATTTAGTAGCTATTTAGAAATACACCCATGCCATCTTTTTAACGTTTTGCTTTATACTCTCCAAACCATAAGATAAATAGCAGAAAATAGTGAATTGATAAATTAAAATGTGTGAATATTACTAACTTTATGAAAAATTGGGATAGTAATAAAAAGGCAAATGGGAAATTACAGACTAAAAATATGTAACAATATTATAGGAAAAACTGTCACAGAAGAGCTGTGCTTAATATGTGAGCTAATTAATAAATAAAAGGTATAGAGGGAAATAAAAATGCCCATAAACTGCCACTGGATTTCACATCAGTATAATCAATCTGTAGAATGACTTGAAAGACTTATAAAATGTAGAAATATTTGTTTAAAATTATATATATATATATATACATATAATTGAAACATTATCAACAAAAGAAATATAATGAAAGTAACCCAAAAGTTGAATATTCTACTTAATGTCAGATAGCGTATAGTCATCTGATGAAATATTCCATAATCGCAGAAAATTACAGTGGTAGAAAATTTCCAAAATTTTTAAAAACATATATGCCCATATGCACAGGTAAATGTACATGTCTATATGAATACTTGTGTGTGTGTGCGTGTGTGTGTGTGTGTGTGTGTTTTAATACACATCTGTAAGAAGCAGGCCCTATGCCTTTACATTTCACTAGTGTATTTTATTAAGGACATTTTCTTTTTATAAACTGAAGAAAATTTAAAAGAAGAAAAGAAAGCATGAAAAGAAAGAAAGCAGCCAGCCCTGTTAAACTATGGATAAGTCTTCACAGATTATAACTTTCTTTCATGTTTTCCTTCAGTTTTAGGTACTTTCATAGAGTTACATTCTTACTGTTCCAGTTAATGTAGGCTACTTGCAGTGTTTGTTGATGTGATAGCTTTCCAATGAGAAGTTTGAGAGAATTCTTGGATTCATATAAGAGTCTAGCCTCTGAAAACTGCCTGATCTCAAATTACAACCCTATTGGTAATGTCTGTGTCACCTTGAGCAAGTTTCTTAACCATTTTGTCCATCATTTTCCACATCTTTTCAATGGTAGTATATATTCAATATATAGTATACATTCAACACACACACAGACATGCGCACACACACACACACACACACACACACACACACGTGTACTCAAACTCCTGATCTCAAGTGATTCACCTGCCTCAGCCTCCCAAAGTGCTGGGATAAATAATGTAAACTTAAAGCCAATATGGAATAGAAACAAAAGTGCAAAGCTGTAAGTATAAGTCTTTCAAAAATAAATATGTGTATAAAAACATTGTAGTGGTCAATAAAAGATCAAACTAGAGAAGACTCCTTGGTCCATTGTCTCAAGTAACTAGGGGCGCAAGACAAAGCCTTGGTTTTGAGATGAAAGCTATTGATTGAAAAAAAAATTATGCAAAGAAGACTTGGTTGTAGGGTACACCTGATTCATGATATGTCACAACAAATCGGTGAAGATAGGAATAAATACACAGCCATATAATGCATATCAATAATCCATCTGGTGACAACTTCCTGATAGCAACTTTTGACATGAATTTGAAAAACACTGAACAGCTGGTGCTGGGGGCTGTAGAACAGACTATGGAGGAATGAATTATAACAGAGAACAGGTAGGAAAACAGAAATGTTTACAGTCAGGAGAAGTAGTGGTGGCAACAGTAAGGAGTTACACCCAATAAGACAGGGACAAAGTGTGATAAAAGAGTTTTGATAAGAAAAAATAATCAAATTTATGATAGCACAAAAGTCAAGAAGCAACAAGAAAAATAGAACAGCCTGTGAACCTTTATTGGACTATAGTTTTTGGAAGGTAAGGACTAAGTGTTACTTTTTGTGTGAATCCCCCATTTTCCTATGCGGTGTTTATCACCGAGGGAACCACAAGAAATACTCAGTGAATGAAAGAATGACGTTAAGTACCAGAATCAAGGTAATCTATACATCATTTTTATTTAAAAAAATCTGCCATTATTTCTTAAATGGTTTGATATGGTGTTATTTTAAAGTATATTTTAAAGTTTCATTAATTATAATTTAAATAATCATAATATTATGACTAAAAGCTAATAATATGCAATTTTAATAAACTTTTCAAAAACATTTTGCTCGTTATTTTTTGTAATTTATCTGCTTTCATTCTTTATGTCTTAAAAACACACCACAAACATTCCTAGAAAATATGTTTCAAGTTTCAGTTAACCAAATTTATTTCAAATGAATCTTCTACACTAGAGTCTCTGGGAATACATTTATCTAATTAAGTTCAGATCTTTTTACAAATGGAAAAGACAGACTTTTACTTACAAAGTGTGAAATTATCTAACAATATCTTTCAATTCTTAAATGTAGTAAATTTTCTGAGGTATTCTAATTACCTTCAGAAGGCCAGATTTAAATTTTATTTCCATGACAAAATTTAAAATATCCACTTCATAGCTGCTAAAAATGAGATTCATGGTTAAAGTGTTTCTGTCCCCTTAAGTTTCAAATAACACATTGATGCTCCAATTATTGCCAGTCAGGCAGTGCGCCTACCGCTAAATCCCAAAATAAATAATAGAGAAGTTGAAGTAATTAGTTTAATGCCTTCAGTAAATAAGAATTATTTCTAAAATGTTAGGATTTGAACTTTTAGAAGTGGAATCGATTCAATGAAAGAAAATTATCTAAAATATACTACTATCGAAAGAGTTGTTTTTCTTTTAAAGTCTAATCAATACAGAAAGAAATTATACATCTAGTATCTGGGTTTGCATACAACTGATTAATTTTATTAGAAAAACAAATGAAAGAGTAAAACATTTTTAACATTATGTCTGCCTCCAATGCAGAAGATATTGTATTTTATCACATAAGTTCTGAGGAAAAATAGCCTTGTGCATGAAGAATTTTGGCCAGTAAATTATGTGACATAAACTTATATAAGCTAATTTAAGTGCCTCAGTGAAATACATTGCTTTTTAATTTTTTTTAATTTTTGCTTTTGCATTTTGTAATGATCTCACTTATTAAAACCAAGTATTCTATGTCATTTAATGTGCAAAGCTTGCTGTGCCTTTTCTGTTTTATCTGTCCATATGCTAGTTATTTAGAGATTTACAGTCATTTGCATAAAAAATTATATTTAGTAAGCATTCAATAAATGTTTCCTAATTTTATTTGAATATAAATTTCAAAGGACAGTACCAAACTCGGGTGTGGAAAATGAAAGGCTAAAATTCACTAAATATACTCAGTGGCCTGAATTAAACCTTCCTGTCCTGCCAAATTACTTCCCTCTGTGCCTCACTGAATTAGTGTGTCATTTGCTTCATCAAATAGTCGACATGTAATGCTACCTTCTGTATAACTCCAGCTTGCTTCTTAATTGGAAAAAATAACTACTTTGACTCAGAAATTGTCAGTGAACACAGGGTTGGTGGAGCCTGGTGTTACAAAGGTGAGCCACGTGTGTGCAGTGCAGCTGATCCTTCTCAGCATGAAGAATCAGGACAAGAAGTAGCAAAGAAAGAGTAGCTTAATGACGGTACATTTTACACATACATCCTCAGACAGATAGCTGAATGGCACATTTAATTAATGATCTGAACAAATTCTAATGTTGTCCCAACACACTCTGGCAATGTTGGGATTCAGGAATCTTGCGTAGGTTTTCTTGAATGCCATCACTTTTTTCTTGGTAGATTATTAGAATTCTTTCATTAAGATGCCATTCCCAGGGGGATACATATTTACCTGTGTTTAGCTCTCATTAATTATTTGATATCAAATAACATTGTAAGCTGTTTGTGAGGTATGAGGTAGTGAAGTGGAAATAACACGCAACTGGGGACCCGGAATGATTCACTGTAATCGCAGCTCTATTGGGATCTATGTGATGTCCGTGAAATTGCCTTGGAGTGTAACCTCAAAATATGACTTAAACCACAGTGTTCATAAGGCGTTTTATAATTTTATTTTCCATCACTCAGAAGAGAACTACATTTATTTAGCAGGTTCTTGCTCATAATTTCTACTTTTGGTTTCTTTTAAAAACTACACATTTCTTCATATCTCTATTTCTTCTCAATGCCTCATACTAGCATTTATATTAACATCAGTTAATTTATAAAGGATCTGTGTGAATAGCTTAGTGACAATAGAGTGACTTCATAAACAGCAATGAGTTTTGAAGTAACATAGTCTGGTTGCACATTAAGCTTTACATTCTCTTGTGACCACAGGCAGATTTATCGATGCCTTAATTTCTTGTATGTAAAATCAAAATAATGATTGTGCCTAGCCAGGAAGATTTCATAAGGAATAACTTACCATTATCATCATAATTATTGTTAAAAGTATCATTAGCTCTATGAGATAGGTATGAGTCCAACTGAAATTATGGTATCTCAAGAAGGCATATTTAATTCTGTATTTTATTTATTTATGAACAAGTAAGTATTCTCAAGGTGATTGAAATTTAAACACACACACACACACACACACACACACACACACACACACCTACACAAGCATACATCCATATGTGTCCATCACTATAGGGTAAATTACATTTCCCAGAATTTTTCCTTGGCATGATTACTTTGAGATTTCCCCATGGTAGAGCATGTATCAACAGGTAATTTCTTTTTATTACTGATATGGTTTGGCTCTGTGTCCCCACCCAAATCTTATCTTGCAGCTCCCATAATTCCCATGTGTTGTGGGAGGGACTAGGTGGGGGATGATTGAATCACTGGGGCAGGTCTTTCCCAGGCTGTTCTCATGATAGTGAATGGGTCTCATCTGATGGCTTTAAAAATGGGAGTTTCTTTGCACAAGCTCTCTCTTTGCCTGGTGCCATCCACATAAGATGTGACTTGCTCCTCATTGCCTTCCACCATGATTGTGAGGCCTCCCCAGCCATGTGAAACCGTAAGTCCAATAAACCTCTTTTTTTTTTTCCTTTTTGTAAATAGTCCAATCTCAGGTGTGTCTTTATCAGCACCATGAAAACAGACTATTGGCCGGGTGTGGTGGGTCATGCCTGTAATCCCAGCACTTTGGGAGGCTGAGGTGGGTGGATCACCTGAGGTTGGGAGTTCAGTATCAGCCTTACCAACATGGAGAAACCCTGTCTCTATAAAACGAAAAAAAAAAGAAAAAAGAAAGAAAATAGATTATTACTAAGTGATAATTCAATCTGTGGATAGTCCACAATTTGCTCAATACTTCACTTTATTACTCCCTTTGACCAAACTCATGGCTCTTAGCAGCCTATAGACCAGTCCCTGAGATAATCCAGCCTCCCTTGAGTTCTTGTCTGGAAAATTCAAGGCTACCAAAAGAATTTACTCTTTGTTCCAGCCAAAATTTGATGATAGGCTCGTGACCTCGTCGTGAGGCCAATTGTTGAGTTGCAGTTGTTGTTAATATAGATTTTAAGAGGAAAGAGAAATAAGAAGATTGCACATGAAGGTACTGTGTTATAACTTAATTTGGATGATTTTCGGCGATATACAATACTAGTAAAAATGTTTGCAGCTTCTGGAACAAGTTGTAAATGGACTGAATGAGAAGAAGTATATAGATAACTCTAAATTTTCTCTTAAATGATGGGGAAGCTGTGTCTGGGATCATATTAGTGCCGAAGTGGCAGATGATATTCTCGATGGAGTAGGGTATTTAAACTTTCTCACGTAATCTAAGTTAAGTTTCTGTGTTTTTTAGAGTATTTGATGACTTGGATGTTCTCTGTGGGAAACAGCAATATCTAAACAGATCTGCAATAGGAATGACAAAGATCAGTACATCTGCAATATTGATGTTCTACTTCTGCCATAAACTAAAGATCCCACGTCTGAAAGATCTACTGAGATCATGATAGGGAAAGGATCTAATTCTAAACTTGTCACAGCTGGAAACAGTATAAGTTAAACTCATTGTAAAATGTCTTTGTAGTATTGTTCTTTTTTTAAATTAATTCATTTTTTAAATATTGCAGCCTTTTCTAAGATGTCTGGTGAAGGATTAAGATGTGTAGTGAAGAAAGTTCTACATAATCTCTGTGCTCCCACAAATCTTGTGAAGAGGCATTGATACTTTGACTACAGACTCATTTTGATGGTACTGTATGCTAGCAAACAACATTGGAAGACAGAGATAATGTCTCTTTGCTAGGCACAAAGATTTGCTTCCTGACCAAGATAAGAAAGATAATATTTCCCACTAAAACAAAAGGTGGGCGTATTTGCAGGCATCCCTTCTCAAAGAATGGGCATATTTCTTAAGCTGTTTCTTAAGCTGTGACACAAGCCCTCTGCTGATGTGGCATCAGCATTATCTAAGCCACTCCCCAAAGAGACTTGGGGGCAAGAAACCAATGTGAACGCATAGCTCACACTGCTTACAGTGCCATAAAGAAAGAAGTACTTTGTCTCTGAACTAGGATTCTCATGTCTTCTGCCAACATCAACTGAACTGTGGCTGGCTAACCTGTTAGGTTAGAAACAGGGGAAAATATTAGACCTTTTTTAGTTCTCGATCATAGGATTCTTGACTTTGGGCAGTGTGCACGTGGAAACAGCTCCTCTTCACTTCCAGAGAATACACAGTGATGGTTGCACCTCAAAAGAAGGTCTTACATCTGACATTGCAGAGGGGATTATAAAAGACTATGGCTTGGATGAGAGCAATAACTCATGAGCATGAGTCAGAGATGATTTAGCCAGCCCTCCTCCCAACACACACATGTAATTCAAAGTGAAACTTATAATTCATAAAATATATCAGGTATAATAAAGCCAGCAAATCTTTTTTCCCCATGGTGACAATTTTAATGCTTTTTCAAAAAAAATCAACCATATGTATTGATAAATAGATATTTTCTCAACTTTTTGGTGGTGATGTTCTGGGACTCTAATTACCTGCGGTTTTGCTACAGAGATGTCTTGGCTGTAGGAGCTGCTGAAGAGCTGGAACATGATTCCTGATGGTCATCATGACAGCTGCAAAGCTCAGTGGTTTAATTGTTGTGATGATTTCTTTCTTCCTTAGCTTCAGGAAAGGATTAATAAAACATTCTGTTAGATTATTTTAGTGGCACGTTGCTCACTGTGTTACCCCTTTGCTGCTGATCTCTCTAATTTAACTCAATTCATACCAAATCTTTCCCATTTCTCTCATCTTACAGTATACATCAATTTGCTATTCAAGCTCAAAATACTCCAGCTAAACTACATTCACTCATAAATCCAGTTCAGTGCGTTCAAATCCCTGCAATCTGGCATTGAGGCCTATTGATAATATACGTATAATCTTATCCCACTGCATCTTACTATAAATGACCTATTTAGAGTCCTTAACACTTCCTCTTTCTACTATTACCATGGCCTCCAAAAGTCTGGAGGCTTACTTCAGGGTTACCCACCAAAGGCACTCTTGCTTTGTTCCCAGCTAGCATTTTTTTTTTTTTTTTTTTTTTTGAGATGGAGTCTTGCTCTGTCACCCAGGCTAGACTGCAGTGGTGTGATCTCAGTTCACCATCTTTGGCCAGGCTGGTTTCAAATTCCTGACCTCGTGATCCATCCACCTCGGTCTTCCAAAGTGCTGGGATTACAGGTGTGAGCCACAGCTCCTGGCCCCAACTACCATTTTCTATACCGTTGTTTCTACCATTCCCCATAATCTTCAACAGCATTAAGGTTCTGTCCTGCTGTAGCCTGGAATTGACACTCTAACCTCAGGCTGCTTCACGGGCCTAACCTTCAGCTGTAGTAGCCCAGCTCCTGGGACATGTCCTTCTTCCATGGCAGCAGAATGCATGCATGCTTCTTCTGCCCAGGAAACCCTTTCCTCCTTCATCAGCTTGGCTTACCCTGTGCTTCTCCAATTTTTCACTCAACTTCATCTCTACACCTGAGGGGGATCCTTCTTCCCGATCTCATGTTGTTGTATATTTCACATTTTGTAGTCTCTTTGCACTGTGGTGGGCTTTATTTTGGGGTTTGCCATGTCTTGGTAGTAGTTTGGTGTCAGTTATTTTTTAAATCTCTAGTACATTCTAGATAGGCAACACGTTTACTGAAAAGAAAGTTATATATATGTGTGTATGTATATACATATATAAAATATTATATATAATTTATTAAATGATTTTGGTTCCAATCACATTTCATTTCTCATGTAATAGGCTGTATTTTATAATCATGTTTGTGGTGGGGTGAATGGGGTGGGGGTCCATTAAGGGCAGTGAACTTTATTTTGGAATCCAATAAATATTTAGTATTATTAAAATATAAATATGTTTGACATGGAATCATGAGGAGTAAAAATCTTGAGTTCATTTTATGTAAGATGTGTGTGACTGATTACTGTCACATCCTCTAGGCGGTAGGTCTTCTTTTTGCTGAGCGTGCGGCACTGCAGTCTGGGGTGCACTGGCTATCATGGGACTCTTACTGTACAGGTGGAAAATGACCATGGGAAGTGGAGCGCAGAGGGTGTACCAGCAGGTTTCACAGTGACCATTTTCTGTCTCTGCAGAGACCTTCTGGGGCCACCTCTCTGGCAGAGGATTTTCTTTTGTTTCATTTTGCTTTCTTCTTGTATGTAGAGATCATCGTCAGCTTCCTCCAGAGAACGGAGGGAGGCAGCAATCAGGAGTTAGTTCTATGATAATTACAGCTGTGTCAAAGCAGTGACAAGGAGAATTTGTGGAGAATCTCATTTACTTTTCTGGAAGCACATCATTTCAAGCAAGCACCACTTCACAGACTGATTCGCTAGAGTCTATCTGTGCTGAATTCAGAAAAAGAGCCATTTGTTTTTTCCATCAGAAGTTTTCCTAGCTCATCAAATAAAATCTAAATAATACCTTCATTTATCTGTCAGCATCTTGTTACAAATATAACCTTTATTTTTCCATGCTTTAGCATGAAGTGATTACTTAGAAAACTGTTAGCAGAAAACTTTCCACTATTCTGAGTTACTTTATTTCACACAGCCTAATGTCCAAAATGACTGACATTTTAAATTTCCTTGTCATAATGACACTGAAGGTGATTAACAGCGAAAATGTACAAGATAAGATTCTTTAACATACTACTTCTGAGTATCAAAACCAAAACAATTCCTTTTTTAAACTTAGTTGTTTGTGCGTGTGTGTGTGTTCATAATTTATAATTCTTACAGTCAGAATTTGGGATTTTTCTATTGCAAGTGAACCCCGGTCATTACTAATGTGCAATGATTACTAATCCCATGACAAATGACAACTATCTTCTGAACGCTATACATTTATTATTTTATTTATTAATTTAGTACACATCCAATTAAATTCTGGTTTGGTAAATGTGCTGTACACATGAAATACATACAAAATATTGGGAAAATAAATAAAAATCAGGACCTTCAAAAATGCAACATTTCTTATGAAAGGTAGGCAAATAACTAAAGGACTTATTATAAATATGTAGTGGTAGGGGCCATCTAAAAATATACTGTACAAGCAAATGTTGCATCTAATGACAAGCTAATGCTATAATAGAATTAAGTGGTCAAGTAAAACTAGGAAGCAGAGACAATGGCTAGCTGATAATCTAGAACTTAGTAATCCCCTGTTACTGGGTAGATGAAGGAGTTAAAAAGAAAATAAGTTATATAAAGCAGTTTGACATGAGGGACAAAAAAAAAAAAAAGAAAATAAGTTAAATAGATGGCGACATGAGAGAACATGTTATAGCTCCAGAACTGCAAGTAATTTGATATAAAAAGAAAAAGATGGGAAATCAATGTGTCAAGAAGTGTAAGTAAACATCAAATTTAGAGCAAACATGTCGTGGTAGGAAGTTTAGGAATATCAGAACAGAAAAGTTACATATAATAAACAGGAAATTATATTTTACAGATTTTCCGTATTTCAGTGTGAAACCAAATAAAAAAGAGAGTAAAGTTTCTTGCGAAAATTTTGTTATGAAATTAACATAAGACTATACCAATTTTGACTGTAGGCATTAGCAATGAGAAACTATTTCAAGAAAGCAAAAGTATTTCTCAATGTATTTAAAGGCACGTGTTTATGTATTATACTTTGCCAGGTATGAGCCTATTTGCTTTATAAACATTTACTTCTTTCTACTTCTTAAAATAATCATATTATTATCATTCTCATCCAATCTGTAGATGAAGGAACATAAATAGAGAGATGAAGTAATTTCCCTAAGGCTACAGACCTGGTGAATGAAAGAGTCTTGGGTTTGAATCCTGGTAGTGCAGCACTAGAATGTTCTCTTAACTGCAAAACTATGCTGTTTTTCAGGTTTAATCTTCTTTTTAAGTGAAGTATAGCAGAGAAGAAAGATCCTGGACTAACTTTTTGATAATTGATTGAGCAAATAGTTACCAGGTGCTTATAATTAACTGGAATAGGGCACCCACGAGATAAACTAGATTTGGGATACATTTTATACATACTTAAAAATATATGACAGCACTATAATATCTTTAGGTTAAAGACAGAAGTGTGGGAAAAACGTTGAGGAAACCTGTTTGAACTGCATACACAGGTTTAAGGGTTGCAATTTCACTCAATTAAAAAACAATAGAAATAGTAATATAAGGAAAAACCACAGGTTGGAATTTGTGTTTCCAGCCAGTGTGGAGTAATAGAGACTAAACTTTTCATGTATTCATTAAAAAATTAAAAACTACATGTAATATTTAAAACAATGCATTACAAAATGAAGAACTGTGACTCCTGAGAAAAGGGAAATGCATGAGAGATGTCCTGTTGTCCAGGTGGTCTCCTTCAAAGCATTACTATCAAATTCATGGAGCCCAGGATAGGGGTTATCACGATTTTAGGAGGTGAAGTTGAGATTCTGGGTAGACAATTGTAGCTGAAATTTGCAGGCAGAGGAAGGTATGCAAAAAATACTTTCCCAAAATCTGCCTAGGAGTCTTGACTGTGTGGCTAAATAAAAGCTACCTATGCATAAAGTGAAACTCCAAAGACTGGGAAAGATGACCCTGAGAGCTTTACACTGCAAAAGTTCCAAATTTCCCACAAGCTAGAAGACATTTAAACCTACCAGGGAGAAAGGAATATACTTGGTTAAATACCTGCATTCAGAAAAGACTCAAGAAAGGTCATATCTTAATAGTAGGTCACAAATAGCCTTAGAATAAATGTGAACACAGAATGACCAAGATCATCAGCAAGTAAATCAGCCACTTGCCAGAATGAACTTCAATAGTCATTAAGAAAAATACAATAACATGCAGAAAATTCAAAGCATTCGACACCAATCAAAATTTTTTATATTTGCAAAGGAATTCTAAAATGCTATCCATAATTAGGACAAAATCAGGTCATGAAAACAGAATCAAAAATGAAAGAGGTGAGACAAGGATTTTGAATTAACTATTAATATTATAAATGCGCAACAGGATTTATAAGCAAATATAAACACAGTGATGAGATGAATGATAGCCATAAAAATGGAATTTCTAGATCACAAATAACTGGGTGTGACTCAGAGAAGATTAGAAAAGAGCAATATTTTTGAAGACAGATCAGTGAAAAATATTCAAGATGGTGTGATGAGAGAGAGAAAAAGATTCCATTCCACCTCCTTCAGTGACAAAACTAGAGCCTGTGACCCACTGAGAGTCTCACTTACATTCACACTATACTCTCACCCACCACCATGTTTCTTTCTTTTTCTTTTTTTTTTTTTTTTTTTTTGAGACAGAGTCTTGTTCTGTCACCAGGCTGGAGTGCAGTGGCATGATCTGGCTCATTGCAACCTCTGTGTCCTGGATTCAAGCAATTCCCCTGCCTCAGCCTCCTGAGTATCTGCGACTACAGGCGTGTGCCACCACGTCCGGCTAAATTTTTTGCATTTTAATAGAGACAGGGTTTCACCATGTCCAGGATGGTGTCGATATCCTGACCTCATGATCCGCCTGCCTCGGCCTCCCAAAGTGCTGGGATTACAGGTGTGAGCCACCTCGCCCGGCCCCATCCCCATATTTCTTTCTCTCTGTTTCTTTCTCTGACACACACAAACACACACATACACACACACACATACACACACACATTCATGATCATTAGAAAATAAGAAGGCAATCCATGTCATTTCTGCATTCTGGTAAACTTTTATTATTTCTGCCGGTCAATGTGAATAGCCTGTAACTCTGCCTTGGTTATTCCTCTCCAAATCCCATCCCCCGGCAAGTGCTGCCTATTCATTACTGATTTGCCAAATGCCTCCATCTTTTTTGTCATTATTCTGTCAAGCAAATTAACAATGACTGGAATGTACATCTAGAAGTAAATTTTATATTTGAAATTATAGAATATTCCTCATTTGTCAATGAAATAGGACATAAAGCATGTTTGAAAATATGGGTATCAAAACTGGAAAAATTAATGAGTTTATAATAGAGAAATACGACTGACACTACCTTAATTAAGTGATCATTCAACCTCCCCAGTGTTGGGAGAGACTGACCTTGCTCCCCTTCATTGATGAACTGAGAAGGACACTTCATCTAAAGTCCTGCTAAATGTTTAGACTCTAGTCATGACAAATCAACCTAATGAATGCAAATGGAGGGATATAAGGCCTGAAGTTTTAAAATATCAGTGTTTTTAATTTTGATGTACTAGGGAGCTAATAAATGTGATGGGTAACACTTGATTACATTCTGGAATGAAAACAAAACCAAAAAAGATGGAAAATGCAAAGAAACAACAGAGATATAGAGAACATTATTGTAAAAATGGAAGAAAACTGTACGTGGAATACATATAACATAATTGAATCAGTGTTACATTTCCTGAATATTTTACTATATGTAGTAATATAGATGAATCTTCTTGTTCTTAGCGATATTTTGGGATGAAGCAATAGAGTGAAGGGTAGATCACCATGGCAAAATGTTAAGAACGCAAGAATTTTGTTGAGGAGTTTACATATGTTCATGGTCCTATTTTAACATGTAAGTTCAATAAACAAAAATCAGTTTTCTTTCTATACACTAACAAGATGCTTTTGGAAAATGAAAATAAAATCAAACAAAATTTTCAAAAGCAACAATACATAAACTATGGATAAAAATAAAATGTATAGAAGATATGTTTACTCTAAACAAAAAAAATATTGTCGAGAGATCAGAAAGAAAAGAAAAAAAGTTGTTTTTATTCTCAGATAAAATAATTATACGTATGGAAAATGTTATCTATTCCTTAAAGTAGCTACTGGGATGAATCACTGAATTTTTCAAATTGCAAGATACACGGTCAATATAAATAATCGACATCCTTTAAAGTGTTGAAATTTGTTCTGGCAGGCAGTTGATTCATCAAACATTTGAAATTATACTTAAAAAATGTTTTTTATTTAGGATGAAAAGACAGTACAGAACAATGTTAGGGCAATGAAACTGTTTTGTGTGTTACTACAGCAGTGCATACACATTACCTATTTGGCACATTATACGTGTGTTGATAATGTACAACATCCAAAGGAGCCCTAATGTAAACTATGGACTGTAGGTGATGATGTGGCAATGTAGGTTGATCAGTCGTAATACATTACTCTTTTGGTGCAGAGGTGTTCATAGTGAGGAAGGATATGTGTCTGAAGACAGGGAGTATATAGGAGCTGTGTGTAATTTCTGCTCAATTTTGCAGTGAATCTAAAATTGTTCAGAAATAAAGTTTATTAATTAACAAAATAATAACTAATTTTTCATTTATAGTAACAAAAAACAATATATTTAGGCATAAATTTACACAATATAGGATAGGCAAGGCAGGAAATACACAGCTGACTGCAAAACATTGCTAAGAGAAATTAGAAAAGCCTAGATAATGGAGAGATACAACATTTTCATGAATAGTGTAATATTGAGATACAATAAGAACTATAAATATATATGTAAGGGTATATATGGGTGTATATCTATAGATATATATGTATACATATGATAGAGAGAGAGATATGTATTAGCTTCTTCCCCGATTCCTGACAGAGCTCCTGAAATCCTCGTATTATGTTAATACAAGAGGTGCTAGGAGAATTAGTTGCTCTACTATTTGTTCTCTAACCCCAGTTCCTGACATAGAGCTCTGAAGACCTTTGTAAATTTCTTGAGTGATGGGAGCACCTTTCGTTCTAACTGGGTGGCTCCCAGTGGGCTCCTCGATAGCCTCAGGGTTGGGGCTGGTTGCCAAGGAAATCATCTGTGTCATGAAGGGGTTGGAACTTTCAACTCCACCCTCCAACCTCTGGGGAGGGGAGAGGAACTGAAGATTGAGTTGATTATGATTATCAGTGGCCAATGATTTAGTCAATCATGACAATATAATTTCATCAAATCCCAAAAGGGCTGGATTCAGAAAGCCTCCAGATTGCTGGACAAATGGCAATGTCAGGAGGCGGGGTGGGCCCAGAGAGGGCGTGGAAGCTCTGCCCTCCTTCCAAGCTTCTTGTTCTGTGCGTCTCCTCTGTCTGGCTCTTCATCTGTGATCGTTGTAATATATTATTTATAATAAATAGATAAACACAGGTTTATCCCTGAGTTCTGTGGAGAACTTTAGCAAATTATTGAACCCGAGGAGGGCATCGTGGGGAACCCCGGATGTATAGCAGGTTGGCCAGAAATACAAGTTCTCCAGGGACTTGCAATTGCCATATGAAGTAGGGGCAGGCTTGTGAGACTGAACCCTTAACACTATGCCCTGATAGACAGGTCAGAATTGAGTTAAATAATGGAGCACCCAGCTGGTCCCTGCTACAGAATCGCTTGGTGTGTGGAGAAAAATACTCATACATCAGGTGTCAAAAGTGTTCTGCAAGTATTGAGAGGGGTGAGTGGAAAATATTTTGTTTCCAATCTTTTACAAACGGGAGCACACAATATCTTAAGATGTCTATTCTTTCCAAATTTATATTCAAAATTATTGTAATCCAAATCAAACTTTTATCAGATTAGCTTTAGAGACTGACAAGTTGTAAAATTATTAAGAAATACAGAGGGGTTAAGGTAGTTAAAACAAAATTCAAAAGAAGAACAAAGTGTTATGACTTGAAACACCTAATTTCGGGATTCACTATACTGCTGCAATAATCAAGATTGTATGTTACCGGCAGAAGGACAGACACATAGATCAGTGGAGTAGAATAAAAAACCTAGAATAAAATCAATTTATATGTGAACAATTAAATTTTGAGAAAACTCATATTTATCTAACACAGAAATGCTAGTTTTTTTAAAACTATTCTGGAACAACCAAGTATTCATTTTAAAAATCTCAATCTTTACCTCTCATCACGTATAAAATTGACTTGAAGGTGATCAAACCCTTAAATTTAAATCTACAAATAAAAGAAGTCTATAAAAATGTGGGACAAAAATTTTTCTCCTTCATATAGGCAACTATTTCTTAGCTAGAATATAAAATGCTTTGGTAACTTAAAAATTACAAATTTTACTTAATAGAACTAAAGTGAAAATACTCCCAAAATGCCATTAGCACACATTGATTATACTGATGATTTTGAAAATATAGACAAAATAGATAATATTTTCTGGGAAAACGAATGAATAAAAATAATACACCAAAAGCAGAAACATGTATGAACTCTGAAATAAATTGGGCTAATTAATGTCAAAAATTTTAAACTAAACGAATTCAATTCCATAGTATTCCGAGAAAACTTTTAAGAGATTATAAAATTCTCAGGTTATAAGCAAAATGTTCTATATTATTTAAGAAGTTGGAAAACTTCCTATTTCATTAAGGAATACCAGAATAACCTTGACACCCAAAACTGACATTATGAACAATGGAACTCTAGATATATCTTACTGCTGAATATAGTTGCCAACATTTTAATTTAATTCTAACAAATCAAATTCAGCAGTATATTAAAATTATGGCAAAGTGCAATTTATTCTAAGAACGAAAGTCTGATTCCATGTTAATTTTTTCTTTCTGTGATTTACAGTTGCACCTTTCAGCACTTTCTAAAGTTTTTGCCCTCATAGTGTATCATTTGTATTCATGAGAGGTATACATCGACTCAATTTCTTTATTTTAAAAACTCATAAAGTAGAAGAGGGCTAAGTATAAAAACACAGTAGAAAAGCCTTTTCATTTCTTTCTGTTCTTCCTTCATCTCTCTTGCATGTGCAGCTACACCTCACATTCTGTGCTTCTTCATTCCTAGATAGAGATTACCTTACAGCTTCTCCTGTGAAGTTCACCATTTCCAGAGTTCCTTCAATTAAAGAAATGCTAGTGTAGCTGCAGTTCCCCCAGGGAAACTAAAAAATATCCTATCTGATTACATTGTTCCCTATCTGTTCTGTACGAATGATAATGGTTTCACTGTTTAATACACTCATTTTTTGATGTTCCCAGGAGAATGCAGGTCAGGGATGATGGACATTAATATTCAGATTATTTCAGTTATTTCCCAGTCGGTATATCGTAGGTGCAGCAGGTTCTCTAATAATCTTCTTTAAAAATACAATCTTTTTGGCACAGAAACCATTTTTAATGTTTGCTTATTATGTTGTTTAACTGTATCTTTTCTAAATGTATTATGAACTAATTTAAACATAGCAAAAGACGCATGTACACAGCTTAAGAAATAATGCAAATAGTAGTATTCACATGTATCTTGAAATCAAATTCTCCTACTTTAATTTTCCACCAAGGAGTCAAGGGTTCATTTTACATGAATTTTTATCACTACATCAAATATGTCACAATCACATGTAGCATTATTTTGCATGTTTCTAAACTTCATAAAAAATGCTATCACACTGCATGTTTCAGCCGACAATTTGCATTATTCTACTCCACGGGTTTTTCCCACTGAGATTTTTCTAAGGTAATATCGATAGCTTTATAAATGTATTTTCACAATGCATGGTACTTTATTATATCAACATTTTAAGTGTTGATTTGCCTGTTGACAATTTAGGGCATTTATACTTTTTTTTGGCTACTATAAAGGGTGCTACAATGATCATAGCTGCACATGTCACTTTGAGGAACACAAGCAAGAATGTTTTAGCAGTTGCATTGTTTAGACAGTGGGAGCATGCATCTTCGGCTTCCAAATTTATTGATGAGCTTCTCTGCATAGAAGCTGGGTAATTTTTATAACCTTTATTATGTGTATTTTCAACTAAGCTTCTTTTGCCATATTTCTCTCCATCACTCCCCGGAATTCCTTCCTTTTTGTATGTGGCTTTTCTCATGTGGACACATGTTGTCCTAAAATGGTTGTAACCATTATAGGAGCGTGCCCATCCTGCTTCTGTGGGTGAGAAGCAGGAGCTGGGGATTGGTCCCGAATACAAGCGATTCTTCTCTTGCCTGGAGTCAGGACGTCAAGGTGAGTGCTTTGTACCCCTATTCAGAGCCATCTATCAAACTACATTTTGGCCTTAATCATTTTTAATTCACTGCTGTTTATTCAACGGTCTATGCTATAGAGTTCTGCCACTTCTTTTTGTGAATGAGATAATTTGTAGTTCACTTCAACATAGCTCCATTTAACCATCCTCTTACAATAGGAGTATAGCCACAATGTAATCCTAAATTAAACATTTAAATATTTGTATAAGTAGAGATGTTTGCATTAAGTTCATTCATAATATTTTAAAAACTCATTAAGTAGAAGAGGCCCAAGAACAAGAGCTAACCTCCCTGATTTTTGTATACTTATAAAAGGATTCCTTTCACCTTCATATTTATCTGTACTATTCTTCTAACACAAGCTACTAGAATATTCCAATTACCTTGTCTCTGTTTTACCTAGTATCCAATTGCATTAACAAGAATTTTCAGTAATATTAAAAATAAATAAAAGAAATATTAGAATGAGTGAGAGGCTTGCTTTGGCCCTGATTCAGCGGGGACAACCTCTATTGTTTCATTATTTAAGTGACAATTTTGCTCTATTTGAGGCTACGGGATAGATTAATTAACAGCCAACCTGCCTTTTTTTTTAAGTTTCTAATATGATGGTTTATTTATTACGTTAACTCCTATTTTAGGTTTGTGGGTACATGTGAAGGTTTTTTTATAGGTAAACTCGTGTCACAGGAGTTTGTTGTACAAATTATTTCATCACTCACTTACTAAGCCTAGTAATAGTTATTTTTTCTGCTCCTCTCCCTCTTCCCACTATCTGCCCTGCAAGAGGCCTCAGTGTCTGTTGTTCCCTTCTTCGTGTTCATATGTTATCGTTTTGCTCCCACTTCTAAGTGAGAACATTCAGTATTAGGTTTTCTGTTTCTGCGTTAGTTTGCTAAGGTAAATGGCCTTCAGCTCTATTCATGTCCCTGCAAAGGATACGATCTCATTCTTTTTTTTTTTTTTTTTTGACACGGAGTCTCTGGCTCTGTCACCCAGGCTACAGTGCAATGGCTCCATCTCGGATACTGCAAACTCCGCCTCCCTCCACTTCCCATGTTTAAGTGATTCCTTTTCCTCAGCCTCCTTAGTAACTGGGATTACAGGTGCCCACCACACCCAGCTAATTTTTTTTCTTTGTTATTATTTTTATTATTGTCAATATTGTTATCCTTTAACTTTTCATTTTATTTATTTTTTTTAATTATACTTTAAGTTCTGGGGTACATGTGCAGATCTTGCAGTATTGTTACATAGGTATACACATGCCATGGTGGTTTGCTGCCTCCATCCCCGCATCCCCTACATTATGTATTTCTCCTAATGTTATCCCTCCCCAATCCCCACACCCCCTGCTATTCCTCCCCTAGCCCCCACCCCGCAACAGACCCCAGTGTGTGATGTTCCCCTCCCTGTGTCCATGTGTTCTCATTGCTCAACACCCACTTATGATGAGAACATGCGGTATTTGGTTTTCTGTTCTTGTGTCAGTTTGCTGAGAATGATGGTTTCCAGATTCATCCATGTTCCTGCAAAGGACTTGAATTCATCCTTTTTTATGGCTGCATAATATTCCATGGTGTATATGTGCCACATTTTCTTTATCCAGTCTATCACTGATGGGCATTTGGGTTGGTTCCAAGCCTTTGCTATTGTAAACAGTGCCACAATGAACATACATGTGCATGTATCTTTATAATAGAACAATTTTTACTCCTTTGAGTATATACCCCAGTAATGGGATTGCTGAGTCAAATAGTATTTCTGTTTCTAGATCCTTGATGAATTGCCATACTGTCTTCCACAATGGTTGAACTAATTTACCCTCCCACCAACAGTGTAAAAGTGTTCCTATATCTACATATCCTCTCCAGCATCTGTTGTCTCCAGAGGTTTTAATGATTGCCATTCTAACTGGCATGATACCGTATCTCAATGTGGTTTTGATTTGCATTTCTCTAATGACCAGTGATGATGAGCATTTTTTCACATGTTTGTTGGCCTCATATATGTCTTCTTCTGAGAAGTGTCTGTTCATATCCTTTGCCTACTTTTTGATGGGGTTGTTTGTTTTTTTCTTGTAAATATGTTTAAGTTCTTTGTAGATTCTGAATATTACCCCTTTGTCAGATGGATAGATTGCAAATTTTTTTCCCATTCTGTTGGTTGTTGGTTGACTCTAATGATCGTTTCTTTTGTTGTGCAGAAGCTCTGGAGTTTAATTAGATCCCATTTGTCTATTTTGCCTTTTGTTGTTATTGCTTTTGATGTTTTAGTCATGAAGTCCTTTTTAGTAGAGACGGGGTTTCACCATGTTGGTCAGGCTGTTGTCAAACTCCTGACCTCAGGTAATCCACCTACCTTAGCCTCCCAAAGTGCTGGGATTACAGGCGTGAACCACCATGGCCTGCCAATCCCATTCATTTTTGATGGCTGCATAGTATTCCGTTGTGTATCTGTACCACATTTTCTTTATGCAATCTGTCATTGATGAGCATTTAGGTTGATTCCTTATCTTTGCTATTGAGAATAGTGTTGCAGTGACCATTTATGTGTCTTTGCAATAAAATGGCTTATATTCCTTTGGGCATATAATAAATAATGTATAACCTAATGGGATACCTGGGGGGATACCTGGGTAGAATGGTATTTCTGTTTTTACTCTTTGAGGAATTACCATACTATTTTCCACAATGGTTGAACTTATTGACACTCCCACCAAGAGTGTATAAATGTTTCCTTTTCTCTGTAACCTCTCCAGGATCTATATTTTTTGACTTTTTAATAATCACCGCTCTGACTGGTATGAGATGGAATGTCTTGTGATTTTGATTTGCATTTCTCTAATAATCAGTAAAATTGAGATTTTTTTCCATATGATTGCTGCCTGCATGTATTTCTACTTTTGAGAAGTTTCTGTTCGTGTTCTTTGCCCACTTTTTAACAGGGTCATTTGTTTTCCTCTTGTAAATTTTCCTAAATTATTTATAGATGCTGGATATCAGACCTTTGTCCATTGAATCGTTTGCAAAAATTTTCTCTATCTTGTAAGTGGTCTGTTTAATCTGTTGATAGTGTTTTTTTTGTTTTGTTTTGTTGTGTGTGTGTGTGTGTGTGTGTGTGTGTGTTTCTGTACAGAAGCTCTTAAGTTTAATTAGATCCCATTTGTCAATTTTTGCTTTTGTTGAGATTTTGTCTTTGCCCATTCCTATGTCCAGGATGGTATTCCCTAGGTTGTCTTTCAGGGATTTTATATTAGGTTGGTGCAAATGTAATTGCAGTTTTTGTCATTGAAAGTAATGGCCAAAACCACAATTACTTTTTTCCACCAACCTAATAGTTTGGGGTTTTACATTTAAGTCTGTAATCTATCTTGAGCTGATTTTTGTATACAGTGTAAGGAATGGGTCCAGTTTCAATCTCATGCATATGGCTAGCCAGTTATCCCAGTATCATTTATTGAGTAACGCGTCTTTACCCTATTGCTTATTTTTTCAGCTTTGTTGAAAATCAGATGGACGAGGGTGTGCAGCCTTATTTCTGGGCTCTCTATTCTGTTTTATTGGTCATGTGTTTGTTTTGTAGCAGTACCATGCTGTTTTGGTTATTGTAGCCCTGCAGTAAGTTTGAAGTTGGGTAACGTGATGCCCTCAGTTTTGTTCTTTTTGCTTAGGATTGCCTTTGCTATTTGGGCTCTTTTTTGGTTCCATATGAATTTTAAAATATATATTTTTTTTAGTTCTGTGAAGAATGTCATTGGTAGTTTGATAGGATAGCATTGAATTTGTAAATTGCTTTGGGCAATATGGCCATTTTAAGAATATTGATTTTTCCTGTCCATGAGCATGAAATGTTTTTTCATTTGTTTGTGTCTTCTCTGATTTCTTTGAACAGTGTTTTGTAATTCTCATTGTAGAGATCTTTCATGTCCCTGGTTGGCTGTATTTCTAGGTATTTTACTCTTTTTATGACAATTGTGAATGTGATTGTCTTCCTGATTTGGCTCTTGGCTTGGCTGTTGCTGGTGTATAGGAATGCTAGTGATCTTACTACATTGATTTTGTATCTTGAAACTTTGCTGAAGTTAATTAGCAATAAGAGGTTTTGGGCCAAGACTATGGGATTTTCTCAATATAGAATAATGAGATTGAATGTATTTGACAACAACAAATGATGTTTTCCTGAAGCGTTCAACATTTAAGGAATTATCATACAATGTTTTCATTGTATTTTAATATAGTTTATGATTATATTAATTGATTAATGAGACACTTATTTCTCTGTAGTTAATCTCCACAGTGTATTTTTTTTTACTGCCATATTGCTGTCATCTATTTAATAACATATTTGTGACTGTTGCATTGATATTCTTATATTTTGGGCTTTTATTTCAGTGTTGTGCAATTTACATCAGTTTGAGGTATAAACATTATATTTGATGAATAAAAATAACTAGAAGCATTTTTTATGCTGTTCTCTAAATAAATTTAAGTAGGATTGGGATTACCCAGACCTTAAAATCCTTGAAAAATTCCTTGGGAAAACTCATCTGTTTCTGGCACTTTTTTTTTGAAATAGATATTTTTCCTTTCTCCATTTCATCTATATTAATTGGCATCTAATTGCCACAAATTAGCTTAATGTTTGAATTTTACTGGGGCTGATTTTGCTAAATTAACTTTTACATTAAAATTTTAAATTTTGTCTGCATTTTTTAATGGTCTTATTTTTATAATAATTTTGTTTAAGCCAATAATCATTCCTTTTCCAATGTATTTTTAAAGTACTTTTAATTTTTTCTTGATTCTCCTCTTTGGCTAATATACTGTAGCGCTTTTACATAGAATAAAATATAGTTTTGTTTTTTGTTTTTTTTATTTTTATCTATATTATTTCCTGCATTTACTCTTTACATTTGAATTGTAACTTTTCTAAACTGTTGAGGTGTGCATTTAGTTCATTTACTTTTATTATTTAATATTATTCAATAAGGCTTTTAAAGCTAAACATTTTATTTGATATTTGCTTCTATTTATTTTATATAAATTCACATAGATAGCGTTTCATTGTCATTACTTCTTATAAATTCTACAATTTTTGTTTGTATTGACTCATTTCCCCAAAACTTGTCTAATAGATTTTCCCCCTATTTCCTGACAGAATAATCTTTGTTTTTTTTCTTCATTTTTGACTATTAGTAATGCACTATAATTAAATTATTTTTATTATTCCTGAATTATGACATTCTTAGATTTTCTTGTTGTCCTAACATCTAATTAATTTTTGTGAATGTTGTATGTGCAAGGAGAGAAGTTTTATTCTTTAGTAAAGTCATATAATATCTATATGTACATAAAGCCTACATTTAATTATATTAGTAACTTTTTATATTTTGGTACTTCATCTTGTTGCTTTGACCTTTTATACCATAAAAATGGGATGATAAATTCTGCTATTGTGAATACTTTTCTGCCTATTTCTTTTTCATCTTATATATTTTCTATTTTTCTTATAATTTTGATTGCATGTGACTTGATGCATAGATATATATATCAAGGTCAATGGTAACTTTTAGCATTGACAAGTATTCATTTCTCCATTTAAATCTATAAAGCATAATTTGGTTTGGTGTGGTGACTCACAGCTGTAATCCCACCACTTTGGGAGCCCAAGGTGGGCAGATCACTTGAGGTCGGGGGTTCAAGATCGGCCTGGCCAATATGGCAAAAGCTTGTCTCTACTAAAAATACAAAAACTAGCTGAGCGTGGTAGCCCACACCTGTAATTCCAACCACTCTGAAGGCTGAGGTCGGGTAATTGCTTGAACTCAGGAGATGGAGGTTGCAGTGAGCCCAGATGGCACCATTTTACTCCAGCCTGGGTGACAGAGTGAGACTCTGTCTCAAAATAAGTAAATAAATAAATAATAATTTAAACTTTTCTGATACTAAATTTCCTGTGAATAATTGTGTGTTTTTTTTAATATGCTTGGCATATCTGCCCATCTCTTGTTTAGGTCTATCTGAATCACTTTGTCTATGGATTGTCTCTCATGTATAGCACACAGTTGGATTTTACTTATTGAACAAATTTGAAGATCAATCACTTTTGGTAAAAGAGCTGTGCTCATTTACATCAACTGATATGAATGATATATTTGATCTCAAATCTTTTGTAATATTTTTAAAGATTTCTTGAGGTATACTTGGCCTAAAATAAATTGCATTTACTAAACTAAACAACGTGATAAACTTTGACATGTGAATATACTCTTAAATCATCTCCGCTTTGAAGACATAACTCATAACATTGCCTTGAGCTTTCTCCTGTCTCTTCTTAATCTTATCATTGATGTCTTTCCTTTCCCACCAAATCCCATTCGAAATTACCTATTGAATCTATTTAGTCACTGTAGATTAGTTTGCATTTTCTAGAATTTTATAGAAATAGGATTATAAATAGTATACTTTTTCACCTTTTAAATACAATACAATGATTTTGAGATTTATCCATGTCATGCATATCAATAGTCCATTTCTTTTTATTGTTTTGTAGTATTTCATTGCATGAATACATGACAGTCTATCTATTCACATCTTAGTGATATTTTGATTGTTTCCATTTTTTTAACTGCTACAACTGAAATCACTATTAATATCCCAGTAAAAATTTTTTTACAGGAATAAGCTTTTTTTTTCTTCTTTACAGTAAATATCTAGGAGGAGACTGCCTTATCATATGGTAGGTTTATGTGTAATATTTAAATAAACTGCTAAACTTTTCTACAATGTCTGCACCTCTTCCGATTTAAACTATCAATACATAAGAGCTTCAGTTCCTTCATAACCCTGTAAACTCTTGGTATTGTCAGTCTTTTCAATTTTAGCTCTTTTAGTGGGTATGCAAGTCATACCTCAATCTAGTTTTAATGTGCATTTTCCTACTGATTAATAACGTTGAGTATTTTTAAATGTATTTTTATCATTCATATGTTTTCTATATAAATTATTCAATGCATTTTTTTCTATTTTAAGAGCATTGATTTTTATAATTATGATTTTTTGAAAGTTCTTGTATATTCTAGATGGAAGTCTTTCCTCAGATATGATTGGCAAATGCTTTTGTTTCGTATGTGATTTTCCTTGATTGTTACTGGTATTTTTTCAATAGCAGACATTCTTAATTAGATGAGGCCCAGCTTCTCCTCCTTTTATTTAAAAAAAAATTGTTATGTGTGTTGTATCTAAAAACTCTTTCTAATGACAGTCATGATTATTTTGTCCTGTGAATTTTTCTATAATTTTAATTCTTTTAGGTTTTATATTTGGGTCTCAGATCAATTTTGAGATACTCTATGGACTGGAGAAGTTTTGTTTATTTATCTGTTTAAGTTCTTGTTTCATTGCTTGCACAAGTTATCCAATTGTTTCAGCACTATTTAGTGAAGAAACCATCCTCTCTTTACTGAATTGCCTTAGCACAGATGTCAAAAGTTAGTTTTCCAGATGTACAGGGACCCATTTCTGGACTCTATATGCTGTTCTATTGATTTATTTGCATAGCTTTACACTAAAATTGAACAGACTGGAATACAGTCATTTAATAATTAATATTGAAATCAAGTGGTATTTGTCTTCCAAACTTCTTTATTTATTTTGAAACGGGTTCTCACTCTGTCATGCAGGCTGGAGTGCAGTGGTGCAGTCATGACTCACTGTAGCCCCAGCCTCCAAGGTTCCAACAGTCCGTCACCTCCACCTCCTGAGTAGCTGGGACCACGGGCATGTGTCACCATGCCCAGCTGATTTTTGTGATATATTTTGTCTTACTGTGTTTCTCTGGCTGGTCTCAGAAATAACATTTCTGGGGGTTAAGTGAAAGTGATGTTTATGTAAGTAACTTTAGAAATGAATTGAGTCTATAAGACTAGAAGCAGCAATATAAGTACTGTACTCTCTTGGCAAAGTTGTTCCTTATAGGGTTATGGGTGAACAATTCCACAACCACTAAATATGCATCTGAGATTGAACAGTTAAGTAACTTGCTGGCAGATGATATGAGTCAGGTTTGGTGGAAGGTTACAGACAAGGAAGGGGTAAGGCTGGAATAATCTGTCGCACTTCATTACACTTCATTAGAGTTGGAGACATTAGTATGAATGCATACTTAGCTTAACATGTAGATGAACATAATAAACATGTATCCAGAAGTGTCTAGATACACTGATTCATATGTACATGTGTATTTTCCTGCTTTTTCAGTAAAGAAGACCTAGAAGCAATGATATTTGACAGCAAGAAGTATATCCTACCCACAGATCTTGTTTTCTAGCAGCATTCTCCAATGAAAAGAGAAAGGGTGGGGTGTTGGGGAGGGATAACATGGGGAGAAATGCCAGATATAGGTGATGGGGATGGAGGCAGCAAACCACATTGCCATGTATGTACCTAGGCAACAATCTTGCATGTTCTTCACATGTACCCCAAAACCTAAAATGCAATAATATATATATAAAGGAAAGAAAGATCTTTTTCTTTGGTTTAGCTATCATTATATTGTAGGGCTGGAGTAGAAAATGTCCAATTTGAACCTGGATTATTGTGAAGTGCCACAGTCTAAAGAACTGTTCAAACAAAAATAATGATGGTGTATGTCAAACATGCAGAGGAGCCAGCGGAATGAACTTCAATAGTGAAAGCTGGAATAACTTGAGCAACAAAATAAATAACATAGTATTAGAGTACAATTCAAAGTATAAGGTAAATATCCTTGAGTATACGCAGATATAAGAAAATGTTTAAACAAATAAATAAGAGATGATAGACAAATCTCCCATGTAGTACAACTTCAAATAGTTTACATAGACATTCTCTATTCAAGAGGTGATACATATCTCCCCACCAGTTAAGAGTAGGCTGCACATACTGACTTTCTTCTAAAGAGTACCTTAGAGAAAGGGTAATGGAGATTAAATCTACGGTGTAGAAACCTGACCAACATTACCTAAGACATACGACCAAAGATGAAAATATAACTGATAAGTCAGGTTCATAGCACATACCCTTATATGATGTAGTCATTCTTCTAATATATCCTAATTCCAGTCAATTTATGAGAAAATCCAGAAAAATCTTAATTGAGGACCATTTTACTAAAACCTGACACTATTTCCCAAAATGGTTAAGGTCATCCGAAAACAAATAAAAATATGAGAAATAGTCAAAGCCAAGATGTGGCTAAGGAGACATAATGACTAAATAAAATATAGTATCCTGGATAGGATATTGGAACATCAAAAGGACACTAAATAAAAACCAAGTAAATATTAATAATGTATAGGCTTTGCTTAGTAATAGCCAATATTGATTCACTTGTTGTGCCAAAGATACCACAATAATAGGATATATTAACAACAGAGAACACACAGTGTGGGGTATGTGAAATTTCCTGTATTATTTTTGCAAATGTCTGTCTAAACTACTCCTAGGTAAAAGTTCGTCTAAAAACAAACAAACCAAAAACAATTTCACATTCTTAGTACACCACATAGATTATCATCTTCTTGGGAAATTCTGCATAAATGGTTATTGGTATTGTTAATAAGCCAGTGTATCTGAGAGATGCTTTAAAATGCACCAATGCTTGTGTTTCAGGTTATCAGCAGGGTTGATTTTTGAAGATAACAGAAATTTGTATTAGGAATAATGTGTTACTAAAATACAGAAAAGCCCGTCGATTTTCACGCAAAATATATCTCTCTTGAATATGAGGGAAAAACAGGAATTGAAGCTGTAATTGAAGAATACATTCAAGACTTACAAGGCATAGCATGTTATGCAGGAGTGTCTCCAAATATGTGCACATATTGTATTCTTTCTTTATAATTTGTATTTAACCTTATTCTGTGTGTTTCATATTAAAAGTTTTAAACACCATGTTTCACTGATTTAGAACTAATGATAAAAAGCTTTACATAACGAAAAGCAACATACATATTCAGTGTAATCTATATCAAAATCCTAATGACATTCTTTACAGAAATATGAAAAGCAATCCTAAAATTTATATGGAATCACAAAAGACCTCAATAGCCAAAACAAGTCTGAGAAAGCAAAACAAAGCTAAAGGCATCACGCTTCCTGATCAAACTTATGTTAGGAAGTTTTAGTAATCAAAAGAGTATGGTATTGGCACAAAATCAGACACACAGACCACTAGAACAGAATAGGGAGCCCAGAAATAAAACCAAACATATGCAATCAATTAACTTTTGAAAAGGACACCAAGAAGATGCAGTGGGGAAGATAAACAGACATACCTTGGTTTTATGGTGCTTTGTTTTATTTTACTTCACAGATATTGCAGTTTTAAAATGAAATTTTGGGACAACCCTGCATTAGGTAACTTTTATCAATGCCGTCTTTCCAACAGCATGTGCTCACTTTATGTGTCTGTGCCACATTTTGGTAATTCTCACAATATTTCAAACTTTTTTCATTGTTACTTCATGGTGGTGATCTGTGATTAGTTATCTTTGATATTACTATTGTAACTGTTTTGGGGTGACACAAACTGTGCTCATATAAGATAGTGGACTCAATTGGTAAATGTGTATGTGCTCTGATTGCTCTACCAATTAGCCATTTCAACTTTTCTCTCTATATCCCTGGGGCTCCATCTTCCCTGAGACACAACACTATTGAAATTAGGCCAATACATAACCCTACAATGGTCTTTAAGTGTTTGAGGGGGTAGAAATAGTCACATGCCTCTCATTTTAAATCAAAGCAAGATATGATTAAGCTTAGTAAGCAAGGTAGGCTGAAAGCTAGTCCTCCTGCATAAGACAGTCAAGTTATGAATGTAAAGGAAAAGTTTTTGAAGGAAATTAAGTGTTACTCCAGTGAATATAGAAATAATAAAAAGTGAAACAGCCTGATTTAGTGATCTGGATAGAAGATCAAATCAGCTGCATTTCCTCAAGTCAATAACTAATCCCCAGAGCAAGGTTCTAACTCTCTTCAATTCTATGAAGGCTGAGAGAAGTAAGGAAGTTGCAGAAGAAAAATTGGAAGCCAGCAGAAGTTGGTTCATGATGTTTAAGGAGAGAAACCATCTGTATAACACAAAAGTGAAAGGAGAAACAGCAAGTGCTTGTATAGATACTGCAGCAAGTTATCCAGAACATCTAGCTAAGATCATTGATGAAGGTGGCTACACTAAATAGGAGATTTTTAAATGTAGGTAATAGAGTCTTCTATTGAAAGAAGATGCCGTCTAGGACTTTCATAGGACTTTCAGAGAAGAAGTCAATGCCTGGCTTCAAAGCATCAAAGGACAAGCTGATTGTCTTGCTAGAGGCTAATGTAGTTGGCAACGTTCAGTTGACGCCAATGCTCATTTATCAATTCAAAAAAGCTAGGGCCCTTAAGGGGCCCCAAAAACTAGGGCTCTTATGCTTAATCTACTCTGCCAGTGCTCTACCAGTGGAACAACATAGCCTGGATGACAGCACATCTGTTTATAGCATGGTTTGCTGAGTATTTTAATCCCACTGTTGAGACCTACCACTCAGAAAAAAAAAAAATCCTTTCACAAGATTACTGCTCGTTGGCAATGCACCTGGTTGCCCAAGGTGCTGATTGAGATGTACGGGGAGATTATTAATGTTGTTTTCACAATGGCTAACATACAGACTGTGTATTCTGTAGCCCATGGATTAAAAAACAATTTTGACTTTCAAGTCTTATGATTTAAGAAATACAATTTACAAGGCTATAGCTGTCATGAATCATGATTCCTCTGCTGAATCTGAGCAAAGTAAATTAAAAACCCTTCATAAATAATACACCATACTATCTGCCAGTAAGAAAATTTGTGATTCATGAGAAAATGTCAAAATGTCAATATTAACAGGAGTTTGGAAGAAGGTGATCCCAATCCTCATGGATGACTTTAGTGGGGTTCAAGACCTCAGTGGAGGAAGTCACTGCAGATGTGAAAATAACAATAAAACTAGAATTAGAAGAGGAGCCTTAAGATGTGGCTAGATTGCCACAAGCTCATAATACAATCTGAGTAGATGAGAAGTTGTTTCTTATGGATGAGCAACAAAAGTGGCTTCCTTAGGTGAAAACTATTTCTGGTGAATATTCTTTTGACACTTTTGAGATGAAAACAGAGGATTTAGAAAAATTACAGAAACCTGGTTGGTAAAGCAGTGTGGCAAAGTTTGAAAGGATTTACTTCAATTTTGAAAAAACAAAATAAGTTGTACTCTGGGCAGAATGCTATCAAACACTATTTCATGCTTTGAGGAAATTTTTTGTGAAAGGAAGAGACAATGGATGTGGCCCACTTCATTTTTGTCTTATTTTAAGAAATTGCCACAGTCATCTCCAACCTTCAGCAACCACCTGGATCAGTCAGCAGCCAATCAATAGGGAGGCAAGACTCTCTACCAGTAAAAAAGATTATAACTCACTGAATGATCAAAATTTATTAGCATATGTTAACAATACATTATTTTTAATTAAGGTATGTACATTGGTTTTCAGAAGACATAATGTTATTGTATGCTTACAGTATAGGGCAAACATGACTTTTGTATGTGATGACAAACCAAAAAATTTATGTGACTCACTTTATTGCAGTATTCACTTTATTGTGGTGGTCTGGAAATGAAACATTATTATAAATTATCCAGGCAAAACTGCATTTTCACATGGAAAAGAATTAAATTAGATCATTATATTACACCATAAACATAAAAGAAGTTAAAATGAATAAAAGACAAATATGTAAGACCTGAAACTATAAAACTCATAGAAGTGAACATAGGAGAAAATCTCTTGGACATGGCCATGGCAATGAATTTTTGTATATTATACCAAAAGCACAGGCTACAAAAACAAAAATAAAAAAGTGAGATTACATTGAACTAAAAAATGCTTCTGAACAGCAAAGGAAACAATCAACAAAATGAGATAGCAGCTTACAGACTGGAAAAAAATATTTACAAACCATATATCAGATAAGGAGTCAATATCCAAGATTTATAAAGAACTCACTCAACTTAATCTGAGAAAAGCAACCTGAATAAAAATCAGCAAATGACCCAAATAGACATTTTTTTCAAAGAAGATATAAAATGACAAACAATTATATGAAGTTTCTTGATATCATTAAATAAAAAAATGCAAATAGAAGTCACAATGAGATAGCAGCTTGCACCTGTTAAAATAGCTATTATCCAGATGAAGATGCCAGCTGCCCCCACCTCATCTCCATGCCACCGTTGTTACCACTGCAAACACATGCACAGATGCTGGCGACCCTGCACCTACTGATGCCACAGCCACCATCACAAATAAAAGCATGGGCCCTAGTAATCCCACCCCCCACCAGCACACCATCCCTGCCACATCAAAGCAGAGGAATGCCACAGCCCTGCTCCAGCCAGTACTCCACTCCAGCTGATATGTGTGCTCCCCCACCACACCCCCATGGCTACTGGCATGCATGAGTGAACACAGTCTCCACTATGACCTCTCTCATAAAATGCTTTGGCTGGCCCCACCTATCAGAATATTGTGGTCAGTGGACTGGGAACACCTTTGCAGCTCCAATTCAGTAGTTTCCTAACTTTGAGGGGCAGAGAAAAAAGGCAGGGGCTAGTACCAATCCCTTAGAGGTAAAGCACGCAGCCCAAAAATGCTGAGCTCAACCTTGGCCCCCCATAATACTCCAGAATGACAGCCAGTTGACTGAACCCCCGCTTCCACAAGCAAATACCCAAGGGCATTAAGGAAGATAAAAGCAAAAAAAAAAAAAAAAAAAAAAAAAAAAAAAGTACGCAAAGTATAGCAACTTCAAAGATTAAAGGAACATCAGCCCACACAGATAAGAACCAGTTCAGGAACTCTGGCAACTCAAAGAACTGGAGTGTCTTCTCACCACACTAGTTCCCAGACAGTAATTCTTAACCAGGCTGAAATGGCTGAAATACAGAAATAGAATTCAGAATATAGACAGCAACGAAGATAATCCAGTTTCAGGAAGAAATCAAATCCCAATCCAAGGAATCTAAGAAATACAATGAAAAGGTAAAAGGAATAAATGACAAAATGGTCACTTTAAGAAAGAACCAAACTGGCCTGATAGAGCTAAAACTCACTTTTAGAATTTCAGAATACAATCACAAGTGTTAACAGCAGAACTGACCGAACTGAGGAAAAGAATTTCAGAGTGCAAAGGCCAGTACTCTGAAATATTTCAACCAGAGAAAAATAAAGAAAACCAAATAAAGAAGAATTAATACAGCCTCTAAGAAATAAGGGATTATGCAAAGAAACCAAATCTATGATTCATTGGCATCCCTGAAAGAGAGGGAGAAAAAGCAAGCAATTTGGAAAACATAGTTGAGAATATCATCTATGAAAATTTCTCCTACCTTGATAGGGAAGCCAACATAAAAATTTGAGAAGCCCTGTGAGATGCTGACAAGAAGTCTTCAAGGTACGTAGATTCTCCAAGGTCAAAATGAAAGAAAAAAATGTGAAAGGCAGCTAGAGAGAAGGGACAAACCTATGAAGCAAATCCCATCAGGCAAACGGTGGATTTATTCTGATCTGTACCATGGGCTGGGGTACAGATCAAAATAAATTACTCAGAATGCACATAGAGGTATAAGGAGTTGACGAATTAGAGAAAAGAAGGCTAGTAAAAATCTATACAGATTTGCAGAAAGAAGGAAGAAAGTTATGAGAGTAAACCTTTCAGTATATAATGACTGAGAAAATTCTAGAATTGATGACAGACTGGTCTTGTAGATACAGGGAAAACAACCTATTCCAGTAAAATAAATAGAATATTTATGTGAAACTGAGAAATAGTGACAGAAAATGAGAAAGAGTGAGAGACACTATTTTAAGGTAGAGAGAAAATTGCAGTAAATAAATATGTGAGAATGTAATCATTAAAAATCAGAAGACAGTGGGAAAATATCTTAATTGCATGTTGACGGAAAATAACTTTCAATTAAGAAATGTGTACCAAAAATATTTTTTAAATAATGACAGGATAAATATGATTTAATTAAAAATGTAGCAAGATATTTACTTGGAAAATAATCTTACCAAAGAACTTTGAAAAATATTTTAAGGAGTAACAATTTCCAGACAGAAGTGTGAAATGGAGGAAGAAATGAAAAATAAAAAACGTGAGCAAACATAAAGAATTAGGGTCAAGTGAGGTGGCTCACGCCTGTAATCCCAGCAATTTGCTAGGCCAGGGAAGGAGGATTGCTTGAAGCCAGGTGTTTCAGACTATCCTGTGAAACAAAGTGAGACCTCATCTCTACAAAAATGAAATAAAATTAAATTTAAAATGTTTCACGTGACGTGGATTGTGCCTGTAGTTTGGGAGGCTAAGGCGAGAAGACTTTTAAGGCTCTCCAGCATGGATGACAAAGCAAGAACCAATCTTTAATTAAAAACAAAAGGTGAAAATAAATATTCATTTATTGAACAATACATTTAAATACTAAATCTAGAAATTAGGATAAAGATAAAACATGGAGCAATAGTATACTAAAGTATACTGTATACCTTATATAACACTATGCTGATTTTAACCTTTTAATAGAGAAATTAACATTTTTAGATTAACCACTAAAATAGCAGTAATAGAGTAGTAATGCAGTATTTCCAAGCTGGTAGAAGGTAAAAATGGAATAAAATGTAAAACATGCAGTAGTTTAAAAGGGAGGAAAAAAGCAATGAAGCAGAAAGAGAAGGAAGGAAGAAAACAAAATATAATACCTAAATATATTCAAGAAAAGCTAGAAAGTAGGAAAATAGCTTAAAGCAAGCAATAAATAAAACAAAATAAAATGAGATTCAAGGCAAGGTGGCAGACGAGAAGCAACTCTTGAACCACTCTCAGAATGAGGAAACAAGGTGGACGGTGAATATTGGCTTGAGTGATGACTGCGAGCCGATCACAGAAGAAACACTGTAGGAACATCAAGGCAGCAAGGGACGCAGAGGACAGAGAAGAGCAAAGCTGGGCCGCAGCCCATCTAGGATCAGTGCAGAGCCAGGAGAAGCTCCCAACATGGGGAAAGAGTGACTGAGTGGCTGCCCCCAGGGGATTCATGCTTCCTGCAGGGACCTGTGCAAGCCTGTAAATGGGAGGAATGTCCTGAACTCCCCGGGGCCTCTAAACTGATAGAGAGAGTGCCCAGAGTTTTTGAGGAGATAAAATGTAAATTTATGGGGGAACTCCACAGGCTTTGGACCCCAGAGCAGCCTGGCGCCACTGTCACAGCCACGGACAAAGGCACAGGGCCCAGGAGCAGTAAATTTTTCCACCCCCCCTCACCAGACAAAGCTCAGCACCAGCTTCTAGCACAACAATCCTGCTTCTGCCTGAACGTTGCGGGCAGACAAAGCCCTGTGTTCACCTGGGAAACATCCAGACAGCATAGCTAGTAACCCCACCCACCCTGCAACTTATAGCCACGTGAGCCACACCTGCTGGAACACCCAGCACAACAGCTACACTTCTGCCTGACCTCCGTGCATAGTCGCAGTTCTGTGTTCCCCCCAGGAAGCACCTGGACAGAGGCTTGGGTGACTCCACTCACCCATGGTCCTCCTAGGTGGGCAAGACACACCAGTTGGGAATTCCAACACAGCGGATCCACCTCTGCCTAAACCCTGTGGGAGGCTGCAGCTTTGTGTTGCCTTGGGTAGCACTGAGATGACAGATCAGGTGACTCCCCCCACCCCAACTACTGCTAGACCTGTTGGATTTGCAAGGTTGGTCATTGCCTAAGCAGGGGGATCCCTCACTCTTGAAACACTGAGAGGAGTGAGATGCCGAGGTTTGCAGGCTGGTGGAGGAAGAGGGTATGTCTCCCTCCACAGGGCTGTCCCAGGAAGCATAAGCTGGTCTACCAACTGCAGCCCCTGCCTGAGCCACATGGACCAGAATATTTTACAAAGGAAACATGGGTATGGAGCTAATGACTGGAGGGGGGCACATCTAAGACTCAGGAGGAGTTCAGGTGAGGGGTCATCTCTCTGCCCCAGCCACAGAGCACTGCTGCCAACTGTGCCAAAACACAGAAGAACCTGAGCCTATCTGCCAGCCAACACTCTTAAGCACTACCTACTGGATCACAACCCAGAATTCAACACCCAAGTATTTTGCCAGTATACAGTGCCTGTGAAAACAAAAGCAAAGCCTCCTGCCACAAATCAAGATTCTGTACAGAGTCCTGGCTCTCTGAAAACACTCAGTATGGAAGCCAACTGACTATACTTAACTTATGTCACAGATAAAGGAACACAGCCTTCACACATGAGAAAGAATGAATGCAAGAACTTTAGCAACTCAAAAAACCAGTGTGCCCCCTTACCTAAAAAGGAACACACAAGTCCCCCAGGAATCCTTCTTAACCATAATGAGATGTCTGAAATGAGGGACGTAGAATTCAAGGTCTCAATGGCAAGGAAGCTCATCAGGATTGAGAATAAACTTGAAACCCAATCTAAGAGACCCAAGGAATCCAATATCATTATCCAGGAACTGAAGGACAAAATATCCATTTTAGGAAAGAACCCAATTCAATTTATTCTAGAAATGAAGAATTTACTTCAAGAATTCCACAATATAATAGGAAACATCAGCAGCAGAATAGATCAAGCTAAAGATTCTTAGAGTTTGAAGACCAGTTCTTTAAATCATATTAGTCAGACAATAATAAACAAAAAGGATTTTTTTTCAAATCAGCAAAACCTTCAAGAAATGTGGGATTAACCAGATCTGTGACTCATGGCCATTGCCGAAAGAGAAGGAGAGAAAGTAAGCAATTCAGAAAACATATTTGATGATATAGTCCATGAAAATTTCTCCAGTCTTGCTAGAAAAGAGGACATAGAAATTCAAGAATTATAGAGAAGTCCTATGAGATACTACACAAGATGACCAACCCCAAGGCACATAGTCATCAGATTCACCAAGGTCAGCACAAAAAACAAATCCTGAAGGAAGCTAGAGAGAAAGCTCAGGTCACCAACAAATGAGACCTTATCAGGCTAGCAGCAGACCTCTCAGCAGAAACCTCATAAGCCAAAAGAGATTGGGGGCCTATATTCAACATTCTTTTCTTTTCTGTTCTTTTTTTTTTTTTTTGAAACAGAGTTTCACTCTCGTTGTCCAGGCTGGAGTGCAATGGCGCGATCTTGGCTGACTGCAACCTCCACCTCCCCAGTTTAAGCTATTCTCCTGCCTCAGACTCTCAAGTAGCTGGGATTACAGGCATGTGTCATCATGCCTGGCTAATTTTGTATTTTTAGTAGTGATGAGTTTTCTCCATGTTGGTCAGGCTGGTTTCAAACTCCTGACCTCAGGTGATCCACCCACCTTGGCCTCCCAAAGTGCTGAGATTACAGGCGTGTGAGCCACCACACCCCACCTAGATTGATTCTTTAATAAAAAATAAATTGGCTGTATCATATGGCTCCATTTCTAGGCTCTCTGTTCTATTAACCTATATATCTGTTATTTTACTGATCATGCTCCTTTGATTACTATAACCTTATAATACATATTGAAATTAGATAATTTATATCACTCTATCATCCTACATTTTTATTCTTCTTCAGTATTGTATGGCTATTCTATGTCCTCTTCACAGAAACTTTGGAATCAATTTGTCAAATAATTGATATCTTAACAATACGATGTGTTACAGTCTGTGAACATATACTATCTTCCTACTTATTTAGATTTTTTATTTTCTTCAGAGTTTTTAGTTTTCACATATAGATTCTATCCATGTTTTTAGACATACTTATGTTTTTCTTTTATCTTTTCCAGTTTACCTTTGCATAGTAATGCTTTATCTTTTGACAAAGATGTGCTCATTTCTTAGTTCCAGGAGTTATTTGAAGGTTTTTTGTGATACTTTTTTAAGTTATAAATTATGCAACCTGTGAAAAGGACAGTTTTAACTCTTCCTTTGCAATCTTTCTATGTTTTCTTTCCTTTACTTTTGTCTTATTATACTAGCTAGTATTTTTAGTATAATTTTGAATAAGAGTGGGGGAAAGAACACACTGCAGTTCTCAAATATTAGGAGAAAACTGTCCCATTTTTCACCATTAGTTATAATTTTTGTAGATATTCTTTATCTGGTTGAAGAAGTTTCCCTCTTTTCCCAGTTTGATCATTGTTTTGATTATTAATGGGTATTAGACTTGTCAAATACTATTTTTTAATGCATCAGTTGTTATACATATACAGTTTTTGCCTCTTAATATGGTATAATATTACATAGATTGTTTAATGTTGAACAGTTCTTGCATACCAGTACTACATCTCAGTTGGATTTAGTATATAATTATTTTAGATATCATTGGATGCAATTTACTAATAAGTTGCATCCAATTTATTGATGATTTTTGCATCTATGTTCATGTTCATTCCAGGGAATTGGGCCATTTCATTTAGCTTATCAGTATTGGTCTCTACATTTCCATTCCTGTCATGTCTTTATCATGTTCTGCTTTTAGAGAAATGCTAGCTTCATAGCATAAATTTGGAAGTGTTTCTTCTGATATAATTTCAGGAAGAGATTGTGGGGGGATTGGTATAATTTATTTAAATGTTTGATAGAATTCACCAATCCAGGCCTTGCGTTATCTGTTTTGAAGGGTTATTATTTATTCCATGTATTTAATTGACATAAATCTGTTCAAATAATCTGTTTCCATGTGTGAACTTTGCTAGGTTTTGTATTACAAGGAAATAGTCCACTTCATGTAGTTTATCAAATTTGTGGGCTTATAGTTTGTTCTGTGGAAGAGCCATACATGCAAAGCAACCCCAAACTGCCAGAGGAGCCAAGAAACCAAAAGAGGCAGGCAAATCCAGTTTGTTGGTATTGGTTGATTTATTAAGGGAATTTGTAGACAGAAGCATGGTCTTGGGCAACCATATGGCAGGTAGATGTCTGCACTGTTACTCCCCAGACAAGGCTTATATACCATAGGCAAATAGTATGTGCTCTAAACAGACAAGTAAAGGCAACGTTCCAGAACAGGCAATAGTGCTGTGAGCTTCATAGCCTGTAATTTGTGTGATAACATCAAGGTTGTTTTTTCCTACACTAGCGACAGTAAATAATGTAAGAATCAGGAGGCATTCATGGAATTAATTTGAGGTCAACATGGCAGATCAACATCGAAGACAGAGTCACTTTTGCCGCCACAGAGTTCATATTATATACTTTTATTATGTTCTTAGTACCCATGGGCTCAGTAATGATGACACTTTCCTTACTGGTATTGTTAAGAGTAATGTGTGCTTTCTCCCTCTTTTTTTCTTGGTTAGCCTGGCATAATTACTAATTTTATCAATCTTTTCAAAGGAGCAGCTTTTGGTTACATTGACTTTCTTGATATAGTTTCTATTTTATTGATTTCTGCTCTCCTTTTTTATTATTTGATTTCCTCTGCTGGCTTTAGGTTTAAATTGCTCTTCTTTATCTAGTTTCCTAAATTGAAAAATTAGTGTATAGATTTTATACTTTTTCCTTTTCTAATATATGCACTTGGTCCTATATATTTCTCTCTAAGCACTGCTTTTAATACATCCCCACAATTATATCTTCTGAAACTGCCCCATAGTTCTTGGAAGATTTTTTTTCTGTTTGTGTGATTTTCATTTTCTTTTTCTTTTGCATTTCTACTGGGGTTAGATTCTGTGGACCTACTGTCAAGCTCACTTATTTTATTCAACTTTGTCTAGCCCACTTTTGAGCCATTTTAAGCATTTCTTTCTGCTCATAGAATTTTCCTCTGTTAAGTACTAAATGCATGTCCCTCCAAAATTCATACTTTACAACCCTAATTCCTAATATGATAATATTCAGAAACAGGGCCTGCAGGAGATATAGAGTTGGATGAATTTATAAAGGTGGGTCCCTCACGAAGGGATTATTACCCTTACAAAAAGAGACACAAGAGAGTTTGTTCTGTCTTCTGGCTCTCTCTCTCCCTCTCTCTCTTTCCCTGTCTCTCTCCACCATATGATGACACAGCACAGAGGACATTTGCAAGATAGGAATAGCCCTGACCAGAAACTTAATCGGCTGCATATTTATCTTAGACTTCCAAGCCTGTGGTTAAATTCAATTGTATGAATCACACAGACTATGGTATTTTATTATGGCAGCCTGAACAGACTAATACAGGGTTTTGTACTGGGAGTGAGTGCTGATGTATGATAACAAAGACCTCAAAGTGTGCAAGTGTTTTTGAGAATGGACAGTGACTACAGGCTAGAAGAGTACTTAGGTGTATACTAAAAATATGAATGTTAAGGGTGATTCTGGTGAGGACTCAGATGGAAATAAAAAAAATCTTATTGGGAACTGGGAGGAAGGTGATCCTTGTTATAAAGTGGAAAAAAAAAAACTTGACTCAACTGTGTTCTAATGTTTTGTGGAAGGTAGAATTTGCAAGTGATGAAATCAGATATTTAGCTAATTTATAAGTAAAGTATTGAAGGAGTGGCTTGGTTCTTCCTGGATGGTTATCATAAAGTATGAGAGTAGTAAGATGGGTTGAAGAAAAAACTGCTAAGCAAAAAAAGAACATAACTTGGGGATTTCAAAATTCTCTGCCCATCAATATCATAAGCAAAAAAAAAAAAAAAGAAAATTGAGAAAGTCTATCCTGAAGATCACCAGAAGATGTGGGTGCACTATTACTTGATAAAGAATGTATGGGATTATACAAGCAGAAACACTGCCAGTCTGAACTGAAGGGGATGGAGACAGAATGAAACAAGTGAAGGCTGTTGGATTTCTGAGATTTTACAGGATGTGACGGTAGAGCTACTTGGCTGCAAATGTGTACTGTTCTCCAAGAGAAAGAAAAAAATGACCTCAAATGTGACTCAGAGATTACAAGGGCCAGTACCTTGCTGGTAACAGGAGGCTTGGCTGTGGGACAGCCCTTTGCAGGTTTTGAAGCTGGGCCACCCAGCGTCTTGGGGCCTGGCCTCCACCGCACGGAGCTGTGGGATTTTCACCGTTGCTCACCAAAGCTGTGGATGCAGGACCATGGTCCTAGGGGGTACAGAAGGTGGCACCGCCCCTCAGCTGGACTGCAGGACAGAACATCCCTCCAAAAGAATTATTCTCATGATTTAAGATATGCTGTAATTTGCTTTGCTAGATTTTGGACTTGCTTGAGTCCCGTCGCCCCTTTCTTCCTTCTTATTTCTCCCTTTTGAAATGAGAATGTCTACCCAGTGCAAATCTCATCATTATATTTCGAAAGCTCAAAATTCATCTGATTTCACTGGTTCACATCTGGAGGCAAAATTTGTGAAAGGATGCATTCTACCAGGCACCTCACACATACCTGACTTAGATGATACTTAAACGAGAATTTGGACTTTAGACTTTAAAGGTGCTGGTGGAATGAGTTAAGAATTTGGGGGCTGTTGAGATGCAATAAATGTATTTTGAAGGCAAGAAGGACATGTTTTGGGTGGCCAGGTGCAGAATATTAGGGATTAGCAATTTGTGTCCCTCAAAATTTCATAAGTTGAAGCCCTAACCCCCAGTGTAATATATTTGGAAATTAAGTCTTCGGGAGATAACTAGGGTTATCTATCAGAGGGCGCTCTCTCGCAAATGCATTTGCAAGCTAGGAAGAAAGCCCCTGCTAGTAATGAAATGGGCCATTTCCTTTTTATGGACTTCTCAGTGTCCATATCCCTAAAAAAAAAATTAATTTTGGTTGTTTAAAGCACGCAGTGTATGGCATTGTGTTATGGCAGCCCCAGCTGAGAAACAGCTCTTTGCTTATATTATCTGCTTGTTCCATTAGAGCTGCTAACATATGAATCACAGATGAATTCTCTCTTGATTTTAACAACGTTTGCGTCATACATATGTCTGCTTTTGCTTTTGTTTTTCTCTCTTTAGGCTTGTTTTCACTTGTCACTGAATATCCGTTTAGGTTTTTGTTGTCAGCTAGACATGTTATATAGGGTAATAGAGGAAAAGTGATTTTGGATTTATGTAATTCTTCCTAGGAGTTGGTCTTTACTGTTTGCTCTTGTAGGTGTCAAAGGCATCACGTTTTACTATTGTTTTGTTTTTTTTGTGTTTTGTTTTGTTTTGTTTTTCCTCTTGACTTTGGGCTACTCTAAGTACTTCCCAGAGAGAGTTGGCTTACGTTGCTTTTTCAGTTTTAATTTAGTATTATTGTACTGAAGACTTGCTGGCGTGATGGTAAGCTTTGATGAAAGGGAAGCATTCTATAATAGTATCATTAAACCTCAGTCTTTTTGGCCTGTGTTTCTGTGCTGTGGCCTTCATAAAAGTTTTTCTAGTGGTATAGCAACCACACAGAGAGACTTACACACACAGATGCATGTACACACACACACCACTCTTTAGTTGAGATGTGAAGGCAAAAGTAAAAGAATTCTTTTCTTCCATATGAGAAAAGACTCTGGTGAAGAATTTTTCCTGGAAGAGGCTTTTGTTTTACAGAGTGCTCTGGGAAATTTCACAATGATGAAATTTTCATCCTTTTCTTTCCCTGCCTGAGCCAGAAGAACTTTCTCAGCTCTTCTTGAGAACATGTTGGGGTCTTGGACATAAAACCCATGAAGAAGTGGTGTTCCTTTTAAGATAACAGTCCAAGAAGCCTTTCTCTGTCATGTTAGTCCAGACTCAGCCTCCAGCAGTTTGTGGAAATTCCCACTGGAATGCCTCCTCCTGCTAAGGGCCCTGCACCTTCTAAGGAGCTCAGGATGCCACCCTTTGGAGCTGCCTGCCTCTCCAGAGTTTAGAGTGACTGTTGGCTCTGCCAACTCAGATGTCTGATGGATCCAGGAACAGCTGCTGATGCTCATTTGTTCAGCATTTACTTATTATAGAAACAGGAGTGCTGACCTCTAAACTATTTCTTTTAAGAGCAAAATTCAACTCCCTGTATTAATTCTTTTAAATGTTTCCGTTTTCTACATATTTTTGCCTTCAACTCACCATTTTCAGATTTCATGCAGGAATCCAGTCTTCATTTGATTGAATGTTAATGTATCACTTGTTGATACTACTTCATAAAACTCATCTGTGTACCAACTTCAAGCATAAACAAAATGTTTCCAATCAAATAAAGATACGTACTTAAATCTTGTATTCTATACCTTATACCCTTCTTTGAAATAGTAATCAGAAGTCATTCACTAATATAAAGAGGCTATACACACAAATAACTCTAGCATAATTAAAACAACAAAAAGCATAATTACAATCTGATAATCTTGTAGCAGTTTTTAATGCCATTTTTTGCTGCTAGTTTATTATTTGATAGCCTCTGTACAAATTGCAGGAATGGTCTCTCATGCACACTTTAGTGTGTCATCGCTTTACCTGTCTCTTTTTCCAGGTGTTCCTATAGTGCTTTTGGTGCTGCTGCTGGAAATCCCCCACTAGTTTGCCATGCAGTTGTAACAGGAGCAACCCCGTGAGGAAAATGAGAGGTAAGGTGGTGAATAACTTTTTTCTCCTTTTCTTTCATCCTCATACAAGATCTCAAGATGCCTGTAATGAGGTTTCTCTGCAAATGTTCTGTAGGACAAAAATCAGTCGCACTGAATTTTGGCCGCCTTGATGATACAGTCTAAGACAGCTGTCTCTCCTTTCCTGCTTCACTTTGTTCTCTCTCTGCTGTTCCTTGGGTATGTTGTTGTCAATAATACCATAGCCTGTGCTTTCTGGGGACACTAGGCTAAGCTAAGTGAAGCCCCAGGTGGTTTCTTTGCAAAAATAGAAGTAACTGTCCCTGGGTTCTAGTGTCTTCCTGCTTCTTCCCAAGGCCCAATTTCTTAACTTAAACCAAAGTGACGTTAGCATGTAAAATACCAAAGCCAGATGCTGATTGAGGCATGAGATGCATTGTTTCCTCAGCTTTAAAATTTAAGAAAAATTCAGGTGTCTTCAATTCTCATATTTGTTACATGTAACTCATCATTTCACTAAAAAAAAAGCATAATGAGTGAAATGAAATGAAAGTCACCTCATCTAAACTAGTCTTCATAAAACACTTTCTCCCATGTGAAAGTCTGTTTTGCCTCACAGAGGCCTTTAGTTCCCTATAGGTATAACTTTAGTAAGCTAGGGAGAAATGCACTCTTCACTGTTCATCTGAGTTTTAAAAAATAGAAACCTGGCCAGGCCCAGTGACTCACTCCTGTAATCCCAGCACTTTGGGAGGCCAAGGCGGGAAGGCCATGAGGTCAGGAGTTTGAGACCAGCCTGGCCAACATAGTGAAACCCTGTCTCTACTAAAAATATAAAAAATTAGCTGGGCATGGTGGTGGGTGTAGCTGTAATCCCAGCACTTTGGGAGGCCAAGGCGGGAAGGCCATGAGGTCAGGAGTTTGAGTCCAGCCTGGCCAACATAGTGAAACCCCGTCTCTACTAAAAATATAAAAAATTAGCTGGGCATGGTGGTGGGTGTAGCTGTAATCCCAGCACTTTGGGAGGCCAAGGCGGGAAGGCCATGAGGTCAAGAGTTTGAGACCAGCCTGGCCAACATAGTGAAACCCCGTCTCTACTAAAAATATAAAAAATTAGCTGGGCATGGTGGTGGGTGTCTCTCATCCCAGCTACTTGGGAGGCTGAGGCAGGAGAATCGTTTGAACCTGGGAGGGCAGAGGTTGCGGTGGAGCTGAAATTGCACCACTGCACTCCAGCCCAGATGATGGTGCAAGACTCTTCTCAAAAAAAAGAAAAAAGAAACCTGCTAGTCTTCTGTCCCAATTGAACACAGATTATTTTACTTACACTAAAATGTATAGCAGTTTCATTCTTGATAAATTGGCCATGTGGGTGCTGAGGTCATAATAATCCACTTGGAGCAGGAAGATCTGGGCATGGCTATTCCTTTATAGACCGTAGCTGTACATCCTGTCACTCTGAAGAATCTGTATGATCAAAATGGACATTCGTAACTCAAACTTTAATTCTGTCCACACAAATCAAAAAGGGAGAAGCTGTACCATATCTATATGATCTCCTGAATTATTTTTATGTAGACAAAGGACTTGTGTCTTAACAAAATGGGTCAGAATTAATAGTCTCAAAATACTTGAGTTAATATTTTGACATAATACATTGTACCCTACTTTATAATTATAATTATATTTATGACATTTTAATGGCCTAAGCCTACTTAAATGACTTAAACCAAGTTTTGACTGAATTTAAAGTATCCTCCTTGCTATTAGGTAGAAAATTATATGGCTTTTTTCAGCACTGAGTATAAAGTATAAAGGTTTTATTTTTGTCTTGTATAAGTGGAGTCAACAGACAATTGGTTCTGCAACCTCATTAATTGCAGAAAGAATGGTCCAATGGCACAATGTCAAATATATTTAAATTGTAATACTTATTTTGGCAGATGTCAGCCAATATTTAACTGGCTTTTTTCCAACAAGCGCATAAAATATATAAAATCTATAAGTTATATGGAGGTGAATGTATCAAATAATTCAACTTGTAGTTCACCAAGGAGTGAAATTACTTGGCAATATTGCGTATAGGCTTCATTCAGTTTGCGTGTATGTGGGTTTGACTGCAATGTATAATTTCAATCACGTCACTAATTGTAATATTAAAAATTCAATAATATAAAATTCTAGTTCTTCAATTATCATTTGCAAATTGCTAAACACAATCTAAAATGAAATCGTATTTCTTTCCGCAGGCCCTTGTTTCATTCCTTGTAGAGGCAGAGTGGCTGTTTAGGAATATGTTTATTTATGTATCTTAATTTTCTTAAGAATGTTCAAAATTTCCATTGTTGATTGGTTGACAATTCAAATTAAATATCTGAAGTAGCTTTTTGGAGGAATGTAATCTTAAACCATCTGCTTATTAATCCTTATTAATAATAATTTCAGAGAAATAATATTTTTGTAGACAATTTTCTTACATAATATATGATAAAATATTTTCTTAAATATTCTAATTTTAGCCTTAGGCTAAATCTACAACATTAAAGAATGGTTCCTTTGGACAATAATTTAGTCCTTCACATAATGTTTGCTATTGGAATTTAATCTGGCATTACTCTATTAATCCATTTTAAAGTACATTACAATAAATAGCTCTACAGTCTCTTCATTACATAGATTGTAGCAATCATGTCAAGAAAATGGTCCAATAAGTTGTTACTCTTCACAACGTAGTCAGCACGTAAGTTTAGATCTATGAAATTTTGTTACTAGTCCATGACTAGAGAAGGAAAGAAATTCAAGTAAAGCATTTGCCAGTGTTTGTAGAATAAACTAATGTCATGTCTGTTGATTTAATAATATAAATAAGACTTTATATGTCTTTAATATTTTTACTTTGATTGTCAATGTGTCTTGCAAAAATATTCAGCAATGATGGACTGGAACTAAAAAATAACAACAGAAAGGTCATTCACCCTAGCTAGTTTGAGAAGAAACCCTGCATCACCTCTTGTGGTAGATGACTCAGCAGAATCCATAGACACTTCTGAGGCTTTCCTTGAGGGGAAAACTTTCCCAGAATAAAACGGCAGCCTTATCATCTGTTTGTTCATTTCTTGTTTTACCTTTGTTGTCTGTGCTGACTTTTTGGTACTAGAATCTGAAGACCATGTAATGCTTTCACCCTTCTGTGTTTTTTTTTTTTTTTTTGAGATGGAGTTTTACTCTTGTTGCCCAGGCTGGAGTGCAATGGCACCATCTCGGCTCACTGCAACCTCCACTTCCTGGGTTCAAGCTATTCTCATGCCTTAGCCTCCCGAGTAGCTGGGAGTACAGGCATGTGCCATCATGTCTGGCTAATTTTGTATTTTTAGTAGAGATGGGTTTCTTTAGACTACAGTTGCAATTACGCTTATCTTGTGGGACACTGTAAGTACCAAATGACATCATGAACAAAATTGGCCTTGCTGTTAATGCCCTAGCCCAGAAGATGTATTTAACTTTTCATGCTTATTATTACTTGTTTGCACTATTAACTTCTGGTGAGCCAGAGGCAGTATCAAAATCTTCATTGTATCACCAACATAATCAGAACATTGATGCTCTTAGAAGAGATAATGGTTCTCAGCAAGCTATTTGTGGCTTACCATTGCTTGGTGAAAAGAAAGGTGCAGAGTGAAAAGGCGAGAATCAGCAGATGAACGGACAGCCAGTGGATGGGGAATGTGGCAGATAGCTCTCCTGATCTGCCCGTAGTCCCATAAATGCTTATGAGGATATTCCTAAAGGCTGGGTACCTGCATTCACAGGGGACAAGAAGCAGAGAAACAACCCCTGTGCCTACATAGTTTAATGTTTCTTCCTCTTATGTTTACAGTGCCACGTGCATACTTTATCTGCTTCAGGTTTCATTGCTCAGCTCCAAAGACGAGAGAAAAGTACTAATTTTGCATCATTCAGCTCTCACTTATAAGTGAGAAAATGTGGTATTTGCTTTTCTATTTCTGCGTTAGTTTGCTAAGGATAATGACCCCCAGCTCCACCCACGTTGCTGCAGAGGGCTTACTCTCATTCCTTTTTACGGCTGCATAGTATTCCATGGTGTATATGTACCACATTTTCTTTATCCAGTCTATCATTGAGGAGCATTTAGGTTGATTCAACATCTTTGGTATTGTGAATAGTGCTTCAGTGAACATACATGTGCATGTGTCTTTATAATGATTTATACTCCTTTGGATATAAATCTTTTTAAATCCTGCAATAAATTTCTGTTTGACTCAGAGTAGATGCCGTATCCTTGCAATGGTTGTGAAGCCACATGTCATCTGGAACTCATCATCTCTCCAATGGCCTGTGTCATTCTCCTGGCAGCTCAGCTTTCCTGCACCACCTCCCTTTCCTCATTGTTCCTGGCAAGTTCCAGACAAACCTCCACCCTCGTAATTTTTTTTTTTTTTTGAGACAGAGTCTCACTCTGTTGCCAGGCACCAGCCTGGAGTGCAGTGGCGCAATCTTGGCTCACTGCAACCTCCACCTCCTGGGTCCAAGCAATTCTCCTGCCTCAGCCTCCCGAGTAGCTGGGATTATAGGTGTGCACCACCACGCCCAGCTAATTTTTTAAAATATTTTTTAGTAGAGACAGGGTTTCACCATGTTGGCCAGGATGGTCTCGATCTCTTGAGCTCGTGATCCACCCTCCTCGGCCTCCCAAAGTGCTGAGATTACAGACGTGAGCCACCGTGCCCGGCCCCACCCTCAGTTTTAGTAGTTTTTACTTTGCTAAAAGTACTTAGCGTTAAAAGTCCTGCTGGAATGCTCATTCCCCAGTAGTGTCTTTGCTTGCCCCTTCACCTTCTTCAGGTATGTCCCCTCACCTCCCCTCTCTGAGAGGCTCATCATCCCCACTTCATTTAGGGTCTCAGTTGCCCTCCTCAACCCTCTTCCGTGCTCTGCCCCGTTAATTTTCATTTCCATGCATTTATATTGTTTAAATATACCTTGTAACATTTATTTTATTGTCTGTTGCTCACATCCCTCTGCTAGAGAGTAAAATCTACCACGAGTAGAGATTTCCTTATGTAACTCAAGCTCCTTTCTAGCTTCTCAGTCAACAAGTTCTTCGTGAATACAAGCTCTTCTGGGCCTGGTGGTAATCAATGAATATAAAAACACAAATTAAACCCCACTCCCAGTGAGCCCACAAATTATTTTTTAATCATGTTTTAGTATTCCTCCCTTAAAAAAATCAGAAGAATTTAAATTGTCATCTGCATATATGAGTAATGAAAGGGCTTGTATGACCAGATAAGGATTACATTTCGGCCCCCGGTCACCATGCCTGGGAAAGAATGCCGAAGCAGGGCAGACATGGCTGCTCTCCTGAGAACCCTTTTGGGAGGATCCAGCGATGGTAGAAACCACCGTGATCCCTAATCCTGGCAGCTGTCTTGCCTGCAGCTTCAGTTTTTTCTCAAAGTACTTTTTTCCAAAATACCCAGTGAAATAAGAAAGGAAGCTGCCTAATAATGTTCATTTTGAGCAGCAATTCACTGCTACCAGCCAGGGCAAAAGCCAAAAAATAAAAATAAAAAATAAAAAAAAAGTCTATCTGTGTCTTAAATCACACAGAAAACTTGAAGGGATAATGGAAATATATGTGAATAAAATGTTTGCCTTTCAAATGCTTTTTGCTAAAAGTACCTAGCATTAAAAGTCCAATGGTCTTTATATGGTGGCTTGCATTCCATCAGGTCCAAAGACAGGACTCAGGTCAGGTTCTGAACTCAGGTTTGGTTAGGAAAAAAGGCTGGTTGCAGGAACTCCCCCCTCTGCCCAGGTCATCACCTCTGATTTTAAGTACTTTACCCATGAAGGTGCTAATGGCCTGAACCAGGTTTCTGATTGACATATTGACATATTGTTTTAAAAGTGGGTTTAAATAGAATTACTTGTAAATCTATAACTGACATGTGGGGCGAGGGACACAGTGAGAGTTGTGACAGTTCCTCCTGTTAGTTTTACTCAGTGGCATCCCCCATTTCCAAGACAAATACTGGAAATCAGCTGACCGTACTGTCAGTTAAAACTAGGTACCTTTGAAAACTTTGCCTTGTGGGAAATTGAAGTCAGTTAGGGCCTCAAACATACCTTGTTCAAATTTCTGTTAAAATATGTCTATCCAAACATGAAGATAAAGTGATGGCTTACATATTTATATGTATCTATATCCATTTGTCTATATCGATGTATGTATTTATATCTTTCTCTTTCACATGAATATCATAGCTATCGTAACTACATCTGTATCACATACATAGCATATTTATGTATCATGGATATATCAGAGAAAGAGAGAGAGGGGGCTTTTTCCTGTAAGCTGATTTGAGTCTTTACTGATAAACTGCCGTGACTTCATTTGACCATTTTGATTTTGTTAGGGAATGTATTTTTAGCTAACAATTCTCCATAGCAAGAGTTCAGATAATTTACAAGGCTATCAAGTTAGAAGTTAATCTATATAAACATGGATGTCATCCTAGTTTTACAGTCTGCTAGAGAAAATGACCTTAATAACTAGAATTTTAGTTCCCTGGAGAACAAGAACAAGTTTTGGAATTTAGATGGTAATGGCATTTCGGCCTCCCTTGCCGGTCGTGCTTCTTTGAACTTCGTCTTTCTCACGATTAGTTCACGATGAGTTACATAAACCTTTGGCATGTGCTCACAAACACATTTGTTTGCCTCATGGAGCTCTGCTCTTCGCGTCCACACCCCTTAGCATAGCCAGCTGAAGGTAGAAAGCTCCCCTGTTCTTCTGGGCTTGTACCTCTCCTCTCAGGGCCCTGAGGAAGCAATGTCAGTTTCCCTTCATTTTGGGACCCTCCAGCCACGGCAAGGGAACCTACCCTTGAGACCCTTTCAAGCAGAGGAAAGCCACCTTTCACCCTGGATCTCGCACTTCAGACCACCTTCCACGCAATACCTGAGAATGCTCTCCTGCTTTCTAGCTTTCCTGATTATAAATTTAATGATACGCATTTCTTCTTGTGAGTAGCTTAGAAAATATTCTCCTGATTTCCCAATCCTATGCACACCCTGAATGATCTTTTTGCTTTCTCCCAAGAGCAGAGTACCCATTGTTTATAAATGTCTGATTGATTCCCATCCCTGGAAGCAGGGTCGTCAGGAGAAAGTAGGCGGAGGCCACACTACACTTCTAAGAATTGCAGGAGGGGAATGTCTTTTCCAGCTTTAAAAATATTCCTGCCGTGTGTAAAATTGTTATAATTATTTTTGGAGCAGATGTTATTAAAAACACCACATTTAACTGTGGCAAGAAAAATAGCAAACAAAAGATCATAGATTTCTTTCTCATAGTGACTGTATTCCAGGCTGAGCCACAAACATGAATGAAAATTTCCAAATTCATTCACAAAGGACACTCTGTCACAAGCGCTACACCAGAGGTTGCCAGGACCGAGTGTAAGAGTCCTTCCTTTGCCTGGTCTGAAGGATGCTGGAGACATTCTCTGAAACCCTGGAAATGAGATCTGAAGAATGGGTAGCCTGTCACTGTTGGAAAGAATGCTCGGGGGTGGTTTATTTCAGACAATGAGGCAGTGTTCTCCACTCGGAGAGGCTACCAAGTGCCTTATAGAAACAGGAGAATATCTTCTTCCCCCGAATGTCCCTCTCCAGCTACAGATGTATGCTTCACTGTTTAAAACTGGTACCATCAGAAGGAAAACTAAGATGCTTCTAAAAGACTCTTTCTAAGGTCAGGCCTTCCTTCACAGGCCTGGCCACTGTTAGTGGGGATCCGTCTTGTTTTCTTCTACTTGGGATTTTAGGCAAATAGTGTGAAGCTCTTGCTTGCTTTTCTCTTATTCTATGAAGTTAGAGTGAGGAACACCTGTTTAAAAGACAGATTTTCAAGAGAATATACAAGGAAATTTAAATTCAAAGACAGATTAAAGCAAGTAATCAGCCCTTTTTTTCAAAGCAGAGAAAGGGTTAAAATGTAATTAACTGTGTGAAAGAGAAACAGACAAATTTAAAAATTTATTCTGTGGCTTTCCCATGCAGTTAAGCTTCTCATTGAGTTCTTACAAAGTTGTTTTATACCAGCTGCCAAGAGCGCTCTCTGCTCACTGTCACCGTAATGCAGACTGCAGGGATTTTACCATTTTCCTTCATGTTAACAGCCCGGCTGCTACACAGGCTGCTGGGGACAGAGAAGAAGACAGCTTCCTACGCCTTTCTCACCTCTTCGTTGACCAGTCTTCCTTTGTCGGAATTAGTGATTACACAGGTCAGCCCTAGCAAATTTTCTCTGCATGTAGACATAAACTCCACAAGTAGCATAGTCAATGAGCTGATGTGAGGTTAGTTGCACAGCTTGTGTAAGACTTAAAAGGTGACATGGATATTGCTCTTTCATATTTCCATACAGCCCATCTTGAATGAAATTGAAAGATGAAGCAGGCTATGGAGAAACTAAAGCCTTAGTCACAATTTTGTGAATTCCAGAGGAAAAAAATCATCAAGAATTTGCTTCTGCATAACTATTCATGTTCTACTCTTTGCAAAGACTTCATTTAAAAATTCAATACTTTCAAGAAAGGTTGAACAAATCAATCCATCATGACCTCCTTCCCTTAAAAATCACCAAAACAAAAATACATCACTCTGAATATTTATGTGCCTTTCAAAATTCATGTTGCAACTTAATTCCCAATGCAACAGTATTAAAAATGAGGCCTTTAGGAGATGATTAGCCCATGACAGCTCTGCCCTCAGGGTGAGAACAGTCTTCCTATGAAAGGGTGAGATGGAGGAAATTTGGTACTTTTTGCCTTCTGGCCATGTAAAGACGCAACAGTCACTCTTTCTGCCAGGTGGGGACACAGGAACAAGGCACCATCTCTGAAGCAGGGGGCTCTCACCAGACACCAGATCTTGCTGGCACCTTGATCTTGAACTTCTCGGCCTTCTAGAGTTATAAGCAATACATTTCTATTACTTATAATTTACCCAATCTAAGGAATTTTGTTATAGCAGCATGAATCAACTGAGACACTAAAATACATATCTTCAATTAAATAAGGAAACAGCCAAAAAAGCACATTGTAAATAATTTACTTGATAGTGTAAACTTGGGTCTAAAGTAAGAGATGATGTCGGGAGTAAATGTAGATCTCCCTATATATCTAACAATGTGAGTATCTCTCTCGAACTTTATTATATGGTATGAATGAGCCAAATCAGAATGTCATTTATGAAGAAAAGTGAAACAAAAGAATGTATGTATATCAACATCGATCTATATGTGCACTACAGAATATCACAGACTTGGATGAGAACAGATACACATTCAACTATTGAGACACCCTACCTTTTCCCCCCTGAAACTTGGATATTGTGGCTTTGTTTTGTTTTGTTTGGGACAGAATCATCCTGAAGGTAAAAAAAGGAAGCAGGAGACAACAAAATCTAGAGTTAATTAGGCTGTCACTGACCAGAGTCTGTTAAATAAACACAAATGAAGTCTTTTGCAGGAAACAAACAGTTAGCATTCCAGGTTGGATTTTAGGTATGCAAACTGTTGGAGCAAACTATGCTGTAGGCTAACATAGACGTTTTCCAAAAGGCAAAGGGGACATAGCCCTTTGGACACAGCCCAAAAATGGACATAGATTAGAACGAATTCATATTAATTTTTTCTGAAATACTGAAGTTCCTTTTTGTTCCAGTTCATTGTCTCAAACTCTTACCAAATGCTTTTAGAGAGAATTGAATTGATAGAATTTATTATTATAAAAATTAGTTGAAAACAACTCTTTAGAATCTACCTCTGGTTTTTATGTATTAAAAACAGGATCAGAATATAAAGAATACATGAATACATGGCTAATCAAGAATGCATGTGTAAGGACCTGTTTCAGCAAAGCTAAGGAATGTTAAGACAAAATTTCTCCTACCAAGTCTGAGGAGCAAGAGATTAAAGGAGAGAATCCCTTCTAGGTATTTTGACTAATATCAACTGTAGGATCTGTTTTTATCAGTTTAATATCTGGGATGCCCTCTATCCCAGGACTATATATTAAGTTGAGTTTTGGAGCAGGGAGAAGGTTGAAAATAATATGCACAGGCTTAATGTTGACCATTTGCTCCTGCTAATCAGATGTTCTGCATAAAACTGGTAACTGGGTAACAATTTTCCATAAATTGAAACGAGGAATGTTAGAAACACACAACCAGCTAACAGTGAGTGGCACAACAAAAACAGAAAAAGCCCACACCTAGGCAGCACGCTGGCATGCTGGGGTGTAACAGGCTTTGCCTATCCGCTCCTTTTCACTTACCAACCAATACAGCTGTTACCAGGTGCTTGTGTGGAATAACGTGCCTTCCCTTACTACTGTCCTTCCTTCTGCACAGTTTTCTTTCGCATTTGCTCTACCTTTGTGTAACTCATTTTATAATACTGGGCGAAAACAAGGGCCCTGTCAGAAAGTCATAGTGGAAGCAGTTTTAGGACTAGTGCAGTAAGCAAGAGAGAATGGCTCCCAATAAGTGGGCACAGCAAAGCCTCTCCTAGTGACAGTCACCGTCCACACGTATTTTCTATTTGCCTGCCCTTGGTGCACACATTTTTTAGTATCTAGGTGAGATTGTGACGTTCCGCAAATCATATTCAGAATATTAATGCAAGTTTTTCAACGTTTGCTTTTAGTTTGGTAAAACAACATAAAATTTAGCATCCTAACCATTTTTTAAGTGTACAATTCAGTCACACCAAACACAGCCACAATGTTGCACAATCACCACCACCACCCATCTCCAGAACACTTTCAATCCCAAATACAAGCCCACACCAAGAAATGATAAATCCCCTTTCCCCTTTCCCTTGGCCCCTGCGACCTCCATCCCACTTCTGTCTCCAGGAATTTACCCAATCTAGGTGCTGACAGAAATCAAACCGTACAAAACGGATGCTTTTGTGCCTAACTTATCTCACCCCAGCACCATGTCCCCAAGATTCATGGACATTGTAGCATGTATCAGAACATCACTACTTTTAAAAGGAAAAGGTATTCATTGCACGCGTATACCACACTGCGTCTATCCATTCAACTGTCTGCTGAAGGAAACTGGCCTGCCTCCACTCTGGCTACCACAAACAGTGCTGCTGTGAACATGAGTGTACACACTTTGTGTGAATCCCTGCTTTCAGTTCTTTCCACTGTATACCTAGAAGTGAAACCACTGGATTGCACAGCAATTCTCTGTTTAACATTTTGAGAAAACCCCAAATTGCAGCAGTTTCACCATTTAACATTGCTACCGGCAATACAGCAGGATTCCAAATTCTCCACAGCCTCACCAACACTGATTTTCTATAATTTTTAGTTAATAGTCATCCTAATAGATGTGAAGTAGTCTTTTATTATGGTTTTGATCTCCATTTTTCTAATGGCTAGTGATGATGAACATACTTTTATGTATTTATTGGCATGTCTATTCAGTCTTTTGCTCATTTTTAAGTTGTGTTGTTTTTGGTTGTTATTCTTGGGTTGTAGGAGTTCCTTCTATATTCTGGATATTAATTCTGTGTCATTTGTATATGGTTTACAAATATTTTCTCCTATTTTTAAAATGTTTTTTCACTTTTTTGACAGTATCCCTTGATAAATAGAAGGGTTTTTTTTTTAATTAGAAAGTCCAATTTAATTAATTTTTTTGTTTCAATGTTTTAAGCATCATATCTAACTTAAAAAGATTCTAAATCAAATGCCATGAAGATTACCTCCCATTCATTTTTCCAAGAGTTTTATCATTTTAGATCTTACATTTAGGTGTTTGATGCATTTTGAGTTAAATTTTGTATATGGTTGTAAAAGGTCGGGGTCCAGGTTTACTTGTTTGTATGATTACATGTGGTTTTTGTATAAAATGCTTTGAAAATTGTGTATAGCCTGTACGTCTCCCTATATCAACACTGGTTGAAAAGCATATTTAGAGTTTCTAACATTGTATCATGGTTGAATTAAGAGTTCAGAAGACATTCTGCAGAAAATCAATAGCTTGGGAGATGTTCCATGAGGCCCCCCTGTTACTAAATGGCATAATTTGATGTCAAGGGTATGTTTTATTCAATATTACTTACATCATTTCTTTTTTCTTTTGCGAAGACTGTATTAGGTCACTAGGAACACCACAATACGTTCCATAACGTATGATGCAAGTTACATTTGTTTTACAACAGTGTAGTAATATTTTTCGTAACAGCAAAAATAGAAGCAAAAATATAGGCTAGGTGTGGTGGCTCACACCTATAATCCCAGCACTTTGGGAGGCCAAGGTGGGTGGATCCCTTGAGGTCAGGAGTTCAAGACCAGCCTGGCCAACATGGCCAGGCTTTCCAACTCTACTAAAAGTACAACAATTAGGCAGGTACAGTGCTATGCGCCTTTAGTCCCAGCTACTTGGGAGGCTGAGGCAAGAGAATCACTTGAACACAGGAGGCAGAGGTTGCAGTGAGCCGAGATCACACCACTGCACTCCAGCCTGGGTGAAAAATTACAAATGTATGCAAAGTTTTCATCAAGCCCTTTTAGCAAGAAAATAGCTCTATACCTTTTTCTGCTGTTACTTCATTCTCTAAGTAATAGAATGTATTTGAAGATGAGTTCTTTTTTTTTAGCATATATATTTTCAATAATAAGAAGGACCCTTTTAGATAAACTCAAGTGAGACGTGAGACTGATGGATTTTTAGGAATTAAAGAGAATTTGTAATATATTAGAATACTTGAAAATGACAACGGTGATTCTTTTAAAAAAAAAACGAAATGTGCTTGCTACAAATCTATAGATTAGTTAGCTTGAATAATTTCAGGGCAAAAGTCTAAAGAAATTTTCAATATTTTGAGTACTTCAAGAGAAAATTTCTGATGTGGGAGTAAGTGAAGCAATCTAAATAAGATCAGCACCAGGGAGAAAACTCTTCTTTTATCAAATAATCACTACATAGTAAAATGAGAGCCATAATATATGTAAATATTATTCATGTGTGTATGTTTTTGAGTGTGTGTGTTCATATACTTGAAAAAACTGTTCCTAATAATTAAATAGCATTACAGGCTCATATTTTCCCAAAGAAAACAATTTCAATAATAAAATAATTATCAATAATTATTGGGAAAATGTTGGCATATCTTTTCCAGAATGACTGATTCTTTTAATGTGACACTGGCAATTTAAAAGCTATAATGTTGTGGCTTCTAAGAAGCCATCGAAATGCTTGAAGAGAGGAGTCAGCAACAAATCTTATACAAGGAAAGTGAATTACTGTAACTTCTCATAGCGGGGAAGCTGTTCTAAACTTCAACATTAGATTTTTCTGAGAAAGGCAGGAATCTCATAGCAGTTTTAGAATTAATTTTAATGCACAGTAAGAGCAACAAAAATATACATTCTTAAACTCTGATTAAAAGAAAGGAGAAATTTTATTTTACTTTATTTTATTTTATTATTTATTTATTTTTGAGACAGAGTCTTGCTGCGTTGCCCAGCTGGAGTGTGGTGGCAATATCTCAGCTCACTGCAAGCGATTCTCCTGCCTCAGTTTCCTGAATAGCTGGGACTACAGGCATGCGCCACCACACCTGGCTAAATTTTTTTTATATTTTTAGTAGAGATGGGATTTCGCCACGTTGATCACTCTGGTCTCAAACTCCTGACCTCAAGCGGTCCAGCTGCCTCGGCCTCCCAGAGTGCTGAGATTACAGTCATGAGCCACCACATTCAGCTGAAAGGCAGGATTTTTAAAAAAGGATATGGACTTGAAACATGGAAAGTATTGGTTCAAATAACAGTTCCACCACTTATTAGTCTTGTGAATTGGATAGGATGGTTAGCTTCTATCAGTATTTTTCTAATCTCGAAGATACTAATATTACCACTCTAAAATGGTTATAATAAGGATTAAGTACAATAAAGTTGATGGGGCGCCTAACAGAAAGGTGGGATCACAGTGCTAGCTACTCTTTTCTCACCTGCATATTTTATCTGAGAATGAAGTAAGAACATGCATTATGGTTTTGTACCATGGACAGCAGCCCCAGCTTTCCCTCTGCATTTTCAATTCTAGCAAAAGTCCAAGATCAAGCACCTATCTTAAATATTCAAAAAATATAAATAATGAAAATTAAATGAAATTGACTTGGACTTCAATGAGCAAAGCTCCATGCCTTCCACAATAGTGTTAAATGGACGGATGTCTTCTTCATGACAAGAAGAAATAATTTTCAAAGTGGGTAACTTTTTTTATTTTTATTTTTTATTTTTTATTTTTTTTTGAGACAGAGTCTCACTCCGTCACCAGGCACCAGGCTGGAGTGCAGTGGCGCGACCTCTGCTCACTGCAATGTCTGCCTTCCGGGTTCAGGCAATTCTCCTGCCTCAGCCTCCCGAGTAGCTGGGACTACAGGCGCGTGCCACCACGCCCAGCTAATTGTTTTGTATTTTTAGTAGAGATGGGGTTCCACCATGTTGGCCAGGATGGTCTCCATCTCTTGACCTCTTGATCCACCTGCTTTGGCCTCCCAAAGTGCTGGGCTTACAGGCAAAGTGGGTAACTTATTTTAACATAATGAATTAAAAATTGAAGAAGTGTCTGCACCTGTCATTTCATTATCTTTAGAAGGAAAAAGTAGATTTTACAACACCAAAATCAAAATTACTCAAAAAGTGAAGAATATATCCTACATCAACACTAAATAACTTCATCCTGCCGGTTAATTCAATGTCTAATTTGGAATCATGTTTCATTGATAAAGTATCTTGGTGGACCCATAAAGCAGTGCAAATTAAAACAAAATATTTCTCTGGGAGTGGGAAAAAATTTTGCAGTCTACCCATCTGACAAAGGGCTGATAACCAGAATCTACAAATAACTGAAACACATTTACAAGAAAAAACAAACAAGCCCATTCAAAAGTGGGCGAAGGATATGAACAGACACTTTACAAAAAAAGACATACGTGAAGCCAACAAACATATGAAAAAATGCTCATCATCACTGGTCATTAGAGAAATGCAAATCAAAACTACATTGAGATACCATCTCACACCAGTTAGAATGGCGATCATTAAAAAATCTGGAGACAACAGATGCTGGAGAGGATGTGGAGAAATAGGAACGCTTTTACACTGTTGGTGGGAGTGTAAATTAGTTCAACCATTGTGGAAGACGGTGTGGCGATTCCTCAAGGACCTAGAAATAGAAATTCCATTTGATCCAGCAATCCCATTACTGGGTATATATCCAAAAGACTATAAATCGTTCTACTATAAGGACACATGCACACGAATGTTCATTGCAGCACAGTTTACAATAGCAAAGACCTGGAACCAACCCAAATGCCCATCGATGATAGACTGGACAGGGAAAATGTGGCACATATACACCATGGAATATTATGCAGCCATCAAAAACGATGAGTTTGTGTCCTTTGTAGGGACATGGATGAACCTGGGAAACCATCATTCTCAGCAAACTGACACAAGAACAGAAAATCAAACACCGCATGTTCTCACTCATAGGCGGGTGTTGAACAATGGGAACACATGGACACAGGGAGGGGAGTATCACACACTGGGGTCTGTAAGGGGAAAAAAAGGGGAGGGATAGTGGGGGGTGGGGAGTTGGGGAGGGATAGCATGGGGGAGAAATGCCAGATATAGGTGATGGGGAGGAAGGCAGCAAATCACACTGCCATGTGTGTACCTATGCAACAATCTTCCATGTTCTTCACATGTACCCCCAAACCTAAAATGCAATAAAAAAAAAAATAGTAAATAAAAAAAAAAAAAGATAAATGAGTAGCATTAATAAAAATAATCTAAGGCCAAACCATCTATGATTTCATGCTGTATATTCCGTGGGATTAAAAGTAAACTACATGTTAGGGTATGAACATAACTGATTGTTTAGTTAAAAAAGATAATATTTCTGTTCATCATATAAAGAAGGTCTTTGTGTGGTATTGACTGATCGAGAAGAGATGAAAAATTACTATATTAAGTCTGTTGCCAACTTTGTTCCAGAGTGAGACATTGTAAATCATTTGTTACACATCTAGTGGTAATTACTTTATAGGGGTTTTATGGTTTACCACATAATGTAAAGTACATTCTAGAATGATTAGACTCATTTTAATAGCTATGATCTATGAAAAATTCAATTTAAAAACAAAAATATTAAGGACCAAAGAGGTATTAATCCACTTAAATGAATTTATATAATAAAAAATAAAATGAGAAAAATTCAGATAACTAGTCTTTCTTAAATAAGGAAGATTATGTCATCTATTAGAAAATAACATATAGTAAAAGATAAAACAGTAAGTTTAAGATTAAAAATAACAGTTTCTTCTAGTGAGCATTTTAAAAATATGTTTTTTTAACATGTAACCTTTATATATACTTGAGATTTAATGTAATATATAAATGTGTATATCCATACATGTATACTATAGTAAAGATTTTTTAAATGAAGATTTAAAAACACACTTATAAATAATTCATGAATCAAAGAAGATGTCATATTGGAAAACTAAATTATTCTTAGACATAAATAATAAAACACTACATATCAATTCTAGTAGGATTCTAGTTATTCTGCTATCAATGAAACCGATATTAAAAGAGTAAAGTACATTCTGTAAATTTTTTTTATCAGAAAACAATAAAGTCTGAAAATAAGCCCAGAAGCCTACTCGAGCACAAAGAAATGGAATGGAGAATATAGGAGAAAGAAAATAAATAAAGTATTAGCACAAATTAATAAAATAGAATATAAACCTACAATAGAAGGCATGAAAAGTCAGAAGTTGATTATTTGATAACTGTAATTCAAAATGCATATATATAATTTTAAAATGAATTAATGAATAAGTATAAAGAAATAAAATAAGACGAAATTGTGGCAAACTTAATTGGAAAAATAATTATAAAAGGAAGAAGGCACAAATAAAAATTAAGAATAAAAAAGAGGAATACCATTAAGGATAAAACAGAGATTATTAAGCTAATTAGAAAATTCCAATTATAAATTAATTAATACACTCAAAAATTTATATATGCTAAACCATCTATATAAAATTAACCATGTAACTTCTTACCATTGATTCCTAAGTATCTGAAGAATCGTACATTTTAAAATTTAAATCAGTAATTTAAAAATCTTGTAATACCAAACTAAGAAAAGATAATTTACATGTCAACTCTTCATATGATGCTAATGTAACCTAAACATAAAAATGAGATATGGCCCATGTATAAAAAACATACAGTTCAATTTTACTCATTAACATACATGTACCAATCCTAAACATTATATGATTAAACCAAATACATTAAAATATAAGACAAATCATCATATGCATAGCTAATTTTCTGCTGTGAAAAAAATGTGTGGATGAAAAATAGAATAAGCATTAATCAAATTGATGTAATTCATCACTTGTGAATTAATATGATCACTTGAATACCATGTAGATTAGCCATAAGATGAAAACTAACACTCATTCATTGTAAAATTTAAAAATAATTAAGTGGCTAAGAAGGGAACTTCCTCACCTTGAAAACATGTTCTATATATTTGAAAATCTATCAACCCTGTAGAACACATCTTTCTCATAAGTTACCTGTAAAAACAATTGTTTAACAAAATAGGGAAAAGACAAGGATACCAACAATCACAGCTTCTTGAAACTTGTTATGGAAGCTCCTGAGCAATGCAGTAAATTTGTTTTAAATAACTAAGTAAGCTTTAAAATGAATAAACATAATAAAAATAGTTGACTATATAATTGTCTACAATGAAAATTCAGTAGAATCTATAAAAAATGTATTATATTTCATTAAAAGATGTAGATATAGCAATATATAAAGGTGTAGATAGAGGATTAATGTGTAAGAATGAACTGGCCAGATGAGGTTGCTCATGCCTGTAATCCCAGCACTTTGGGAGGCATAGGCGGACGGATTATTTGAGGTTAGGAGTTCCAGACCAACCTGGCCAACATGGTGAAACCCCATCTCTAAAAATACAAAAATTAGCTGGGCATGGTGGCGAGTGCCTGTAATCCCAGCTACTGAGGCAGGAGAATTACTTGAACCCGGGAGGCAGAGGTTGCAGTGAGCCAACATCGCACCACTGCACTCCGGCCTGGGTGACAAGAATGAAACTCTGTCTTAAAAAAACAAAACAGTAACAACACCAACACCACCACCAAAGAATAAACTGCATTTGTAAGTACAATCAGGAGTTAGACAAACTTTTCAAAATAACAATCACAATAGCCATAAATTACATGATGCCTAGGAACAAATTCAACCAGGATAATGCAAAATATTTGTAGAAAAACATTGAGCCCTTTTTTCCCATGGCATTGTATAAAGCTAGGCATTTTTTTTCCAATAGAAAAAGACAGACAAAAAGGAAGAGAGTGAGGGCAGGAGAGAGAGATAGAGAGAGAAGGAGAGAGAAAGATGGGCAAATTGGAAGAGTTTTGACCTCGTGTTACTAGATACAGAAGATATTTAATATAGTACCATATCCATTTATAATATAAAAAAGATAAACTACACTTATATGATTGATAGATGATATAGACACATGATAGATTATAGATAGATAGATTTCTTAATAAAAAAAGTTTATTCTAAACCTCCAGAACATGATTACACTGGATTTCAAAGTTAAGGATTTGTCATAGCACGTTTTGGCAAAAATTGGAAGAGATGAGCAGTCACTTGCTGTTGTACCTGCTGGTAGGATATATCTTTGGAAAAAGTTAGACTTTATTTTGAAAATAAAAAGCCTGTTGCTTAGAACCCTGTGACAAATTGACTTCTCTAGATAAAGTTTCTATACAAACAATTACATATAACTGTCAAGGAATGTGCGTATGAATGCTTATAGCAACAATATTTTTACAGCAAAACTTGGAAATAGCCCAAATGCTCATCAGGAAGATTTGGAATATAGAATGGGCACGGAGTATATGTGAAGTACTCATAGTGTAAGTGAAACAACATGGATGTATGGTAGAAGCATAATATTGAAAAAATAAGTGATGTATATAAAGAATTATATGGTTTTTGCAGAAATCTCTAGTATAAGAAAAACTTTTGAAACAGTTGGTGTGATAACATTATATTTTTTGATAAAGCAAAGCAATGATGAATGCACCCCAGAGGAGACGAGGCAAGAACTGTGTTTGCTGAGAAGCACTAAAGGTTGTCTCAGCGGCATAGATGATACTCTTTTCCTGAAGTAATATGTTGAAGACCTTGCACTTTCTCTGTTGTATTCACTACTAGACAATATAATCACAGAGAAAGAATGTCCGGTTTAAAATAAAGCTAACTGAACATTAAATATGTAAAATGTAGTCATTAAAAAGCTCAATGCATAGATTGAACAGTAGATTAGATAATGGTGAAGAATTATTGAAATGAATGATTACTGTTTTGGAAGATATATTGTGGAGATTGCAGAGAATTCAGCAAAGAGAAGAGAGCAAATCAAAAAAAGCAAGTATGCAGACGCACATTACACGTGCTCTGAAAACACAAGCAGTCATATACTTGCTGTCATATTCAGGTCTTGCATATCTAATAATATTTTTATAATGTACACGTTTTCTAAAAAATTATGCTGAGGTTTCAAATTTTAGCAAAGTTGTTATGTTTTTACATTTTCTATTACGATTAATACATTTTTATATGTATGTATTTATTCTTCATGGTTCCTGTATGTTTTTTTTGTGTGTGTTTCTTTCCGGAAACTTAAGGTTTGATTTTGCCAGTTTTTTCATTGTTTTCCAGTATTTTAATTAATGTTTTTTTCTTCAATTAAAAAAAGTTATTCTTACTTTTTCTGAATTCCTGTATTGAACACTTACCAAAATTATGTATTTTTTCTTTGTTCCTAGGTGAACACCCTGAGGCAAATATATTTCCCCCTCTAAGTACCGTGTTAAATAAATTCCGTAAGTTTGCTTTTGGGTTATTTTATTTTTTGGTTAATTTTAAAATTTTTTATTTTGTTATTATGTCCTCTTTAACTTGTTAGTTATTTAGATTTCTTTAATTTTCAGTTTTTCTTATTTATTTGCTTTACTACTACTTAGGTTTTATTTTAATTATGATTGGTTATGATTAGAAAATATATTCTAAGTGAATTAATGGAGCTGAAAAACACAATACGAGAACTTCAAAAAAAAAAAAAAAAAAAAAAAAAAAGAAAATATATTCTTTGTATATGCTTAGACATTTGGTGACATGCATTGAGACCTACACAGGCTCAATTTTTCTAAATAGGCGCTTTTAAAATGTACATTATCACTTTGTTGAGTTCTGAATTATATAAGCAGATAAGTCTTCATAGTAAAGGGGCATACTGAGTCCAAGCAAGATTTGAAAAAAAATCTACAACTTGACACCTCTGTATCTCAAAAAGAAAAAGACAATCTAAAGACCAACAAAAACTATAGATTACCTGGAAAAAAAAATAAGAATTAGACAGAAAACATACTCTATAACTCAGCATCCTATTTTTGTATTACTTCATACATATGGTTTGGGTAACTTCATGCTTCCTGAATATCAAGATTCATATCCTCCAACAACTAAAAAAATTCTCAGCCACTCTCCAAATATTGCTTGTCTTTCAGCCTCTCTACTTTATCTTTCTCAACTTAGGAATATGTTTTACTGTCTCATCCTGTCAGTCATGTCTATTTTCCGTTCTCTTACATATTTTCTCTTATATTTTGATGCTGCATTCTAGGTACCTTCTGCATCTCTATCTTATAATTTATTAACTCATCTTCAAGTTGTACATGATCTAAACTCTCAGGCTCTTGGTTTTGACAGACATTTGGCTTCTGTTAGTTCTTTTGCAAATAGGTCTGCTTCCTATTCACTGCTCACGTCTTCTTAACACTTCCTTTTGTAAGGCCTGTAATCATTTCAGATGTTTTTGTAATTTTCACCTGCAGTTTGACTATCTTAAATTATCCAAATTCTAATCCATTGTTACTTTTGCCTTCTCACTCTTTACCCGTGACACGCTGACACTAAACCCCTGTGCTGTGTGCTTGTGTGTTTGATGATTTTTAATGGATGCATAATTTACACACAGTAAAAGGAATAGAACTTACACGGTATGCTGAGTTTTTATAAATCAGCAAATCTGCAACCATGATTATTTAAGAAATTTTCCTTACAAACAGCCCCAATTAACCACTACCTAGAGGTAACCACTGTTTTGATTTCTTTTACCATACGTTAGTTTTGCCTGTTTTTGAGAGTTACATAAATGTATCTCTTAATCAGGTACTCTTTTGTATTTGCTTTGTTTCTGTTCAACATAATATTTAGCTTCATTCATGTTGCTGCCTGTGTCCATATTTTGTTTATCTTCATTTCTATGCATTAATTAAATTGTACGAGTACACTCCAATATGCTTATTCACACCACCCAGATTTGGCTAAATTGAATAAACTGATAATCATTCTAGTATAATTCTGTATAGACATTTGCTTTCATTTATTTTGTGTAAATACTTACCAACGTAGTTGCTGGATGTTTGTGTAGGCCTTTTTACATGTTATGAGAAATGCCAAACTGTTCTCCCAGGTAGTTGTAGTATTTTCTGTTTCACAGACAACGTATGGGAGTTTCAGTTGCTCATGGTTCTCACCAGTATTTGATACTGTTGGTCTGTTTAATCTTACTCATTGTAATGCATGTGTCCATGTGTTTTAATTTCTAATTTTGTATTAAAAACACATCTTTGAAAAAGATCTTAACTCTAAGAATCCTATGTTTGGTGTTGAACATTTCTTTCTGGTATCCCAGTGACAAAACAAGCCTCCGAATACTTTTTACCCTAATATCTGTTTTTAGTTGACTGGGCTATGCAGGCTTTAAAAGCATGAGCATTAAATTTCTGAGAAAGACCATCATTTAAGGACTTTTACTGAAGAATATTTTTCTTGCCAAATCCAGACTGAGATAGAAAAGATTCCGTGTGATCTCCTTTTGCCAGGGGGGTGAATTTTTTTCTAGTTCTCATTTATCATGTAATAATGTACTTATTTTCAAATAACAGGAAAACCAGTCCAAAATGACCTAAACACAGAGGGCTTTATTTGTTCATTACGTCAAAACTTCAGAGGTTAGAATTCCAAGGTTAGCTGGTTACATGCTTCATCTGCATAGCTAGCAAATACCTGTAGCTTCTCCAAGTATCACAAAAAAACTCCAAGCTTGATGAAGGGCATTGGGAAAATGATAAAAAAAAATTTATATTAGTAAGGTTTTCCTTTTTGTTCTTAAAGAGACACATGCATACCTCGCCCAAAACTCTCCTAATAGATGTATTTGAAATAGTTACCTTTATTTCCAAGAAAAACTTGCGAGAAGTGGATTGTGATGAGAGTTGCATTAACTTGTCTGTCATAGGCTTACAGTTGCCCATGAACAATCTCAGTCCCTCTACATGGAACATACTCACATCTTTAAGGAAGAAGTTACATCAAAATTCATAAATTGCCATCAGTTTGTAATCTATTACCTGTGATTTGAGCCAGCCTCAAGTTCAGTGATAACCTATCTGCCCCTGCAGTGTTGGAGCACATGTAGAAGAGTTACCTCAAAATTCCCAGTAAGAATAAAAAGTGGTGCCTCTCTCCCATGGGCTGTGGGGGTTCCCTGTTCTCCTCAGCCAAGGCTGGAGGCCAAGAGCAGCCCTTGAGGATCATAGTGAGGACTGCCACCAGTAGAGCAGCCTTGTTTTCCTGCCTCAGACATGTGTAGTTGAGGGGAAATAAAAGGAATGAAACACCTCTCTTTGAACTTACAAATGAAGCCTCTGAGGTCTTTAGTTTTTATAATTCCCCAAGGCTGTATTAGACAATTATTTTATTACCTGATCTAGCACTCTAGAGCTCAGTATCCTGAGTCCTTAGTACCTAATTCGTTACTTCAAAAAAAAAAAAAAAAAAGAATAAAAAGTGCAAAACAGGCATCCAGGGCACATGATAATCCTGCTGCTCAGGAGGAGAAAAACTCCACCCCCTAACTGGAGATTCAGTGCTATGTTATTGTCATGAGATCCTTAGGAAGTCACTTCACCAGCCAGAAATCTCTGTGGCTGGAGGAACTTCTGCCTGTGTACTCCTCACTGGGCTCACTCCAACCACTCAGACTGGCAGGCTACATTAGGCTCACACTGCTTTCCCAGATCCCACACCTGCCAAGGGTGAGCCAGGTGCAGAGCAGCAAGGTGTGTGGGTGAGTGAGTGCAGGGTCTATCCACTGCAGACAGCCAGGCATGCCAGCTGCTAGGTGCCAGCTCTGTGAGAGGCTACAGCAGGACCAGATGTACTGCACATGGCTTCTGCTGCAGGCATCTGCCTCTGGACGAGGAAAATGCAATGGTACCTGGAAGCTTGGAGATGCCAGGAGTCACAGAGCCCCAAAAAGGGTGTTATAGCCCTAGCTCAGGGAACCCCTAGGTCTGGATCCCTGAAGGACTGCAGCTCTTCTGTCCTTTTCAGCACCTGCAGTATGGCAGGTGGCAGGGGCATGTTTCAGCCCTGTTTGTGTTACAGTCCTTACAGTCCCTTAGGAGTTTCCTAAGTTCTTGTCCCACATCCAGGAAGAATGAGATATGTGGACAACTGGAGGGTGGGCAAGGTGGAGAGAAGCTTCGTCGGGCAACAAAACAGCTCTCAGGAGACTCGAAGTGGGTAGCTCCTTTCCACAAGCAGGTCATCCTGATGAGCGTCCAGCTGTCATTGAAGAGGAGAACCGGAGTGAATAGCTCGTATCTGCAGGCAGGTCATCTCGCCAAGTCAAGGAGACCTGAAGTGGGTAGCTCCTTCCTGCAATTGGTGGTCCTGACATCTGTCCTAGTCTGGCTGAGTCTGGTGTTTTATGGGCTCAAAAGGGAGAAAGTATATGCTGATTGTCCATGAGCAGACCCAGAAAAAGAACCACAAGTTCTCACTCTGGACCACAGACTCCACCTGGAACTGGCAGCCTGGCTCTCAGGCTTCAAGCTGTCCCTGCCTTGAAGATGGGGTTTTACCAGGAACCTGTCCCTTTCTACCCAGGAACCTTTCTACTTCCTGCCACCATTGACGTGCCATCCATGTTGCCCAGGCGGTTCGTGCCAAGGGATGCCTGCAGGCCCACACTGAGCCCACTCACCCACCTTGGCCACCCTCCTGTGCTTGTTGGCACCAAAAGTCTGGAGAGAACTGAGGAAGCAGGAGCTGTGTGTCCATGCCACCCAAGCGTGTGCACAACCAGCTGGATAGTGACAGCACCCAAGTTCAGCCTCAACTTACTTTGCTTCAGAGCAGCTGCTGGGAGCAAGGAGGTGTAGGAGCAGGTATTTTTGAGCCTGTCTGAGCAGTGGGGCTTCCTGGGCTCCCGAGAAGGCAGGGATGCCTGGGTCCAGAACCATGGCTGTGTGGAGGCAGCTGCACTGGGGAGCACACGGCTCCCACCCAGCCAACTCAGAAGGGGGAAGGGCTCCCACCTGTTCCTGGCTCCTGCCTGCTCTGGAGAGTGCACAGTTGCAGCCATGCCTCCACTGCTGCAGCTGGCATCCCCAGTGTGGCTGCTCCAGATGAGATGCCGAGGCCATCAGTGCCTATTCTGAGAGACTCAGGCTTTGTCTTCTGAGAGGAGCTCCCTTATCCACTATCAACCAGAACCACACCTGCACCGAGCTCAGGGGCAAAATACCCTGCATGAGCTGCTCAGTTTCCACACCAAGTTCTGTTGGCATGGCTTTATTAACGATCAGATTTCTTTAAATGTGAATAATCATTGAAGGTAAGTCTTAATTTTTAATCCCCCAATTCACTTTTAGAAGAATTTGCCAACGTCTAATCTATTTGCTTCTTGTCGATTTCATGTGTGAACTGCTAGGACTGAGACCACAGAGAAGCCTAGCTATTCATTCCTTTGCTACCTCAATTTCCCAGTGATGGGTATTTCAGGATGAAGGAGATATTAGCAAGAGGCCACATCATCCCTCCTCTACTGCTTTCTGTAAGACAGACACTTTCTCTCCCACTGATATTTTCGAGGCTACTTTTAAAAATACCCCAGCATCAAACTTAGCCTTTCTCTCCCTGTGTGTTTGATCAGTGTTTCACAAGTATCAAAAGCTTTAGTTCATTTTTTTCTCTCATTTTATACTCAAACAAACATCTGAGGTAGACAGGCTTGGCATTCTTTGTGCAAGTAACAGCTGAAGACTTTAAGGCTGGAGGTATTTAAGTCATGCTGCAAGGCAGCACAGTTGGGGTGTGTGCTGGCCCTCATGCAAAGACACTGGTGTTTTGATTTGTAGTCCAGAATTAGCATATGCACCGAGAAGAGTACTAATACCATAGTTTACTGACAGTTCTCACAACTTCCTGTTAGTAGCACATTAAATATCCACCCTGAAAACTATCTTTACCATATCTGGCTCCATGATGTAATGGTTAGCACTCTGGGCTCTGAAAATTATCCTTAACAAGTAATAGATGTTTCCACTTCTTGGGCTAATAGGTCATGCAGTTCACCCAGTGCAGATGCAAGCCACAGGAAGCACCCCGAAATAGTAACTGTCTTCTCTGAACAGGTGAGTATCAATGTGAGTGAGTGACATCTGAGAGAGGCAGGAGCAAGCCTGTTGCTGCTGGGTCTCAATCATTAGCTTTGCATCAGAATTGCCTGTGATGCTCCTGAAAACACAGTCTGCTGTGCCCCATCCCCAGAGTTTCTGAGGCAGTAGATCTAGGATAGGGCTTCAAAATGTGGATGTCTAGCAGTTCCCAGATGGTGTTTATCTGTCAATCCCAGGACCACATTCTGAGAACCAGCTGTGATAACTAATTTCATATATCAACTTGAGTGGGCCATGAGGTGCCCAAATATTTTGTCAAACACTAATCTGAATGTTTTTCTGGGGGTGTTTTGGATGAGTAGACTGAAAACAAATTCTTTTCCTTAATGTAAGAAGGTCTAATCCAGTCCAGTAAAGGCCTGAGTAAAACAAAAAGAGGAACCCCACCTGAGTAAGAGAAAATTCCTCCTGTCTGAGTACCCTGAAGCTGGAACATCAGCTTCTTCCTGCCCTCAGACTCGAGCTGAAACATCAGCTTTTCCTTGGACTGAAACTCATACCATGTTCCACAGTGGGCATGTCTACGTAAACCTACTCCCAAAGGCCGAGGAAGCTGAGAGGCCAAAGACAGAGGCTGAGATATCCAGTTTCTCAGAAACACTTAATAGGCACTTACAAACAGAACCATGTTCTGGACGGTCACAAGATGAGATGGTAGATTCCACGGAGTTACCCCTAAGACCAAGGGCTTATGCACCATGGGGACAGAATGTCCATGTTTCAGAAGGAATGTGTAGGACTGTTGCTTAAGGGTAAGATTTATGGTAAGTACATGTTTACACAAGGAACAGTGGGTAACACAGAAATCCTAAGATTTGGCATTCCCGAAACCAGTTAGTCAGACGTCAACATGTTGGGTGAGCATTCAAGATAGTGTTACTAGAGCCTCCACACGCCATCAGCTCTCCTGGGGCTCCAGCTTGCCAAGTCAGCCTGGAGATCTAGAACTTGCCAGCCTCCATAATCCTGTGAGCCAATTCCTTATCATCTCTCTCTCTATATATACATATGTATACAAATACACATCCTATATACATGGAGACACACATACACACATATATATATATGTATGTCCTGTAAGTTCTGCCTCTTTGGAGAACCCTGACTTATACACCACCACTGTAGGAACTTGACCAGGTGATAATGAATATTGGAAATCAGAGAGGCTGATGTTTTAAGAAGCATCACAGTTGGACAAAATAATAATTATAATAATAATAATGAAACCAAGTTAGCAGCAGAGCCAAGGCTGAGAAATCCATACGCTTTCCATTTATAAGCAAATAGTTGCGTGTTTTTATTTTTTACTTTAGTTCTTGGCAAAGTAATCAAAATGACCATTCACAAAATGTACTGGCCTACGCAGCTGTAGTTGAGGATTTTTTTCTTTTTCTCTTTTTTTTTGGTCAGAGAATGAATTTCTCTCTTTGCACAGGCCTCTTCCCAGCTCCAACCCTTGAATCTTTGAAAAGCATATTGATCACACAGCAAACAGCTGCAAGCCCGGATTTCCCCCGCCCACCTCACTGGGGGTCCGATCCTCTCATGCTGACCTGCACCTCAGCCTACCCTTCCCCCGTGGCTCTGTCCATGTCAGCCACATTATGGGTTTTGTGTGTCTCCCTGACCTTTGAAAAATGAAGGGTGGAACCCGTGCTGCTTCATATTTGTGCCCCTCTGGCTCTCCACGTGACACTTATTCCTGTCAGATTGCTCATCAGCAGTGGATATGGCTGAAAACCTGCAAGAACGGATGCTTCAGAGCAGAGGGGCCCCAATAACGGATCATGCTAAATGTAGTGAGTGAACAAGTAAAAGCCTGAACACAAGAAGAAATTAGTGAGTAAATCAGGACGATGAAAGTGTTATTGCTTAAATTTAAAATTTAAGCCAAGGGAATCACAATGCGATCAGGATTATAATCCTGAGCTTCAGATTAGTATAACTGAGATCTTAGAAAAGTTGCATAAGCTCTTTCAACCTCAGTGTCTTCAAATATCAAGTTAAGGTCATACTGGTGTTTCCCTCATAGGAATAGTGTATGTGTCAGGGGAGGTAAAACACATAAATCCCTAGGACTGGAATCTAACCAATCTTTAAATATTAGCAACTATTATTTTATTATTTTTTTTATTTTTTGTGACCTATTAATTGCTTTGTCAGCCTCTTCTGAGATATAAACTTTCCTTCATACTCTGATCAAGGATTAAAAGTTTAAAGTAACAAAATTTATTGTCAGAAGGTGAGACCGTCTTAATGAATTCAGAATATATTAATGTCTGTGGTAGGTGTGTCTAGGCTTTGGAATAAATCTAAAATTATAGCAAAATATTTTCTATAGCTTATAATGCCCTCTTTCTTCCTATGTGCAAATACATTCAGTATTAGGTGGGGATGTGAGCAGTGGGAACTTTTGAGATAAATGTGGAAAATGCAGCTCTCAACATATGCCACAGATGAGTTAATAAATTTTGTTACGCCTCATCAAATGTAAAGACCCCTGCATCCCACAAAAACAGGGAACATTAAACAATGTCACTGCAAGCATCATTTTGAAGGTCTTCTCCTTGGCATCTGTGTATCTCCAAGTCAGTAGACAAACAGACGATGGGGAGTAAAGGCCTGGGCATAGCATGGAACTTCAGTTTCCATGCATCCTGATTTCCATCTGCCGATCAGGAGCCATCCAATTAATTCCATCCCTCCCATATGGCACAGTACTTGCCAAGGAGATGTTTCATGATGTAGAATTTCTAACAACCATTCAAATACCTCACAGAAACCCAGCCATCTAGTGAGTTGGTTGGTCTGCACTGAAGATTCCTCCATACCACTAAGGAAGCTCAAGATGCTGTGTTTTATTCAGAGGAATAAAGAAAGACTCGATGAAACAAAGAGTTCAGTAGAAAAAGGTAAACACCAGACTTGAATGTTAAGGTTTCCCCCTAGGGACAAGTTTTAGGCGTTCAGTGGTAGAATCTGACTCTAGGGACAGATCGTGAGAGTTTTATGTAGTCCTTGCATACATATATTTATCCCTTAGCTCCTAGACCAAGCACTGAGAAGCATAGGAGCAAATTTTGAAGTGAATTTAACTCTGGATTTCACCTGAAGTGCTGTTATCTCATGCCCCTAAGGCCTCATCTCAGCTAAGGGTGCTCCACAATGGTGATTAAACATTTGAACATGAACCTTGACTTGCTTAGCATAAAAATAAACCAAAATTGAAAGTAAGGAAAACACTTCTAAGGCAATGCGCTCAGTGTCAGTAATACCATTGCAATACTGATATAAAATGAAGCTCAATCAATCCACTTCATACTCTTCCCAAATTCTGGAAGCCTGAACCTGCCGTGTTCTTATGCCTAGAACACTGCACAGCACTGCACCACCACCACTGATACGCTAAACCCTGTTCATCCATCTCAGCCTAGGTTATTTCATTCCGCCATAGAATGCCTTATTTGACTTTCAAAAGATATCAGCTGCCTCTTCAACCTATCTTCCGTTTTCTCTACGTCACACAGTGTTTTACTTCCCTATGCACTCATGTGTATCTGTGAGTGGGCTGGAAGGTCCTGGAGGACAATGCTTGTGTCTTGGTCCCTGTTAGTCTCCGGTTGAATGATGTGCCTGGCAAATAGTAGATGTTTCAATAAGTATTTCTTAACTGGTTGACTGAGTGAACATCTAACAAACATTTTAGAGAATTATGTTGTACTAAACCACATGTTTAATACTGACATGAAAGGTATCTGCTGAGTTTATTTGAAAGTGCTAACTCCCGAATGGTAACTGGTAGGTATCTCAGGGTCAGCTGGCTTAGTGAGTTAATCAAAATGTATCTACAACTTCATCAAAATAGTTCTATGTCCCAGAAATTTGCTGGAATGGGTAGTGCGGCCACAATATAGAGTAGAATCTTCATTGTCAATGTACTTTGGGTTTTAATTGATGGACGGGACACTACTTTTATTATCTAAGTATATATGTAATAAAATATAAGCCTTAGGCTTGTTCACAGACATGAGGTACAGAATGATCTGATCTCTCCAAGTTTACACCAGAATTAGAAAAAACAAGCAAATAAGAATAGGAGAAATGAAGTGACATAAATCATAATAAATTAGTGACTTTAAAACAGAAAGCGGCTGATGGAATGTTTTGAAAGTTTCTAAGTAACAGCAATTAAATCAAAGTAATGACTGAAGAAAAAAATTAAATGGTTTGAAGTTGTACCAAATGAGTTGAAAACTTTTAGAATGTGTTTTTTACACTCCTTTCATACGTTCTCCTTCTGAGGAATGAGGCTACCGAAATATAAAATATTCACTGGACTTTGCTCTTTTGGGAGAACTCCACCCACAAAAATCTGTTAAACGGGACTGAAAATGAAGAGCTTTGTAATAGCCACTGATTTTCATCCCTAACAACTGCTTTTCCTTGATAATTTCAAAATAAAATGCCCACACAGAGTATTTCAATTGGCTAGAATTTGGAAGCTTTGACAGTCCCTATTTTAGCAAGTGTTAGTGAAAACTCAGAAATACATTTTGTGCAAATGAAATATGCGAGAGAAACACGTCCATTTCTCCTCTTTCTCCTGAATGCTCCCACAATCTATAGGTAGAATTTTAGTGATCTCCCCCACAGGGGCTGAAAATTTGTGTCATCACAAAATTTATATGTTGAAATCCTAACCCCCAGTGTGATGGTATTGGGAGGTGGGACCTGTGGGAGGTGATTTGTTCATGGGGATGGAGCCCACGTGAATGGGATTAGCATCTGCGTAAAAAAATCCCAGAGAGCTCCTTCCCCCACTTCTACCATGTGGAGATACAGCTAAAAGGAACTGTGTGGGAACCAAGAACACGGCCTCACAAGACACCAGACTTGCTGGTGACTTAACCTTGGATTTCCCAACTTCCCAAACAGAGAAACAAATTTCTGTTGTTTATAAGCCACCCAGTCTATGGTTTTTGCTATAGCAGCATGATCAGATTGGGACAGATCTGTGCCTTTTATATTCACATGTGAATGAGCTCTTCTTCCTTTGACTGATTTTCAGAGTATGCTGATTTGACCTAAGTCCTAGTAGGTACAAAAGTATCAAATGTTTTGTTATAAAAATACTACTGGGCAGGCATGGTGGCTCACGCCTGTAATCCCAGCACTTTGGGAAGCGGAAGTGGGGATGGATCACCTGGGGTCAGGAGTTGAGACCTGCCTGGCCAACAGGGTGAAACTCCATCTCTACTAAAAATACAAAAATTAACCAGGCATAGTTGTGGGCACCTGTAGTCTCAGCTACTGGGGAGGCTCAGGCAGGAAAATTGCTGGAACCTGTGAGGTGGGGGGTGCAGTGAGCCGAGATCGCACCATTGCACTCCAATCCGGGGCTGACAACAGCAAGACTCCATGTAACTACACACACACACACACACACACGTATGTACACACACACGTATGTACACACACACAGTATATACACACACACATATATATACACACACACATGTGTATACTACATACACATATATATACATACACATACTACAGAGGCTTTCCTGAAGTTTAGATGGTATGTCTAATTGTTACTAATTTTAGCTATGGATCAAACCAGATTATCTGAAGTGTATTTCAACCTTTTATAGTAACTCATAATGAATTAACTATCAGTGGTATGATACAGGTCTTTAAAGAAAAATATCATTAAATAAAGAATAACATTCATGTTTTACTTATGTAAGAATGTATCGGGTGCATTCAGGGCATCTCCTTCTACATCCCACAGGCCACAGTCATCCCCTGGCCCCATGCTCGTTAAGTGAATAAAGGAAAAAATGCATTTTCCTTCCTCAGTTTCAGAAATCACTGTATATATTTTATCAAATAGATTCTATATTACAAGTTATCTAATCATGCCATAGACGGGGGGTACTGATTCTTTAATAATAGTATATATAAGAATCACCTGGGCTGGGAGTGGTGGTTCACACCTGTAATCCCGGCACTTTGGGAGGCCAAGGCGGGCTGATCACCTCAGGACGGGAGTTCAAGACCAGCCTGACCAACATGGAGGAACCCCGTCTCTACTAAAAATACAAAATTAGTCTGGCGTGGTGGCAGGTGCTTGTAATTCATGCTACTTGAAAGGCTGAGGCAGGAGAATCACTTGAACCTAGGAGGCGGAGGTTACGGTGAGCTGAGATCACGCCATTGCACTCCAGCCTGGGCAACAAGAGTGAAAACACCGTTTCAAAAAATAAAATAAAAATAACCTGGATATCTTACAAACTGTTGCTTTCCAACATCCCTTGTCCTCAAAATTGCTTATCCCAGCAAATCCCTCAAAGAAATTCACATTGCTAATTGGCACCGAAGGTGATTCTGACGTAAGTTGTATTTCGTCTTTCATTCTACATTCCCACCCCATACTACAATGCTTTTGATGAGCTTGAAAGAGGGTGTTCTTTTAAGTTGACTTTATATTTTTTAATTTCTCAACTTCAATCTTAAAATATGTTTCTAGAGTCTCATTAAATTTTTTAAAAGTGTATACCTATTCTTGTTTTAATATTTCTAGTATGAAATAACTCTATACAGTTTTTATTTGCTGACAATATCCTATTGTTTGCCAGTATAAATATTGTAGGCAGATATAGCTTCTAAATGTATTCATATATATTCTATTTATTTAACAAAGTCTTTAAAAACTAAATATCTAGTATCACATGTGTTTCATTGACTTTGGCTCCATAGCTGTAGGCAATCAGTCACGCAGTGCGTTAGCTACTGGATGGCCCTAATTTTCTTTCTGAGCAATTCCATTTCTTCTTCATCATCACTGCTCTTTCCCTATATTTCTGACCATGATATTTTCTATACATACTGCATCAATTACAAAAACCTGTCATCTTTAGCTTATCTATTATTTTTCTCCCAAAATTGTATTTTAATATTTAAAATATGAAAATATTTTCATCAGAATCCCATTGATTCAATGTTTCAAATTACTTAATCAGAAATTAGCATCCCTTGCCCATTTTCTTTAGCCATGGAGTAGCAATTCAAATGTTCATAAAACAAGCATCTTAAATGCAATATCCCCAAACTGCTGAACCAGTCAAAAACCACAGCTAATCATCCTACCCTGCCTATCCTATTTGTATTTTACCTACAGATTTAAAATAAATGTATATCAATTCAAATAATAAAGTTAAAATAAGAAAAACCAGCATATTATAGCATACAGAATTTCCCCCAGATATAAATTACAAATCAATAATCATAAATGCAAGATATTTTATGGTACTTTAAAAAACTTATCTGGTATGTTGAAATTCTTCATCACTTCATATTATCTCTCTGTCCTCCAACTAGAGGAGCATTAGGCTTAAATTATCATTTCTAGTGCAATATTCTTTATGTGGTAGAAAAACCAAAACAATTGTTTATTACACCAAAATGAATAGAAAAGAACTAAAACATTTTCTATCACATTTTTTCTACTCCTTTTTCCCTTCCTTTTTAACTCCAGAGAGTTGAAAGAATAGAGTGAAGGCAGGCATTGTTTTCCTGGACCACATTTAAAAAAAAAAAATTAAATACCAAGGAACCTGTGGTTATTTTACGTGAACAACAAATAAGAAGCAGTGTTGATAGGCATTGTATATTCAGTAGTGACCATCTTAAGAATACATGAATAAATGCTTGTAAATCTACTTGTAAAAAATACAAAAAGACTCTTCTAGCCTTTCTTTCTCTCATATCAGTGGATGGGTCATCTGCCTGCTATTCCATTTTCTCTAACTCCTCTCCCTGAAGCTGAGTTCTGAAAATGATTAGAAGGGTTTGAACGGCAGTGAAGTGTAACTCATCCATAATTACTGTCTTTAGATTTGTTTTCTGTTGATGTTTCAGTTTATGTGTTGCCATGGATTGAAAGCAGACAGCACAAAAAGATTTCGGAATGATGACAGGAGAAACTCTACAGAACCTTTTTCCCAGCCAAACAATCATAACTGATAAAAATTATTTTTAAAAAAGAACTATTTAAAGACTCTAGGAACTGTCTTATGGGCTAGTAAAAATGGAGAAAAAAAAAACTTAAGAAATCTACCAAATCTTAGTATGAACAGTGGAAGTCAGTGCCATTTGAACCATGCATGCTCTGTCTCCCTGCCTTGTGGCTCAGAATGACGGAAACTCAAATCCAACTGGCTATAGCCGAGAACCCAGGACCCCTTTCCCTCTTCCATTTATTCTAAAATGATGGCATCTCTCCAAGAAGAGCAGACTACCATAATTTCTCATTCTCCACCCTGCTTTGTTTTGCATAAGCCCTATGCCAGGCAAGACTGGCTAAGAAGCACAGGCCTTTCTTCTTCCATCCAGGCCTCATTTATAGAGGGGGAACCCTAACAAAGGAACAGCAGGCCAGGAACACTGAACCCCTATCAGCCTCACCCCAGATCACTTATAAGCTGCCTTTTCCATGCTGGTTCAGGTAGCCCAAGAAGACTAGAAGTGATTACCACTTGTCAGTACCCTATTCATAAAGCAAGGGAGTAATTCCAATAAGAGAAGCATCTCATCACTACCCATGCTTTGGAGCAGGGTTCAGAGCTGCTTCTCTGAAGGAGAGGACAGTCATAAGAAAGGAGAGCTCCATGGGCATCCTTGCCTCTATTTGGAAAAGATTGTGGAGAAGTTCAATCCTAAAGGTGATTTCAAAAACAATGGAGACTTTAGTGGTAAATAATAAAGAGGGAGCTGGTAACTCCTTATTAGCAACAAGCTAAGCTTTGGACTATCTAGAAATGTATCAGAGAAAATCAAGAAAAGGAAAGATGAGAAGAGCATGTCATCTAGCATGTCAGTGAAAGCCTCCAAGACCAATCTTAAAGTCTATAAAAGGGCCCAGCATCAATTATATCAGAAGTGGAACAATGTATGCCCCACCCAGGCATTGTTAAAAGCAATAGAATCAGCTGGCAATTAGTGGAGCCTAACTTCTGGGAGTGATATCAGCAGATGCAGGCAGCATAACCAGGATATCAAGGAAAGCAACTATTTGAGTTGACTCTCATAGTGACGGCCCACATGCCAAAGGCTGACCCATCTGAGGACAAACATTAGATGTTTCACACTGTGGATGAAATATACTTCACTAGAAGACACTTCCAGGCTTCTATTATAAGACCCAGTCGTGCTCCACACAAAGTTATTGCACAGATAATTTTTCTATACCCGCACTCTGGCTTCTATTCTTTCTGGCTTGGGCTCACACAATCTTATTAACTCCTATTTAGCAGGTCCAATTAATACAGCTTTAAAGACAGATTTCCATGCTTCTGTTTCATAATACTATATAGAGGAAATGTCCCTAGTCAGAAACACTATTTATCTCCATAATACATTTAGGTACATTAAATGAAACTAGCTTATACATTCAAACACCAGTTTTTCTCTAAAATTTTTTTTCTATTTTACATTTTCTTGTATACCCAGTGATGCACCTCTCTGGGAGAGGAATCAGTCATACCTGAATTTCACTGGTAACGTTTACTTTCAGTAACTGACTATAGCATATATGCCATTTAATATCATGGGGAACCTCATGGCCACTTGTAAATCAAGGTTCCCTATCTCCTTCCCTTTCATTACTTCTCTTCTCAAAGTACCTATTTCAATGAGCCAGAGTCATACTAGTGACTCCCACATCTGACTCCTACTATTCTGACACCAACTCTAACTGAGGTAGTACAATTCAATTCTGGCATGAACCACCAGAGTTAGCACAGACTCAACAAGTTAAAGGGCGCAGTCCACATTAAGATTGTCTTCAGTTCATATCAACTGGCTACAAATGGAGACTATTTCCACAACCCTCCTCGGGTCTGATAATTTCACTAGAACTACGCATAAGACTGAGGAAAACACTATACTTAGTATTATAATTTTATTATAAAGGACACCACTCTGAAATCCTAAAATAAAGAGATACACAGGATGAGGTCCCCAGAGCTCTGGAATACAGAATTTACATGCTTTCTTAGGTTGTATCATTTTTCTTGCATATCAGTGTGTTCACCAGTCAGGAAACTCCAGTGAGCATCAGTGTCCAGAGTTTTTGTTGAAATGTAATTACATAGGCATGATCAATTTCATCATTGGCCACATAATTGAACTCAGTGTACAGCCTCCCTCCCTTCCACAGATGTTACGGGTAAGGCTGATACTGTTGGCACAAAACTGCAATCCTGTAATCATATGAGTGGCCTTTCTGACATTAGCAGTCCCAAACTTAAAGCTATTTAATGGCTTAGCATGAGTCACCTCATGAATACAATTTCAAGTGTATTTCACGGGGGTGTTGAATAACCAAGACACTTCCATCATTAGAAATGTGTAAGAGTTTTTAGAACTTTAGCGGTAAGAAAGTGAAAAAAAGGCCAGACAATTTTTAAATTATACAGCTGGAACTACAAAGTAGAAAAGCTTACATTAAAAAAAAAGAACTCATATGAATAAGCAGAACTACCATCTTAAAACACTGAGAAAATAAACACACACATACACACAGCAAGCAAAAAAGGGAAATAAACACTGGAGCAGAAAGTAATAAAATAAATAATGGAAAATAAGAGAGATAATTAATGATACCAAGATTTGGTTCTTGGAATACATCAAAATATTGACAAACCGTTAGTTATATCAGTAAAGAAAAGAAAAACAGAGACAGGATGCAACTTAATATCAAGAGTGGAAGAAGAGGGGACACAGCTACCAATGTTATAAAATAATGAAGGGGTTTCTAAGAGAACACTATAAACAACTTAGGCCAAAAAAATTGGTCACTTAGATAAAGTGAACAAATTCTGTGAAAGTACCAAAACTGACTCCCAAAATTATAGTAAATGAGAATTGATCTATAATAAGAAATTGAATTAAACATTTAAGCATTTATCGTAAAAAAGCTCAGTCCCAAATTGCTTATTGATGATTCTACCAAACATTTATATAATAAATATAAATTCTTCACTAACTTTTACAAAAATATTAGAAGAAGAGAGAGCACTTTTCAAGTAATTCTATGAGGTAAATATGCTGTATCAAAACTAGACAAAGATATAGAAATATAAAACTAGAGGTCAATGTATCTTACAACATATATGTAAAAATCTTCAGGAAAATACTAGCAATTGAACCAAGAAACATAAAAAGATTCTACACAAAGATCAAGTGCAATTTCTTCCAGGGATGCAAAATTGCCATAACACCTTAAAGTTAATTGATGTAATACACACTATCTCAAAAGACACAGAAAAAATCATCTGACAAAATTAACACCTCATTTATGTCAATTATATAAAGTGTCCAGAACAAGCAAATCTATAGGGGCAGAATTTTCATCAGTGGTTGCCTAGAGTGGAGAGTGGGGGGTGGCTGTAAGAGTAGAGTGACGGCGAATGGGGATGGAGTTTCTTTTACAGGAAGTGGTGTTAAAATGCTCTAAATTTGATTGCGATCATGGCTGTGCAACATTGTTTATATACCAAGAAGCAATGAATTGTACACTAAGCGACTACATTGTATGATATATTCATTATATTTCCAAAAAGCTTTTAAACAGGAAAATTGCAAAAGTGCAAACAGAAAGTCAAATGGAAATGACACTCCAAGGTATCTGAATAGAATAAAAGGAAAGAAAAATACTCAAGTATATATGGTAATGAGACCTACTTAACAAGATGCATAGAATTGTATAATCTATTTCAGTTACCCTATTAAATTTGGCATAATACAGAAAACGTAAGAAAACTAATAAATCTCTTGGATGAGCAGACCCCCAAATGAGATGTTTTTCATGTCCCAATTTTAAAGGTTATTTTGCTCTGGAGGATTTAGGATCTATTTTTTTCATTAGTTTTCAGAAGAAAAAATCATTTACTTAAAATAAGAGCTGGCTTTAATATTTTATGCAGTCATATTAATATTTGAGAAAATATATATTTAAATCTAAATTTTTCACCCAGGGAAATATTATAAATTATGGTATTTTTAACTTTGGCTTTGTAAAAATTAAAACAAAAAAAGACTTGAGTGTTTATTGGAATAAATAGTAGTTAAATATATTATTCAGAAAAAAAAATCTCAGCAGAGTCCTACTTTGTATTATGTTAATATTACAGTTACTACTTTTTCCTTTTTAAAGTTTAATAGAATCATGAATTTATCTTCAGAAATGTAAGAATAATTCTCTAAAATTGCACTGCTTTCTCACAATGGGTAATTCATACAAACCCAAAGGGAAAAAAATAGCTTACACCCATACACCGGGAAATTAGTATCCTCTAGACACTTTTATCTCACATACAATCCATATGTTTCCTTTTGAGTACTTATTATCCTGAAAAATAAGTCTCTAAAATTTAACAAATATGAAGTAGCCAGTGAAACTTAACTTCATTGTATCAACCTTCATTAGATTTGCAGTAATAAAGTAGTATGGAGTTTACTAAATATAAAGAAAGTGAACATATGGGCTGGGCGTGGTGGCTCACGCCTGTAATCCCAGCACTTTGGGAGGCCGAGGCAGGTGGATCATGAGGTCAAGAGATCGAGACCATCCTGGCCAACATGGTGAAACCCTGTCTCTACTAAAAATACAAAAAAATTAGCTGGGTGTGGTGGCGCGCACCTGTAGTCCCAGCTACTCGGGAGGCTGAGGCAGGAGAAATGTTTGAACCTGGGAGGCAGAGGTTGCCAGAGAGCCGAGGTTGTGCCACTGCACTCCAGCCTGGGGCCTGGTGACAGAATGAGACGCTGTCTCAAAAAAAAAAAAAAAAAAGAAAGAAAGAAAGTGAACATATGATGCACTGTACTAATTAGGTTTGTGTTGATGTTTATTTTTTTGAATTATGCATTTACTATAATTCTGCAGGGTGAAAGCAAAACAAAATTCACCTTTTATTTTTTTTAAAGAGTGAAATTAGACAGTCAATTTCAAGTCACCTAAAATTTATAAATGCTGAACTTTTTTATCTTCTAACAAAATTAATTCAATCTATCTCTTTAGTATTTTCTTGATTTATATATTTTTGCTGACCACATTTATAAGCTGCCTAACTAGGCACTATAAGTGTGTGTGTGTGTGTGTGTGTGTGTGTGTGTGTGTGTACACACATGCTAGTGAGATAGGCTTTCCACATATTGGGACAGATGCTGTGACTTAGTTTCCCCAACTAATACAACAATTTTTCAGTGTGCTTTGTTTTGGAACAATGTTACCTGTAACATGGCATACTTTGAATTTAATTTAAACTTCATTACCATAGTTTTGAAAATAAGACTAAAGGAAATTTGTGCTGGAGGAAGAGCAAAGTTGCAATTATTGCCAATATTTCCAAATAATTAAAATAATGGAATTGGAATGTTTCCAAAACAAATAAATAAAAAGTGCTTGAGGTAATGGAACCCCAATTAGCCTGACTTGATCATTTCACATTGTATGCTTGTATCAAAATTCACATGTGCCCCAGAAATACATACAACTATTATGTATACATGATGATTAAAATTTTTAAATTGATAAATTAATAAAATTCAAATGTTGGGAATATTAAAGGATGGACCTATAAACTCACTCTTATTACTGTGGTTCCCATTTATTTATTTATTTATTTTTAATTTTTGAGACAGATTCTCCTTTGTCACCCAGGCTGGAGTACAGTGGCACAATCTTAGCTCACTGCAACCTCTGCCTCCCCGATTGAAGCGATTCTCCTGCCTCAGTCTTCTGAGTAGCTGGGATTACGGCACCACCTGCCTGGCTAATTTTTTTGCCCTTTTTTAGTAGAGAAGGGGTTTCACCATGTTGGCCAGGCTGGTCTTGAACTCCTGACCTCAGATAATCAGCCTGCCTCAGCCTCTCAAAGTGCTGGAATTACAGGCAAGAGTCATCGCACCCAACCCCTGTGCTTCCTATTTAAATAAAGACTTTTTTTCCCCCATCATTTCACTCTTTTTGGCTTTATAAACTTAGCACATAGCATAATGTCTTGAAATTACTCATTTATCATAAGGTTTTGAAACAATTGCTTGCTCAAATGTCTTTCTTTCTAAATTCATAGCACAAACTGATTCTTCATCATTAAATCCCAATTCCTCAGCACAATGTGTGACAGATACTTCGTTTTCAATGATGTTTATTAAAATAATAAATTATGAATGTTTAACACCTGTGGTAGGGTTCCAGAGACAGAACCATATATATTTTATCTCTTACAATATATATAATATGTAATATTTATATATTAAAATATTTTATATTTATACATTATCTAAAAATATAAAAATGTTAGTATATATTGTTATATATGTTATATTTATATATTATACATAATAAGCATATCTAATATATATGTAACATTTTTACTATTCCTTAGTTAGTAAGAGATCTTATTTTCTTAATTGTTTAGAAAATGGTGAACTCTGAATTTAGGTCAAATCACTAGTAGCTTGAAAAACATTGTTTTATTATATACCTGACAGTTTGTATAGTTGCTTTTTCTTTATCTTCAAAAATGCCTTGATTTTAATAAAACAGATAAGTATATCAGGTATGATATGCTGCTAAAAATTTGACTATTTAGAAATCCTTATCAAAAGTTTGATTCCATTTTGTAAAAAAATACAAATTTTGTTTAAATGATGTTTGACTATTCATGACCTTCAGATATCCTGTCATTTTTCAAATAAATATTATGTGGCATATTTATCCATATTTCATAGATGGAAAAACTAAGTTCCCCAAATGGGTGATGAGTTTTAAAAATCATGAAACTGGTGTCAGAACTACAAATGCAGCCCAAATTTGCAAGCCAAGGTACCAATTCTGGGCTGCCCACCCTCCGCCTGTACCACATGTTTAACAATAAAATCACATTTATGCACATATCCAAACGGTTTCAGGCAATCCTCGTAATGCATAGAGTGAGAATGTTCTTGGAGTGAACCGCTACATCTCTCGTGTACACTCTTTCCGCTGTGTGTGACTCAGAGAGTGGTAGTGAAAGCGGCAGAGGGACTCGGCTTGGCCAAGTCCTCCAAACCAGAGAGGTCCACGGTGTGCTCCTAGTCAGCCCTCCAAGGCTTGAGTGTCCCAGAGGCCAGAGGCTGAAGAATCTGGAGTCTGACTCCCAAGGGCAGCAGGAGAGGAAGGAAGAGCCCAGCACGCCAGAGGCAGAAGGCCCTGCAGACTGCTCATCCCTCATCTTCTGTTCGCCTTGTTCCAGCCACGCTGGCAGCGGATTGGCTGGTCCCACACACTGAGGGTGGGTCTTTCTCTCCCAGTCACTCACTCAGCTGTCAATCTCCTCTGGCAAAGCCCTCACAGTCACTTCCGAAAGAAACTTGTTCAGCCATTTAGGCACCCTCCAGCCACGCTGACCTCTAGGATCAGATAGTATCTGTGATGACCCCATCAAAGATAATATTTGTCTACCTGCAGATTTATTCATTTTTTTATTTATTTTGAGATAGAATCTCACTCTGTCACCCAGGCTGGAGTGCGGTGGCTTGATCTCGGCTCACAGCAACCCCCATTTCCCCGGGTTCAAGCGACTCTTTTGTCTCTGCCTCCCGAGTAGCTGGGATTACAGGCTTGCGCTACCACGCCCAGATAATTTTTGCATTTTTTTGTTAGAGACAGGGTTTTGCCATTTTGGCCAGGCTGGTCTTGAACTCCTGAGCCACTGGGCCCTGCCTGCCTTGCAGATTTCAGCTGTGATTACAGTACACGCAGGTTGACAAAATGGAAGCCTTTTGATTAATTTAATATAATTTAACAGATTATGTGTAACTAATTTAAAAATCTGTCTTCCACCATTTGGGTTAGATTTCTCAACAGCCAGGGTGTCTTTTAGCACCAATGACCAAAATTTCTGAATTAAAAAAATAATAATAAGTAATAATTGTTTTTAATGTCTCCAAAGCAATATTCTTTTCTGGGTTGATAAAGGATGGAGTATTATCACAAAATTATTAAAATTTATGAGACATCCTGGAAATGAGTAAATGTGAAGAAAATAAATTTTCTGGAAAACTCAGGATTATGATGTTTTAATATATTGTGGAGGCACTGAAGTATAGTTTAAAAATCACAACATTTGATTTTGTAATAAGCCTTCTAAAATTCAAATTTTCTACTAAATATAATTCAGAAATCCATTTATATCATCCTGACTTTTGCAATTAAATGAAATTGGCTCTAGACTTTCAGCCTGTATTATGTGTGAAATCCATTACCTTTCCAAGATTTCTGTGAATAGACCTGACATTGCTGTGGTCTCTGCTGAATCCGTTTCCGCTGTTACTGTATTTACTTATTTGCAAGAAGATTGCTATGAAATCAAAACAATGGTATTGTTTTTTGTTTGTTTGTTTGTTGTGTTTTGTGTCGTCTTTGTATTGTATAAATCAATCTCATCATTTGCAGGGATTTATAACTCTATAGATAGCAATGATTGAAAACACTGGTTCCTCTAATTTCCCAATTTAGAATTTTTGCCTTGCTTCTTTGATATAGATTTCCATGACTACAATCATAATACCGCTCCACTACTCAATCTTTTTGTGAATATACCATTTCCTTAAATACAGTTGAAATGTAATATGTAATGTGCAATATAAGGAAGAGAATCTAATCTATTCTGCTTACAGAGGTTCATGTGGCAGAGGTTCAGGGACTTTTCCAATTTACAGCTTCTTAAATCCACACCTACATCAACCATTGGAAATCCAAGGAACTTTTATATCCATAAACCCTCAAGAGTGTTACACAACACTTTGACATTTGCCTTCATCACATAATAATAACTCATTACCTATTAGAAAGTGACTTTTCTGTTTTTGTTTTTTAAACCATTGAATTACATAACAGTTCATTGCTGTAACAATACCCAAAACACAATGGTTTCATAATATAAACATTTACTTCTTGTTCTCTAGACAGTCATCTAGGGTTCTCACAAATGTTAATACTTAGAATATAGTGAAAACCTGTAAAAAAAAAAAAAAGGCTATAAAAATGCCTTTGGTTGGTCCCTGATTCCACCTGTGATTGTTCCTTTGTGAGCTGGGGAATCACCACTACACCCTAACTTCTTCTAAAGGGGTCATTGATATGCACACTTTCTGCAGAATTCTAAGCTTTCTCAGCTGTTCTCTTGTTAGAACTTCTAGTTAAAAAGCTGTAAGCCTGTTTTAAAACTTGAACAAGCAAAGAATTTTTAGTCTAAACTCTTGCCATATTTAATTATAGATATCTATGTTGATTAAAACAACCAAAGTTATATCAAGACATAATTAGAGTTCCTGATTTTGTTTCTTTGTTTTTGTTTTGTTTTGTTTTTTGACACATGGTCTTGCTCTGTTGCTCAGGCTGGAGTGCAGTAGCACAATTGTGGCTTAGTCTAACCTCCACCTCTGGGACTCAAGTGATCCTCCCACCCCAGCCTCTCGAGTAGCTGGGACTACAGGTATGCACCACCACACCTGGCTAACTTTTTGTATTTTTGCAGAAAAAGGGTTTCGCCATGTTGCCCAGGCTGATCAGGGAGATTGAGGCAGGTAGATTACTTGAGCCTGAACTCCTAGGCTCAAGTGATCTACCTGCCTCAATCTCCCTGAGTGCTGGAATAGCAAGTGTGAGCCACCATGCTTGGCCTGTTCCTTTGTTTAACCTGGTGTGTTTGCTGTCAGTTTCTCTCTCTTCTACTATCCCCACCCCCATCCACCTTTTCCCTCTCAATTCAATGGAGACTTCTAAAAGTAGGTGGCCTTTCTAACCCTGCAGTGCCATGCGTTCCAAACTCAGCTCCCTTTCATTCATACCTTGTGACTTTAGTCAATTATTTCCTATATGCATATGTTTATTTATAATCTTGTCAAATAAGAAACTGAAAGTTTTCCCAGTACAGCATAAGTGTCCAGTGATTCAAACTGGTCTATCTGTTTTCTGGTGCCAGCTGTCCTACAAAATAGACAGTGTTACGTATTTTAGGGGATTTTGTGAATAATATTAGCGTGACATTCTAGAAACCACAACAGGGGATCCCAAAAGTAAAAAAGGTACAAGTCCAGACACCTCTATAATAAAACCAGGAGTTTCCATAATTTGGAGTTTAATTATGAAAAAGGAAGGAAGGAAGGGAGGGAGGGAGGGAGGGAGGGAGGAAGGGAGGAAGGAAGGAAGGAAGGAAAAAAAGGAAGGAAGGAGGGAGGAAGAGAGGGAAGAAGGAAGGAAGGATATATAAGAATAATCAAATGTGTGTAATAACATAATAATAATGATGATATTTATAATTTTGGAGCCCAACTCTGTGCCCATACTATGGTAAGCTCTTAAAATATACTTTCTCACTTCATCCTACATATTTATAGCATGTATACTATTACGCTTATTTTATAGTTAGAAAAACAAAACTTCAGAATAATAAAGATGCTTGCTGAAGATCATACACTGCTATATTTTTTATTCTTTGTTTATAATCTTTTCATTGAACGATGTTGGGTCTTTTCAATTATCATAACAAACTCTTATGAATTTGATTTCAATTTATGGCAGGTAGAATTCTAAGATGATTCTCATGATCTTCTATTAATCATGTTTTTTTCCCATATATTTTGTGATAGTTTGACATCCTGAGAACCTTCCAGCCTGTGGAGACATTGCCCCTTCCAGTCTAACTCAAGTCAAGAGTTGAAAACAGAACCTCAAAAAGATATACACACTAATGCTAATTGTGACATTATTGACAAAAGCCAAGATACAGAATCAACTTCTATGCCCATGAATGAAAGAATGGGTAGTCAAAATGTGGTGTATATACATAATACAATATTATTCAGCCTTACAAAAAACGGAATCCTGTACCTACTGCAACATAGAAAAACCTTGGGAACATTTGACCAGTTGCTCAAGTTGTGGAAGGTAAGCTAATTAGTCAATATAAAAGTTCTGGAGTACTTGAAATGGGCATTATACATATTCACCTACGCTTCCTTCCAAATAATACTTCAAACAAAGAAATTAATATTAACACGTAATTTTAAACCACCTATAAAGGTAACATTTATTCCTAAAGAAATCAGAGATTATTAAAGTCTTCAGCTTCTTTATGATTTGACAGTATGTTTTTTAGCATCAAAAAAAAGTCAATCATTAATGACATTTAATGGTACCAAGGTTACATCAAGTCTAGACAAATATTTCTAGTTATTAATTTTAAAGTTGTTTTTCCTTTCAACATCTGAACACACAGAAGGTATTAAAAATGTTAAGTCAAATAATTAAATAAGATAAATGTATAAATAAGGTGTCTAATAATTAAGATATTTATTCAATTAAGCTGTTTAATGAATTGGAGGCTGTCAGTAGTTTTTTCCCTCTGAAATACTATCTTCAATGTAGCATTTGTAAGAGTTTTGAAACAAGTAAGGAAATAATTCAGGAAACTCATGAAAGCAGTTCTCATATTCATTTATTCACTTGATTTTGACTGCATATGTGGGAAGAACTAGGGACCATTTTTGAGACTGAAGGGGTAATTAAATTAAATAAGGCCCTGAATTTATATGCTAGTACTGACACCAGTGAAGAAAACAGGTATCATTATGTAACTATGTATTAACTTTCCTAAACATTTAAAAATACAAATTCGTCCATTTCTTTCTTTTCTTTCCTTTTTTTTTTTTTTTTTGAGACGGAGTCTCGCCCTGTCACCCAGGCTGGAATGCAGTGGCACCACCGCAACCTCCACCTCCCAGTTTCAAGCAGTTCTCCTCCTCAACCTCCATAGTGGCTGGGATGAAATCAGGTGTGTGCCACCATGCCCGGCTACTTTTTGTTTTTGTAGTAGAGACAGGGTTTCACCATGTTGGCCAGGCTGGTCTCAAACTCCTGACCTCAAGTGGTCCGCCACACCTTGACCTTTCAAAGTGCTGAGATTACAGGAAGTTTTATTTCTTTACAAAGACCTTTCGCATGCTCTCTGGGTTTGTTCTTTCTCCTGGAAAATGAGTTAAGATACGCAAGAGATCAAGCAGATAGCTTTATCCAAAGGAAAGCCCTGCTACTGTCACTCATAAAGTCCACCATTAAACTCAAGACATTTGATTCCAGCTTCCATTTGGAAGTTAAACTAGTGCTGTGTTTCCTAAAACAGACAGAGGGAAATGCTGACTGTTCTGGGCTGTTGATAACACTGCTTAGAAAATGGCTTCTGGGATAAGTAAGGGAGGCTAGATAAACCTCTTAACCAGTTGGTTTTACTACACCTGTCAGAGCTTTCAGTATATTAATATAATAAGCCACCACGTAAGCATAGGTTGCAAGATTTCGCAAACCTAAATGACAATACAATTCTTTTTTCACGGAGTATCTCCTGGGTCTAAATTCAGATGCAGCGTCTTGGTAATATCTCTCTCGTTTTCTCTGATACCACTACATACCAGACCAGGACCTGGAGACATTTGAGCATTCCATATGCCACAGTCTTGTTAAAACTTCTCTTCGCCTCTCAATTCACTAGCCAAAATCTATTAGCAAACAATGATAAAACGTTTCTCTGTTTTACTTCAGCAAGAAGAAAAACTTACTTCCTTTCTGGAAACTAAATATAGTTAACCATTTTACAGAAAGATATGTCATGGAAATAATGTGGGTTTTGGAGTCTGTAGACAGACTTTCCCCTGCATTTTTTCCCCGTTAACCTGGGAAAAATATTCATCAATGCAAAGCAGGTGATATTTTGTTTACCAATCAGGTTGAAAAAATACTAAGTGAGAGATTGTGTCAAAATGCCTAGTAGGTAAAAGACATAGTACCAATCATTAAATAGCCTTTTCCTTCTTTATTTGTTCCATCATAATTGGTTCTCCAAACCTTAGGCCTTATATATTCAACAAGGTCAATAGTCTATCCTCGGAAATTGATTTAGAATGGAGTCTATTCGAAGGCAAGTCTCACTTTCTCCATATGAAAGAATGTTAAGCCTGAAAACCATTTTGTGGTGGGCCAGTTATGTATACCAGAATAGACTAGTAAGTGCATGTAAAAATAAAGCCTCTGCTTTCTTAATGAATACCCTCATAAATTTTCACATGAGTAAAAAATATAATGGAAAAACTATACATTTCATATTAACATTTCATTTTTGAAGATGACTTAAGTGAACTGACAAAGATGTAAGTTACTGTGCTTGAAGGAAGCGTCTCCCTTACGATTTGCAGAGCATTACCTGCTGAGACAGTGGTGAAGCCTTATCTTACCTTCTCAGACCATGCCGAACTGTTGAGTGGGACTTTAATCTGTGTGCTAATTCTGAGAGCAACACCTGTGGCAGCAAAGGTGCGTGATCTCAATTACTCTGAATGTACCTTGATCGAATGTGAAAGATATTATATTAACCAGTCACGTGTGGGACCATGTTATATGCTACTTCCTGCTTAGTTCAATAAGGAAACTGACTTGATTCTAATGAATTTCAAACCCAGTTGCAACAAATTAGCCAAGATTTATTCATTTGAATAATAATTGCTCCATAAGTCCTGAGCTAATCTCTCTAAACACACACACACACACACACACACACACACACACACACACGAACACACACACCCTACACCTTTCTTGTTTCCTTAAAACTGGTTAGAGTAGAAATTATTTTGTTAAAATAAAAAAATTCTTATCATTGACTTATCACTAAGACAAATACAGAGTACAGAAAACAAACCAAAAACCAAAGCTTACTTTTTCTATTAGATACTCACTCCATTATGGACTCACTGGGTAAACAGGAATTTTCTCCGCTCTGATTTTTCTGTTCATGCCCTCTCCATCTGTATTCCAAAACTTTCCTTCTAACACAGAGTCTATAGTTGCTTTGCCCTGTTGAACTATTTTTTTAATTGAAAACTCTAAGGAAGTAACTATTTTTAGTTTTTTGCCTAATAACCCCATTTTGTTGAATACTTTGAGATTTACAGAAAACATGAATAATAAGATACAGTTCCAATATCCCTCCACACAATTTCTCCTATTATTAACACATTATATAAATATGGTTCATTTGTTATGATTAATGAACTAATATCAATACATATTAAGTAAGTTTTTAAGTTAGCTGGATTTTAAGTCACCTTGGCGTGCAGTTGCTAGATTGTACGGTAAGGATATGTTTAACTTTGTAACAAACTGCCAAATTGCCTTCCAAAGTTGTGGTATCATTTTGTAATTTATGTTAGCAATAAATGAGAGTTCTTTTTATTCCATATCCTCCTGGGCATTTGACGTTGCCAATTTTTGTTTTTTAGCCATTCTAATAGGTGTGTAGTTGTGTCCCCGTGGTGCTTTAATTTGTACATTCCTAGTGACATATGGTGTTGAGCGTGTTTTCATATGCTTATCTGCCATCTGTATGTCTTCTTTGGTGAGGTCTCTGCTCATATCTTTTTCCCAATTTTAACTGATTTGTTCTTTTTCTTTATTGTTACATTGTTATATTTATCTGTATATCTTTGATGCCTTTATGAAATATTTAAAAAATACTTTCTCCACGAATGTGGCTTGCGTTTTTTTTGTAATGTCTCCTGAAGAGCAACATTGTTAATTTCAATGAAGTTCAACTTAATTTTTCTTTCATGAACTGCATTTTGCATCATATCAAAAAGATATTGTCAAATACATGTTCACCTAGAGTTTTAACTACACAATCTTTTAAGAATTTTATATTTCACATTTCAGATTGAAGTCTGTGATCCAGTTTTAGTTAACTTCAGTGAAAGCCATAAAATCTGTGACAAGATTTTTTTTTCATGTGGATGTTCAATAGTTCAGCACCATTTGTTGAGATTACCCTCTTCACTGAACTGCTTGGCTTTCATCAAAGATCAGTTGATTACAAATATAATTCATGTGCATCAATTTCTGAGCTCCCTATTTTTTCTATTGATCTATTCGGTTATTCCATCCTATGGATCTGTGTGGTTATGACTGTAACTTTATGGTCACTTCTGACGTCAGGTAGTGCCAGTTCTCCAATTTGGCCGTTCTTCAGTATTGTCTTGGCTATTCTGGTTCTTGTGCCTTTTTACGTAAACTTAAAAATTCCTTTCTTAATGTACCAGTAGATCTTTATCAACATTTTTGTTGGGATTGTGTTGAATTTGCAGATCACATGGGGGAGGATTGGCATTTTAATAATATTAAGTCTTCTAGTCAATGATTTTTCAATATACTTAGCTTTTCTTTGACTTCCTTTAACAGATTTTTAGAGTTTTCTACATTCACAACCTGTGCATATTTTGTTAGATTTATATCTGTATATTCTGTTTTAGAATTTGTCATTATTGCACATTGTTTTGTTTTACATTGCATTTATGTATTGCTGACATATAGAATTAACAAGCATCTCCTCTTTATTAACCTATATCTTGCAACCTATCTATACTCATTTGTTTCAGGCAGGTTTTGCTATCATTATGGGTGTTGTTGATTCTTTCGGATTTCAGTCTTGCACCTCTACGATAGCTATATTTCACCTTTTTGTACCTGTATGAAATTATTATCTTTTTCTTGTCATATTCACCAGCTAAGTCTTCTGGGATAATGTTAAGTAAAAGTGGCAAAGAGGACCAGGTCTACTCTGTTGATGAGCCTCTCGGAGACACTCTTCATTCCTGTTACAATGCTCTTTATATCTGCAATTGCCTTTTGATTCTTGTGTTTATACCTCTACTTACATTACTCATCCATCCATGCATGTTGAACATTTTCCCATTAGATCCCTTAACATGTAAATCATTGTTATTTTAAATTCCCTACCACATCTTCAAACATCTGTGTCCTGAGTCTGGCTTGATGATTATTTTGTCTCTCCATACTGTGTTGTTTCATGCCTTAGCTCGCCTTATGATATTTTTGAGTGCTGGACATAATGCATAAAGTAACAGAAACTGAGGCAAAAAGCCTTTAGTTTGAAGTTTTCTGATTACTGGCTAGGAGCTGTGCAGTGTTTAATGTTTGCTGTAGCTGTAGGTGCCTGAACCTTCCGTTTCCTTTATTGTCTTCATTTTGTGTTTCTCGTTCTCTTGTCTTCAGGTATCACCAGTAACTTCCTCTTAAATAGAGTGTGCCTTATAGCTCTGTCACTATAATTTATTGTTATTATATTGAATCCTGTTGATATGGTGTTAAAATATGGGAGAAACATATTTTAATGTTATGACTGAATTTCCATCTTTTGATGGGAATGAGTACCTGGGATTTGAACTTTAGATGTGTTTCATAGCTTTTTTATTTTCTCATAGTTGAGACAGAAAGACTGGAGGAGTCTAAGGTAGGCTGATGCTTCTTTCATCAGGCAAGGAAGGCTTTGGTATAGTTGTACTATTGGGAACTTTCTGAGCATATTTCAAAATGGTAACTTTTCTCTATCCCCCTGCATAAAACATGAAGTTTTTCTTTACCTTTTCATTCTTTTTTTTTTTAATAGTCTTCTCTATAAGAAACTGTTGTGATTCCCTGGAATAAATCTGTCAGAACATGAATCCTCCCCATTAGACCTCAGCACCTACAAGTTTCTCAATGGAACTTAATCAGCACCAGCCTCCAGAAATTCATAAAAACTGCCATTAAGTGTCTCTACCTGTTTATGTCAATAGCAATTTCTATTTCAGGAAAAATAATCTCAGACATGATTCTACATATTCACCTGTGTCTCCAGAATTCGGTGGCATCTTTCCCTGGGATCCTCAGTTCTCTGATGGGTTTACCAGAAGTCATTAATTTGGTTTGCTCAGGTGTCCTTTTTTTTCTTCTTTCAATGATGGGAGTGATGGTTTCCAAGCGCTTTAAATACTGGAGCTGAAACTGGAATTCAGTCTTCTGCATTCATCTTTTAATGTCCTCAGGACCTGTAGGAGTGTTTCCTTTACTTTCATGATATTTATAATTATAGCTTTCTTTCTTTTTTTGTTGATCAGTCTAGAAAAGGTTTATTAATTTCATTGATCTTCCAACATGACCCTGTGAATAAATCAGTTTCCCTGTGGATGAAATTTGCTATTCTTTCCAGATTTTGCTTATTATAAATGGTAATTTTTCACACATATTCAAGAATCTAAACCTAGGAGCAAAGAGTGGGATTTTAGGTTTTCAAAAGTTCAGTTTTACACAATAATGTCAGTGTAGTTCCCAAGTACCTTTTATCAATTTTCACTCATATTATAAGTGTATAAAAGTACACACAATCCATAACCAGAACAACATATACACTACAGGACCACTTAAATTTTGGTAGCATTATGATTGCAGAATGGCATGTCTACTTATTATCTTAAATTGCATTTTTAAATTTATGACACTCACATATATACACACGTACATGCACTATATATATATATAACATATATATGGTTTGGGTTTGGCTACTAATTCATTGTTTTCTTTGGGAAGTGAGATTCAGTCCTTCCTATATTACATTTTAAAGCTAGTAAAATTTGCACTGCTTTTATGAAAACTTGACCAAAATCTTTGGCATGATCTTTTAAATAAATGTTTAGTGCAGATTTTAATTTTTTTTTTTTCCTGTTTTGAAAAAAGTGTCTGGGGCTATACAAATTTAAATACCATAGAAGGGGATTCAAATGTCTCTCCTAAAGTGACTTATTTTCTCCCACATCAAAAGTGTGGGATGGCTTTTGGTAGCCAGCTGGGATGGCGGAGTGCAGGTGCAGTGGTAGCTGAGTGCCTGCTAAAGAGAGTTCATCTCATTATGAGATGTGTATGTCAACCTGTCTACCAGTTTTGAGTAGAAGAGGATGCATTTACCACTACCGAAGTGCTTAAAGAGGTTAGCGAAGGGAAGACAATGCAATTCTTCTATTAGAAAATACTATGCGTTGATTTTTTTCCTCATTAAAAGAGGAGTAAATACAAAACCAAGCAAATGAGGATTCAGTAGAGACAGGGATGCAAGGTTTGAGTGTAAGTGAAGTCAGCATAGACCTGTTTGCTCAGTCCTCTAAGGTGATTGTGTCACGCAGATGGGGCAGGCCTCACTATGCCAAGGTTCACCTCATTGTGCAATAAACATCCTGGAAAGAGTATTTGCTATCCATCAGATTCCCTGACTGGCAGACAATCATGCAGCACAAATCTGCAGAGCAATATGTTTTGGTACTAAAGGTTAAGTGGAGGAGGAAGGAGAAAAAAAATGCTTGGCAAAGAATACTCAGTGTGTGTGCTTCTGGCTGTCAGCTGATGTTTATTCCTGTGGAGAATTCTGGAAAACTAGAAAAGCAATCTACGAGCCCGTTAGCTTATGCCTCCTCATTTCGGTAGCCTTGAGCACATAGGTGTTTCTTTATATTTTGCTTAGAGCCTTTAAATTTTATGTTATTTAGTTGGCCAAAAATCTTTATTCTTTTATGATACCCATGCTTATAGAAACCAGAACATGTTTTAGAAAATGTCTAAATTGTGTCTACTATAAATTTAAAAAAATATAAGAATAGAAAATGATAAGGATATGAAGGAAAGGCAACAGTCTAAGTTCGACTGAAAAAAAAGAGCTTGCTAAAATTGAAACAGCAAAGGTTATGGGGGGATGGGACTGAGTCTAAGTTATTATTTCCAGGCAAAAGTAAATTTCACAAATGCACTCTTTTTGTTATCTTTTCTCCTCTGCAGTGCAGCTTGTCCAAAGCCCTAGACTAATGTCTGTAGAATTTTGCTAAGAAAGCAGACTATCTAGAAAAGTCTATAATTAGTCAAAATACATTTATGTGTAAACACAGTAGAATACATTTCTCTGATACTCAACGACTCAAAAAATACAATATTCCTATATCTTCCCTTAATATCTTATTGCATATGTACTCAAAATTCACTGCATCGGTAAGGGTAAATAAAGCCTGGAAACCCGTGATCGTAAAGGAAAATGAAAACGAAAATCTGAGATAAGCAGTGATGTAAGCTTAATATAAAAAGTAAAGTCTCATCCACCACGTATTTATTTTAAAGTTAGAATAATGGATTGCTAAAAGCTGAGTTAAGCCATTTAACATAACCATCTCTTCATAGAACTGAATGAAAATCAATCTTTGCTGAGGTTCATTGTAAAAGAACTCTGGTTATACTGATGCCAGATAAATACATATAGTTACATTTAACTAATTGTTGAAAATGTAACAATTGCCTAATTTGCTAGTTGAGACAGATTTGTGGTTCATAGTAGAGTTAATGTTTATATTTCTTCCCTCTTTATATTTCTTCAAGGTTGGCAGAAATGTGTCACTGGTGATAAGACTTTTTATTTTTAATTGATTATCAATAAAATTACAATTTTATTTAAGTAGGTGAATTATTGACTACTTTTTGCTAAAATGAAAATGTTTATATTTTTATTATACAAAGTTTAAAAGGAAATATGGAGGAGCAAAATCTGGAACTGTTATTAACAAATGCCATATGCAATATATGCTTTTTATATACATTAAATGCTCATTTACTGTTATCATTCAGTCATATTTTTATACTACCTAATATTTCTGTTCTAAAAATAAAAGACAAACTTCAGAGAAGTATCTATTATAAAGTAAAGGCTGGAACATTACATTGGTAGCATTTTGCTACTGGAAACTTTCAATGTGTTTATATATGAAGAATACTTTCCAGTATTTTAAACACAGGTTTGAATAATTGTCTTTCATACTGAGATAGCTCTTATTTTTACCCCTTTTTCTGCTAATTCTACCTAAATTTTCATTTTGTAAATAACATGAGATTTATGGTTTGATATTCATATCTTCAGAGAATATACATGGCAATCATGACTGTTTCACGTTCCTAATGTGACCTACAATTAGAGAGGGCTTCACCATCCTCAGACTGCAATAATACTTGGACTTTGCTTTGCTTACACAAATATCACTATATCATTTAGAGTAGACATCTCCAAAATCAAAGTATTAGATAAAAAGTGCTGCAATTTCAAATACAATGAAAATTGCTGTGCTTTACAGAGTCTCCTCCTCAAAGCCAAATATAACCCTAAATTGAGTCATTTTTCAAGGAAAAAAATGAGAGAAAAACAACCTGTTGAGATAATGTAGACAGTTTCCTTAAAGTGATGTGAATAATTGCTGCTATTTACTGACTTATTTGACTCAAAATTTACATGAAATTTAGCCTTCAAGTTAATAAGTATTGGTTGTTTTATCTTTCTGCCAGTGAAAAAGGTATTAGTAAAAAAAAATTTAGAAAAAACAGTTTTTGTACTAGTTTTATATCAGAAAATAAAAAGTCATTTATTTGTTCATTAACCTTTCAATGGCTTGAACTAATTACTAACGATAAAATACAATTAAATAAATATAAAATATGTTTAGTTTACAGTTTGACAAAAAGAATTATAGTCATAGTTAAAAGTAGGATATTTCCAGCAATGAGAATTTTCAGGTACAATTTTAGAGGAATTACATTTTTTTCAGTCTTTTTTAAAATTAAAAAAAAAAAAATAACACCCATAGGTTTGTTCTGTTTCCAGTGGTTATTTCTATCAAATGACAAAGAGTGAAAAATCCAAATTCTGATCATTTCTTTTAACTCTGCTATAGCATTCAAATTATTTCTAAACAACCACCAAGAAACTCTACATTTTCTTTGTTATTTTTCCTTTTCTCCATTGTTTTCCATTTATCCTCTTAAAAATATACTATAATGCTTTATAAAATGATGTTTTGTTATGTGGATCACCAAATTGGATATGTTACTGAGAAGAATTCTGATTGGCCTGAGTACAGGGAGAGTATTACCTCCCTTTGGTTGGACACAGTAGTTTTCTTAAGGTCTAAGATGGCTTTGTAGCATAGCTACTCTACATCTGTTTCCAAAACAGTTTAAGCAATCTATAAAAATATTTAATTATGACAATTTTAAAAGTTAAACTCAAAGAGAATCATAATACATTTTATAAAAGAAGTACATTATTTGTACCAAATCTCAGATAACATTGTGTATCAGAAAAATAAGGGGTTAAGAGTCCCTGAAAACAAGTACATATACAAATATATGTTGAGATATATGGTTACTATCTGCTTGCTTTTTTTAAATTTTATTTCAAAATATTTGATTGAGATATAAACATTATATATATTTAAGGTATACATGTTGATTTGATACCTATATACATTGTGTACTGATTACCACAAATTAATTAACACAACCATCACCACCCATAGTTACTATTTTGTGTGCATGGCTGTGTGTGTGTGGTGATGAAACTTACATGCTTTCTTATCAAATTTCAAGCAACCGATACAGTTTCATTAACTATAATCACCATGTTGTACATTAGATCCCCAGAACTTACTCATCTACTGACTAGAAGTTTTTACCTTTGACCACCCCATCTCCCAACTTCTATCTCTGCCTAGCATCTGGCAACCAGCATTCCACTCTGCTTCTATCAGTTTGACTCTTCAAGTTTCCACATGTAAGTGAGACAATACAGGTGTTTCCTGTTCCTGGTTTATTTCATGTAGCATAATGTCCTCTAGGTTTATCCATGTTGTTGCAAATGGCAGGATTTCCTTCTTCTTTCATGGCTGAATAGTATTTTATTGTGTATAGGTACCACATTTATCCTTCAGTGGACATGCGGATTGTTTCCATGTCTTGGTTATGGTTAATAACACTACATAAACATGGGAGTGCAGATATCTTTTTGGCATGCTTAGAGATACTTCATTTCCTTTGGCTTCCTTTGGTTGTATACCCAGAAGTGGGATCGCTAAATCACATGGTGGCTCTGTTTTGTTGTTGTTGATGTTTGTTTTCTGTTTGTTATGTTTTGTTTTCAGGGACCTCCATACTGTTTTTTATAAAGGCTGTATCAATTTACATTTTCCCTAACAGTGTATAAGAGTTTCCTTTTCTCCACATCCTCACCAACACTTGTTTTCTTTTGATTTTGATAATAGCCATTCTAACAGGTATGAAGTAACTTCTCATTGGAGTTTTGAATTGCATTTCTCTAATGATTAATGATGATTAGCACCTTTTCATATACCTATCAGCCATTTGTATGTCCTCTTTGGAAAAATGTTTATTTAACCCCATTTTTAGATGGGGTTGTTTGATTTTTATATTTTAATTTTTGTAATTGCATTGTGTGAGCACCTGACATATTTTAGATGTATTTTAGATATATAATAACACCCTAACAGATTTATGGGTTATACATATGTTCTCCTATTCTATAGGTTGCCTTTCATTTGTTAATTCTTTCCTTTGCTGTGCAGAATGTTTTTGTTAACATAGCACCACTTGCTTATTTTTTGTTTTATTGCTTATGCTTTTTGTGTCATATCTAAAAAAATCCCTGAAAGACAAATGTCAAGAATCTTTTCCACTAAGTTTCCTACTAGGAATTTTATAATTTTAAATCTTACCTTTAAGTTTTTAATCTATTTTGAGTTTGTTTCTGTATATGCTGTAAGACAAGGGTCTTTCATTCACTTGTGAGTAGAAAAATAGTTTTCCCAACACCATTTATTGAAAAGACTATGCTTTCCTATTGTGTATTCTTGGCACCTTTGTCAAAGATTTCTTTACAATATTTGCATGGGTTTGTTGCCTATTTTTATGCCAGTATCATACTGTTTTGATTATCCTAGCTTTGTAATATAATTTGAAAGTAGGAATGTGATACTTCCAGTTTTGTTTTCCTTTCTCCAACTTGCTTTGGCTACTTGGAGTCTTTTGTGGCCCCTCAATCATAAGCAGTTTTAGGATTGTTTATTCAATTTCTGTAAAAAATAGTCATTGAAATTTTCCTAGAGATTACAGTGAATCTGTATATCACTTTGGATAGTTTGGACATTTTAACAATAGTAAGTCTTTCAGTCTACTAGTATGGGGTATCCTTTCATTTATTTGTGTCTTCTTCAAGTTCTATCATTAATGTCTTATAGTTTTCATTGTTAAGACTGTTCACCTGTTTGGTTAAAGTTATCCCTAAGTATTTTATTCTTGCTGATGCTCTTATAAAGGGGATTAAAAAAAAAAAAAAAAAGGAAAAGGGCCAGATGCCTCTAAGTTGTAGTTTCCCTGGAAAACTACTTTTTTTTCCTCTTCAGTAAAATCTTTAGAATGGCTTGCTTCTCTTTCATTCTTTAGAACGACTAAAATATTTTTCCTCTCTCTTTGGATGTTTACCTGAAACTCGCAGTCATCCCAAGTGGCGCCTGCCATATAGGCAGCCTCCATGTGTGCTCCTGTCTGCCCCTTCCCCTGACAGCTGCCTCCCTCTCTAGGGTATCCCAGTTGGCCTTATGAGGATTGAAGGATAAAGAGCTCCATAAGCAATGGAATGCCACAATGCAGGGTAGCACCATTGTCAGTGAGATGTTGTAGCTTCCTGTGAAGTGGAGCACCCTTCTATTTAGAGAAACCTATTGAGTTTCAGCACACTACCACTCACACAGTGGTCACCCACATGGGAATCTCCGAGTTCTAATGTGCAGGGTTTCACCAAGCACTTGGTGTTTATCCCTGGTGGCCTCAGCACCAAGGCAGGGGTTGCCCTCTCTTGTCCCAGAATATTGCTGCGTGAATTGAGATCTTCAAACTGTTCAGCCAGTTTGACTCTGGTCAGTAGATCTCATGCAGGGAGGGACAGCAATCATGGTCAGCCTTTTGCAGTAGTAAGCTGGCAATCTGCGAACCTTGGAGAGGACTTGGCTTTTCAAGGGCAAGAATTTAGGGTAGAAAGATGTGGCCACACTGGACAAACACAATAGGCAGAGATGCACAGATATTTGCAGAACGCTCCCAGATGGTGTGAGCCACAGGAGAGAGCCCGTTAGTGAGCTGTGAGCAGTCTAAAGGCACATGTCTCCTTCCCCATGGTCATGGCCATGCACCCTGACAACTCCCCCCAGTCACCATTGTGATATGTCTCTCTAACTTTGTCTGGAGTTCTCTCTGTCAAGAGTGATCATTAAGCAAGGTCACCAGTCTCCAAGAGAACCCTGCCGGGGGGAAGGTTAGGTTTGGGTGAGTGTCGGGGGAGAAACAGTGAAGAGATGAAACCAAAATGCATGAAACAGAAGAGATGTAGCACCTACAGTTCCCAGAGAGGATAGGGGTGTGACGGGGACTGACTGGAGGTCTGGAGGTGGCAGGAGGCTCCATCAGTGGGTGGGGAGTGAGACAGAAGGAGAAGCTTAAGGCTCAGGTTGTCATGGTGCCTGGATGTCATTTCTTAGGCTTCCCTGTGGTTGTGGATCAGCTAGTCTACAGAAAGCATGTGAGAAGTGGGTACTTACTACATGACTTTGATGTTGACCAGTAGGTTTGATCCTATTCAGCTGCGTGAGGAGTATTGAGCTCTGAGTTTGTGCGGTAAAGAACAAGTGGGCTATCTTGCAAATAACCACAAATGAGGATAAGCTTTAAGTAGGCCAACAGTGAGAGGGTGCTAATGGGTTTGAAACAACTTATGTCAGGCCAAAATATGGATGTTGAGGCAGCAGCTGTATCATACAAATGGGACATGAAATATGATGGAGGTGTGATATTAGTGATTTGACATGAGAAGACAGGTTCATGAGGAAAAAAAGGGGGAATGTAAACTCTAAATATGTAAAAGTTAAAAAATATGGTAGTTTAGGTCAAGTTAAAGAACATTTTAGAAAGCAGAAATATCAGATTGAGGAACTCTTCTAGAAGGCAGCAGAAAAGTAAAGAAACAAGAAGTATGTATCTTTAACAATGTAAACTTGATTGGATGGACAGAAATGTGCTAGGGCATATATAGCAATGTTTAATTATAGAATCTAGGTGCATGGCACATGTGTATACAATATGCAATGCTTTTAATAGTTTATTTGATTGTAAATGTGCATAATAAGTTTTGGAGAAGAAATGCAGAACATAATTGAGGAATTAAAGCCAATGTCTAGGAAATAGGATTTTCTGTTAGATAATATGTTTTAACAGACAGGAAAAAAATTGTTATCAAATAATGAAAATAATGCAGATAAATCTTGTAAAATTTAGTAAATATGTAGAAGCTCAGATTAAAAGATAAAAATGAACAACAATGAAAAAGATAAATTTATCAAGCACCCTGAGAGACAGGAAAAAATACCAAGCAAAGAACAAAGTCAGATACTTTACAGATTCTTTAGATATGAGAGGTCGTTGGGAAAATACTTTTAGACATTAAAAAATTAATCTTATGATTTGATATGAAGCTAATTGCCATTTCAATGTGAGATAATAAAATTATTTTCAAGTAGAAAAAGCCTCAGAAAATTTGCCACACAAAGACACAGGACTTTGCCCTTTCTCTAAGGGCATGGGAAGTATCCTTGGAAGAAGAATCTAAATAAGGGGAGAGACACATGCAGGAGATGCCACAGAGGTATGGTGAGGGTAATCAACTATCATTATGAAATATATTTTAATAATTTTCTAGAAAACAAACATCACATGTTACAATGCTTCCATAATCAATTTCTGTCCAGTAGGCAATGGCTTTGAGTGACTCTCACAATGCTTGACTCCTAATTAATAAAAGTATTAAAATTGTTTATGCAAGTCAATTGAAAGAGCTATTGATGGTGCCTGACTCTTAATAGGCATACAGTAATTATTGTTGGAATGACAGAATGATTCATGGATCTCCCGAATTTATGAATGAACATGACAAGTAATATTAGAACAAGGCAGTACAGCATTCATAACCAGGACATGGTGTGAATCCAAAAGACACCTGAATTAGGGAGGGAGGGAATAGATGTGAATTACTCATCTCGTTTAACTGTAGGTATAAAAAGAGGGGTAAGAATAAACAGGCTTATGTACAATTAAAAATTAATATGAATATCTGAGCAAACATCACTATTATTTTTAATTTAAAGTATCTCCTAAACTGGGCAAAGCATATTGCACAGAAAATTCGGCATTTATTTTATCACTTTACTGGTTTGTTTTCATGTATAATTCCATAGTATTTATGTAACAGCGTATGTTCATGTAGATAGTAATTCTGTGAACATAAAGCTCACAGATACATCATTAATGTCAAAATTGCTGAACAATAATAAACCCTGTAAGGAAATAAGCATTGTGCAACCTCAACTTAAAACTTCAAAAATACAAAGTAATCTGCTCAAAAGATTACAAATATAACTGGAACCCACCCCCCATCTCAGGTTTGCCAGCCCAAAATACTAAAACCTGTGAGTTTTCCTGCCCATGCACAAACTAAAACAATATGATATTTTAACACAATTTTGACATTTAAATTTAAACAGATTAATAGCAGCAGATACGTACTTAGTATGGTATGTCATTAAAATAAGTGAAGACTACCCAGGAAATATAATAAGGGAACATCAAAGAATGCCTGGCTCTGACACTAACATCACCATTCTGCCATGTTAATCTCCATCTTCATTAAAGTGCCTGGAAGAACGGAGTGATAAATCTTGTCATCCACATCTTGTACTTTTCCATGTACCTAATTGAAACATAGGAAATTTAGAAATAGAAAAATCTTGCAAATTCGCTTTTATTGGAAAAAAATAATTTGAATAGGTTAATAGCTTTATTAGCTCTAAGAAAATAAAAAACAAAATGATCCTGAGAGAGCTGGCAATATCCATTCTTTTCACAGGAGTTGCCGACAGTTACTTTGTAATGAATCATCTTAGACAAACTAAGTAACCTTTCAAAACCACCAGAAACCCACCTGAAGGATTTGTCCAGCCTCATTGTATTTATTCAGCTCCCACCGCTGTCTTACTAGTTTGTGAGCAAGTCTGGCCACCAAATCACCAAGGAAGGATTAATGGTGAGTGTGAATTCATTATGCACCCGCCTTTACCCAGAGAAATCTCATGCTACAGACAGAGCAGAGAAAACTTACAAAAGGAAGTAACATTGCATTGCTATGTCATTAGCTCTGCATCAGAAATTTAATTTCTGGAAATATCAAGTTTGCTGAAACTTTGATTTTTAGGGCTTATATTCATAATACCCCAATACTCATCAGGTAAATAAAAATAAGCACTCATTTCAAGATAATGAGTCATTTATAGACAAATCATTTGAGTGCTAAGGTTAAAGCAGAAACTTTCACTGTGGTTGCAGTTTGTTCAGGAAAGTCAAAAATAAACTACAAACAATACATAAATTTGAAAGTGTGATCTAAGTTTCCAAAATGATCTGGAGGAAAGCAAATATTTCCTGGGTTTGGTCCGGGTGTTGTCTACAATAGAATAAGTGGTAGTTTATCTCGATCTTTATAAATGCATCATTTTCAAAGTTTGAACCAAAATCACTAGATTCATCCCTGGTGGATGTGTCCTGAATGAGGATATATCCATCCCAGTTGGTTTCTTCTCCTCCACTGCTACCATGTCAACCGGACCTAACCCACTGTGTCTCTCAGCCGCTGATCACAGGAGCTTTTTACTGAGGCTCCCTTATTCTCTTTTTGCACTCTTCATTCAATTCTCAACACAACCACAGTGATTTCTTTTTCACAGGAGTCAGATGCTGCCATCCCTCTTTAACACTCTCCCATGGCTCGTCATTTCCATCAGTGTAAGAGGCAAAGTCCCTAGAGAGATTGTAGAAAGATGAGCATATGGCACAGATTGTGTGGGCACACCTGTTTTCCAGCCAAAATTATTAATCCACCACCCTTTCATTCTTAAAAGTGTCCCTGGTTGGATGCTAGACTCTGTGGCCAGTCACTCACAGGGTTCTATGACCTTGCTCTGGTTCACCTTACCCCTCTGAGCTCATCATGGCAGCCCTCCTATGCCTCTGCCCTCAGGAACGCTCTCCTCTGTGCTGTTCTTTGATTATGCAAGGGAAGACCTTTCTCATTGCCTTCCATTTACTTTGTCCTGGGCCTGGAATACTCCTGCATCAAGTTTTTCATAGATTTCTCTCCCAGCGCTTTCAAGACTTTATCTAAATGCAGGCTTCTCAATGAGCCTTCCCTTGCTTTCTGTTTAAAACTGCAACCCTGTCCCCCACACTCCACCACTCCCTATCTTTCTTCCTATAGTTTTTTTCTCAACGGTTATCAACATTTATGTATCTGCCTACATGAGAACGCAAGGTCCCTGTGGAAACACATATTGTTTTATTTGCTTATTGTGGTTTTCCTAGCATCTTAAGCATGGTAGATGCTCAATAAATGCTTGCTGAATGGAAGAAGGAAGGAGTTGAATTAATGAATGGACACATTGGGGAATCCTATAATCCTCTGAATTCTACTTTGGGTTTCCTGATGTTTGTCCCTATCTGTGTGTTTCCATATGCTCTAGACCAGTGTTTTTCACACTTAGCTACTGAATTGCTCTAGCAGAAATTTATAGGCTTCAACCACCACAGCAGATGTAAACAGTAGATCACTATGATGCAAAAAGGGAACTTCTTTAAAATGTCGTAGTTCATTGTAATTGTCATTCCAATTCTGCATTGTGCACGATTATAGTTAAATATGTGCTATATACTCTGTTTTACTTAACATCAATTAAAATCCACACCCATGATGATAGACCCCGTTAATCCTGAACTTTGCATAATCCCTAACTATATGCTACAAACCACTGAAAGAAATCACTTGTCATTTTATTAAAAACAAAAATATAGATTAACTAGTTCTGATTTACTATGTTGTCCATGTTTTCCTAAACTTCTCATTTCTGATACCATGCAGATTCTCCAAAGAAGCTCTTACAAATGTACACCAAGAGAGATGTACAACATATAAGTATCGTTGTTAGTGTAAACAATAACACAATTTTTAAATGTCTGATAAGAGGAAAGTTGATAAACAGTCAGCTATTCTCACAGTGGAGCACTCCATGTAATGGAAAATGAATTATTTGATCTATTGTATGATATGCAAAATTTTGGACGGAACAAAATATGTTACAGATGAATACATGCAGAACACACTCAGTAAACTTGTTTTGATTTTCTAACATATATCAAATACTGGGAAGATAGCAGTGAACAAAGCAGTTAAACGCTGCTATCGTTGAATATAAAATTTTAGTAAGAGAAGATAGTCAACAAATTAGGTAATTTGTATAGATATTTAACAGAGACAAGTGGTATAGAGAAAATAAGAGAGTTTGATAATGGCTACATAGGGTCTGAAAGAAATAGATCAGGAAAGACGAATGCAGCATTTTTTGCCTGAGCTTCTAGAAGGAAAAGGTTGTAATAAATATCACAGAAAGTCTGTGGAAGGAACAGGTTGAGAAGATATGACATTCAGTTTCAAATATATGCCTCTGTGTTATTTAAAATGTAACACTGCTATTTTATACACATCTTGCTTTATGAATCTTAGGATGCATATCTGAAATCAATTTTGTGAAATTCACAACAATTAACTGTTTGGTATTTGCCTCTCTCCTAATTTCCCGTCTCTAATTTTACAAACTCACCTGATCTATATTGGGATTTTAATTTCTAACCACTAAATCTAACAATGTTGTTTTTATTTTTATTTTTGACTTCCTCATCTTTCTTTGCAGCTTTCTCTCTAATTTCTAGTGACTTATCTTCCACTTAACTAATTCTTTCTTAAGCTACATTTAATCTGCTGTTAATAATTCCATTGAGTTTATAAATGCATATACACATGCACACACGCATTTCTAGTAGTTTTATTTTTTCAAAGTACTTTTTCAAATTTTTACTTTCTCAAAATGTTCATTTTTATTACTCTTCACTATTTACTTTCATTTTTAAATTTTAAAAATACTTTCTAACATTATTTTGTATTCATAGTTTATACTATATATCTGATTATCCCACTCTTTATAATGAAGGATGATTATAATTCTATTGCAGTTTTAAAATTTGTGACCGTTTTCTCTTTAGTTGAATTTTCTATAGTTGCATATTCACATGCTGTTATAATAAATACTACACAGAGATTCCTTGTACCCTTAACTCAGTTTCCCCCCTTTTGTATAATATTACAACTAGATATTGACATTAACTCAACAAAGACACCAAATATTTTCATCACGCCACAGATTATTCGTGTTGCTCTTTTTCAGCCACGTCCACTTTCTTTCCCTTATCTCTCCCTGAACACTGCTAATCACTAACCTATTTTCCATTTCTACAGTTTTATCATTTTTAACCATGTTGTAGAAATGAAATCACATAGTCTATAATCTTTTGAGACTGACTATTCTTTTCACTCATAATTGCATGGAAATTCATTTAAGTTTTTGCAGGCATCAGTCGTTTGCTTTTTTGTTGATGAATAGTATCTGATGATGTGAGTTATCACAGTTTAACAATTCACCCATTGAAGGATATCTGGATTGTTTCCATATTTTGGCTATTACAAATAAAGCTGTTATGGCCATTTATGTACAGGTTTTTGGGTGAGCACAAGTTCATATTTTTCTTATATCTATGTAAATACGCAGAAGCACAATTGGTGGGTTGTATACTTGTTTCATGTTTAGTTTTTTAAAGAAACTGTTTAACTAATTTTTTCTGAGTATGATGTATTTACCTTATCACCAGCAGTGTATGAGTTTTCCAGTTCCTTCGTATCCCCTCCAGAATTTGATATTATCATCATTTTAAAATTTTTACCCATTCTGATATGCCTTATTGTGGCTTCAATTTGCATTGACCAAATGACTAATACAGTTTAATAATTTTCATGTGCTTATTGTCATCTGCGTACCTTCTTCAGTGAAATCACCATTCAAGTTTTGACTGTTTTAATTGAATTGCGTTTATTTTAGTTGTTCTTGTTGAGTTTTGAGAATTCTTCATATATATTGCAGATGCAGATCCTTTGTCATAAATGCGTTTGCAAATATTTTCTGTCAGTTTATGGTACGTCTTTTCATCCTTGCTATAGGGTCATTTTCAGAGGAAAAAAATGTTGAATTTACTTAAAGCTCTTAATTGACCTTTTAATGATAATGCTTTTAGTGTTATGTCTAAACCACTTTGCTTAGCCTTAGTATCAAAGATGTTCTAAAAGTTTTGTGGTTTCCATTTTGCATTTAAGTCCATGATCCTGTTGGGTAGGTTTTCATGTGAGGTGTGAGTTTCCATCTGGGCTCATTTTCCACTTTCCTATGGGTATCCACTTGCACCAACAGTGTGTGTTGGAAAGCAACCCACATGTCAACTGCGTTTGTATGACTGTCAAAAATCCATTCAACGTATATGTGTGGGTCTATTCCAGGGCTCCCTAGCTGATCGAGTGCCTTTTTATATTTGCAGAAATAACTTTGTCCTCATGTCAGTGACCTTACTCTGTAGAGCCTGTTAGGAGCTTGGTTTGAGAAAGCTTTCCTCCTAATTTTATCTTAGCAGAGCAGGAGGCTAGCAATGTAAGACAAAATTAATCTAATTGATTTTATTAGATGTTTTCTTTTTATACATTATCTTTCCTTACACTAGCTCAAGTTAAGCTAGTATTCTCCACCAAGCCTACCCTGAGTCAGAAGAGAGACAGCCAGCTTCCTATGTAAGTTATTGGATTTGGCAAATGGTAATTATTATCTTAAGATTACACGCTTACTGAGTGGACATCTGTTGATCTACACTTTGTGGTCGGTGCCTACTGAAGCAGGCTATTTCCCTGACCCCTTCATGGGACTCATGACAGGGGTGCCTCCTTTGCCCAGCCTGCAGCTTTCAACTCCTCACTGAAGGGATCCTGCCTTCCAGCAAACAAGGTGGGAACTGGAGTGCAGGAGCCCTGGAACCAGAGGCTTCAGCATGGGCAGGAGCTAACTCCACCCACTCAGACCCGCTGTGCTCCACCCATCGCAGGAAAGAGTGTGCAGGTGAGAGGGTGCAGGAGCCAGGACAAGCACTTTTGGGCACCTGCAGGAACAAACTCCACGTGGGCCCCGAGGGAGTACCTGGGAGGTGTCCATGACCCCTGGAGCCCCAGAGGGAGTGTTTTCTACGGCCTGAATGTTGATATCCTCCAAAAGCCATATATTAAAACCCTCAGGAATGGGCCCCAGAGAGCCTGGCCTTTCTGCCACGTGAAGACATAGTGAGAAGATAGCCAGCTTTGAGAAAGGAAATGGACTCTCACCAGACACTGAATCTTCTGCAACTTGATCTTGTACCCCCCCGGTCTCCAGACTGTGGAAAATAAATTTCTGTTCTTTATAGTCTACCCAGTTTATAGTATTTTGTTATAGCATGCCCAAATAGACTAAGACACAATTAAACTGCATCTTCCACAACTTAAAGCTATTTCTTATTCTGTTGGAGAGTAATCTGGTTAATTTTTATTTTATCCTCTTCTTTGCGTTATCATATTTTCCTCTCATGACTTCCTGTTATTCTTCTGGTAATGATTTCACATGGCCTTGCTGTCATGTTGACTGTAACATTATACACATAAGTACTTCAGAATTTATATTTGACAACGTCCAACAAACCTTCCTTATTGGAGCAAATTCTCACCAGTGTCTTAGTTCTGTGGAAAATCTCTAGTATGAGTGAAAATCGGAATCATATGGTGCACGGATTTGAAATAACCTAAAACATTTACACTTCACCTGCATGATACGTCGTCGCCTCAAAACCTATTACATTTTGGTATTTTAATTAATCTACACAAAATTTCCTCCTAGCATTCAGCAAATTCCAGCCGCTAAGGTCAGAGATGACGAGGCATTATGCTGAAGTATAGATTTCATATCTCTAGACTTAACAAGCACTGTGGGTCTGATGCAGGTGTTCTCAGGTTCATTTCTTAAGATATATTGCCAATATCAAACCTCTAGGAAGTTACTTATAACTTGCCAAAAATGCAGATTCACCATGGAAACTCCTCTGTATGTAACTACTTGAATGAAGGGACCCTGAGGGTTTTATAAACGAGGTCATGTTTCTTTAGGAACAGTTATCTACCAGCACCAACCTATTTGGAAGTGTGTTTGATCACCCCAGGACCACTGAAGACAGAGCCTGGCCTCCATAAAAATAGTCCGTTTGGTCTAGGGAAGAGAGAATCCAATTTGTCTCTTAATAGAAAGGCCCCCCCAAAAAAAAGGTTATGAAAAGGGACCTTTGGTCCAGATTCCTGGGCTCAAAGGCTAGCATTATTTTACTATCTATCAATTTAGGAAATTCGTTTAACTGTTACAAGTTGATCATTGCCCTACTTGTAAAATGAAATAAGAAAATGACCTAAATCCTAGGTTGCTAGAGAGGTTTAAGTTAGGTAACATTTATAAGCATTATAAAGTACAGAGTTTTCAGCTTGTTATGGAGCAGATAATTCCCAAACATCAGCTAATAGGATGGCACCACTCGAGTAATATGTTATCTATAATGGAAATGGAGTTTTTAAATCCATTTTGCAATTATCTAATTAACACTCTCTTTAATGTGTTGGTTAATGTGTCAGCTGCCTCAGGTGCAGATGGCCGCCAAAATCAGTGCACTTTGTTTCAGAACTGAAAGCTTTCTGGGAAGTCCCTGAAAACCTTTGAAAGTCTTACCTGACCACAGAGAAATTTTCTTCAGGAGAACCATAAACATCTCTGATGTCTTTCTCAGTAGGGGTTGGAAGGCATTTAAACCTGGTAACCACAAAGGATCTCATATGCAGCCTCCATCTCTGGTTTTCTGAACCAACATAGGCAGCTGAAATAATTCACCAAACTGCAACTTTGGATAATATTGCCAGGAAAAGGAAAGATGAAGAAAAATATTTATTTCAGGATTTGACACAACCTGAAGCCTACCTTAGGATCTTGATTTCCCCCAAATATCATCTAGAAAATCATCAGTAAGGTAACTCATGTCTTATTGGACAGATAGCTGACTAACTGGTAAAAAGCAAAGAAACAAACAAACAACAATGACCAAAAAAACCCAACTATGTCAGCACCTGTAACTTACAAGAAACAATTATCAACTCACAACTAATCCTGGTCAATTTATGGTACCTATTTTTGTCCCTGTCCTATATCAACTTTTTACAACTTGACTTATCATAACATATAATAAAATGTGTATAATTAATCTGTACAGTTTCATAAATATTAATATATATTTAAACCTATAATACCATCACAACAATAAAGATAATAAATAACTTCTTTCACTCCCAAAAGTTTTCTCCCTCTCTTCTGCATTTCCTTCTTACCCGCCCCCACCCAACTCCTACTCTGAAACAACCACTGCTCTGCCCTTTGTCACTATAGATTATTTTGTATTTAATGAAATTTTGTATAAATGAAAACATATAGTAGATATCCCCTTTTCTGCCTTTTCCTGCCTTTTATGATCTACCTTTTTTTTTTTTGAGAGAGAGAGACTCTTGCTCTATCACTTAGGCTGGAGTGCAATGGTGCCATCTCGGCTCATTGCAACCTCCACTTCCCGGATGCAAGTGATTCTCCCTCCTCAGCCTCCCAAGTAGCTGAGATTACAGGTGTGTACCACCACACCTGGCTAATTTTTGCATTTTTAGTAGACACCATGTTTGCCAAGCTAGTCTCGAACTCCTGACCTCAAGTAATTCTCCCGCCTTGGTCCCTTAAAGTGCTGGGATTACAAGCATAAGCCACATGCCCAGCCTGATCTACCTTTCTTTCACTTAGTGTATATCTTATTTTCATACTCATATATGGTTTTTGCATCTATCAATAATTTGCTATTGCAGTATACTATACCGTGATGCTTACGGTACTTTTTATTTACTGTACACTTTATTATGCTCTGTTTACCCATTTACCTGTTATTGAACATTTAAATTGTCAAAAGTATTTGACCCCTAAAAATTTAGCTATTGTAAGTTCATGCACTAGTTCTCTGGTCATACATTTTCATTTCTCTTGGATTTCTCCTATGAGTAAAATGTCAACGTTACATGGTAGATGCATGTTTAACTTTTTAAACAAGTCATCAAACCCTTTGCAAAAGTCTACCATTTGTGAGGACTTGTTCAAATTGTCCTCTATTCTTAGCAACACTGGCTATGCCCGGCCCCCCCCCCCCCCCCCACGCCCCCCCCCCCCCCCCCCCCCCCCCCCCCCCCCCCCCACACTTTTAAATTTAACCATTCTAGGAGGTGTGCGGAGGTGTGTAGTGGAAGACCACTTAGTTTTGTTTTGCAGTTTCTTAATAACGAATGATGTTTAAACATTTTTTTCCTTGAGACAGGGTCTTGCTCTGTCACCCAGGCTGAAGTGTAGTGGCAAGATCATGGCTCACTGCAGCCTCGAACTCCATGGGTTCAAGTGGTCCTCCCACTTCCACTTCCCAATTAGCTAGGACCACAGGCATGCACCATCATGCTTGGCTAATTTTTTTTTTTTCTTTTTTTTTTTTGTAAAGATAGGGTCTCATAATGTTGCCCAGGCTGGTCTTGAAGTCCTGGGATCAAGTGATTTCTCACCTTGGCCTTCCAAAGTGTTTGGATAACAGGCATGAGCCACCACATCCACCCTGAATGCCTTTTAATGCACTTTTTTGCCATCCACATATTTCGTTTTGTGACATGTCTGTTCAACTTTCCTTTTTGCCAATTGGGTGATTTGACGTTGTATTTTTGAGATACAGGTTTTTCTAATGTGTTCTAGATGAACATTCTTATCTGGATGTATATGTTAAAGATGTTTTCTCACAAACCATGCTTATTTCACTTTTTTGACTGTGTCTTTTGACAAATTCAATTTATCTATGTTGTTCCACCTGTGCTTCATGACATTTGGGCCCATTTGAGGAATCTTTGCATAGACAACTGTCATTAATGTTTTCTCTTAGTTTCTTATTAGCATGTTTCTCCTCTTGAATTTAGTCTATGATGTATTTTGACTGACTAACAAGGTTGTTTTTTGGTATACATTGTCACAGCAGGATTTGTTGGTAAAAATATAATTTTACACATTTGATTTCCTTGTCATCTTTGTTGAAAATCAATTGGAAGTCTATGTTTGAGTCTATTTCTGAATTATTTATTGTTCCATTGATCAGTATGACTATCTGTATAACAAAACCACACTGTTACACTTGCTGTACCTTTATAACAAGTATTAAAATATGGTAGTACACGCTCTTCAACATTGTTATTTATCAAAGTTGTTTTGGATGTTTTAGGTCCGTATATATATATAAATGTTATTATCTGCTTGTCTATATAAAAATGCATGCTGAGATTTTAGTTGGACTCACCTTGAATTTATAGATCAATTTGAGGAAATTTAAAGAATCTTAAAGGTACTAAATACTTTAACCCAAATGAATATGATGTATTTTTCCATCTAATAAATTAAAAAATAATCTAGCAATGCATTTCAGGTTTTAATAAAACAGAGTTTAAATTTTGTTGTCAAATTTATCCTTAGGTAATTCATATTTTTATGACACCAAATAGTTTTACAATTATCTTCTAAAATTTCACTGTTAATAGAAATACATGAATTTATTATATCTACCTAATTTCCTGTAAACATGCTGAAAATTTTTATTAATAGCTTTTTTCCTAGACCGCATAGGATTTGTTGCATACACAATCATGTTTTAAAAATAAAGCCATTTCTTACTTTTCCACAGTAGCTAGAACTGATACTGCAACATTAAATAGAAGTAATAAAAGAAGACATGTTAGGTTGGTGCAAAAGTAATTGCTTTTTTTTTTCGATTGGAAATAATTGCAAGAACCACAGTTTTGCACCAACCTAATGCTTAACCTTGTTTCTTACCTTTAGGAAGAAGACATTTAGTCTTTCATTACTAATTATGAAGTCATCTATAGGTTTTTATACATGCCCTTTTTACATTGAGGAAATTCCTTTATATATCCATTTCACTGAGTTCATATACATGTATATATAATGATGTTAATTTTTATCTAATAGTTTTCCTGTATTTGTTAAAATAATCATATATTCTTTTAGGTTACTAGTATGGAAATTACATTAAATTGACTGATTTTTTAATGCCACTCCACACTTGCATTTCAGGGTTGAACCACACTTGAGCATGATATATTATCCCTTTACATATTGCTGGATCTGTCATATTAAATTTTGTAATAATTTTTAAGTCTATGTGATGGATATTGATCAGTAGTTTTCATTTTTGTAATGTCTTTGGTTTGGTATCAAGCTAATGCTGGCTTCACAGAATGCATTGGGAAATGTTTTCTCTTCTGTTTTCTAGAAGAGATTGTGTAGAATTGATATTATTTCTTTTAAATACTTTTAAAGAATCCAAAATCAAAGATTGTAAGTTTGGCTTTATGTAAAGTTTTAAATTACAGATTTAATTTATTTATGTTAAAGAGTTATTCAGGCTATTTTGTAAGTTTGGGTGAATTTTGTCTTTCAAGGAGTGTTTCCATTACTTCAAAAATTTCTAATTTATTGTAATTGTTTCCTTAGAATTCCCTTGTTATCCTTCTAATGTCTGTAAAATCAGTCATGATATCCCTCTTTTTGTGTCTTCTCCAGGTAATTAGTGACCTTCCTCCCTTAGATTTTGTTAATGTTTTTTTTTTTCAAATTTTCCTTTTGATTTCTTCTGTGACCCACAACAAAACATAGAAATGTGTTGTATATTTTACAAATACTTAATGATTTAAAATATGCCTTTCTGTTATTGATATTTAGTTTAATTATATTAAAGTCAAAGAATATAGCTTTATGTGTTTAATTAAGTTTATTAAGAATAGACTTGAGACCCAAAATGTATTCTATTGGAGACATTTTCATATGCATTTCAAACTAATGTGTGTTGGATCTTTTTATGTGTGGAATGTAAAATGTTCAAGTTGACTGTTTATTCAAGTCCTGTATATCTTGACAAATACTCTTACTGATGTAAATTAGTATGACTGGACTGTTGAAATCCAAAATCTCATTATAAATTTGTTCACTTTTCTTTCAGTTTCTATTTTGTATTTAATACACTTTGAATATGTCTAGTTAAGCAAATACATATTTGTAGCTCTTCTGTTAATGCTAGTTAATACTTTTTTAAAAAGTTAAAAAATATGAGTGTGAACACTTTAATTATAAGGTAGCTAGCTTCTTGGTCATATTTGTATATGCTGAAAATTAATGTCACCTATAATATTTGACTATTTCTAAAATTATAGAACCAATTTCCTCCTTTGACCACTTAACAAGACTATGTATTTTAGTTCTTATTAGTCAGCTTCGAAGAATCAAAGAATTTTGAAGAAATTTACCTTTTTCAGCAATTAGAAGGGACAGAGAAGGTTAAACAACTTTCCAATTACTGTTTTAACTAACCTGACTTCTGCATTATTATTATTAGCAACCTTTCAGAAATAAAATACTTTCCAAAAATTACTTTCCATTTTTTTAATCCTGTTTATTTTTATTTATTTATTTATTTTACTTTAGATTCCAGGGTACATGATTATGCAGGATTGTTGCATAGGTACACACATGGCAATGTGGTTTGCTGCCTCCATCCCTCCGTCACCTACATCTGGCATTTCTCCCCCATGTTATTCCTCCCTGACCTCCCCCATTCTCCTGCTGTCCCTCCCTTGGCCCCCACAACAGACCCCAGTGTGTGGTGCTCCCCCTCCCCTGTGTCCATGTGTTCTCATTGTTCAACACCCGCCTATGAGTGAGAACGTGCGGTGTTTGATTTTCTGTTCTTGTGTCAGTTTGCTGAGAATTATGGTTTCCACTTTCATCCACGTCCCTACAAAGGACACAAACTCATCATTTTTAATGGCTGCATAGTATTCCGTGGTGTGTATGTGCCACATTTTCCTTGTCCAGTCTATCATTGATGGGCATTTGGGTTGGTTCCAGGTCTTTGCTATCGTAAACAGTGCCACTATGAACATACGTGTGCATGTGTCTTTATAATAGAACGATTTATAATCTTTTGGGTGTATACCCAGTAATGGGATTGCTGAGTCAAATGGAATTTCTATTTCTAGGTCCTTGAGGAAGCACCGCAATGTCTTCCACAATGGTTGAACTAGTTTACACTCCCACCAACAGTGTAAAGTGTTCCTATTTCTCCACATCTTCTCCAGCATCTGTTGTCTCCATATTTTTTTCATGATCGCCATTCTAACTGGCATGAGATAGTATCTCGTGGCTTTGATTTGCATTTCTCTAATGACCAGTGATGATGAGCATTTTTTCATATGTTTGTTGGCCTCATATATGTCTTCTTTTTAAAAGTGTCTATTCATGTGTTTCACCCACTTTTTAATGGGTTTGTTTGTTTTTTTCTTGTAAATCTGTTTCAGTTCTTTGTGGATTCTGGATATTAGCCTTTTGTCAGATGGGTAGATTGCAAGAATTTTTTCCCATTCTGTTGGTTGCCCGTTCACTCTAATGATTGTTTCTTTGGCTGTACAGAAGATCTGGAGTTTAATTTGGTCCCATTTGTCTATTTTGGCTTTTGTTGCCAATGCTTTGGGTGTTTTAGTCATGAAGTCCTTACTTATGCTTATGTCCTCAATGGTTTTGCCTAGGTATTCTTCTAGGGTTTTTATGGTGTTAGGTCTTATGTTTAAGTCTTTAATCCATCTGGAGTTAATTTTAGTGTGAGGTGTCAGGAAGGGGTCCAGCTTCTGCTTTCTGCACTTTGCCAGCCAGTTTTCCCAACATCATTTATTAAGCAGGGAATCCTTTCCCCATTGGTTGTTTTTGTCAGGTTTGTCAAAGATCCGATGGTTGTAGATGTGTGGCATTGCCTCCAGGGCCTCTGTTCTGTTCCATTGGTCTATATCTCTGTTTTGGCACAAGTAGCATGCTGTTTGATTACTGTAGCCTTGTAATATAGTTTGAAATCAGGTAGCCTGATGCCTCCAGTTTTGTTCTTTTTGCTTAGGATTGTCTTGGCTATGCGGGCTCTCTTTTGGTTCCGTGTGAAGTTTAAGGTGGTTTTTTCCAGTTCTGTGAAGAAGGTCATCAGTAGCTTGATGGGGATAGCATTGAATCTATAAATTACTTTGGGCAGTATGGCCATTTTCATGATATTGATTCTTCCTAACCATGAGCATAGAATGTTTTTCCTTCTGTTTGTGTCCTCTCTTATTTCCTTGAGCAGTGGTTTGTAGTTCTCCTTGAAGAGGATCTTTACTTCCTTTGTTAGTTGTATTCCTAGGTATTTTATTCTCTTTGTAGCAATTGTGAATGGGAGTTCGCTCATGATTTGGCTCTCTGTTAGTCTGTTATTGGTGTATAGAAATGCTTGTGATTTCTGCACATTGATTTTGTATCCTGAGACTTTGCTGAAGTTGCTTATCAGTTTAAGGAGATTTTGGGCTGAGATGATAGGGTCTTCTAAATATACAATCATGTCATCTGCAAATAGAGACAATTTGACTTCCTCTTTTCCTAACTGAATACTCTGTATTTTTTTTCTTGCCTGATTGCTTGGGCTAGAACTTCCAATACTATATTGAATAGGAGTGGTGAGAGAGGGCATCCTTGTCTAGTGCCTGATTTAAAAGAAAATGCTTCCAGTTTTTGCCCATTCAGTATGATATTGGCTGTAGATTTGTCATAATAGCTTTTATTGTTTTGAGATATGTTCCTTCGATACCTAGTTTATTGGGAGTTTTTAGCATAAAGCGTTGTTGAATTTTGTCAAAGGCCTTCTCTGCATCTATTGAGATAATCATGTGGTTTTTGTCTTTGGTTTTGTTTATGTGGTGGATTATATTTATACACTTGTATATGTTGAACTAGCCTTGCATCCCAGGAATGAAACCTACTTAATTGTGATGGATAAGCTTATTGATGTGCTGTTGCAATCAGTTTGCCAGTATTTTATTGAAGATTTTTGCATCTATGTGCATCATGATTATTGGCCTGAAGTTTTCTTTTTTGTTGAGTCTCTGCTTGGTTTTGTATCAGGATGATGTTGGTCTCATAAAATGATTTGGGAAGGATTCCCTCTTTTTGTATTGTTTGGAATAGTTTCAGAAGGAATGATATCAGCTCCTCTTTGTGCATCTGGTAGAATTCAGCTATGAACCCATCTGGACCTGGACTTTTTTTGGTTAGTAGGCTATTAATTGCTGCCTCAACTTCAGCCTTTGTTATTGGTCTATTCAACATTTCGTCTTCTTCCTGGTTTAGGCTTGGGAGGGTGCAAGTGTCCAGGAATTTATCCATTTCTTCCAGGTTTACTGGTTTATGTGCATAGAGTTGTTTGTAGTAATCTCTGATTGTAGTTTGTATTGGATTGAAAGTTTCACAGCAAGCACAGCTGGACCCAGGACGGTCCAGCTCAGTGAGGGGGAGAAGGGGCGACCACCACTACTGAGGCAGTCTGCCACTACTGAGGCCAAAAATTATTTTCAACATCATTTCATTTCAAGAAGGCATCCAACTTTCTAATATTGTCTGTGGGATTCGTTTTCCTCTTCTATATTAATGAATCTTGAGGATGAAGGTGAGCAGTTTCTTCCTCCTCCAACCAAGAGTTAAATTAGCATGTTGAGAGATTTGAACCACACATTTAATCCTATGCTAGGACACAAACTCAAAAGTCTTTTCTTAAAACAGTGGAGATCCATATCCTTAGAAAAATAATTTGGAGATGCATTCACTATTTTATGTGATCTGTATTTTTAAACACTTTTTCTGGTGCACGATACAGTATTGTTCACTACAGGCACAAAGTTGCACAGCAGAGCTCCCAAATGTATTGATCTTTATACCTGAAACTTGATACCCTTTGAATAGTGACTCTTCATTTTCTCCTCCCCTAGACCTGGTACACCACCATCCTACTCCTTGTTTCTATGATTTTGACTATTTTGGAAATCTCATCTAAGTAGAATCATGAAGTATTTGTTCTTCTATGTCTGGATTTTTCATTAGCATAACATCCTCCAGTTTCATCCATATTTTCGCAAATGGCAAGATTTCCTTCCTTTTTATGGTGATGCTTATTCCATTGTATGTATATGCCACATTTAATAAGTTTATTCATCTCTCATTAAAATGTAGGTTATTGTCGTAACTTGGCTATCTTGAATAAAGTTACAATAGGCAGAAGAGTGCAGGTATCCCACTAACAGTGTAAAATTTACACTCTCACCAACAGTGTAAAAGCATTCCTATTTCTCCATATTCTCTCCAGCATCTATTGTTTCCTGACTTTTTAATGATCATCATTCTAACTGGCGTGAGATAGTATCTCATTTTCTAATAATATTATGAAAGAAAAATATTACTATGTTTGTTCAGTCTACTTACAGAAATATAAGTATCTCATTTTCTAATAATATTATGAAAGAAAAATATTACTATGTTTGTTCAGACAGTCTACTTATAGAAATATATCTAACACAAATAAGTGAATAATTGCAAATATTTATGTGCAAGGCTTTTATTATGTCATTCATAGAATACAGAATCACATAATTTCGAGTGTCTAGCAATAGTGGCTTGTTTGAGTTTATGATACAATAATCATAAAGTAGAATACATGGAAATTAACATGCTATACACTATGATTAAAGTTAAAATAAAGATCTCTATTATTTACTTCAAAATAGCACTGCAATATTTTTAAGTAAAATGTTGCAGGTATAAACTCTGAATTAAGTAAGAGTAAGATTTCATTTTTTAAGAAGTTCACATTCATGTGGGAATATAAAAGTAAACAATAAAACAGAGAAACACAAATGCATTAACATTGATTGTATGTGTATAATGAAATCTGAAATTAAAAGTAACTTTTATTTTCTCATTATCTTCATATAATTCATTTAAATTCTATACTCTAATTTTTAATCAGAAAACTGTTTATGTAAATTTCAGTATACCTTTAATATATATTACAGGCATCTTTTCTTTGATTCATGTAAAAATGCACTTTATTATTAACGGCATTAACTACATAGTATTATGCAAATTTACTGTATGACCAAAACCTGTAATAGGGTCTGTTTTTTACTGACACCATGGATGAACCAAAGATGCTTATTCATTTTTTTCTTGGCATCCTTCTAAGAGTATTTTAGTAAGATTAATTTCTAAAAATCAATTGCCATTCAATGGTTACCCAGTTAATCCTTGCAAAACAGAGGTCTGAACTTTGCCAGTCCACTTAGCAAGACCAACAATTCTACCTCCTTCTCCTCACCCTGCTCATGAAGCAGATGAAGCTGAAGACCTTTATGATGATCTACTTCCATTTCATAACTAGTAAATATATTTTCCTTATGATTTTCTTACTAACTTTTTCTTTTCTCTGACTTATTTGTTTGTAAGAATACAGTATAGGATACATATAGCATATTAAATATGTGCTAATTGACTACCTATGTTATTTGTAAGGCTTACAGTAGGCTATTAGTAGTTAAGTTTTGTGGGAGTCAAAGTTATAGTAGATTTTCTACTGAGCAGGAGGGCTGGCACCCCTAACCTCTGTGTTGCTTAAGGGTCAACTATACATGATATTTCCTTTCCTACAAGAGAAAAATGATGAGAATATATTTTCTTTAGTAAGTGTGTTCAAAATGTAGCAGACTTCAAATGTGTTGGTGCCACGATTTTGTGCCTCACTTTGAAAACTCATAATAAAAAATCATACTAAAGCCTACCTTATTGTTCCAACATTAGAAAATCTGTTACAGGGACGAGTAAAAACATGCTAGTTTGCATTGCAATTGGAAATCGTCATTCTGAAATATATTTTTGCTTTAGTTGCCTCCAGAGTGAAAGAGAACAATTGCACAGAAATGACAGGTGATCCTAATCCACCCTATGACTACACTTAGATTCACGAGGAATTGTGCTGTCTAGAAACAGCAGAGGAGAGGAATAGAGTACCCTGCATCCTGGAATGTAAACATGCACATAGGTACATGCTTTTGAACGTGTTGTCACTGTGTATTTACTGCTAGGAAGAGCGCATATTTGTGTATTTTTATTCTAATTATTATTTCATTTGTTATTGATTTAGGCTTTCAAAACCATCTATAGATTTTTTTTTCCTTTGAGATATAAACTATCTTGCCTTCATCTTCTGATCATATGAGGGATAAGTTTACCTACATACTCTGCAGATCATAATATTATGTCCATATGAATGTCAACTGTAAGAGTAGAATCAACCACAGCTATCTTTGTAATTATTTTAAACACGTGTGCCTATAAGTAATTGGTATTTTATATAATCAAGTATCTTTGATATAGTAAGTTCTCAACTGTTTAAAACATTACTCATATATTAATTTTATATGTAAATATATAATACCACTGCATATGAAACTAAGTTTTGTACTTTAGAACAACTCCTCAAAATCTTGACTTAAATCTCTACAGTAATATTTAATTTAAAAAAAATTTAGCACAGTGTCACAATGATGAAAAAATGACTATAAAATTATTCTTAAAATTTTTCCACCCTGACATTTAGAATATTCTTACATTTGTAGTTAAAAACTACTGTGATTGTTCTTAGGATTTAGATAAAATATGTTCCAGAAAGTTTTCAGAGAAACACTAGTCAATTTTTAGTTGTTCAAGCATGAAGAAATGGCATTTCATTGACATTTTAAAAGCCACTCAGAATCTGTCTATGAATTCAAGTGTTTCAAAGATATCTTATTCTAAAATACCAAAATAGGAATAGAATATGAAGGGCCAGTTGTGAGTAATATAATACACTTTTATAAGAGGATGAGATTACAATAACAATACCTACTCTCACAGAATAGCCGGCAAGTCTCCTCTAAATAGCAGTGCCCTGATTTTACAGATGCTTAATCATTGATGGTGAGTCAAATCTGAACCATTTGTAGACACAGGGGTTTATTGAAGAATTACATAACTCTCTAGTATTTAGAATAGTGCTGGAATTAATCCTGCATCCCCCACGTTTTTCCAGAGGTGCTGATGGCTGATAAATTCAACCCTTTGCATGTCAGATTAGACTTAAATCCAACCTGTTAGCCAAGCTGCCCTTTCGAGCATCAAGGTTAAAAAGGGTAATTTTAAATATGCAAGAGTTTGTGGAATTCGCTACTCACACTTTCTTGAACAGTCTACCCAAGTGCATCAAGGAAAATATGAGTAGAGAAATGTTGATAAAAGGATTGATAGTAGTATTGAATGCATTCAATAATAGATCTGAGATTAAAAGGTGAGAGTGAGGGTGGGACTAGTGTGTGAATGCCTCCTGTTCTGACAACGAGAATGTAGTATCCCATGTCCTACCTGTTTGGTTGCATTGCCAATGTCCATGGTAGGCTATTTTATTCAGGTGTTTTAGTTTTTGTTGGTTTTTTTTGTTTTTGTTTTTGTTTTCAGGAGAGTTAGTCCAAGGTCAGTAACTCTGTAACTAGTAGAAGTGGAAGACTTTAATCGTGCTTAACATTTTGTGCATAGCTTTATAAGAGATTTTTTTCTTATTTTATGAGAGACTCTTTTCAATATACCCCATACGCTTGAACTCAAAGTCATTGCTTATTTAAAATCTACAGCTACAGCTTGTCTCCTTTGCATTTCGCACTCCAAATAATTGGTTATTTATGTATTCTCTGTATTTTTCTCCATCAGTGCACCTAGATATTTGTTAGATTTCATATTCTGAAAAAGTGAGCTTTTGAATTTTTAAACATATGGTCAGTTCTAATTACTGCCTCTTTATGTATTATTTAATTTTTTTTTTTTTTTTTTGAGACAGAGTCTCACTCTGTCTCCCAGGCTGGAGTGCAGTGGTGTGATCTCAGCTCACTGTAATCTCCGCCTCTCGGGTTCAAGCAATTCTCCTGCCTCAACCTCCTGAGTAGCTGGGACTACAGGCACATGCCACAATGCCCAGCTAATTTTTTGTATTTTTAGTAGAGACGGGTTTCACCATGTTAGCCAGGATGGTCTTGATCTCCTGACCTCGTGATCTGCCTGCCTCGGCGTCCAAAGTGCTGGGATTATAGGAGTGAGCCACCGTGCTCAGCTGCTTTATTTTTGTATTGAAAGGTACCTTAATTGCTGTTTGTTCAGGAAATACATTCTGTATAACATTATTTCCATGAAAATTGTTTGACTTTGTGGTATAGTCCAGGAAATATTAATTTTTGTAAGTTTTCTGTATGAACACGAACATAATATGAATTATAATATTCATGTTCTATATATAGCATTTGCCTCTTTAAAATCCACTAGCTTCTTTGAAAACTCACTCTTTTAATTTTTTCTTTTATCTATTACTGAAAGATGTGTGCCTGAAATATCTATAATGATTTAGGGGCTTATCCATTTCTACTTACCTTTCTGATATTTTTGCTTTATATAATTTGACTATATGTTTGTGTGTGTGTATATATATCTATATATATATGTATCTGTATTTTTATCAGGCTAATGTACTTAATTAATCTAAAACTTTTATCACACTGATTGGACTCACTTATTTTAATAAATGTTTCTAAACTTACATTCTATTTTGTCTATATAGCAACTTAAAAATTATATTCATGTAAAATGTATGTATATAACATATACACAGTATGTATATTGTCTGAACTTCAAATTTTCTGTAAATTTATGTATTAGTTGTGTCTCTTGTAACTATCACAGAGATGGAATGTTTTTAAAAAGCGTATTCTGCCAATCTTTGTATTTTAACAAAAACTTTGTCTACTTACGTTTAAGTTAATCTTTGATCATTTATACTTAATTTTGTGTTTTTTAATTTGTTATGTATATATATGTAATATATATACATAACAAATTAAATATATGCATATTAAATATATACAAATTATAAAATTTATACAAATTAAATATATATATGTATATGTATATATTATATACAAATTAAATATATACAAACAAAATATATACAAATTAAAATATATACATATTAATATATATACATAAGTCTCATTTTCTCCTATCAGTTTCTGTCTTCTTGTTTTTAAATTATGACTTTTATTTTTGTTGTTTTCATAGCTACAACAGAGAAATGCATAGTGCCGACTGAATTTGTTAAAGTTCTCAACTTATAATTACCTCTTTGCTCTGGTCAGGCAATTAAGGAATCTTTGAATACTTCAGCTGTAATAATTTACTTCTCTACATACATAGTGCAGTGCTTATCTAATTTTAAATATCTTTTTGTTTCAACATCTAATTTTTTATTTCGATCTATCTGTATATTTACAATCTGTTTTGCTCTTTGTTCATTCTTTCATTTCAGAACTTCAATCTTTCTTAAGCATCTTTTCAGTTTCTTTTCGTTTCTTTACTTGAGTTCTGCTGGTGGCATTTTGTTTCTTCCCTCCAAGTATTTTATTTAGCCGTAGGTTGATGAATAGTTTTTCTTAGTTGAGAATTTCAGAATGGCATCATTATTCTTAGCAAATAATATTGTTTATTTTACTGTCCGTTCTTTCAGATTTCAATATGATTAAAGGTAATTTGGTTTTCCTAGTGCTCATTAAAACATCTGTCCCTTCCTGATTGTTTACCACTTATCTAGGGGATATTTAGGTGAAGGTTTTATCTCTATGTAGCTTGCTTAGCATGCATTGAATTTTTGAATATGTGGATTAGTGGCTTACAAAACTCTGGAAAACTTTCAGCCAAAATGCCATCACATATTGTCTCTTCCCAGTTCCCTTCTTCTATGCGAACACTCACTAAACCATGCTACACTTTCTTACTGTATTTTCCATGTCTCTTAACGATTCTATCCACATTTTTTCAAATTATCTGTATGCATTCCGAGATATTTATTCACTCTCACCACGGCCTTGTCTAATCTGCCGAGTTCATTATTGAGTTTTTAATTTAAAATACTATATTTTTATACAAATTACTGTTCAAATTTGCTACAGCAATTTGTTAGTCTCCTAAAAATATGTTCATGTGGTGGGTTTTTTTTTATTTTTTTAAAGCAAACGTGTTTTATATTCTAACAGTGATATTTCCGGTAACTAGAATCTTTATAGATCTGTTTATACAGTTTTGCTGCTTTCCTTTCAAATGGTGGCGTATCATTTCCTTGTGTACTCAGATGCTTTTGAATGAAAAATATTAATTTTTCTTAGAAAATTATTTTTGTGCACTTTTGGGGATTAGTATGAAGAAAATCTGCCAAAGAGAATTTGAATTTCTTTGTGAGTCTACTAAAGGAACCACCATTCTGGGATCACATTATGTTAATTATTGGCCTAAAGGTGTTTTGGACTTCCCAAGTGACATAGGTTTGGACTGCATATTTAAACAATTTCTAATTAATTGCCATAAATCATTAATAACTGGTTTTCTTTTAATCTGTCCAATCTCAAATCATTTTTATTTGCAGGGAATGTAGAATGGGATTAATTTACCTTTGATTCTTCTTTATACTGAGGATGTAAATTTTCATCCCAGCTTTATGGGAGGAGCTCCTGTGTGATGCCCTACCTTGGGAAAAGCTATATATTTCTTTACTGTCCTATGTAAAGTATGACAGTAGGAAATCCATGCTCATTCATTTTGGTATATGTCTGTAGAGCAAAATCAGTTTCAGTGTTTAAGTATATTATGTCTGCTCCCTACATTCCCATAGTTTTGACTTTACATTTTACTTTTTTTGTGAGTATACCAATGCTTCAATGTTTCCAGTAATTAAATCAACTATAAGAAAAATTTTGACAAAATACAAATTTCTTATTTTCCTACTCTAATTGGCTTTTACATACAGGAAAATTTATTTGTGCCTTTTTACTATTTCTGCTTTGCCATTCTCTGTCTATGTCTTCTCCACATAGCCACAATTAGGAACTTTTGTAAACTGTTGTTCAACTGCTTTGATAGCAACAAAATATATTTCTCAAACCTCTGTGTATGAAACTCAAATATCCACAATTTAAATTATTTTTCAGTCACTTCTCTTATGTTCCCAGTCTCAATAGATATCAATCCTAATCCAGAAGCATTTTTCTAATTCTTCTCAAACATTACAGATATAGATTCAGTTATCTAGAGCTCCTTAAATATTTTTTACTGCTTTTATCTTAACCGTTAAGTTTAACATCTTCTAGAACACTAATACACTGTGAAACGTTAAATATTTTTGCAGTGTCTGCCTCACCCTGCGAAGCATAAACATTGTATGTGCTGTACAAATAATACATACTTTATGGGTTTAGAGATTGTGCAATTTTTATTTGGTTGACAATAGCTAATGTTTTTCTTCTTCATGTTTTATTTTCTGATTTTTCTTTGTTTAGTATATAACATATTATTATAAAAGTAAGAATGTTTTAAAAACTAAAGTAAAAAAACACCTAGGAATAAAATACAAATAAAACATACAAATATACAGTTAGGTGTACCACATACCCTTCTAATTTATTTAGACATTTAATTTTAGAATAATTTTAAGTAAAGTCTGTGTATTACCTATAATCCTTCTTAGTATTTTTTATATAACAAATTTTGTAAATCTAAAAGTCTCAATGTCATTATAAACTATTTTGGCAGGGGTTTATATCCAAGGAGTAATTTCTCTCCCAAATTATGACAATCAGAATTTCACTATACTGTAATTCTTTCAATCAATTTCAGAGGAATAATAAATTTCAGAATTGTTCAAGGTACTTGTTTATGGTTCAAGTACATTTCGGCAGTTGTAAAACGGTAGACAGACTGATTAAAATGTATTGAAATTGACTCAAAAATATATGGGATCTATTTAAAAATCTACATATCATGTCAACATATACATGTGCTCCTTGCAAAATGATTACTTTTTATTCTCTGTATAGAATAATTTAATCTTTAAACCTTTAATTCACTGTTAAAAATAAAATATTACATAAGGATATGCTTATAAAACAATTCATAAATAGTTTTTCAATCCAGAAATGTATGTGAAAAATCATCAAATATCTAATGGATTTCAAGGAGAAATTGGTCAATAATTTATTCCATATGTCTCCACTTTTCCTAGACTCAAGACCTCCTTTAAAATAATTGTAGGCATTTAAGAAACCATGTAAACTCAAAAGATGATATTGTGACACTGCCTGGTTAGGTTTTTTAAATATTTGGACATGAATCAATATTTTTTATTTCATTTTAACCTAATTGACATTGTGAGTTCACCATCTTACTGTTAGTGTGCATCAAAGTTGATTATCATAGATTACGACTTCAACTCTCAACTGTGTTCTGGGAGTTATAAAAAGAAATGAATGTATTCTTTTTTTTTTTTTTTTTTTTGAGACAGAGTTTCGCTCTTGTTACCCAGGCTGGAGTGCAATGGCATGATCTCGGCTCACCACAACCTCCGCCTCCTGGGTTCAAGCAATTCTCCCGCCTCAGCCTCCCGAATAGCTGGGATTACAGCCGTGCGCCACCACACCCAGCTAATTTTTGTATTTTTAGTAGAGAGGGGGTTTCACCATGTTGACCAGGATGGTCTCGATCTCTTGACCTCGTGATTCACCCGCCTCGGCCTCCCAAAGTGCTGGGATTATAGGCGTGAGCCACCGCGCCCAGCCTGTTTGGGTGTTCTTAAAGCAGAAGTGAGGACATAGTGAAAGTGAGACAAAGAGAGAAAAACATAAAACAGGAAAGGTAGAAAAGCCAATACAGCATGTGTTAAGACGCATGTTTCTGTGTCAGATACGTGAGCTTAATTGTACGGGATGCTACGTGGAACACACCTCAGAATTGCAGCGCTGAATCCAGGGAGCCCCTCCTTAGATACTCTCACCTCTTCTTCCCACCCCACGCCCAGCAACAAGCTCCGGTGCTGCTAGAGAAAGTCCTCAGCTAGAAACAGGTGCAAATACTGGACATGAGACCTTATAGAGTGGTGAAAATGGTTTTCTTCCCAGTAGATACAGGTAAGGGATAGGGGGTGGGCTATTAATACATCTGCTACAAATCTATATTCCCCTTATGCTGCTTTTGGTGATTCACAATGCTTTTAAAATGTTAGATGATCAAGAAATGCTGCAGAAGGAGAAAAAACAGCACACACTTCGTTTAATTTTACTCATCAGTTTCAAGGAAAATGCACTGGGAGTTGCTGGCATAGGGAATGTCACAAAGACGTGTTTCCAGTAGTGGTGCTATCCCTAGTGCAGGGAAGACCCGGAGAAAGCCCAAGTGGCTGCTGGGACAAAGTCAGACACGGTGCCACCTGTCCACACTTATTGGTTTTGCCATCATGCTGAAGATCAGTTTAAAGGACTGGCTTCCCTCCCCAAGATATTAAAAGAACAAAACTGAGAAACCGAATGTAGGAGACAGCAGTGAATTATGCTGTTCTCAGGGGTCACCTCAGGTTTAGAAACATTCTGTCAGATTAATCCATCTCAGGTCATCTGCAGAGAAGAAAGCTGCTATCTAACTTTTGTTTTTGTCAGCATTTGGTAGGGGTGTTCTGTTGACCAAATATGTTCCCACACCTAGTTTTTTGGAACTAACTAAATATAGTAGACTGTAAAATTTTATCATCAAAATCTACAGACAACTGCTGATTAAAATAGACTCCACACCTATGTCCTGCTTTTCTTTTTATGACATTGCTGTATAAAACTACAGAACTTCAGAATCAAGAATATCTTGTCTCTTGGCATTGAATTCATACAAGATGCTCTTTCTGCAATGCTGTCTCAAACAAAGGACATATTTTTGCTCATTAAATAGGAGGATCAGAGTCTAGTTGTATGCCCTGCTCCTACATATTAGTAATTAAAATTAGGAGGTAATGTGTACAATAGCAAAGACCTGGAACCAACCCAAATGCCCATCAATGATAGACTGGACAAAGAAAATGTGGTACATAAACACCATGGAATACTATGCAGCCACAAAAAACGATGAGTTCGTGTCCTTTGTAGGGACTTGGATGAATCTGGAAATCATCATTCTCAGCAAACTGACATAAGGATAGAAAGCCAAACACTGTATGTTCTCACTTAGAGGTGGGTGTTGAACAATGAGAACACATGGACTCAGGGGAGAGGAGCATCACACACCTGGAGCAGTTGAGGGGGTAGGGGAGAGACAGTGGCTGGTGGGGAGGGGATAACACAGGGAGAAATGCCAGATATAGTACGCACCTAAAGTTAAATACATAAATTAAAAAATAAAATGAAATTAGGAGGTAAGTATGCTCAAAGCTATAGAAAGACTTGAGATGCCATCTATATCGATGACTGTATAGCATTCTACAAACAGAAGTGGTTAAATAATAGTTTATACAACTATTTTGTAGCATTTCAAATATTTTAGTGCCTGAAGTTTCTTCTCTTACATAGTTCAGATTATCAATTTGAATATTTACTTCACTAGTTAATATGCTTTTTAGTCTCATTTTGAACATTATATAAAAGTAATTTTCAGTTAAATATGTCCTCATTATATAAAGCATTACAAATTAGAACATTTAATTACATTTTCATGTTCCGGCAATTCCGGCAATGTCTTCAAAAGATTTTTATATTATTACCTATCAATATGTTTTGTCAAAGAAAAACCAAATACATATATCATTTAAATCAGAAACTTTAAAAGTACTTATCAATTCTATTGAAAAAACACACCCATAAGAAAAATTACAATATAATATTGTGAACATGTAAATATATATCCTATGTCTATTTTACATATAAGCATGTATGATTAAAAATATCATTAAGAATTTTAAAACCTAGTTTTAAAAAGATCAGTTTAATGGACTGGCTTTAAACTTATTAGTTAAAATTAGTTAACTTCTGATGATTATTTGTTAGTTAAGATATAATTATTTTGATTTGGGTGATTTTAAATAAACAAAAATATTAAATTACATGACAAAAAGTTATTTATGAAATGTTTGTGATTTTTACATTGGTTTTATTAATTTATTCCACTATTTTATTTTAAGATGATCTGCCTTGTTTAAAAAGACTGTATTTGGGCCAGGCGCAGGGGCTCATGCCTGTAATCCCAGCACTTTGGGAGGTCAAGGTGGGCGGATCACGAGGTCAGGAAATCGAGACCATCCTGGCTAACACAGTGTAACTCCATCTCAACTAAAAATACAAAACATTAACAGGACATTGTCCAGGTGAGGCAGGAGAAGCTACTTGGGAGGCTGAGGCAGGAGAAGTGCCTGAAACCAGGAGGCTGAGGTTGCAGTGAGCTGAGATCGAGCCACCGCACTCCAGCCTGGGCCACAGAGGGAGACTCTGTCACAAAATATAATTAATTAACTAATTAAAAATAAATAAAAATAAAACATTGTATTCATCTTAATTAAATTAACCTGTTTTCATTTGTAAAAAATTTACAATTGATTTGCTCTATCTTAGAGTGAGGTTATAAACTGAGTCAATATCTCAAGATTTGAAATGCATTATCGTCATCTATGGCCCTATTTGTTTTATAAATGTATTTTTTTCTCTACATCTGTCACATCTCTTGCTCATTCGTTTTTCTCATTGTCCCTTATAGGGAGCATTGGCTATCTCTAGATTGAGCAAAAGTTTGTGTCTTAAAAAAACACAATAACCTGCTCAATCTTTCTCACACAAAGAAACGTTTGTTAAGTAAAGTGTAGATGATGATTGAAAGAGTTTGATTAAATTAGATGCCAAAGTACCCTGGTGATTCAGAATATGAATATTTAATTTCTTTGAAATTAATAATTGCTGAGTGACATTAATTAATGCCAATACTTTATAAGTTGTTCTAGTTAGAAAAATGTATACGACATCCAAAAATTTCAGAAGTCTGAGGAAAACATTATGCTAAATTTATTAAGAATTAATAACTGAGAAAATATTTTTATTTTTTATTTAGAAAATTATTTTGTGCATGGGCATTTCTGCAAGTTTTGCCAAAAACATAAATTTAAAGGAAACAAAACCACATGCACAAGATGAATTTAATAACGTCTTGATATTTTTCACTATTAGAGTTTCATTTGGTAAATGCTTTATATGCACATCATCTAAATATAATAAATGAATCATGGAAATCTTGTAGGTAAGGGAAATATTAGAATGCATACAATTACATTTACACACACATAAATGCACACACTCACTGATATACATGTGTGTGTATATATATATGAATTTGCTAATTGATTTCAACTAATTATCTATTTATAAGATATTTATAAGGGCCAGTAGGTTTATGATATATATCGTTGAACCTGAGAAACATTTATTATATACGTGTTTAAAATACACAAAGAAATAAGTTATAATTAAACTAGGCATTTAAAACTCTACTAAAATATAAGTTGTGATCATGTTATGATCATTATTAATTCTACTGAATATTTTTATTTTTATGATATTAAATTGATAATATGTTTGATACATGTGTGTACATTTTTACTATTTATTATTTTATTTTTGTCATACAGAGTCATGTCTGGCATAATAACATTTCAGTCAAAGATCGACTACATATACAAAAGTGGTCCCATGAGATTATAATACATATTTTTACATACTTTTCTATTTTTAAATATGCTTAGATACGTAGACTCTTACCACTGTGTTCTAATTGCCTGCAGTATTCAATAGAGCAATGTAGTCCACAGGTTTGTAGCCTAGGAGCTATAGGACATACCACATAACCTAGACGTGGTGGGCTGTACAATCTAGGTGCTTGTAATATTCTCTCCGTGGTTTGCAAAATGATGAAATCTCCTGTGGCTGCATCTCTTAGGATATATCCCCATCGTTCAGTGAAGTGTGCCTGTACTAAATGCTGAATCTAAGTTTCAATGCCCTCCAAAAATTGTTGTATTGTGAAATACTAATCTCTCACCCATGACCTGAATATGTTTGCAAACTAAGCAGGTCATGGGAAGGAGAACATGCTGGCATCACTGGGAAGATTTTCTCACACTGCATTAATACTATCTCTAGACTTCCCAAATATGAGCCACTTGCACAGAGTTAAAATAGGCATTTGTTTGCTGGGGGAATTTATCAAATGGGAGTATGAAGTGTTTTTAAAAGATACTTGTTTGTTTGTAGTCAATAGGCCTATAGTGGCTCATGGCAATGCGTTGAGGTTGCTAAGATTTGGTGGAAGGAGGAAAAATGAAATTGCCGCTAAAAGGGCATATGGATCACGTGTTTCTGTTTAATTCCAGATTGAGCTGGCTATTTCTCCCAGTGTTAGTTATTTGGAGGAAAAAACATGATGGTAATTTTTGGGTAATAAATACAATGTTTGAGGAAAGCAAATTTATTGAGAGTTAGACCAACTGCAAGATACTTTAGCCTGCAAAGTCTGCATGAGACTTCTGGCCCAAATTGTGCACAGTTTGGGTCCAGCTGCAAAGTTCAAAGAGGCCATATAAGACTACTCTCACTTCTGACACCAACTGCCAGTTCAGGGGTTTCCCCAGAACACACTCAGTTTCAAGAATTTATTAGAAAGACTTAACAAAACTCACAGAATGCTATTGTACTCATGGTTTATAATAGAGAAAGGATAGAAATTAGGAGCAATCAAAGGAAGAGATGTATCTTATAAGGTGAAATCTAGGAGGATTATGAATGTTAAGTTTCCATTGTCTTCAGGACATATTACCTGTCATTGTTGTGTGGCAATAAACATGGAGTACTACCAACCTCAGGAGGTGATCTGATGCTAGTAAGACACTATTAAGAAAATGAAAATACAAACGAAACACTGAGATAAGACGACCTTCCACATTAAGACACTGGAAAAAATAACAAACTAAATCTAAAGCAAGCAAAAGGAAGGAAATAAAAATTAGAGAAATTAATAATTTATAATATTAATAAGTTGTTAACATTGAATAATTAATATTAATTCCTGACTAACTTTAAGAAAAGAGAGAGAAATATTCACTTACCAATTTATTCTGTGGGGCCAGTATTGCCTTGATACAAAAATTAGTCCAAATATCATAGAAAAATATAACTACTGTATCTTATGTCATGAGTATAAATGCAAAATTCCTTTAAAATCTTAGCAAATCAAATCTAGCAACATATAAAAGAATTATACACTATGACAAAGTGAGATTTATATCGGTAATCCCAGGTTGATTTAACAGCCCCAAATCCATAAATGTAATAATGATCATCTCAATAGATGCAGAAAAGGTATTTAACAAAATCCAAATGCTTTAATAATTAAAATTTTTTAAAAACTCAATACACCAGGAATAGAAAGGAACTTCATACACCAGATACATGGCACTGTGAAAAGTCAACAGCAAATATTCAACTTAATAATGAAAGAAAGGATACTTTCCCCATATGGTCAGAGACAAGAATAGGATATGTATACTTTTACCTCTTCTAGTCAACATTGTACTAAAGATTTTATGCAGGACAAATGGGCAAGTAAAGGAATAAGAGTTGCCCATATTGAACAGGAAAAAATAAAACTTTATTTGTAAATAACATATTCTTGTATATAGAAAAGTTTAAGGAATTCACTGAATAACTGATAGAACTAGTAAATTATTTCAGTAATATGACAGCATACAAGATAAATATACAAAACTCAACTGTACACATCTACAATGAACACCTCAAAATGAAATTAAGAAAACACTTCAATTTGTAATAGCATCAAAAAAATAAAATGATTAATAATCAATTTGGAAAATGTAATACAATATTTTTACTCTGAAAATTAAAAATTATTGTTTAAAGAAGATCTAAATAAACAGCAAAAATCTTACAGCCAAGAATTGGAAAATTTATATTGTTAAGATGGCAGTACTTTACAATTCGAACTATAGATTTTATGAAATCCCTGCAAGAATCCCAACAGAATTCTGTCTGAAAACTGACAAGCTGATTCTAAAATACACGTGGAATTGTAAGGGACTGAAAATCACCAAAATAATCTTGAAAAAGAAAAACTTAGTAGGATAATTCACACCTCTGTACTTCAAACCTTACTGCAAAGTATCAGTAATCAAGACAACATGATACTGATGAAGGAAAAATGTATAGATTGATGGAAGAGAATTGAGAGCCCATATATAAAACTATGTGTCTATAGTCAATAGATTCTTACAGTGATGCCATGTGCAATTCAATGAGGAAAAGATAGTCTTTGAATAAATGTTGTTGAGTCAAAACGTACATGTGGATCACCACCTGCAAAATAATAAATTTGAACTCTTACCCCAATGCATACAAAAATATTAATTCAAATGAGTTAAAGATGCACATGCACAAGCTAGAAGAAAGCATGTGGGAAAATGTTCACGACTTTGGACCTAGCAAAGATATACCTATAGCACCAAAGACATGAGCAACCAAATAAAAATTAGATATTTAAAATTTCTTAACAATTAAAGACATTTGTGCTTCAAAGGACCCATCAAGCAAGTCAAAAGACAACTCAAAAATTGTGAAAAAATATTTGAAAAACACATACCTATATCTATATCTGTATGTATCTTGAATATAGAAAGATTGTATTAACACAGTAACAAAGAGACAAATATCCTAACTTAAAACTGCTAAAGGATATAAATAAATACATTTCCCAAGAAGATACACGAATGGTCAATAATCCCATGAAAAGATGCTCAATAGCATTACTCATCATGAAACTACAAATCAAATCCACAGTTAGATACTCAATAGCTAGAATTGTCTGCTTTGGAAAATAGTTTGATGGATTCTAAATATATTAAACATAGAATTGTCATATGACCTAGAAATTTATTCCTAGGTATATACTTAGATTATTGGAAACAGGTGTTCAAACACAAATTGTACACAAGTAATTTTAGCAGCAGTACTCAAAATAGCCAAAGGGGGGAACACAAGTCAAATGTCAATCAAAATGTGATTGGATAAACAAAATGTTATATCCATGAAATTGAATATTATATAGTTATAAAAAGAAATAAATTACCAATACATATATGAACCTTGATAGTATTATGCTAATTGAAAGAAGCCAGGCACAAAAGGCCACCTTTTATATGATTCTATTTACATGAAAATATTCAGAATAGGAAAATCTATAGAGACAGAAAACAGATTTGTGGTTGCTTGGGATTGAGTAGTTGAGGGTGCATGGAAGGTTAACAGCTTAAGATGAGGTTTCTTTCTGAAGTGATGAAAATGTTCTAAAATTCATTGTGATCATGGCTGCGCTTATCTCTACATACACTAAAAACCATTGACTTGTACACTTTAACGTGTGAACTGTGTGCTATGTAAATAATATCACAGTAAGTCCGTTAAAAATACACAGCCGAGGAAGGAGTTTTGGAGTGTTGCAGCTGGAAGGCAGTTTGAAATATTGAATAGGTCTCATTGAGAATGTGAGATTTCAGTAAAGACTTGAGGAGGTTGAATGAGCTGATCAATGGATTTATGAAGGGCTATCATTCCAAGCCAAGAAATTAACTAAAGTCTGGATCATAAGGCAGCAAGATGTTGGCATGTCCAGAGAACAATGAGGAGGCCAGGACCACCGCTAAGATCAAGGGTGAAGATAGCAAAGAGTTTTGGCAGTTGACATGAGGCAGACCATGAAGGGCTGCAGAGCATTGTAGGAATGATGGCTTTTAGTGTAAATGAAATCGGGAGACAAATGATTATCCCATTACCAATATTTTAGTAAATTGGAACAATGAACTAAATCCAATGAGATTAAAATAATTAATAATAATACACAAATTTGTATTAAATGTATAAGAATTAATTGCACATTCCAGGACAAGAGAGTCATGACTGTTTATCAGCGATGATTAACATTATTAATTTTAATTGTGATCAGCTAATTGAGATTAACTGCAATACATCATGCTTTATAATGTGACTGTCAAAAGGAAAATATGATTGTAATCTTATGCTACATCTGTCAGTGTTTTAGATTCTTAAGACTATAGAGTAGACCTCCAGTTTTCAAAGCCAGCTTATGAGATAGTGACATCTCATGCAACTTTGCTGCTTTCTGGCACAGTGGTCCTTGGTCAGCTGGCACAAATTATTTTAAAAACATCACTAGGTTCAAAAATTTTGGATCACAACGGACGCAGATACACCTTCATCCCTTTAGAAATACCTATCAATTACATCCAATACGACATGAAAAATAGACAAAGGAACTATGGCGATTATAGTAATGCCAGTTCGCTTGCATCTACATGAAAGAAAAATGCCATTTTTATTACAGTAGATAATTATTTTACATGAGTTTTGGTATAGCATAACTTTGAACCAAGGACAGAGAGAGATGAAATAATTAAGTCTTAAGGTATCAGGAATTGAAAAGTAAAGGAAGGTCACCTCTGAAGGTTAGTGACATAGCATTCATCTTCTTTTGTCATCTTTTCCATCATTCCCTGTATGCCTTATGGACAGCTTTCACTCAAGTTCAGAGAACAGCATGCAAACATTAACTGCCAATTAATCTTTATGAAGGGAACTTAATTTCTGGCATGACTCAGCTTACGTTTCTGCAGGAAGCATTTTTAGGAAAAGTTTATCTGAGAGTTTGCCCTTCTTGACAAGGTGAGACATAAATGTCTACTTTATAGACATGAATTAAGATGGGAAGATATTTGGGGAAATATTTACTCAAAAGCTAAATAATAAAGTACACAAAGGGCAAATTATATTCTATTTCTTTCCCACTTGTTTTCTATAGCTCATGCGATTCACCTTGATTCCCTTCAGTTTCTGTTTAATATAGAAAGTGTCATTTTCATTATTTTAAGCCTCTAGCACAATGAAAGAATTTCTTTTTTTCATGAACTGGATCATAAATGAAAGGTAGGAAGAGTTTCCTATATCATATTTATTGTTCAATGAAACACCACTCCATGGCTTAAATTCATTAAAAAGAGAGAATTTATTGAACATCTAACACACACATAAAAGGCAGTAAAGACAATTGAAAAGAGGGCAGGATATTGAAGTATACAGACTTTAATGTGGAGTTCTGTATCATAGTAAGTTACTCCACCTTCCAGAGGCTGGATTTCCTCTGATTTAGGAAGGCGATGCTAAGGGGATTGCAAAGGTATAAGTATAAAAATGTTATATTTAAGATAACCCCACAAGCTTTGTACAATGCAGAAAATAAATAGATGTAACATTAATAGTTTATTACATTTGTTTGCTACCTGCAAACTAGAGGAAGCAAGAAACACAGTCACTCTGCTTGATTAGCATTATATTCTAATTTGGTATATAAATATAAAAGAGAAAAATAGAAAGTTATGCATAAACACATGCATTAAAATAAATTTTATGTGAACAGTCCTGTGTCTTTTTCATAAAAATGTTTCTAAGGTATTTTATTTTCTTATTGTGGTAAAATACACATAACGTAAAATTTACTGTGTTACCATTTTAAGTGTACAGCTCAGTGGTACTAAATATAGTAATAATGTTGTGCAGCCATCCCTACGATCCATCCATAACTCGTTTCATCTTATAAAACTGAAACTCGGTACCCATTAAACAATACTTCCCCATTTCTTCCTTTCCTTAGCTTCTGGCAACAATCACTTTACTATCTCTATGATTCTGTCCCCTTTAAGTACCTTATACCAGTGGAATTATACTGTATTTGTCCTTCACTAACTTATTTCACTTGGCATAAGATCCTCAAATTTCATCCATATTGTAACACATGTCAGAATATTTCCTTCATTTTTAAGGCTGAATAATATTCCGTTGTATGTATATACAATATTTTGCTCATCCATTCATCTACTGGGGACACTTCATTTACTTCCACCTTTACCGTCAAAAATGCTGCTGAAAACATGGGTGTGCGAATATCGTTTCAAGACTCTGCTTTCATTTTTTTTTTTTTTTTTTTTTTTTTTTTTTTTTTTTTTTTTTTTCTTTGGGGCGGGGGGGAGGTGGGAGGGGGGGCCCCCCTTTTTCCCCCTTCTTCCCCCCCCTTTCTGAGGGGGGAGCTTTTGCTGTACTGAGATGTGGCATTGCTGGATCATATGGTTTTTGAGGAACTACCATACTCTTTTCCACAGCGGACATACCATTTGGCATTCCCTCCAATACTGCAAAAAAAATCTCCACATCCTTGCCTGTGGATTTTACTCACAAATCCTGTGGCTCTCTATACCTCCTGGCTACCATGTGTTATTTCACTGTATGTTTACATATATATCTAGATAGATAGATATCTATTTTGGTTTATGATCTCTGGTTTCCTGTAAATACATATATATACTACTATACATATATAGTATATATATACTACTATACATATATAGTATATATATATACACATATATAGTAGAATATATATACGTATATATACTTATATATACTACTATATATATAGACATATATAGTAGTTATATACTAATATATATAAGTATATATACTACTATATATGCATAGTAGTATATATATGCATTTACAGGAAACCAGAGATATACTACTATCATTTATATACTACTATACATATATATATACTACTAACATATATATATACACATATATAGTATATATATGTACTATATATATACTATATACCATATATAGTATATATCTACTATATATATACTACTATATACTATATATAATATATATATGTACTTATATACTACTATACATACTATACTACTATATATACTACTATACATATAGTGCTATATATATACTACTATACATATATAGTATACTATACGTATACTACTATATACTATATATAGTATACATATGTGCTGTATATATACTACTATACATATATACTACTATATACTATATATAGTATATATATATAATAGTCATCCTAGTGAGTGTGATGTGTGTATATATATAGTATATAGCAGTATATATGAATAGTAGCATATGTAGTAGTATATATATGTAGTGTATATATATATATATATATATACACACACACACATCACACTCACTAGGATGACTATTATATATATGCTAAATTTTAGTATATATATGGTATACACATATGTACATATATATACACACACACGCATATATATACACACGTATATATATAGTAGTCATCCTAGTGAGTGTGAGGTTTTATCTCACGGTGATTTTGAGTTGCATTTCCTTGATGACTAGTGAGGTTGATTATAATTTCAAAATTATACGTGATTATAATTTCAAATTTCCTATTGGCAATGTGCATATCTTTTCTGGAGAAATGTCTATTCAAGTCATTTTTTTTAAGGTAGATTGTTTAGTATTTTTGTTGTTGGGTTTTAAGAGTTCTCTATATATTCTGGATGTAAATTCCTTATCAGATCTAATATTTACAAATATTTTCTCTCTGTGGATTACCTTTCTACTCTGTAAGCAGTGACTTTTGATGACATATTTTAAAAGTTTTCATGAAGTCCAGTATGTCTAATTTTTATAAAGGCCATTTTTTTTCTTTTGTTGCCTGTGTTTTGGTTTCACTTCCAAGAAATCACTGTCAGATTCAATGTTGTGAAGCTGTTGCATGGGTATTTGGTTTTAAAAAATGCTTTGGGAGAGGAATAATTTTTAGCTATATCTTTAACTGTCGTTCTAAAATGTGTTCTTCAGGCAGAAGGTAATGATATCAAAGGTGCAGGAAACAATGAACTAAATTGGGAGTATAAGCATGTAGAAAAGTAGAAGTAAATACTGACTACATCAAACCATAAGAGTAATAATTTTGGAGGATCTATCTATTATGTATCTATTTATCTATCATCTCTCTATTTCTGCATCTGTAATTAAAGCATATTACAGTTGGAGAACAGAGAAAAATTAGGAACACATGAATTTAAAGTTTTAATTATTCTTAGATTGTCTCACAGCATCATTATATGAAAGAAAATGTATAGGTCAATATCTCTTATAAATATAAAATGTAACCGTCTTAAAGTATTCAGATACATTGAATTACAGCATGAATACTATATTCCAATTCATTCAAGTTTATTTTATTCCAGGAACACAAAAATACAAATTTCATCAGCAATTTTTTTTTAACTTTTTCACTTTTATTTTTCCTTCATTAGACTATTTCTCAAAATGAACATAGCTTTTTTTTTTCTTACCATAAAATAGCATGTGTTAATTCAAATAAAATCAGGCAATACAAAAAGCATAAATTTAAAAATGAAAATTACTTTAATCCCATCACTTAGAACTCTCATTAACATTTTACGTTTCCATATTTTTTACTATGCATAGACAAAAATGTAGTAATGTTATACATGTTTTGTAATCTTTTTCTTTTTATTAAATGCCAGATATAGGTGATGGGGGAGGAAGGTAGCAAATCACACTGCCATGTGTGTACCTATGCAACAATCTTGCATGTTCTTCACATGTACCCCAAAACCTAAAATGCAAAAATATATATATATATATTTAAAAAATGATATATGCAGAACATCACCTAAGCTATCATAGATTCACATCACTTGTTACTTCCGCAACATGTGACTCATCCTAGCAGCTTCCATGGCTGAAGTGAAATTTTCTGTAGAATTTGATCCATGCTTCCCTAGCAAGTAGTCAAAGTAATTAAACAACAATGAATGTAATTCTTGCCTAACAGATTGGCAAATTGCTGATCACTGTTGTTTGTAATGTGTGGAGCTACGTACTCTTCATTCATCAGTGATGGTAGGAGTGTGATAAGATCAGCCTCTGGCTGGAGAGGGTAACTTGGTAATATGTATTCCATTTTTTAATATAAATTTATCCTAAGGAAATAAGTGAAAAAGTATACAAAAATGTTCATCACAGTGTTATTCGTAATACTGAAAACATGGGAGGTATATAAATGACATCAATAGAGGATTTATTAAATAACACTATAGCCAGGCCGGGCACGGTGGCTCACATCTGTAATCCCAGAACTTTGGGAGGCCAAGGCAGGCGGATCACGAGGTGAGGAGATGGAGACCATCCTGGCCAACATGGTGAAACCTGTCTTTATTAAAACACACAAAAAATTAGCTGGGTATGGTGGTACGTGCCTGTAATCCCAGCTACTCGGGAGACTGAGGCACTAAAATCGCTTGAACCCAGGAGGCAGAGGTTGCAGTGAGCCTAGATTGCACCACTGCACTCCAGCATGGGGCAACAGAGCAAGCCTCTGTCTCAGGAAGAAACAAAAACAAAAACAAAAAAAAACAGTACAGCCATACAATGGGATATTGCTCTGCAGATTTAAAAATAATAATGACGATCAATATTTATTGTAAAGGAAAGATGCCCATAATGTGTTACAGTTTAATAAAAAGAAAATTTTTTTAATGTAGAAATCAATACATATGATTGATGTTGTAAGGTCGATAGCCTCGCTGGGAGCCGGATGAACAACACCCACCCCTCTCCATGTCTGATACTCAGCATCTGGCTTCTCCATGTGGGCTCCCCCTCACCCACACCCACTTCTACGTTCTGCTCCCAGATCTATACTCAGCACTAAACTACGCATTCTAGCACTAAACTATACATTTCGCTCCCAGACCTATACTCAGCACTAAACCATGCATTCTCAGCACCAAACTATGCTTCGAACCCCCCAAAATTTAAAAAATCCCGCCCAAGCCTTACCCAATGGCAGCTCGCCCCATACGTCCTAAGCCAGCCCACCTTATGCCTTGTTTCCCCAATATCCAATCAATTGCCTCTAACCCCTATGAAACCCCACGCCCAAGAGGAGTCAAGCGTGACTTCTCTGGCCCCCCCTTTCCGGACCACAGAACCTCGCCTGGGAGCTTAATAAATTGGCATTTAATTTTCCTGGGCTGGTCTCAGTTTCCTCATTTTAAACTCAGCAATAACCCTTACAGATGTATATAAACATTTACTGTATTTTTAAATATGTATTTTTTTAAAGTAAAATATTTTCAGGTGAAATATTTATAATTAAAATTTCACTGAAAATAGTGTTATTGGCTAATACCTTCCTAATAGCTGTGGTGTTATAGAAGAAATCAAAATGATAATTTTAGATTCAGATAAAATTTTTAGAAGCTCTAAGAATTTTAAAAATATTATTCTGTTCTCCATTTATTTATATTTAATCATATTATTTCTTCTTGTTTTATTGTTTTTATTCTTGAGTGTTTCTCTACTGACATTTACCATGCAATTCTAACTTTTGATCTCTGTTCTTTTTTACTCAGAATTGTATACATTTTCTCATGCTCTTAATTTAGTTATGGTACTTTTCTGTACTCTTATAATTTTCACATTTATGTTCGCTCTCTTTTGAGTTTACATGTTATCAGTTAAGCTTTTTCCCCTTTTTTATTTGAAGGTTCATCTTTTCGTAATTATTTCGTCTACTCAGTTTCTTTTCTTCTCAGTTAAGTGCCTCTCATCTGGCTTCTTTTCAGATGTACAAGGTTTCTTTTCATCTTAAGCCAGTCTTTTATTTACATTTTGATTCTGTTTTGTAGAGGACACGCTTCCCTGAATTTTATGGAAGAGGTCAACAGATTTGTTCAAATTTTTACCTGATACATTGGATTAAATTATTTAATGTACACACTCTTAAGTCTAGAGGCAATTGTCTCTTCATGTTGTATAGTATTATTTTTCTTACCACCAAAGTCCATCTTCCTTTATTTGTATATTATCAACAAAAAGATATTTGTCCAGAACCTTGCTTTGGCAGAGTAACCTCCTTCTAAGTAGCAGAGGTAAGAGTTGAGATATGAGCTGGGTTCTGCGTCAGTTTAGAGGGCTGGGGGATGTTCCTCCTTTTGGTCTATAGGACCAAATGAATGCGGTTCTTGCTGTCTCGCGCCTCTCCTTGAGGGATTGAACCATTGCAGCAGATTAGAAGGAATAATCTTGATCTGCCCTTCAGGCTGAACACATGTTCTCTCCAACCACACCCATGGGTTGTACTCACTGAGAGTACACTCGGCCAGAAGATGTACTGTCAATGATATGGAGATGTATCTATCTAGATAGATAGATATCTACTTTGGTTTATGCTCTCTGGTTTCCTGTAAGTTATCTCCTTAAAATGAATATCAAAAGACAGCTTGGTGAGGGCAGTGTTATAAAATCCTCTAAATGCAGCAACCACACCCAGAGGAATTTGCAGATTCTAGGACTCTAATTCAGATGCCAAACTATATAAAAAGAGAATTGGTCATTGAGGGTTGCAGGCTCTTTGTTGAGCATATTTGCTCTTCTCGTGACTTTGAAATTATTTTAAAAATCTAACCTTTTTCTCAGAGTACTGCAAGATGATTTGATTTTAATGCATAAGTGCTAAGATTTATACAACATATTTGCTCTGACAAGCTATAGCTAGCAACTCACTTCACAGAAATTTATAGCATTTCCACGATAAGTTGAATTATTTTTAACTAGACTCTCTTTGCCTTAATAAAAATATGAAGAAGCAATATACTTGTTCTAATTAGGTTCAAAAGTTGGCAATCTCTCTCCTGGAAGGAGTAATAAAACTTTTCAGTAGGCTAGTATGCATCTATAGACACACGCACAAACACACACACACACACACAATTTGTAATATTTAAAGCACATTCTGTTCTATGACTGTCTAGCACAAAATAAAATGATCAGTATCATATTTTTTGTATGGATAATTATAGACATTTTATTTTGTAAGGATTAGGGTGTTCTCAAAGCTCTCTCTATATTTCTTTGTCAAGGAAAAAAACATTGGCAAATACATAGGGTTTTTACACATAAGAACATTATTAACATAAAAATAGGAAGCTGGTGGTAGAAATAATGATTGAGAACACAGAATCTCTAATCAACGGTCTAGTTCCGCCATACCGTAACTTTGTGATCTCAGGAAATACCTTTGCATGTTTTCATCTCCATGTATAGTTCTGTCATTTTTCAATAAGAGCTTGTTGCTTGATTATAAAGTACTAGTTACTATAACCATTATTTTGAGTTTCATGTAAATCAGAATACATGGACTCCATTTGCAAAGCATTGAAAATGTATTTAGAGATTGAGAGCATAAACCAACATTTTAAAAATAGGTAAAGACAATGAATAAGCAACAAAGTGTCCAATTTTTTAGGGGGAAGATGCATACCTTAGGGAAAGGCAGGATTAGTTAACAGAATTTGAATGATATCTGGCTGATTGGTGTCATTTACAGTTGCAAGTAATACAAATGAAGTTTGCTTTTTTAAAAGAAGGGGGAGTTATTTCGAATGGGTCAACCCATTGGGGAAGCAATGTAGTTAGAGAAAATGCCCCAAACCATGTGAGCAAATGCTCTGTAGAGCACACCCCTGCAGTGCTGCCATTGTGAGGCTAGTCTCTTCTTGTCGTGGTACTGAGCCCTCCATTCTGCCTCCATCATTGTCACTGTAGCTACCAAAAACTGATCCCTCCACCACCACTACCCAGGAACAGAGAAAGGATTCTGTCCTTCCACGATCTCAGATCAATTTCCAACATAAGGTGAGTGCCTTTGATAGGCACCATTCAGTTCCCATATCCATGAAATAGATGCAGTAAAAACACAGAAATTTAGTATGCATTTCCCAATAAGACACACATGGAGGCATGTTCTCCCACAACAGGAAGGGACTTGCATGGTGGGTGTTCAAAGGAACAATATTCCCTGTAATCCATACTTTGCCCATATGAAGAAAAGCAATGAGGATTATTTAGGAAATAGACATGGAAACTCATCCAGGGTTGGCCGATGAGAAGCTGGCTAGTACAGGGGGTCTGCCTTCAGTCAGGACAAGGGCTGTGCTTCCCAGGGCTTCTCTCTACAGCAGGAGGGATGCAAACTTCCCTTTCCTCCCCTGTACCTACCCCCAACTCCCCAGAGGAATTTTTCAGTTAATGCTGCACAAAATAACAGAAAGCCTTGACTGGAACACTATGTTCTCGTGAAGCTACTCTCTGCTTACTACATAGAACAGTAGAGTAAGAACAAGGTTGTTTAATGCTACCCTAGCTCAAACATGTTTCTCTCTACAGGATGCCAAGAACCTGGGAACCTTGTCCCTGGGAATCTGCTTCTTTTCCTTCCTGGGTTCTAGCCCAGAAAAAAGATGCAAGAGGCATTTCTTAGAGGCCTTGAGCTTCACTACACAATGACCCAGCCTCTACATGTACCCTCTCTATATATTCATACCTTGAAAATATATATATACACAAATATACATGTTTATTTATTTTATTAAGATATCTATTCAGCCTTTTTTTAAAGGTTAGGCTGAGTGTGGTGGCTCAAACCTATAATCCCAGCACTTTGGGAGGCCAAGGTGGCAGGATCACTTGAGTCTAGGAGTTAGAGATGAGCCTGGGCAACATGGTGAAACCCCATCTCTACAAAAATTAGCTAAGTGTGGTATCATGCACCTGCAGTTCCCACTACTCAGGAGGTTGAGGTGGGAGGATCTCTTGAGCATGGTAGGTGGAGGCCGTAGTAAGCTGTGATCACATCACCCAACTCCATCTTGGGTGAAAAAGTGAGACTCTGTCTCAAAAAGAAAAAGAAAGAAAATGCTTTCCACCATACTCACAGATAAGTGCATCAGGTCTAGTTACAGCTATCTTTCCTACGTTCTGTTTTGCAAAAACAAAAATTGCAAATAACTGTTCTCATTCTAGATTTTTGTATTAATTAGACATTTGAAGTTTATAGCAGAAGAGCTATAATCCTGGGTGATATGTGTACTCCATAGACCAGATAGTGTAAACAGATATCAATGCTTTTTAAAAATATACAGGGTTATTAGAAATATTTTCAACTACCTATAGGTATATAGGTATGTAATTGAACTATCAAATATAAGTAAGATTATTTCCCTTAGAATGAGAAATCCATTCAATTTATTAAAATCTTTTCTAATATCCATTACAATAATATTTCTTAATTAGCTAACATAAGAGGAATTTTTAGACACTTATTTATATGTAGTTACTAGATTCAAACTTGATTCAACTATTTTCAGAAATCATACTCTGAGACAAGTCCTTTTTATCTAACTATATTTCTGCCTATATTAAAAGATAGATATGTCAATTTTGTTAATCATGTTCTAAACCTTTATATCCTGATTATTTTTCTGTTTGTTCTATCAGTCATTCAGAAGAGTTACATTCAACTTTCTCTCCACATTTATCATTGATGTACGTCGTCTTGTAGTTTTGCCTATTTTTGCTGTATATATTTAAGATATTTTATTGACATGTATATACAGAAAAGTACAATGATTAAATACATACAGCTTGATTAATGAACACATTTATTTGCTTATAACCCATATATGAAAATAGAACATTTCTGAAAACAATGACATTTCTCCTACCCCTTTCCAAAAACTAACCCTCATCCTCAATAGTAACAGACTTTTTTTTCTTATCATAGAGTAATTTGGTCTGCTTTCAAATTTTTATTGAATAAATTAGAGTATATACTCTAAGGCTATATTTATTTCTGATCATTTCATTGCTGTTATTTTACTTATAGTATTTATCTGCTAATGGACATGGTAGATTAAAGATGGCTACATACACATTTTTTAATTAATAGACTTTTTGAGCACTTTCAATTTAAAGAAAAATTGACCAGAAAATACAAAGAATTTCTATATATTCTCACATGGCTTCCTGTTTCTGCTAATATTAACATCTCTCACTAGTATAGTGCATTTATTACAATAGATGACTCACTGAATTTTAGTTAATTGAAGCCTATAGTCAAAATTAGAGTTCATTCTTTGTGTTGTACAATATATAGGTTTTGACAAAGGCATATATAATATCATGTGTTCATCATTACAGTATCACATAGAATAGTTTTACTGCCCTAAAAATCTCCCATGTTCTACCTACTCACCCCTCCCTCCTCCTTAGCCCCTATCATTATTCTCTCTCTGCAGCTTTGCTTCTTCAAGAATGTCGTAGAGTTGAAATCATACAGTTTTCTTATGGTTTGATAGTGCTTTTTTTTTTGACAGAGTTTTGCTCTATCACCCAGGCTGGAGTGCAATGGTATGATCTCGGCTTACTGCAACCTCCACATCTGGGGTTAAAGAAATTCTCCTGCCTCAGCCTCCCAGGTAGCTGGTATTACAGTACCTGCCACCACACCTGGCTAAGTTCTGTATTTTCAGTACAGACGAGTTTCATTCATCATGTTGGCCAGACTGGTCTCAAACTCCTGGCCTCAGGTATCTGCCCACGTTGGCCTCCCAAAGTGCTGGGATTACAGGCATGAGCCACCATGCCTAGCCTGATAGTTTGTTTTTATTGCTAAATATTCTATTGTATGGTTGCACTACAGATTGTTTACTCACTTACCTATTCAAGGACACCTTGATTATTTTCAAATTTTGTATTAGAAAGACAGATGCTGTAAATATCCACATGCGTGTTGTTTTGCAGACATGTTCTCAAGTCATTTTAGCAAACGCCTTGCAGCATGACTGCTGGAGAGAATGGAAAGAGAATGTTTATCTTTATTAAAAAGTGCCAACTGTCCTCCAAACTGACTGTACCATTTTGCATTCCCACCAGCAATGAATGAGAGTTGCCATTATTCTACATGCTCACCAGTCATTTTAATAAAACTGTGGTAGAAACTTACTGCCGCTGTAATTTGCAATTTCCTACTGACATAGGCTGTTGAACATTTTTATATGCACATTTTCCCTCTATGTCTTCTTCGGTGAGGTGTCTGGTCAGCTGTTTTTGCTAATACTTCAAATGAGTTTTTTTCCTGCCATTGAATTTTAAATATTCTGTGTATATTTTAGATATCAATCCTGTATCGAATATGTGTTTTGCAAATATTTTCTTTCAATTTGTGGCATGTCTTTTCATTTTCTTAACAGTGTCTGTTGTAGGAAAGAAAGTGCATACGCTTTGGCTTTCTTCTTATGGAAAGATAATCAGTTTCCTCTCCCTTTGAATTTGCATGGGCTCTATGGCTTTTTTGATCAATAGAATACAGGAAAGTGAAGCTGGGCTTTTTCATGAGAAGTTTTTGGTCCTAGACATTGGACAAGCAGTATTCACTTCCAGTCCCTTGAGACTCTATCTGAGGTCCTGAATTGTCATATAAGACCTCTGATGATGCTGTAATGTGACCACCATGCTGTGAAGGTCAGGTGTAGGTAAGCAGGTCAACAGTGCCAGCCGATTCAGCCTTCCAGTCATGTCTACGAACGTACCATGTGAATGAAGCCAGGTTAACTCCCCCAGAATGGCCCTTCTCCCAGCTGAGTATTACATAGTGACCTCAGCTGGCAGTGCATGTGTGGAGCAGAATAATTGCCTAGCTGGTCCCATACTAAATTCCTAACCAACAATATCTTGAGATAAAGTGGTTGTTTCTTTACCAACCTTGTCTAACTCACTTTATTTTGTTGTTGATGTTGTTCTGTTTTGTTTTGTTTTTGGCTTTTAGCAGCCTGAAGCTACAGCTGATCTGAACAGCATTTTAAGTGGCAATGTTAGAAATTTTACCAAAATTGACCAATGATATTAAACCACAGGTTCAGGAGGATTTTCAAAGCAAAGGAAAACATAAGCAGAGAAAATACACCTAGAAACATAATGACACAACTTCTGAAAGGTAAAAGAAAAATGTAAAGAGCACTTGACGAAAAAATTGGGCTAACTACAAGAAAGAGACTGACAACTACCTTCTCAAATGAAATAAAGAAAGCCAGCAAATGAGGTATTGATATCTTTCAAGTCCTGAAATAAAATAAGTGCCGACCTAGAACTGTCTACTTGGTGGACATATCCATCAAAAGCAAAAATACAATAAAGAATTTGTTACAAGCAGACCCACAGGAAAGGAAATACTGAAGATTATTCTTCAGGCAGAAGAGCAATGATCCCTGATGAAATTTTGCAGTTAGAAGAAGAATTTTTTTGAGTGAAAGAAATCAACATGGAGAGAAATTTAACTGGATATCGACTGTATAACAGAATGCTATCTCACAAAGTTTAAAATATATCTTCCATACAATAGCAGTAGCAAATAGGTTGTTGAATGGGATAAATTAATTTTAAAATATTGTCAGGTGTTATATTTGTTGCAAATAGACTAATGTTACAATTCTATTAGACCCTGAAGTCAAGAATGCACATTGTAATAAACCAGTTAAAAGATAATTAAACCAGATTTTTAAAATTAACTTTTAAAGATTTTATAATTTATATTTATATTTCACATATGTTGAAAGTAAATAATGGAAACATATGCAATGCAAACATTAACCAAAATATAGCTTTAGTTGTATGTATATTCACATTTTAAAAGTTAGACACAGTTGAGTCTCAGTGATTTTTTTACGCAATGGAGTCACGCTGTGCAGCTATAACTAGTATTACGTTATGCTCTTTGCCTGATTGCAGAAGGGAAAAGGACAATCACATGAGACAGAATGAAGAAACAAGGAGAAGAGTTACAGAACATGGTGCTGTACCTGGGACTGGCATTACTCTTTTAGATTTAAAGAATAGTAAACTGGACAAAATATATGAAACAAATTTTTAAAGTACTGAACATCAGGCAGCACAGGACTGTGCTCTGCAAGAAAAAGAGAAAAAGCCAGAATGAGTCCTGCTTTCTTCCCAGGTTCTCGCTGAGAGTAGTAGAGAGAAATCCCAGAGAGAGCATGGCATTGTCATTGTATTGAGGAAACAGATCAAAAATCAAAAAACGTTAAGCAGCTGGAATTTGTAGAAGAGAAAGTTATACAGAAAAGGGAGCCAGGAATCAGCATAAGGTTTCTCCCAAATCCCTCAGCCAAATGTACATAGGATGAAATTCTAAGGAGCTCAGCAAAGGACTCTACAAAGGAGTTGGAAGCAGAACACATCCCTGGCATCACACGACAGGAAGACGTTAGCTCTGACCAACCACAAAGGGGAATCCCCCCTCTGAACATCCAGGATATTCAGTAAAGACCAATGGAGGTTCATGCCCTAGTGATAATGCTCAGTTAGCTCTGAATTAAAGATGGCTCTAGACTAACTCAAGGAAGTTTAAAGAGAAGATTTAAAATGACAGAAAAATACTGATCCTGAAGTCACTGAACTGCCTGCCACAATAAACACTGTTCAAAGGTAACCAATAAAATCCAGATATTCAATAGCATAACATCAAAGTACCTCCCCAAAAAACCCTGACATGCAAAGAAGCAGGAAGATATATATTATTAAGATATATATTAACAGGAGAAAAATAAGTCATTTATAAATGACAGAGAAGAAGGAATTTTCAAGATCCTTAAAGTTATATATATTTTATAAATACACACACACACATATATAAATACATATATATGTCAAATTCCTTAAATGAAAATTGAACATAGGGAAAAAATAGAAGTTATAAAAGATGTGACATGTATAGATGAACAATAAATGTTTAAAATAAGAATTCCATGAGACAGAATAAGTAATGGATCTTACCCTCACATCAGAAAATTTATAGACAAAAATAGGAGCTTTACAAACTGAAGGACAAAGGGGAAACTAAAATAGGAAAGCCAGAAACTCACTGATCCATGAGACAATATGCAGAAGTGTAACATACGTGTAATTGGTATCTCAAAGGATGGGTGGGGGAATTATAGTTGAATAAATAAAAGTACAGTCATTCCTGAGGGAGGTTACTATCCATTCATGAGGGTCCATCCCCATGACCCACTATCTCCCAGTAGGTCCCACCTTCAACACTGGGGATCAAATTTTAACATGAGATTTGGAGAGGACAGCATTCAAACCATAGCAAAAGTTAAACTTCCATTTTAAAAAATCACTGATATGATTCCATTTCACCATATATAAAAACTAATATTTCAGCCTACCCTTAACGAGTGCACTCATAGCTAACCCAAAGGGCAGTCTGTCTCTGGAATACAGACTTGCCTAGAGGTATCCTATCACAGTCAAAGAAAGAGCAACGAGGAATAGAAAAACTTAGTGGTGTAGACACCAATGCTGCATTTTACAACCACGTAGGAACTTTACAATTCCTACAACTAACTTACTACATTTTACATTCCTCTCAGATGGGAGAATCGTTGAGTTTTTGCTTAAGACAGAAAAGTAATTCAGATAAGCTGAGATCTCCACAAGCAGCATAAGAAGCACAGCAGAAACTATTCTAGGCAGGAAGTCAATCCCTTCAACTGTCTACGCTCCATAGAAACAATTTCCTGCACTGGGAGTCATAGGAGGTACAGACAACAGCCAAACCTCTGATCCTCTCATTTATGATTGCAGAACAAATTGCCAGTCAACTGAGTAATTCATTGAGTAAAGCAAACATTTGGCACTGAAAGAGGTTAGACAGATAACTATTTGTATCACCATATTCATGAAGCTGGAATATTTTCCACTACTGGTATCACATCTGAATGGAAGATCTTAAAAGGTCTCTCATCTTGTAAGACAGATAGGAAAGAACATTTTCTCAGAAATGAAATTATTAACACACCTGCAAGGTGTATGGAGGAGGAGAAAAAGAATAATCAGCTTGAGCTCTTCTTGATAAGACTACTCACTAAAAACATAAAGAGAAAAATACAAGATTAAAATAATTAAGCAGAAGAAGACAACTCTAGATTTTTTTAATTGCTGATAAGATTTTAATTTGCTCCAAGATGAAAATAACTATATTGCTTGTATTTTAAAGCACATAATGAGCAATTATATCACACATGATAGAGTCAGCAGTAAAATATTATCCGTTAACAGCTGGAACTCATAAAAGCGTAGCACAATGTGAAGATGAAATTTGCTAAAATAAACCATCTGCTGAAAAATACTATTCTGCAAATTTAAAAATAAAGTTAAAACGTTATTTGCCTTATTTAATAGGTCTATGAAAAAAATGACATATTTGAAAAGTAGGTGCTACCTTAATTAGTTCTTTGCATTAGATGGTTACAGTAATTCACAGTAAGATGCTACATATAAATACTGCCAAATTTTCTGTATATATTGTGTATTTAGCTTAAAATTATTTGAAATTTTATAAAGTAACAAATGTATGTTTAAATTTTTTGACACAAATTGCAAATGTATCTTTATAAGGTTTTCAGCAACTTACACTCTAAACATTATTTGTCATATATATGTTTGTCTTTTCTCTATAGGAAAGTTTAAATTTTTCCCTTGAGGCTTCAATTATTTGAGTCTATAAAACAAACTCATAATGTACAAATTAATATGTAAAAAGGCTTACAGATATTATGTGCACACATATGCACTTGGAGTTTACTAAATATATATGAATATATATACACAAATATATACAAATATTTCTATACTGTAAATATATATATACAAATATATACTATATATAAAAACTCCAGGAAAGGCAAGATAGTTAACACTTCTATGCTGTCTTGAGGTTAGAGAACACACAGAGCTGTATGTTGGTAAATCAGGCAGGTGACGGTAAGGAAGGAAGAGGAGGCTGGCAGCAGAGGTGGTCTTGTTATGTGGATGAAGCCTCACAGGGAGCAGCCCTCCGCTTGGGAAGAATAGATGGGAAATGGTTTTTAGACCTTTAAAGGTGCCAAACTCAGTTATCTTTCCTAGACCCAGACAAGGGAGTATCTCAGGGAAAGCCTGTCTATATCAATGCAGATTTTCTCTACAAATGCTAATCTCCCCCAACAAAGACAGCTTTTCAGCTACTCTTATAGAAGCTGATTTGGTCTTCTGAGTAGCCATCTTGAAATATGTCAAAAGGTGGGCAGGCTGCAGCGGTGCACACCTGTAATCCCAGCACTTCGGGAGGCAGAGGCCGAGATGGGTGGATCTCCTAAGGTCAGGAGTTCGAGACCAGCCCTACCAACATAGCGAAACCCTGCCTCTACTAAATACAAAGGATTAGCCGGGCATAGTGGTACATGCCTATAATCTCAGCTACTTGAGAGGCTGAGGCAGGAGATTCCCTTGAACCTGGGAGGTGGAGGTTGCAGTGAGCTGAAATTGCACCACTGCCCTTCAGCCTGGGCAACAAGAGCAAAACTCTGTCTCAAAAAAAAAAGGGTATTTTAGGGTAAAATATTTTGGCTTTCTTTTCCTCCATATGTACATTAACTATTATTGTAACTTTTAATCTTACTCTTCTATGGAGGAAAAACAGGTGTGATTTCTAGTGTAACTGAACATCACATTTTTTGACCGCATTGCACTTGTGTGTGTGTATAGCTACTCTTTACCTACCTGTAAAGACTTGATGTTCTCACTGAATGATTAAATAAGAACATTAACCAATAATATAAAATGTATATTTTGCAGTATTTATTATCATATAATTATAATATGTAATATATTTATATAATATAAATTATAATATATAATATATGATTATATATTATAATTAATTAGTTTTTTAATTAGTATTTAATTATAATGTGTACCTTTCAGGCTTTTAATACATCTCTCAATCTTATTTTGGTTCCTGTATTTGAATTTATGCTAAGAAAGTCCTACAGCTAAAAAGGATTATGTAAACTTATCTACATTTTTAATAGTTTTCTGATGTCATTTTTAATTACATAATTAAATCCAATTTTAATTTGGGTTATTGTTATTATCTGAGTTAAGGCTCTAAATTTTTTATTTTCTTATAAAGTATTACATGATTATTTCTACACCACATATTGACTAACCTGCCCTTTATATGATGTGCATTATAAGAACTTGAGATTGATTCATTTGCAAAGATGAACACGTGAGAAGTAGATATTTAATCATAACATTTCAAAACCTAGTGGATAACCTAGAACTAAAAAATAACCTATAGGTTGAAAAATTCCTGTAGTGAAAAAAGAAAATAACTAATATATAGTGACAATATAAATATTAGATGTATTTATTTTATTTTATTGTTGCCCTGAAATTTGATAATACACACATATAATATATACATATTACCCATATATTAGCTCACAAGAAAACAATACATTCTTGAAATGTTTAGCATAACAGAAAATGCACTTTCTATCCTTGATGCAGTGAAGTTATAAATAAAAGTAAAAATAAGTAGATAAGTAGATTTAAGTAGATGTTTAAAAATAAAGAAAAATATTTGTTTTGGATAACATAAATACTCAATTGACAATTCCAGTATTTCAAGAACTTTGGCTCTCAACTGGTGGAGATTCTCCCCCAGGAAACATTTGGCAATGTCTAGAGTTATGGTGGGGTTGTCAAGACTGGTGGGGGTGTGAAATTTAGAGGTCAAACGAAACTTCTAGCATTGGCAAGGCAACTTCCCCACCACAAAGAATCCTCTGGTCCTAAAGGTAAATAGCGCCAAGGTTGAAAAATCATAATCTAGAAAATAAAAACCATGTAGGTATTCAAAGTGCTCAGGAAAACACATTGATCCCTCGAGGGGAAAAGTGTAGACATTTTAATTGCTGCGCATGGTGACACAAATCCAAGTTGTTGGTCTAAGTGGAAGAGGCTGAAGCACAAAACATAATTCCAAGAGTTTACTTGAGCTAAAAATGAGGACAGGCTGCCTGTTAAGAAACAGACCCAAGTATCCTTGGCTATGAACTCCGTTTGCAGCTTTGCTACAAGCAGGTTCTTAAAGGCGAAAAAGGGACGAGGAGCGGGATGATGCGAAGAGGTTTGTCAGAAATTCTCATTGGCTTACGGAAATAACATTGATTAGTGACTGGCTATATACTGTTAAGCTATTATAGGCTGTGGATTATAGTGTCTGGTGTGGCATTATTGGTTTATTTATAGCTACTGTGGCAACAGCAAGCAGCCTGGATGAATACACAGCTCAAAGAGAAGTAGGACCTGACTTCTACTCATTTTAATATCACTCTCGGCCTGATTATTTAAAGGACTTGCATTTCTCACATAAAAGTTATTTTCTTTTCTCATGTCAATAAATGAGAATAGAGACAAAAAAATAGATCTTTTGGGGGATGAAGTAAATGGAGTTAAAAACAAAACCCAAGCTGACCAGAAATCATAGAAGAAAGAAAAGCTTGTAAATATATAGATTTTCCAAAATGAGATTAAGCTATCAGGAATCAGTTAAATGTTGGGGAATTTTGTCTGGGTATGGGTTAACGGAGAACATCCCTTTTGCCTTCTGAAGGTTTCCTGAAAATCACTGACAGGAGGCAGATAAATAGCAGAAAAGGCATACAGGTTTCTGTAATGTGTGTACGTGGGGGGCCCTCAGAATGAAGACCCAGCCACATGATGGGTACAGAAGCTAATCTACCACGCTGAAGTTACAGAAAGAATGGGGGCTTAGATCACAAGGAAAAAAAAAAGGTAGAGAGAAAAGGACCCTCACTAGCAGCAGTGGTCTTGTTACGTAGATGAAACCTCGCTGGGAGCAGCCCTCAGAAACGATAGACAGAAACTGTTTCTTTCAGACCTTTAGAGGCTTCAGACTCTCGGTTTACCTTTCCTAGATCCAGACAAGGGGACAGACCTCAGAGAAAGCCTGGGTGCATCAAGTCAGATTCTCTACAGATACAAATCTCCCCAAGAGAGCTTTGCGTCTTTTTTTGCATTTCCAGCCCTTCTGAATAGCCATTTTGAAATATGTCAAGGAAATATATTTTAGGGTGAAATATATTGGTTTTCTTCATACAACTATAAAACATAGATAAACAATTTTTGTTAATATCTTCTACAAATCCAATATAGCAGTAAATATAAAACCCAGCAGATACTGAAGAAAAAATATGTAGAGTACATCACTTACAAATATTGATACTAAACTAAAATGCCGAATAAAATAAAAATAATTTCCAACAATATTTGAAACAGTAATACAAGAAATTAGCAAAAAGTTAAACAAATATCCACCTTGGGGATGAAAATGCAATCCCAAATTTGGTAATCCAATAAAATTAACAATCATATTGATTAGACAGAATAAAAAATAAAGAGAGGATTCTCAGTACATGCTGAAACATATTTGCTAAAGGGTTATATTTAATGATTTTAAATGCTATAACGAGTCTGATATTCCATATGAAAACATGTGTATGCCTATTAGAAGAAGAGAGGTCTCATTTTCATATGTTACTACATAGAGGTTGTTAGAGAAGTGAATAGATTAATTTGTATATGCATAAGGTATAAGATACAAATTTATTATCATAAAGGAATTTAAATTCAAGCATAAAATAATTCAATGATTAAATAATGGTAAAATTTTAAATATTTTAATAGTTACATTGTTAATATTAGATCATAACATTTATAATAATTATGAAAATAGTCAATGCTAAAATAAAATAGAAAGTCTAAACATCAGTATTAAAACTGGTATAAGCATTTGTATTTTTATGTAATGAAAATTCAAGCTCAACCTAAAAATACATAGGAAAAAAATTTAAGGGAGCTCTTTAATAAAACACACACACACACATACAACATGTATATATATTATATGGGATAGATATAGTTTTAACATGTTATATCGATATTTGTATCTATCTATAACTATATCCATATGCATCTACATTTCTATATATTTACTCAGTTATATAAAGATAGACTGGAATAAATATAAAGGCACATATGATTCTTGTATAAAAAAGAATTCTTTGTTATCATAAAGACAAATTCTTTCCAAATTCATCTATCAATTCCCAACAATGCCAGATACAATTTCATTAGTATAATTTAAAAATTTTAAATAACTCCCAAGATTCATTTAAAGAATTAAACATGTATACCAGCAGTAAAGAAAGAAGCAAGAGTACACTAAACTCACTTGCTATTAAAATAAATTTGTAAACTTAGTAACTAAAGCTTTCCAGTACTGATTTGGAGTGCTGGAATTTAGGTATATGGGATCCCAATAGAATAAAGGCTCAGAATAGACCCTTTTATGCATGCCAGCTTAGGCTGTGCCTTAGAAGTCATTGCCAAACCACTGTCAAAAGTTACTTTAGTGTCTTAGTCTTACTAGGTTTGAAAAGCCAGAGAAAAGACCCTAGGCTACCCTCTGAGAACAAAACAAAAGGACACAGAGAGAATGTGAAGACACTTAAACATTTTACGTGAAGTTGTATAAAACTTACTTTAAAGAAAATGTAAAGTTTAGGATATATATCAAAATCAGCAGAACCACTAAATAAATGAATAGTCATTGTAAAATAGCAATAGAAGATTTAAATGGATTTCTAAAAAATATTGACATCTACGATTTTTAATATATGTTTTAAAAATCCCATATTTCACAGGGCAGCCTCCCACAACATAAATACATTAGGATATTAATGTCCTTCTGTTTTTAATTTATTAGTGTTCATATGGTTAAAAATGTCTTCTATCCTTATCTCTTTTCTTGTGGTGCAAAAATTTCATAAGCATGTATTTCTGAAGGGCTGATGGATTGACATATATAACATGCTGCTAGTATTAAAATATAAGACTGAATATGCATCAAATCTTCCCACGGTTTACATAAATTCTAGGTTTCTCCTATTTACCTTGAGCACATATGGAGTGAATTCTTACTTTTTTTTTTTTTTTGAGACAGAGTACGGGCCGAATTCTTATATTTTTATGTTGCCATGGCATTCACGTTGAATGAAGTTGAACTCTCTTATATGGTAGTTGGGTTCAGTTTCCCTTGACAGTTTCCAGTTCTAACCCTCCTCCCAGTTCCTCAGTGGCCCAGATATCGACCCTAAACCGTTGCCGCCTCCTGGTGACTAGCTGCTATGGAAAGACTGGATATAACCTAACTAACTCACCCTACAGACCTCACAGCCCACATGGACAGCCCACTCATGCCAGAGTGACCTGCTCAGTTACAGCGGGACCCCAGGGAATGTGCCTGCTGTCACTCACCCCACCAACTAGAGCCCCATAAGAAACTTGTTTGGGTAATGTTCCGAGTCCAGTAAAGGCTGGAGTCCCACAGACCCCTTCTGTCTCTCTTGCTCCCCACTCATCTTTCTCATTTTATTCAGCCCTATGAGGTGTGTTACTGTATTAGTCTGTTTTCATGCTGCCGATAAAGACATGCCCAAGACTGAGCAATTTACAGAAGGAAGAGGTTTAATAGACTCACATTCCACATGGCTGGGGAGGCCTCACAATCATGGTGGAAGGTGAAAGGCACCTCTCACGTGGCAGCAGACAAGAGAAGAGAGGTTGTGCAGGGAAACTCCCCCTTTATAAAAGCATCAGATCTTGGGAGACTTACTCAATATCACAGGAACAGGATGGGAAAGCCCTGCCCCCCACAACTTGGTTACCTCCCACCCAGTCCCTCGCAAAACATGTGTGAATTCAAGATGAGATTTGGCTGGGTACACAGCCAAACCATATCAGCTACCCTCTTCTCTCTGGATCTGTCAGTAATAGAACTGTTTCTGTGATTTCCCATGTTTAGTCCTGTGGACTCCATGTGTCTGATACGACCTGCACTGGAACCTAACTCTCGTCCTGGCCAGGGTCTCGGAGAGTGGCTCTCTTGTCAGAAATACGCCGGATACAGGTCAGACAACAGCCTCCAGGCACCTGCTAGTCTCAACAGATATTCTGGTTGTGGGATGCAGACCTGGCCCCTGCCGGGGAGAGGAAGTGTCCTGTGAAAGGCACATGCTAAGCATCCGCAACCACCTGCCCAGAACCCCAGAAAGGCGGGGTTTGAATTTACATCCACTCTCCAGACACAAACCTCAAGCCCTAATTAGAAGAAAATAAAACAATGTAAAAATTTGAATTTATCATACTATTTCATTGATCTGTTAGAGACATTTTACGCCTGTACATCACATATTTTCTTCAATTGTTGATCTATTTCAGATAGAATTTCATGTCTGCTTTCACTTTGATTTGAACTCTACCTCAACTATATGATAAAGACTTTTGGGGGGTTCTTTTCTGGTACTACTACCTACCAGTGTGGGGTCATGTCCTTGTCTATCTTGAGGGAACCCCCCCTGTTCATTATTGGGCAGAGCGAGACAACTTCATTGCATGACTTCTGATTTTTAAATATACCCTTTACTGAACAATAAATTATATGGTTATCTGAGTAAGAGATATGTCCAGGAAGAGGCACTGCCTCACAGAGCTTTTCTATCTGGTGAACTCGCATACGTTCTCCTCACTGACTCGCCACCTCTAAACCCTATTGTTCCAAGACAACAAACAGAAATGAGTGTTTATCATTCCCCCTGGGTTTGTCTTTGCTCCATAAAGCTTAAGGCTTAATAGGGTTTCTGTTAGCATTTTCTCTATTTGTTTTCCCTTAAAATATCACAGGCCTTCTTAATATGGAATTATGGGTGAGTTCCTTCAGTCTTCATCATATGAAAGTTGAAATTGCATGTGTATGGAAAGTAAAACATACTTTTTAAATATCAGGAATGATGATTTTCCTTTTATTTTTAGCATGTGTGCTTGTGAGAGTCATTGTAATACAATTTTAGTCTCATGCTTTGATCATTCCTAAGATGAAAATAATATTTTTAGATAAAATGTCTGAGCTTTATGAAGCCAATAGGATATCTTGTGATAGAATATTGTAAGACCATATTTTTCTCTAGTTTTGCATGTAATTCTATCACTGTATCATCCTTACCCCTACCAGAGTAAATTTCCAAAATAGATATCTTGTCATTCTTCCTGTTGTTATCAGTAAATAAGTGATATGAAAAGCTAGATTATATATTTTTGTCTAGAACAAGAAAGTAGAACTGAATCTATATTCTTTAATAAGACTAACCAGTCAATTACACATATAGGCATTTTACATTTTGAAGATTATATAGACCCATTGTCAGATATTATGTATATCTATATGGACATGGCTTGTGCATATTTATGTAGAAATCAATGAGAGCTGATTTTTATTTTAATTATATGTGTTTTTTGGGATAGGGTCTTGCTTTATTGCCACTGCTCACTGCAGCCACTACCTTCCAGGCTGAAGCAATCCTTCCACCTCCGCCTCCCAGCTAGCTAGTACAACAGGTGTGCACCACCATGCCCAGCTATTTTTTTAACTTTTGGTACAGACAGGGTCTTGCTATGTTGTCCAGATTGCTCTTGTACTCCTGGGCTCAAAGAATCCTCTCATTTCAGCCTCTTAAAATGCTGGTATGACAGGCATGAGCCACCATATGGGCTGGAAGCTGACTTTTAAAATACTGAAATCATATAGCTGACAGTACCTGAAAAATAGACAACGCCAAGCTTTATGTTAAAAGGTGTGGGGGATATAAATATTGTTATGCCTATTGGGGAGGAAAAAATTAGTAAAACCAGTGAGTTAAAGCTGTTGCTTGAAACTTTTACTGGAATTTACCAAATTTTCTCTGGGGTGACAGTATATATGTATCCATGTTATTCCTATTCACAGATGCACTAGAGGTAAGAATTTCTCAAAAACAACTGTTCTAAGACTGAAATTAAACCATACTGGATTTGAAAAGAGAAGGTCCAGAAATTCCAAATATTCTAGATGTCAGATAACAGAGAACGCCAGGTATGCGATGATAATCAGCAATGGTCATTAACACAATATATCGAATCAGTATTTGAATTAGCTTTTGAATTACAAGGACAAATGGATCAAGTCTTGACTCTTTAGTAGACTAATCTTATTATGCTGAGATGTCTTTTCCCCTGTTTTTCCACAAGGAGATTACAAATTTGCAAACCTCAACTGCTCTCATTTTCTGCTCTCGCTAAGCCAAAAGCTGAAGTTCATCAATCAATGTCTCTAAGTGTTCACTAGTTATATACAGTTTTGTAGTTTAAGCTCTTTCCAACTTTCTAAATCATTACCTTCATTTGTTCTTGTTTTTTTCCACTATCGCTTCCTTACTGACCATATAATGAATATAAGTAACTTCTTATTTTGTTTGCGTTCATTTTAGTCTAATTTCACCAAAATTTAATAATCCTTTAATTTCATTTTAATTTCAGAGATTACATTAAACCTACATATAAATGAGTGTAAGATTCTCACTCATAGGTGGGTGTTGAACAATGAGAACACAGGGACACAGGGAGGGGAGCATCACACACTGGGGTCTGTCGGGGGGAAACGGGAGGGACAGCAGGGGGTGGGGAGTTGGGGGGGAGAGATAGCATGGGGAGAAATGCCAGATATAGGAGATGGGGAAGAAGGCAGCAAATCACACTGCCATGTGTGTACCTATGCAACAATTTTGCATGTTCTTCATGTGTACCCCGAAACCTAAAATGCAATTAAAAAAATTTTAAAAAATAGAAATTAAATTTTAAAAAAAGATTTGCATTTACATTGTTTTTGGCATCAATCTGCTGTACTCCCTCATACACAGAGAGATCATATCCATGCACATGGTTTCAAACATCCAAGCAAGAAGATGGGAAGGTTGCAATATTAAAAGCAGTGGTCAATTATGGTTCTCACTTTCATGGTAAAATTACTATACAAACTTCCTCTTGCTGCTGTAACCAGTTGCCACAAACTTAGTATCTACAATAAAGTGACTATTAATCTTACAGTTCTGGAGTTCAGAAGTCTGAAATGAGACTCACAGGGCTAACGTCGAGTTGCAGGCAGGGCTGCATTCTTTCTGAGGACGAGTGGCAGAATCTATGTACTTAATTTTTTCAGCATCTAGAGGCCACCGTCATTCCTTGGAACATGGCATCATTCTTACCTCTTAAGTCAGCGATATTGGGTTATTTCTCATGCAACCATCACTACAGCTATCTTTCTTCTGCCTCCTTCTTTCACTTACAAGGAAGCTTGTGACTACATTGAGCTCACCCATTTGAGATAACCCCTCCATCTCAAGGTCATTTGTTTGCAACCTGAATTTCATTTGAAATCTCATTTCCCACTGCCATGCAAGCTAACATATTTGTATATTGGGTTCTGGGAATTAGGACATGAACATTTTTGGGAAGCCATTTCTTTTGTCCACAACAGACATAATCTATTTACCTGCAGATTTAAATGTTCTTTCTTTTTCTGCCTCCCTCTCTAATTTTTTAAAATTAATATGGATTGTAGTAAAGAAGAGAAAGAAAAAGCAGAAGAAGGAAGGAAGGAAGAATGGAAGGAAGGAAGGGAGAGAAAGAGAGAAAGAGAAAGAAAGAAAGAGAAAGAAGAAAGAAAGAAAGAGAAAGAAAGAAGGAAGGAAAGAAAGAAAGAGGAAAGAAAGAAGGAAGAGAGAAAGAAAGAAAAGAAAGAAAAGAAAGAAAGAGAAAGAAAAGAAAGAAAAAGAAAAGGAAGGGGAGAGATAGGGAAGGAGGGAGGGAGGGAAGAGGGAGAGAGGGAGGAAGGGAGGAAGGGAGAAAGGCAGGAAAAGAGAAAAAATATAAGGTAGGAAGAAGGAAAGGGAAAGGAAGATGGAAGGAAGGAAGGAAGGAAGGCAGGCAGGCAAATATTAGAAAAATTCTGGGTTTACTAGAGAATATGCCCTACTGTTTTTTCACTTGAAAGGGAAGAGTATCTGCCATTGATGATTGGATGTCTGGCTGGTGATACTGTTGTTCTTATCTTCTATATGACTACTGAGTTTGTGCTTACTCTGTCCATTACTAAAAGTATTGAAGCCTGCAAATGTAATTTTGGATTTTTCTAGTTCACCTTTGATTTCTTTCATGTTTTACCTCATGTATTTGGAGGTTCTCTTGTTAGCTACATAAACTAATTAGTAGGATGTTTACATCTTCTTGAGAATTGATATAGTATCTCTCATCTCTGACAATATTTCTTGTTCCGAACTCTGTTGTGTCTACTATAAATGTAGCCCTTCCACAGCTTTATTTTAGTGTTTGCATGATATGGCTTTTTCCATATCTTGGCTATAACCTATTTATATGTTTAGATCAAGATATAAAATTTAGATTTTTAAAAATATTTTTGAGATGGAAGTCTCATTTATTTTTGTTCTATTTGACATTCTCTGAGTTTCCTAGATCTGGAGTTTGATGTTCTGTCACTTCTTTTGGAATTTTTTTGACAGTTATTTTTTAAAAGATTTCTTCCACTCCGTTGTTTTTTTCCTCTTTTCTTTTTGGGATTTCAATTATACCTAGGGTAGGTAATTTCATCTCTGTCTTATGCAGGTACTTTTTCCCAGGTTCTCAGGAATGTAGCTTCTCACACTTCTGCCCTTTCCTGGCTGTGTTGGTGGGCTCAGTGACAGTCCTCCTTCACCTTCAAAAGTAGTTTTGTTTTGTTTTTCCTGTTTTCATATTCCCAGCATCAGGAGTATTCTAAGTGTGGCAATTTTTGTTGCCTTCTCATACAAAGTAAGGTTCTGCTCCATAGTGGAATGCGTTTGTCTATTTGGACTCTTATAACAAAATAGCATAAACTGGCTGACTAAAAAATGACAGCTATTTCTTTTTACACTTCTTGTGGCTGTAAAGTCTAGATAAAGATGCCCACAAGTTCAGTGTTTCAGGAGAACCCATTTCATGGTTCATAGACAGTGCCTTCTTTCTAGGTCTTCACATAGCGGAGAGCACACGAGAACTCCATTGGGATTCTTTATGGAAGGCACACAAGAACTCCATTGGGCTTCTTTCATAAAGACACTAATCCCATTCATAAGGGCTTGCCCCGCAAGACCTGGTCACTTCCCCAGTGTTCTGCTGTCCCTGATCTGTATCATATACAGACTCCCTTGGCGTACTTACCAATTGTTTGAGAGACCTCAATGGGTTTGTGGGGGAAAAAGCTTTCAAGATGGTGGATCTTTCTCAACTTCTGCAGCTGTCAGTGAGCAGCACCACCTTGCCTTTAGGAATTTACTGAATATTTCAGCTTTACTTGTCATAGTGGTATCTATTTGCATCTGTCCTATATAAGGGCATTCACCCTTTTTTCTCTTTGCAGGTGCTCCGCTCCCCCTTACATTTTGACCCAGTTCTTGGCAACCTGCTTGCTATAAAAATAAAGTCATGGCTTTGAAGTCTGTCTAGTTCTTTTATTGTTGTAAGGCTAGGAGCCCTATTCCTTCCCAGTGCTCCACAACTCAGAATTTTTTTGGCTTGAAATTTTAGCTTTTCTCCTTGAAATGTAGTTTTATCTTATTTCAGTTGCAATTTGCATTTTTATAATGATTAAGGAAACTAAAGTTTTTTTCTGTAATTGACTGTACATTTGGATTTTTTTCCCCAAATCCCTTATCATTTCATGTTTTCTTCATGGTTTTAGAAAATGTAGTTTACATGTTGCAGCCTGATTTTTTTACTCAATTAATGGTGTGCTTAATGGAGAGGAAAAAATATTAATTAACTACATATCCCTTCTTAATTACTGGATTTTTTTAAATTTAATTATACTAAATTTTTTGTGATATTCTTCTTAGCTATTCCTTAAATATTATAGCATTTTGGATTTTACATATAAATTTGTAACACATCTCTGAATTTATTATGTATAGAGTAAGGCTGTTTTCTCTTTTTTATTTTTTTAAGGTAAAATTCACATAATATAAAATTCACAACTTTCCCATTTTAAAGTATACAATGCAGTTGCTTTTAGTAAATTCACAATGTTCCAGGACAATTTCATCATGTCCCTTCTAAAATCCATTATGCATAAAGTTGTCACCTTCTATTCTGCTTCCCTGAATCCCAGTGACGATTAATCTGATTTATATCCCAATTGATTTGCCAATTCTTGATGTTTCATGTGAATAAAATCAAGTAATATTTGTCCTTCTGTGCACTTAGCATAATGCTTTCAAATTTCACCCATATTATGCCATGTGTAAGTACTTCATTATTTGTTATAGCTGAAAAATCATCTCATTGAGTGAATATATCACACTTTGTATGTCCATTTATGAGTTGACAGGCATATGGATTGTTTCCACTTTCTGATTGTATGAATATTACTGCTATAAATATTTATGTACAAGTTTATTTTTTGAACACCTATGTTCTGTAAGTTTAACAGCTGACTTCTCAACAGAAAAAATGAAAGGTAAAAAGCAGTAGAATAATATATTCAAAAGGTGTGAAGGGAAAAAAAACTGTCAACCACCAATTTTATATCCAGTAATTATTTTTCAGAAATGAAGGTAACACAAAGACTTATCCAGATAAACAGAAATATTAGCTGAAGTTCGGTATAGAAGGCAGACCTACCATACCAAAAAAATACTAAAATAAATTCCTAAGGCTAAACCCAAGTTCCAGAAGACAGTTATTTAAATCCACATTTTAAAAAGCACTGGTATAGGTAATAATAACATTATAAAAGACAGTCAAAATGCGCATTTTCTCTTTATCATTACTTATTTATAAAATAATATGTGCATAATGTATTGCTGAGTATTTAACATGTAGAAATGTAATATGTCTATAACATATTTTCCAGTAACATGAAAAAGTAGGTATTTGGCAGAAAATTGTATTGTGATAAGGTAATTACTATAGATGGTAAAGTAATAATTATTAAAATGTATTGTAACTTTAATAGATGTAATGTATAAAGTGCCGATACTTTAAAATGGATTAAGTAAAAGAGACTTGTATAAGCATAATGTTTCTATGTATTACTAAAATTTAGCTAGTATAAATTGGAAGTTGATTTGAATAATTAATTTTCCACATTCCTATATGTTAAACTTACAACAACAACAAAAACTCTCAAAAATATATAGTAAAATAATTCATTAGGAAACTAAAGTTCTATTTTAAAAAATATTCACTTATTACAAAATAAAGCAGTAAAGAAAAATATTTGAGAAATATACAAAACAAACAGTAAAATGGCAGACATAAATAGAGTTATACCAATTGTTATATTAAAATGTGAGCAGATTAAACAACCCAATCAAGAGGCAGAGATTGTTGGTTTCAATTAAAAATCCCAATATAGGCTGTCTAGAGAAGACAAATTCGGGATGCAAAGATACTAACATATTGAAAATAAAAAGATGACAAGATATATTATGCAAGCAGCAACCGTAAGAACACTGAACCCATTATACTCATAGCACACAATGTAGACTACTGAAAATGTGAATACAGTTTTAAAAATTTATATTGTAGTAATAAGGGGGCCAACTCTTTAGGAAGACATGCACTGATATGAGCTACATTGTTTCCCCTATAAAGATGCTGAAATCCTAACCTCTGAATATGATCTCATTAGGAAATACGTTTCTTGCAGATGATCAAGTTAAGATAAAATCAGACAAGCCTTAATTCAATACGATTGATGTCTTATTAAAAGAAGAAATTTGAGTAAAGGGAGACATACACATAGGGAGAGCACCATGTGATTATGAAGGCAGATATTAGCCAAGGAATGCCAGAGACTGCCTCTAACTCACTAGAAGCTAGAAACAAGGCATAGAACAGAACGTCTCTCATAGCCCTTGAAGGGACCATCCCTGCTGACACCGCAATCTCAGACTTTTAGCTTCCAGGACTGTAAGACAAAAATTTATGTTGTTCAAGGCACCCAGTTTGTGTTGCTTGGTTATGGCAGCCCTAGAAAACTAATACATGAACTAATAACAGAGTATAATAATATGAAGCAAAAATTGACAGAACCATCAGCAAAATGGCAGGGGAGACAGCTGCAATCTTTCATTTCCCCACAGAAACATCAAAAATCTAAAAGAAACTGTCAGAATAAACTTTGTCAAAACTCTGGAAAATAGTGAAAATATTACAACAACCAAGTGAAAGCAGACTCAAGAAAAAGACAACTTGAAAACTTTATGACACTTTTAACTTGCCTATGCCTCACTGAAGTGGCAGTTTTGAAGTGTCAGAAGCCTACGTTTCCCATATGGAACCCTGGTCCATGGTTCCAAAGGAATAACAGAAGATCTTACTGGAAAATGATTATATATGTTTGTTCTAACTGGTCTGGGGGATACCTAAAGGACTAAAGAAAGGCAATTTTATCTGTTGCTAGAATTCAAAATAGATAAGGAATGGACATTATTCAGAAACTATGCAAGGAGACCCAACAAATTACAGATTCTTAGGGAAAAAATTAGAGTTTACACATACAGTAGATCACCTTCAGCACAGGAAGAAATGTTGGAGAAGAGTATTTGGAAAATTAAGACATTCAAAATCATTCATGTGCATAGGAGAGTTTAGAAAGTCACATGTATGCATAGGTTAAGCCACATGCTGACAATTGTCCTAAAAGGACCCTACATTTTTATCTTGGCTGATTCCTACCCTCAGTGCAAGTTCAGCGTAATATTCAAAGAATGAACACACACACTGTGCCAGGTTCAGACAGCCCAGCACAAAGCCAGTCTGCCTGGCCTAGAGATACATTTTGCTGGATAATGTTTACCTGTTTGTTCTTTGTGTTTGTTTTGTTGTGTTTGACAGTGACAAAGAAATCACTGTCAAAACATTAGCTTAACATTAGTTAAGGAAACAAAAAGACTTCAGTGAGCACACCCTATAAAGTAAACAGTTTTGTAGAATCAGCTTGGAAAACTTCACTAAAAAAAATTAACCTTAAAAATATAATAAGTAAATAGAATTTAAAACCACAAAATGTTAGAGAATGTGTGTGTTTGTGGGGGGGTCTGTTTTAAAGAGTAATCACGTAGCAGTTATAATTCTCATAAATATAATGTACACCTTTCAAAAAAAATCACAAAGCATACAAAGAATGGAAAAGTATGGGTCATTCAAAGGAATAAAATAAATAGACATAAAATATCTCTAAGGAAGCCCAGACATCAAACTTACTAGGCAAAGATTTTGAAACCACTTTCTTAATTATACTCAAATGTCTAAAGAAAAACATAAACAAAGAAATAAAGGAATCAAAAAAATATGAAAGAGTAAGAATATCAACAAAGAGATACAGAAATTCTGGAGCTGAAAACTATACTGACAAAAATAAAAAATTCACCAAGAGGAATTCCAGAGTCAATTTGCAACACACAGAAGTCATGAGCTTGAAGATAAGAAAATAGAAAATATCGACTCTGAGAAACAGAAAGAATAACAAATAAAAAATGAACAGAGACTAAGGAATCTGTGGGACATCAAGAAATAGACCAACATTCATATTCAAAAATGATAAATTCTATTGTTAAAAACTTTAACATTCTTTTTTATCACCTTTCTTTCTCTCCCCTGGCTTCTTTATTTTCTTCCTCTTCCTTTCTCTTCTTTCTCTCCTTCATTATCCCTCTCTCTGTTTTTTTCTTTCCCTTTCTCTTTTTTTCTTTACTTTCAATTTTCTCAATTACTAAGAGATGTTTAAATACTTTTACTGTGTTAGTAGATATGGTTATTTCTCTCTTCAGGTCCCTTTGGAGATTGATACTCAACTCTGAGTAAAGAGATAACCCAAATATAAGAATCATAAACAGGCTTCCATACCATTCTTAATCCTGTAATTCTTCATTGCTTCATTGTTGTATTAACTTTCTGATACTCTAAGGATGTTTTATAAAATACTGCTTAGTTTTTTCCAATAGAATGTTTATTCTGAATTATCTAATTCATATTGCCAGTATATAGGGAGTTTAATTTAAAATTATTAAACTAATACTTGTGAAAGAGTGTGTTTGTCCATTTTACAAATACGTCAATCCTCTAAATTGTTATTGGGCAGCTGAGCATACAGCCAAAAAAACCTTAATTTTTATATGCACAATATGTATGGAATAAATTGCAGAAATAAATAATCAATAAATAATTTACTTACTAAATAACATCACAAAGAACAGAAATTGTATACACAACAGAGCATAGTAATGGAATCATGAATGATTAAAGTTATTAATTTTAGATAGAAAATGAAGGGGATCTTTGAGAGTAGACCTCAAGGAAGCAAGGAATTAGCCTAGGAGGAAAGAGTTACCTGTGAATAAAGGAGAAACTGAAAAATTTATGTGTCAGGACTTTTTGAGCAAAAAGAAAAATATGACTATTACTCACCAATGCAGTACAGTGAATAAAAAGTCGAAGATATATCTTGGAATTAAACCATGCTGGATAAGAGCATGTAGGGTTTTGATAATCATGGAATTATTTTAAATTAATTTTAAATGCGATAGGAATACATGAGATCATTTCACTAGAGAATAACATGATTGCATTTGCATTTGAAAGGGGTATATCTGGTGCACTGTGGAGAATAAATAGGTTAAGTGCGCAAATAAATTAGGAGGTTATTGTAATCCAGACAAAAAAGGTTGTGGCTTAAGTGAGAATGCTGTTAATATAAGTGGTATGAATGGTGAGAAGTGGTTAGGCCATGGATGTATTTCAAAGGACTGACCAAGAGAGCTGCAGCTAAATCAGTGTAGGAAGTAAAATGGAGAATGCAAAGATAACTCTCAGCAGTGGAAGGTGGGCAGCTGTCACTGAAGCAATGCTGATGCCTCTTATTACGAGGGTTACTTGGGGAGTGGCAAGATCAGAAGATCAAAACTCACTTTCAAATTTACAAAAAATATTGTTTTCAGAACTAATGACTTTGGGATCAAAAAGCTATCATTCTAATTGATGTTTCCATGACTACAGAAGCTTGAACTCACAAAATTAAATCATCACAAAGCTGCTTCTAGACAATTCTAGAGAATAGAGAATTACTGTAACAGCATTCTGATTTTAGGAGAGGTGGTAGTTCCCTTTCTAGCCTAAATGTTATTTTTTTTTAAAGCTCAACCAAGAGACACCATTATAATTTTCAAAAAGTTTGTAACCTAACTTGTCGTGTTAAATACCACTATGCTTAAATTAGTCAAAACATTTTCCATATCTGCAACTTTATCTTTTCACTGCAATCATTTTCACAAAAGCGACTGCAACTAACAGACCCTAAAAGGTGAAAATCTAGGGTAGATTATCTGATCTAGTTAGTTTTGAAGACAGGATCTACAGATTATTTAATATGGAATAATCACCAGAAATGAAGTGTTTACTGAAAACAGCTTGGATCAGCCCAGTTTTCTACCATTGAACCATGTATTTGGCTTAAAAAACACAAAACTGTGGGGAACATTGGCTGCTTCCAACCGTGTTGAAGATGATAAAGAAAAGAACATAAAAGAATAAATAACCGTCTAAGGCCTATGTAGTCCCTGCTCAGGAGACTAGAGTCTTCCATTCTTAAAGGAACACCCACATATCTTAATAATTGGGCAAACACTAAATATCAGAGAGATCACTTTAGCTTGAATATTGTTAAATTATAATGGTGCTTCACTACTTTGCCATGTCTCTGAGGCAAAATTTAGGTCTTTGTTTAGGAATCAATGATCTTCTGCAACTTGGGCACAGGAAGATTTTAGAGGATTCAAACATTGACTTTCTTGTGAGCAAAAAATGATGTATTGAGATAAGACAAGCCTTCCCTTGCAAGGATACGTCCGATACTCATGTACCACCTCCTCCTCTAACCTTAATAAAGCTTCCAGATCACTAACTACTGTCAGAGAACAGCCTGTGCAACTACAAATTCAAAAGAGGCCGAATACAGGGTCAAGCCTAGAATGAGAAGTCTTAGCTAATTAAGTATGGTTTTTTTCCTCAAATTCATATTAACAAAAACATGTGGGTATGTCAGGGAATGCATTCTAAGTTCACTCAACTTAGGAGGGAGAAACATAATTTTAAATAAAGGGCCGAAGCACTTCTTCCTAACAAAATAGCAAGTAAAATGAAGTATCACACCACAGGAGGGATTTCACAAATTAGTGTCAACATAAAAACCTTAAAATAGGCAAGGAAAGTGCAGATTCAGAATTAACTCTTCTACTTGTTTTGTTCAGAGTAGAGATGGTTCTGAGCGAATGGCAGTGAATTAACACAAGCTGGTTTAGATGGTGCTTTCAATTGCTGCTACTGATGAGCTCCTTTAGCTGGAATAAATGTATGAGGATTTTGACATGTGGTATTAGAAATGGTTATTAATTTTTCCTCTAATTTGCATTGTTCAATGTGGTAAATACTAATCATATATGGCTACTTTAATTCAAATTAATTACAATAAAATATACTTAAATATTCAATTTTTTAATCACTGATTGATTCATTATATAATATCTTCAGCTAAGATTTTCCATCTAAATACCACTAAGAGGAGGCTTAGTTAACTGGTTGTCCCACAAGTACTGAAACTGTTGTTAACTCCTTATATGTTGTCTGCAAATAGAATATTCATGAACCTCTTCCTAAAATAAACAGCCTAGGGATGATTTTATAAATGGAATACATGCTGGAAATCTATACTCTTTAACTTTTTGAAATATTAGCTTCCCAGGGAAGAAAATCATATTCATTAGATACCTTAGGACAATTTAACTCAAGGTGTTCAGAACTGAAATGACATATTCTACATCATTTGATAAAATCACCCCCTAACAACCTAAAGTAAAACAGAGATTAACCTTAAAGACCTGCCCGGCCAATCAGTTTTCAAATCTTGCATTTTATTTTGAAAGGTTGTTACCCCCTTAGTCTCGTTTCTAGACTTTATACATACTGAAGTTGTTAATTCTATCTACTGAATTTCGTCTCTTCAAATATCATCTATGCCTGCCAAATGTGAACATACAAAAATGGCACATTCTGATTTAAACTGTTATTAGTTAACACCCTCACGATAACATCTGGTTTCTCAGCTGCACTGAGTCAAGCCTACTCACATCTTTTTTGCCTTCTGCTTCACTTTTCCTTCCATATCACGCTCCAGCAATGCCAAGCTGCACAGTCCTTCTACCCTATTTCCACTATTTTCTGTCTGCTCAGACTCGACTCTGAAATACCATGTACACTTTAATCCCCATAACTGGCTCCTAACCAGCTCTAAATGATCCAGCTCCGGTGTTTAGGGGGAGAAGCTGCTGTGTCCCCAGGGTCCTCTTCAGCCAAACTTTCACATTTCTAATGTCCACAGCAAACCGACCCAGGAAGACCCACAGACCACAGAATTAAAAGATTTAGACAGATTAATTAAGTTGATAAACTGCTAAATAAAGAGTATTTTGCCCTACTAGAATGGTAAAAAATAGCTGTATATTAATGAATTCAAAACTAGATGTAAAGCTTTACTTATGTGACTTCTAGTTTCTGTAATATCAATGGCTGTTATTGCCATTGGGTGTTCTGTTATGGGCAGGAGAGGTGTGGATGAATGAAATAAACTTGGTTAATAAAATAAACTTATATAATGTATTTAGGTAATAATATCAAATTAAAATATAATATAATTGTAACCAGATAATTATTTGGTTAATAAAATAAACATATAATTTATATATTTACATGTGTTTCCTACATATAATTTGTTTCTTCTATTTCCACTGTAACAATGTTACAAATTATGTAATTTTTATCAAGACGTTTACATAATATGCTCTGTTGAAAGTAAGGGTCAAACTGATTAAAAATATAAATATATTCAAAATATACAAATTTTGAATTTTTTAACAATACAGCTATTAAACACAAAACCTATATAGATTTTCAAAGATATTTTTATTCTAATATTCCAAATGATTTTTCACAATAAAAAGGCAAAGGTAATTTATAACTAACAAATATTTAAAATGTAATTGGAGCTAAATCGTGTCATTTTTTAATACTTGGAGTAGATGTAATTAAATATTTCATAAAAACAATAATCTTCACATTCAGTGTCAATGTGGAGACTCTGGTGAACAACTGACAGGCTGCTTCAAGCATGTTACATGTAGAACTAAATCTATGAAAATGTAATGATGACAGAATTGTGTAGTATTCCAAACTACTCTTCAGACACCACGTGTTACTGCCATAATGAGCACACTAGTTTCTCAGTAGCTTCACACTCATAGTTTGGAAAAGGTAGAGAACCATGCAGATGCTGTACATTACTGAGAAATGAGCATTTGATGTGTAAGATTTGCTTATGTTTGTGTGATTTATAAAAAAATGATTTAATGGGTTAAAAATGCATCTCTTCTACTAACTAAACATGCCTGTCACTCAAACCTTCTCAAATTTCTCACTCTTCCCACTTCAATAAATCTGACACATATAGGGTTTATTCATAATTGCTTGTTGAACAGGAGTTCTTGCCAGTATCTGTCTCTGCTGGCACAGGCACAACACACAACCTTTAATGGCAATACTTTTCTCTTAGGGACAAAGGAAAGAAATGTTGCAGAAGCATGAGAAACATGTGCCTGTGGACGGATGGCTGTTATTCATAAGAGGGAATGTTTATGGTAGAAATCACACTGAACCAGAGCCACTTAACCCTGCATTTTAACCAGGTCCTTAATACAGAATACATTTTAAGAGACAGGGCCACAAGCCTTCCACAACACTAAGTCACAGGTCCTGCCTGACTCTCCTTTGCTTAGTGACACCCTGGTGCAAAGTTTATGTTGAATAAAAGAAATCTGGGCCAGGAAAAAGCCAGTGTGACTCGCAATAAACAAACTATTAAAAATAGCTTTCAGACAAACCTTAGCAATGCGTATCTTGCCATGTACTCATTGCTAATGATTCACTATGAGAAGAAGGGGTCATATATAGCCAAACCACAGCGAAATGTCCTGAGCAGGAGGTTAAAATGGTGGCAGTTAAGTTCTAAAACAAAGACAGAAGAGAGTGATAATGTTTATCAAAGAACATAATTGAAGAAAAAAACTAAAATCACAGAAAGAGCACCTAAAATACATTTTTGTTTTGTTTTATGATTTTTGAGTTAAATACTAGTTCTAAGTCAGAGAAGACAGATTTTTAAGTTTACATGAAAGGCAATCAAGAACAACATTTTAACTAATCTACTACATATTTTGTTTAGAAATCCTATAATTCTATTTTAACAGCAAAATATATGTTGCTTATAGAAATAAAATATCAAACAGAAAAAATTTTGTGTATGTGTATGTGCATATATATACATACTGTGTGTGTGTGTGTGTGTGTGTGTGTGTGTGTGTATCCGTTTGTGCCACTATAACAAAATTCCACAGACTGGATAATTTATAAACAATAGAAATGTATTTCCCTGAGTTCTGAAGGCTGAAAAGTCTTAGATCAAGGAGCCCACAGGTCTCTTGGGGGCCTAATCTCTACTACCAAGATTATGCCTTATTACTGAGTGCTCCTGAGGGAACAGAAGCTATAAACTCACACGGTGGGAGGGATTAAAGGAGGGAACTCACCCCATCCAATCCCTTTTATGGGATTGCTAATTTTATATAAGAAACTGCACCCTCACAATTAAATCACCTCCTAAAGACCTCACTTCTTAATAACACCAAATTGGCAATTAAGTTTCAATACTTATATTTTGAGGGACATTCATACAACAGTAATATGACTATCTATTTAGCTATCTACCTATAATTTTGTATAAATTTTCACAAAAACTATTTTTAATGTATTTAGCGTGCTTAGCAGGTTTTTTATATAAATTTGTGTATAAATTTTATCAAGTACTGAAGATTCATTCCATTGTCAATTTTAACAGATGGAATATTTTAATTCAATTCCACATCCATGAAAGTTTACTTCCAATATTTGATGACTATGTCTTGCCTCTAATTTTTTTCAAATGTCCTTTACTATCTTATTAAGATAACTTTCTAGAAGTGGGATGACTTTGTCGAAAAGCATACATCTTATTAACCTTCTGTTAAATGTTGATTGCCATCCCAAAATGTTAATTTAGGATCCCATCATTAGTGCATGAGACTATTCAGGGCTATAATTGTTGATGTATTCATCTTCAAAGTAATTGTAACCTTTCTTTTTGCACAGCCTGGAGAAGGAAATGACATGCAGAGAGGAAAACATCACATAGAAGTTTTTTTGATTGCTTGAGGCACTGTAGTTGTAAACTCTCATTTTGGACTATATGACAAACGAATAAACATAACATCATTCTGTAAGGAGTGTCTTACCTTGTTTTCTTCCCTCTTTAGGCCATGATCATGACTGCACTTCTCTGGGAGTACTTGTTTAGCCCAGATATATAAATGTAACCCATATAATTGGGAATAAACAAAAAAAAGGAATTCTGACAAGGCAATAGTATTTGAGAATGTGTTATTACATTTCACAACTTAAAACCTTGGATAAATATATTTACATGTGCATCTATAAACACTGGGGTAGCTACCCTATTTCCGTTATTACCATCCTAGATCAGGTCACCATCATCAGCTATAGAGAAGATTGTAACAGACAGAAGATTGTAACCTATTCTCCTGCTGCTTGCCTTGTCCAGCCGACACACACACACATGCACGCATGTGCACACACACAGTCCTCTATATGGCAGCCAGAGTGGCTTTTCTAAAACATGGACCCAATTGTATGACTTCTCTGGTTTACTTTCCAATGTGTTCTCTTCCCATTTGGAATGAAAACCAAAGACCTTACATGAACTTCAAGATTCTTTTGAAAACCTGGGTGTCTATTATCTTCCTGACCTCACCCCATCAGTCTCCCTCTCACTCACTGGCTTCAGCTACATTGGCCTCAACGTTTCTAAAGCAGTTGAAGAACACGGCTGCATCAGGACATTTGCATTTGCTTTTCTTTTTGACTGTAATGTTGTTTCTCTCAGAAATCTATGCTTCACCGCCTCACTTTTTTTAGGCCCCTTCTCAATTGTCACCTTATCAGACAGGCATTTCATTAAATGCACACACACCGGGCCACATATTTTCTTGCACTTTTAGAGTACTGACAGTCTCTTGATATGGTACAATTAAATATTTCCTTTAGTCAACAAGATTTCTATTGTCAGAAATGCTGGTAATGGAGGTATATTTTCAAATTCTTGTGTTATTACTTGCAGATTGAAGGGCAAGCTTAAATTATAACTTATTTACTGTTAGAAATATAAATATTATGCTTTTTAAATAATATATTTAATTATCCTCAGTTTCCCCACATGTCAAGAGTTGTAACTTTGCTGATTTGAGCCTAAGTCTCTCTACTTACATAGGAAATGATTATTTAATTGGTAGAATGCTTTTCTTGAAACATTAGAAATGGACACTGACACTGATCACTATTTTGTGATAATGTGTTTTAGCAAAATGATCCCATTTTATCTTCACAACAGTCTTTCGGGGTAGATCCCACTTATTGTTAAACTGAGAACCCTAGAGTTGAAATGACTAGTAAGAAGTCATAGAAAGTGAAAGCTTCTAAAAAGTGTATTATAAAAAAATTCTAATCTGTTCCTACTGTTATACCACTAGTTTTACAGGAAGGAAAGTATTTTTTCCCATACGCTCTCCTTCTTCCCCACTTCCAGATACGAGCCTAATTTCCACCTGTTTGTACCCATGCTCCTCTCTGCTACTGTTTTTTGGGCTGCTGATATATTCAAAATATTACTGCAGTCCTAAAGAAAAAATAAATTTGTGCCATGCTATTACTGTATAAAATCTTATGAATATTACTACACCAGGAAAACTAATTTAAACACACACCATGTTTCTTCATCACCTTCCAGAGCTCTAAGCCTTTCAAAGAGCATGTAGATTTTAGAATTTTATTTATTGATTTGAGAAATGATGTCTACCATGAAATTTAAGTTCTAATTAGTCAATCTTCTAGTTGTTTCCCGAGCACAGTATATAGAATATTAATTCCTTTTTTTTTTCATTTGTGCAGGTTCTTGTCTCAAATGCTCTCATCTATTTATACACATCCTTCTGAATCCTACTAATCTTTAGGGATTATTTCAATAAATCCATAAAATCATGCATCTTTAAAGTATACATTGAGCTCTCCAATCTGTGAAAGCCTGTATTAATTTCCCTAATATTATATTATGTATATATAAACAGTTATATTATGCTAATATGTGTAATATTTTTATACATATAGTTATAGAACACCATCTAATACTAGATATATATATATACACACACATATATACCCTCAATATAATACTATATGTACAATATATAGCAAATATATTATACACATACACACACACACAGACACACACACACAATCATATAATAAACACCAAGGCAGCCAATAAACAGAATTACAAATGTTAAATTGTGCCATTTTTAAATTCCAATAGATTGTAAGGAAATAAGAGATTACAAATATATGTAATACTTTTCTGTATTCTTCTTCATTTGAATTTAGTTCCCTGTGGTAAACTTTATTTTGAGATCATTCATTTTACCTCCTAGAAATTCAGAAATAGTGATAGGAGGCTATATAACATATTTATATATATATATATATATATATATATAACATATATAAATATATATATATAAATATAACATAAGTATATTTATACAGAACGTGATAGATCGCAAAAACACATATAGCACTATGCTGTGTGATTATTAAATTTCCTTAAATGATAACACAGTACACATATCATTCTGAAACATTTTTAAATGATCATTATACTTTCAAGAATTATGATTGAGAGACATATGTAGACCTAGTTTGTAGTTTTATACTAATATATGGTGATGTAATATTTTAATAATAAACATTTAGAATTTTGCTAAGTTTGCAGCTAGAATCGGAAGTTCAAAACCTTAGGTATCTTTATCTTAAAATTCTTGCCACATGGATCTTCAAAATAGCCCTACTAATTTACAGCCTTCTCCAAAGTCCACATGAATTTCTATATCTCTGCATACCTCCCAAGTTATAAACATAAAATTGCTTTACATTGTGCATAAGTTTGCATTTTCTCATTACTATTAATTCAAACATCGAACATCTTCTCATATGACAATTGGCCATCTGGTTTTCTTTCTTATAAATTACCTGTATACTATTGTGTAATATCGTCGCCTCATTTTCCCATGAATTGTTTTGTTTTTGGTTTGGTCATACATTTATATCATTAATTAGTTTGCAATTTTTTAGCTGTGTGGAGGAAAGATTAACTTACTTTTTCCTCAAAAGATTAAATTTTCTCAGAAAAATTAAAATAAATTTAGGGATAAAATAATTGCCCATCTTTACCAGTATTGTATGTTGCAACATCTGGATAAAAATAAAATAAAAATTCCATTGGTTTACTTGTCCATTTCTTTGGCAATTCTATTCTATTTTAATGATTCAGATATATAATGAGTTTTGCAATTTTAGAGAGAAGATTTTTAATAAGTGATACATTTAGACTAAACTGGGTAGTATATATGTGTGTGTGTTTATTTCAAATTTTTAATAACTTTACTAATTTTAAGTCTGAGCTATAAATTACTAAGAAAGTTGACTTTTAATTTCTGCTATTACCTATTTCTTGTTATTTTGAATAATATCCATTGTTTCTGTGTTTGTAATTTGAGAGTAAACTTAGCTCTGTTGCCAGAAGCTCTACGCTTATCATTTAAACCAGACATGTTGCTCTAAATAGTATATTATTGTTTTCCATTTAAGCATACACAATTAATTTCTAGAGTGTCGAAGGCATTGCTCCTTAATAGGAGCATAATATTATACTCCTGTTGGCCTAAAGCTTTGCATATACAAGTATATACTTATTATACGTCTAGATACATTGAAATGTAGAACAGAGAAATAAAACCTTGGTCTATTTCCTGTTCTTTAAATATCATAGTATTGTATCTTCATTATTTCATTTGATGTTCCTTGCATTTAAGTTCCATTTGTATACCAGTGTTACTATATGAACATGTGAATGTAAAGTTCATTATTAATTGCAAAGTGAAGTGGATCGGTCTTGGATAGACCACACACACACTAGATATAGACATTGTCATAAATGAAACAGTAGCATTAGCAACCATTCCAGTTAGAACAGGACTGGAGCAACACTATGCTAAAGAATCAGAATTTCAAAATGAATAAGTTGATTTCCCAGAAATATTTTAAAAGCATCTATTTTATTTAAGTTGGGAATTGGTAGGGATAATTAAAAATTATGTTTTGCTTTCTCATGAATGAAACTTGTAGATAAGATTACTTTTATAGAACACTTTAGTTTTCTTTTTCATCGTCTGTCATTCCTCTAGTGATGTTTCACAAAACTTGTTAATGGCAGCCATATAAAAAAAGTTCAAGTCCCTTGGTGTGATATTTCAGGATCTGTACACTTCAGCATCTAACATTATCTCCACATACAATTTAGATTTCCACCTCACACTGTCCTGGGGCAAAACGGTAAGCCGCTGTTCATCTGTTGATAGAGTAGGTGTTCTAAAGGGTAAACATTGGATCACTTTGTCACCTTAGAGTGCAACACTGAGTAATAAGCAATAAGTTAGAATGGTGGTGCTCAGAGCTGGGGGAGAGGAGAATGAGCTGGTATGTTTCATGGCTATGGAGTTTCAGCTTTGCCAAACAAAAAGAGTTCTGGAGATTGGTTGCATGACAAAACAAGGTGAATGTACTTCAGGTTACTGAACTATATACTTAAAAATGGCCATGATGGTACACTTTATGTTATGTATAAATTCCCGACATTAAAAAGAAAACACATGTAGATAATTGAGGATGCTGAAATAACTTTATACATACATTGATATTTGCAAAATAACTCTGCACAGTCAAAGGTGCATACTGTTTAGAATCAGATAACTTAGAAGCCTGTACTAGGACAAGGGTTGGCAAGCTTTTTTAAAAATGGCCAGATAGTAAGTGTTTTAGGCTTTGTAGTCCAGAAGGTCTCTATTGTAATGACTCAGCTGTGCTGCTGAAGCACTAAAGCAGCAATAGGCAATATGAAAAAAAAAAAAAATGGGTGTGGCTGTGTTCAGACGTCTGGCCTGCACGCTGTAGTATGCACCAAACCAAACCTGGAATTCCCTAGTACTGTTTTCCTTTCTATTTCAAAGCCTCTTACAATCTTTCCTGAAAGTCTCCCACCTGTTGTGATTTTAATATTCTCAAATAAAGAAATATTCAAAATCACTAGGAGAGCTGGCTTCACTAGGCATGACCTGGTTATTTATATAGGGACGAGTAATAATTTGCTTTGCAAGTCTAGAACCGTGCAATGTTGAGCCATTACTGAGGCTACAGGTCCATTGTCCTCCTGGAAGTTTTCATAAGGAAACTTTGGGTGCTTAAATGGTTCTATTGTGTTTAGTTTTGTATCTCAAAACTCAAAACCAAGCCCCAGAAATGTTCTTCATCATAATTAATCTATGGTCATTATAAATTTGGGAAAAGTCTTCATTTCTTGAGGACCCCAATTTTCCTAAAGCTCATGACCTGATCTTTTTTATATCTGTGAGGTTAAGAACCAGACTTGTTGTTCTGGCAGTTCTTTGTAGGCATCAGTTTCATAAGTAACATCAATCGTTGTCCCTCAAAAGCGGCTGATTCTATCTGATTAAATGAGCAGCATTATCAAAGATGACCAGCAAATGAGACCCTCGTAATGGATTATGCATACTTCCAGTAAAAAGAAAATATTCTTATTGGGCCCATACAAATAACCACTTTGCCATAAAAAGGAAGGAGACTCAGTAAAAATTTCTGAATTCCCAGCAATGAGTGAGGAACAGGATTCGTTTTTAAATCTGTCATTTTATTTCACAAAAGTAGCATCTACTAAATTGCTGGGGATTATCTATTAAGAAAAAACAGAAGAGGCTTTGTCATATACTCAGAAAACAGACTATTAAGACAACATCAACAATCTTGCAAACAAATAACTGTACTAAAATCGATTTCCCTCATTACTTCTTTTAGACTTATCTAAGGAGTTCTTAGTTCACTGCACCTTGGGTTGCTGACTGCTAAAAAACAGTCCTGTTTATCCCAACTTAGTCCACTGCTATAATGTGAAACTTTCTAAGCACATCAACTTCTATTTATTTATTTACTTATTCATTAATTCATTCATTTAGAAACATGGTCTCACTCTGTTGCCCAGGCTGGAGTGCAGTGGCACGATCTCATTTGACCACAACTTCCCTTCCTATGCTCAAGCTATTCTGCTGCCTCATTTTCCAGAGTAGCTGGGTTTTTTAGTAGAAGTGGGGTTTCACCGTGTTGGCCAGACTGATCTTGAACTCCTGACCTCAAATGATCCACCTGCCTCTTGGCCTCCCAAAGTACTGGGATTACAGATGTGAGCCACCACACCCGGCCTATTCTTTGAAGGGCTAGTAATTTAAAGAAGCTGGCACTATCATTTTTTTCCTGGGACTCTGGCGTGGTACTTGTTTGCTAAGACACAACATCTGGCCTCTACCTTACAGCAGAGCATTCCAGTAAAAATCAGAGAAAGGGGGTAAAAGCACAGACAAAAAAAACAAAAACAAGACTATTTTATTCTGCCAGCATCTTAATGGAGGTGATGAATTTAATAATTTACAATAGTAAACTGAAGGCAAGTACAATATTCTATTGGGGCAGAGAATATAAGCATTCCATGAGAGCTTTGATCAGTGTTTCTCTTGGGGCAAAACATGTTGTAAGTGTTGAGGATTTGGGGAGCTCTCTAGGGACTACCCATAAAGCAATTTCTGAAATATTCATGCTAATAAAATGTCATCTACAGATGATTAGGGAGGGCTGAGCATCTCTTCAAATGGATAACTATTTATATATCTCTTACAGAAGTAACATATCACAAAAGAACACTTAGTATTTCTATCATCTTTATTTTATGATGTGAAAGAATAAACTTTTGTGATTTTTAGGAACCCTCTGGGGACTCTCAAAGTTTGTTTTATATAAAAAGTATCCAGAAAGTTATTATTATTTTTATTACCGATATTATCATTAGGATATGACAATGTGCTTATTACGATCTAAATTGTCAGAGGACATATGGGCAGTTGACTGAGGGTCATGGGTGTTAGAGAAGAAATCACCCTGACATGGGTTTAATTGACGTGACAACAAACATTCAAAAATAAACATTGAATCGGATGAGGCCGACGCCCTGCCTGACACTCCGCAGGACAGTTGGTTATTTCTTTCTGTTTCAAAACCTGTCAGAATGAAAACGGAGTTGAGGAATTTAGGGTAAAGGCGAAATAAAGGTTGGAAAATAAAATGGATTTAGGGCCGATATCATTAAATATCTGTTAGTGACAGTTCTTTTTTTTTTTTTTTTTTTTGAGACAGAGTCTTGCTCTATTGCCAGGCTGGAGTGCAGTGGCGCAATCTCGGCTCACTGCAACCTCCGCCTCCTGGGTTCAAGTGATTCTTCCGCCTCAGCCCCCTGAGTAGCTGGGACCACAGGCACGTGCCACCATGCCCGGCTATTTTTTGTATTTTTTAGTAGAGACGGGGTTTCACCATGTTGGCCAGCATGGTCTCGATATCTTGACCTCGTGATCCACCCGCCTCGGCCTCCCAAAGTGCTGGGATTATAGGCGTGAGCCACCGCGCCCAGCCAATGATAGTTCTTAAATATACGTCTTTCTTTCCACCTCAGCCCAGCACTATGCAATGAAAATAGGTGAACCACAAATGTAACTTTAAATTTCTAATAAAAACGTTTCTAAAAGTAAAAAGAAACAGGAGAAATCAACTTCTGGTATCTTTTTAAAAACTTTACCCCCATATACACGAAATAGAACAATTTCAACATGTAATCACATAAAAGTCTTAAGGTATTTTACATGTTTTATACTTCAGCACATCTCAACACTTGGTCTCTATATACATTAAAAAAAATTTGCAGGTGAAAAGTAGACCCACAGATCCAATTTGTTCCAAACATAGTTAGAAGTTTGCCCATAACTGAATTGCATATTAGTTCTAAAATTCAGACTAATTAAAACTTTTATAAATCTGCCCTGCCACACTACCTACCTTGCCGCAGCTCCGGAACCACGTGGGCGGGTGGCTACCACACTGCGCAGCGCGAAGCTGCCTGAACTTCCCTTCTCTGTTCCTCTCTTTATGCTCCTCCAGCTGAAGGCAGGAGCCAGTTTCATCAGTCTAAGAAAGAAGATGTGGATGTGGAAGGTGTGCAGTGAGAGAGGCATGGGAGAGAGGAAGGAACAAAAAACTTTGCCTAATCCATTTTAGAGATGTATGTAAAGCCCAATTTCTTTTCAAAGTAGCAAAAAATCAAATAATGGTGAAGACTTTTCAAAGACGAGGGTAAACAGTCGTTTGCGCAAGTGTGTACATGTTCCCACTCTTGTATCACTGCTTACATATACCCTACTGCTGCGTGTAGCCATCTATACATGGGAATGAGGAGAGTTGGATCTGAATCCTGGCTTGCTTGCCCCATTCTAGCCATCTGACCTTGGGAAAGTTAATTGCATTTATCTGAGCTCAGGATTCTCCTCTGTAAACTGAGGACAATCGCATTTACCACCCATGCTCATTTTGACAATTAAATGTGATAGATAGGTAGCCTGGCTGTATAAACTGTAAATTCCTACACGTGTATGTCAATGACCTTATCAGCTCCTCCTTCAGCTTTGGTGTCCGGTGAGTAAACAAAGCCTTGCGAGACAAAGGGGCACTTTTTTCTCCTTTAGCCTTAGCATTGATCTCTTGCCTCTTCTAGCAGGATCAGGGATCCCATGAAGGTCCACTTACCCCTTCTAGAGAGATGAATAATTTCAGGGTGCTTCAAAGGCAAGAAAGCCAGTAGAAAAATTATACCAGTTATTTAACTGTTATTTCAGACACCAGCTAATGGGGTTTCGTAAATATCTCTCAAAGCTTTAAAAGCCTCTTAGGAAGCAGAGTTTTGGCTTCTCTTACAGAGAGGCAGTTGATGTAGTGGAAAGCTCACTGCACAAGTAAATCACTGGGAGCCCCTGGTCTTGACCTTGTTCACGATTTACTTTGTGATTTAGTTCAAATCCCTTCACTTCCCTGGGCTGTAATTTTTGTTCATTTTGATGGTGGTAGTTGTATTCATTTGCATATTAATGGCAATATCAGCTGTCTTCTGTAACTCTTAAAAATGATATGAAAATCAGATAAGATGGCACTCATGAAAATCATGTTACCTGTTTCTAAAGCCTTTGGCAGGAGAAATAATTTTTGGTTTTTAATTTTTGTTTTTGGTAATGTCAGAGAGCACCAGGGAATGCCCTGTGTCCCCAGATCAGACCACCTTTTCTAGGACACAGCAGAGTTGAGGGGCAGAAGGAGGATTATGGTCCTCCAGAATAAGTCAGCAAGCTTTTTCCTCCACTTGAGGTTCACAGCCGGCTCACTGCTGTCAACTGCCATCAAAAGCACTTCAGGCCCGGCACGGTGGCTCACGCCTGTAGTCCTAGCACTTTGGGAAGCTGAGGAGGGCAGATCACCTGAGGTCAGGAGTTCAAGACCACACTGTCCAACATGGAAAAACCCCATCTCTACTAAAAATACAAAATCAGCCAGGCATAGTGGTGCATGCCTGTAATCCCAACTACTAGGTGGTTGAAGCAGGAGAATCGCTTGAACCTGCGAGGCGGAGGTTGCGATGAGCTGAGATCCCGCCATTGCACTCCAGCCTGGGCAACAAGAGCAAAATTCCATCTGAAAGAAAAAAAAAAAACAGCACTTTAACGCAAGTGGATTTCTACTGAAAATGGAATGCTTTATTGCTCTGTTTTATTTTCAAAAGCAAAAATTTATCTATTAAAATGTGACTTTTACTGAAGTTCATCAGTAATAATCATTAAAGTTTTCTTAATTGTACTTTCAGTCAGATCACAGAGATTATTTTAAATGTTTCCTTTGATTATGTGTTGCCTCGTAGAAATAGCAGCATTGACATTTACTTCCTTATCTTCTTTAAAGCATTCAGATAAGGATAATTTCATTAGTTTTGTCTAAATGATGTTTCAGATCTAGGCCCTCAAGTTAAGAAAACAGTTTGTATTTAGTCTATTCATTTAGTCAAATTAAATTAGTCCCAATATACAGAAATAACTCTAAAAATCCATAATTGTTAAAAACAAAAATCTCTTTATCTTTGTCTTTGAAAAGATTATGACTTTAAGAAAAAATATGTAACTGACACTCAGAATAAAAGAGAGTTCTTGTCAATCTCTAGTGAGTTTGCCAAAGGAAATGTCAATTACATGCTGTTTTTTATCTTTAGATGTTTGCTACGTTATTTGCATAATCAATTATTTATTCCGCAGCACAAACGAATTACCTTTTCATAAGTAAAGTATCTTGAAGTTGTAATATACTTCTAGTGTTAATGTGATTATATCAAACAAATCAAACCTGAATATGAGGGTGAAAATGGGAGGTTTCGCATTAAATGATGGGCAATTACAAGTCTGTGAAATCCAGCTATCAAATTGATGAGACACATTAAAGCAAGTGGCATGACTAAATTTTCATGACTTGTAAAGCTGAACGTAGAAAACACTGTTAAATCTGTTTTGCTGGATTTTGACCTGCAAGTGAATTGTTAATCATTAAATCGAGAGACATTCTGGGTTCACGTTTTTATCCAAAATTTTTGGTCAAAAATATTTGACCATAAAATCTGTGTTTAAAAATAAATTGCATGAAACACATACACATTTGCAAAATGTGAGAAATAATCGTTTTAAGGTACCTAAATATATTACATAGAAACCTTCCTGGATCAGAATCTACACGTGCATATTATATAGAGAAACTTAAAACTGAATTGCTAAGGGAAAATATACATGATTACATACACCTTGGAATAGTCTTCTATTTTATTATTTACTAATATGTAATATAAATGAATTCATAGGATAAGCATATGATTTTGTATATTTGTCTTAGTAATGCACAACATAAGAATACTTTCCCTTATACTCAGAAGGCCATAAAATAGAGCTACTTTTCTTGAGTTCTGTTTTCACGTGACAGTGATCCACTCTGCGTTTTGCCTGCACAGGGACTGGCTCTCCTTGTGGATTCATCTGGCTTTTTCTCCCTTGTGGTTGGGAAGGATTACTCTATCTGATAGGGATCTGCTTGTCATGGATAGGTAAGTTAGGCCAACTTACATGAATTTCATTGCTGTAGGTAGGAAACCTTATTCCAGGACGATGCTTAGGGTCTTTTTGCTCTTCTGTGCATTGGTTCCAGTGACACCAAACCCATGGCAGCAACCCCACCCTTATCACCCACCAAACAACTAATAATTCTGGACAATATCATTTGTACTTAATTTCCAGAACACAAATGTTTATTTGTGAGGCAGGGAAGCTAATAGGCTTTGCAGCTATCAAAACACAAATTTTAGAAGTTGTATCTAAACTCTTTAAAATTACCTATAAGACAGAATTCGTTAGCCCATTCCATTCAGTTTCCTGCCAGAGAACTGAGCAATTAAATGGCATCTCAAAATCGATGCTGTGGTGCCTGCATGTCCCCTTTCAGGTAGCCCAGGTTGGTAACATGAAGTTAGTTTGCAACACACATTTCGCTATAGGTCAGAGGATGTTAGGAATACATAGACAGAACTCTAAGATGGGTGGCTCTCCTGCGTATCTTAGTGTTCATCTTTCAAGATTCTGAAATTCTTTCAAAGAAAAATATATCTGTATTATACTGATACATCTTTTATTCTCTAGGTCAATGACAACAGCCATAAATATTTCTCAACCAGCTAGCTAATAATTTACTTTCATTTGGAGGGTTGGTAAGATATAGAAAGAAAGAGAGCAGGAGGAAGACGGGGACAGGAAGGAAGAAAGGAAGAATGGAGAGCACAAGGGGAGAAAGAAAAAAGACCAAGGAAGAAAGGGAGGAGGAGAAGAGAGAGGGAGGAGAGGGAGAGAAACAGAGAAAGAGAGCCAGAGACAGAAGCAGAGGAATGTGCTGTTGCCAGATTTGTGATGTAGGATAGAATGCTCTGGTATTTCTTATTGCAGCCAGGAATGACAGCTGGCCCTATTCTCTTCAGGGATGTAAATGCAAGTTCTTTGCACAGCACATAATCTCTACAGCTCTCCACTCTGTCATCCCTGTGGATTTGGTCAGCCTTGCCTTGGCAGACTTCTTAATGCCAAATATAAGCATGTGCTTAATTTGTCTCTGAAAACCCTTTGCTCCAGCACAGCTATGTGCCAAAACAAATTGGCGGAGATCCTTCACATAGGCCAATTTTTCTAAGTGTACCAGCCATATTTCTTGTGGCCCTTCTATGTGCTTGTGATGACTACACGTGCGGGGGACACAGCGTGAGCCAGTCTCTCTTCTCATGGAGTTTTCATTCTAGTTGACACATATGTCTCTGCATAGTTTTTGCCAATACCGTTTCTGTGTAATAGAAAGTTTATTGATGTCAGGGGACTCTGCCTGAATAATGAGATTTACCTCGTGCACAAGGACTAATCTGGAATTTTCAGAGCCGATCAATAATTTATGCAGAGTTTCTTTTGCCAGTATCTGTGCTAATCTTTTTACAAGCTAAGTTATTTAAAACTCAGAACCAGTATTTATTACCTTCCTCATTTTACAGAAGGGAAAAGTGATTCAGAGACACATTAAGAAACTTCCTCCAGATGAAATAGAAATTCAGAGGCAGCTGACTCGGCCTATGGTTTGGACTCATGCACTAGAGGCGACCACCACCCAGTTCATAGGCCATTTTCAGCTACCCTATCATTAATTATTTTCTCTGTGGTCACTTGATAGGTGTCTCTTTATTACTCTTCATTCTTTTTAACCAGTTCATCGAATTGCTCTAGTGCAAGCAAACAGACTGGATTAGCAAGAAGGAAGTGTGGGGACTCATTCAACTGCAAGCAAGGCATTGCCCCACATGTCCAGCCCCTCAAATGCCTCTGCTCCCCTCTTGGCGAGAATGAGCCTGTTGACAAGAGTAATTTTTGGGGGGAGTCCTGGGAAGAGGGGGAGCATGGATGCATCTTTATGTAAATACAAACTGTGGCTATTCCTGCATGGATTTAATGTACTTTCTCAGTTTCTTTTAAAGTCTAAGACTCTCGAGCTTATCAACCAGAAAGCATCTAGATTTCTGCCAGGTCATGTGACTAAAACACAGGCTATGACCACCCCCATATGCAATGTGTATTAGTCCCACCTCTGCGTATGGAGCACACATACTCTTTCTATAGGCAGACAGGGCACATGTAAACATATGTTCACAGGATGCCATTTACAACTTTCTGACTTTTAAAATTTTTGTTAAGATAACATTGGAGGAAAACAGGAAGCAATCCTAAATGACTATTAAGCCTACTTAGACAAAATAATATAATCTAAATTTTGAACCAAAATAATAGTAAGGGACTTATAAAAATAGATAATATCCTCAATCAGAGAACTTATTCTCAGAAACATATTTAATTTCACTATTACATAGAATAATAGTTAAATACTATAAATAAAGGTCTTGTGCTCAGATATAACTATTTTCTACATTGAGCTTTATTTTTGCCCTGACTTAGTTCTTTAACCAAGTTGGCTAAACTGCAACTAAACTGTATTTTACCTTTCCTTTTCAGCTTTCCATCCATCATATTTTACACGCATTATGTTTTACACTCTCTGTGTTTCTCTCTGCCGCACTGGAGTCCACGCAGGCCACATGATGCATGACCTATTCTTGCTGGGACACTGTTCTGTTAAGATGTTCTACACATGACACCATCATAAGAATTATATAATTCTTATTATTCAGTCTGGTCTAAAGGGTTTGTGTTTGTCTTCTGTGAAGCATGGTATTCGAGCGCAGCTCTAAGTTAACAGTCTGGGCTGGCTGGAGAAGAGTAAGTTTGCTCAGAGATTAAGAAATGCTAAACAGCGGTTAAAGTAAATACAGACAGATACAGAGGGAGAAATGCACAAGAATGAAAGAGAGAGGGAGAGGGAGAGAGGCTACTATTGAGAAGCTGCCATGTAGAAAGAAGAGCAGAACGCAGTGCATTGCCTGTTGTATTTTAATAGGCCCAATAAAAATAATTAGAAAAAATAAATTGAGGCTATTTTTAATGTAAAAGCTAAGCAAGATTGGTGGAATATTAATTCAAATGGAATTAAATTGTGAGAATTATATTGGTGGATGTCGCTTATTTTAAAATAAATACTGTATTAGGGGAAGAGGGTAATTAGAAGAGCTGGTGAAGATAAATACCGGGATATTATTTCACATGCAGTTCTCACATTGAAAATGTTCATGTTATTTTTTTTCACTGTATTAAAATTAAGCATATTTATCAGCTATAAATCACTATAGAAAGAAAATAATAATGTTATGGCAATTAAAATAATGCTAAGCTAATTAAGAATACTGCTAATGGGCTGGGCACGGTGGCTCATGCCTGTAATCCCAGCACTGTGCGTGGTCAAGACAGGCGGATCACTTGAGTTCAGGAGTTCAAGACCAGACTGGCCAACATGGGGAAACTCCGTCTCTACTAAAAATACCAAAAAATTAGCCAGGCATGGTGGCACATGGCTGTAGTCCCAGCTACTCGGGAGGCTGAGGCACGAGAATCGTTTGAACCCAGGAGCTACAGGTTGCAGTGAGCCGAGATGGCACCACTGCACTCCAGCCTGGGCAACAGAGTAAGATAAACTCCCTCTTCCCATTTCCCCTTCTCAGATTCTGCATTTGCTTTTTATTTCATTGAGCAAACAGAAACAATGGCAGGAGGATAGTCACAGGCCCCACTCCCTCCACTCCCCCTGCAGGAGTTCAGGTGTACCTGCCCGGAGCCTCCTCCTGCCCTCCTGCTTGTCTGTAGACACCTCGTACGCTCCCCTGCAGACCCAGCCTCTGCATTGCACCTGCCAGTTCACATTCTATCTCCCCCAACTCAGGGACATTGCCCCAAAGTCTATAGTTTTCTCTCTTGCACCATAATTTTCTTTTTCTATTGATTCATTTCTATCAGTATGCAAACATTTGCAATGAATACCCTTTTAAAAATAAAAATCTCTGTATTGACCACACATCAATTTCCAGCTCCCACCTCATTCTTTGCTTCCCTCTAAATCCATTTACCTCACAGGAATTTTCTAACCAGCCTCTCATTTTCTCTTGAAGCCACTCCAGTCTAGCTTTTTTGCATAACAACTGAAACTGCTCATGATTGTAACTGGTCCTCAAATAATGTTGTCTTGTTCAGCATTGTTTAGTTAAAACACTGATGAAAAAATATGATACCTAGCCCAGGCCCCTGTCTGTGTGGAGTTTTCACCTTCTCCTATGAATGGTAAACCTGGTTTTGTTATTATGTCAATTTCACACAAAGTCAGTTTCCAAGAATCTATCACTGAAGTTAAGTGAACTTACTCTATATCCCCTAAGACTTCCCTAACACCAAACCTAGTAATCAATTCGCAGTCCAAGTTGGATTGCTTCCCTACTCCCTGAAACTCCTCTTTCACACAGCTTCCACAGTACCACACTATTCTGCTCCTCTTTTCACATCAGTAGCTGCTTCCGAATCACGTTTGCTGTTTTTTTTTTTCCATGATACCCAAATACAGCTTGTAGATATCTAAGACTCACATCTCAGAAATCTACCTTTTTCTTTTCTTTTCTTTCTTTTTTTTTCTTTTCTTTTCTTTTTTTTTTTTTTTTCGTTTTCTTTTTTTTTTTTTTTTTTTTTGACAAGAGTCTCGCCTCTGTCATCCAGGCTGGAGTGCAATGGCACGATCTCTGCTCACTGCAACCTCCCCCTCCTGGGTCCAAGCAATTCTCCTGCTTCAGCCTCCCAAGTAGCTGGGATTACAGGTGCCCACCACCACACCTGGCTAATTTTTTGTATTTCTAGTAGAGACTAATTTTTTGTATTTTTAGTAGAGACAGGGTTTCACCATGTTAGCCAGGCTGGTCTTGAACTCCTGACCTCAGGTGATCCACTCTACCTGGCCTCCCAAAGAGGTGGAATTACAGGCGTGAGCCACCTCGCCCAGCCAGAAATCTACCTTTTTCAATTCAGCCCCCTCCCTCAGTAACTATAACCCAATTTCCAATGTTTACAAAACCTCCATACACCAGGGATTTCCAAAAGCCTGTTTCCAGGTTAGATGTCTCTACTCTCTGCTTACCTGCTGGATATTGTCCCAGGAACATCTATCAGTTATTCAACACCATTCAATCTCAATCCTCAATCTCTCCTCTTGCAATCTTTTCCACCTCAACAAAGAACACCTTCATTTTTTTCAATGACGTGGGGAAAAATCTAGGAGTCATACTTGATTTTTTTTTTCTTTATTTTACACCCTAGAATCTTTAGCTTCAGCCATCATTGAGTATCCCTTGGCTTTCTGGGAAAATCTACTTTTCCTGCCCTTCAGCCCTCCCTCTTTTATTTTCAACATGGCAGCTAGAGTGAGCCTTTAAAATAATAGACACATTATTCCATTATATTGTTCAAAACACTTTAACATTTTCCACCCCACTCAGAGTAAATTCCTAAATCCTTACAATGACTTAAAATTATTTCCAAGGTATCATGTTCTGCAAATTCCCCAGAACACCTCTCTGGCAGTCCTTTCTCCACCTTTCTCTCCGTACTTCAGCCAGGTGGACCATCTTTCTCTTTCTCAAATGGTCCATTCATATCAAATTTGGGCCTTGGCCAGGAACAGTGGCTCACGCCTGTAATTCCAGCACTTTGGGAGGCCAAGGCGGCTGGATCAGGAGGTCAGGAGATCGAGACCATCCCTGCCAACATGGTGAAACCCCGTCTATACTAAATACAAAAAATTAGCCGGCGTCGTGGCGCGTTCTTGTAGTCCCAGCTACGTGGGAAGCTGAGGCAGGGGAATCACTTGAACCCGGGAGGCGGAGATTGCAGTGAGCTGAGATCGCGCCGCTGCACTCTAGCTTGGGCGACAGAGCGAGACCCCGCCTAAAAAAAAAAAAAAAAAAAAAAAATTGCTCCTTTGCACTTTGTTTCCTCTTCCTAGAAAGCTCTACTTCTAATAACTTCGGGATTTTCTTCTTCACCTCCTCTATTTTTTCTGCTACTCACATCTTATAATGTCAGTTAATGTTTCCTTTATTATTTCCTCATTTTATAAGCCACACTCTTTCCCTTCTTTTTCTCCACTTTATTTTCTATGTGATAGTCATGATACTCAAAGCTAGTGTATACTTTTCTCATTTTTCCCTAATCTTTTTAGGTACATTGTTATATATTAACTAAAGTATATTTTTACATTGTAATTGCTGGTCACATAGTTCAAAGTCCAAATCAACAAAGAAAGGTAGAAAACAAAATTCCTCTAACAAAGACCACTTCTGCCCTTGCCTTTTCCAAAAGAACATCAATTTTTTTGTTTCTTGTATTACAAGTTTTGAACACAATAGCATTTAATTTATCTTAAAGTTCTTTCTCACTCACACACATACATATGTATACGTTACAAATTCAGTTTCCATAATCTTATATTTCCTATCTCTCATTCTACAGTAAGGCTGAGGGGTAATTTGTTAACCTGTCTACTCCTGATGAATTTTTTTCAACTTCTACTATTATAAGAAATAACCTTATTAAAAATGTGTTTTTAATGGTAGAAAGTTGTGTGAAAGTTTTCAGAGTCAAAATGAAGTCACTTGGTTAAAAACCCTGACGGAGCCAAGGAAGGCCTTGAAGGAACAGGTTCTCATGCACGAATGCCTGATAACAAGAACTATCACAAAAGACTTCAAAAGCCACAGCCTTGCTCCAAGGCCTGGCCGACTTACAAAAACCAACACACAAAATACTTCCGCAAGGACTTCTGTCCAGGAATAAACTCTCAGACTGGTGCCATGTTTATTATTGATTCTGGTAGCCAAGGATATGTATTTCAAAACAATGATTTAATCCTCTTTCTTTCTTCATTAGAAATCTCTGTATCCCCTTACCTCCCTCAGCATGCACGTGGGCACACAGTTTATGATGGCCTGTCTGCTGCCATTGTAATGCTTATTCCTGAATAGGTATCATTTCCTTTTAGAAACCTCTCTCTGCCTGTTATTCAGATACACAGTTGTTTTATTATTGTTGTTGTTATTTTACATATTCTCTAGGTTAATTAGGTAATTATTTTCTTTTTTGCCTTCCGGAGTTTTATGTTAGAGTATAGGTTATAAAGATGATTAAAAAGATTATAAAGAAGATTATGATTATAAAAAGTTCTCCCAAGTTCTCCCAATAAAACCCAAAAAGTTCTTGGTTGGGGGTTTTATTTTTAAATTTAGATTGCTGAGCCGTTCAGAATTTATTTTGTTGCAGAGTACGATACATAAATCTATTTTTGTTTTATTTTTAATGACTATTCAGTCATCCTTACATCACATCTTGGCTTATGTTCTTGTATGTCAATACAACCATACCCTAAATTCCTGTACACAATGGTGTCTGATTCTGGAGTTTCTAGTTTACTTGGTTTCTCTTTGTCTCTCTTCATATGAAGAGATACATATATCAGTACTACATGCTTTCAATAGTGTACATTTGCCAATAGATCTTTAAACCCGGTAGGGTGTGTTTCACCTACTAATCTTTTTCACAACTTCTGCTTATATTTATTTGTGTACCTTTCCATATAAATTTTAGGATTAGATTTCCTAAGTTCAATTTGAAAATACCTGTGTCATCTACATTGAAATTTTACTGGATGTATACCTTAACTTTATAATTTGACTATATTATGCAAAAACGTAAATGTTTATTTTTCATGTGTGTCAGCAGTTTTCTAAGCATTTCATTGAATTATTTGTTTTTCATCCTACCTTATTAATTGAAAAAGCTATAGATTTAAATACATTATTTTGTACCTTTTTACTATTTTTAGCATTAAATAATTAAATTTTTATGTTAAATAAAAACATTATTTGACAGTTTAACTCATCTCCAATTACAAATGCCAAATTTCCTTTGCTTTTCTAGTTGTTTTGTCTGAAGTGTTCAGTGAACATTAAAGAACGGCGGTCAGCTCAGATTCTATAGGGACTGCATCTCCTATGCCTTCTGGGCTGAGACACACGTATTTAAACTTGTTCAAGGACAAGCCAATTTGTTGTTTTTATTTTTTTCTTTTTCTTAAGATCAAGGATGCTTGTAACAGATCTTTTGATCATCTTTAAGTGTATTTGATTTTAAGTGTATTATAACAGCTCTCTTAACACTGAAACACCCCATTCGTTCTGGGAAAGACAGTCTTACTTATGGTTGCTCTCCATTCCTTTTTTGGTAAGTTTGAAACTAAGTTAATCATAAACATTTGTCAT